>OZ038480.1:49048255-49090755 GCA_964036315.1 Acanthosepion esculentum
GAAGTCAGTGAATTGGGGTTAATAATTTCCTTGAATTTGTAATAGATTGTCTGGTGCCATGGACGTAATTTAAAAAATCTGTTACCATTATAGGCATCTCATGATGTTGTCTCTAACACTTTGGAGTTGACGCCTGAGAGGCTCTGTGTAGAAATATAAGATTAAACATTCGATAGCAAGAAAAAAATATAATGGTAAATTATACTGAATTTATGAAAGCGGAAAAAAATAATTTCGCAAAGCAATTAGAATTATTCAGTTTTAATATCAGCTTTTTAAATTCCTTACCATCAAGAATATCCCTTTAATGTTTCGGTTATACATTTAGCCATTTTCAAGGATGAAATATTTTAGCTGTTAAATAAGAAATAGTTTGTCGCATGTATGTATTTATGTAATGTTTTCATTTTTCAAAACACGGTCAAGATATTGTGTCTAAACCTTTCTGATCATAGCTCAATTAGATCTCATTTAAATATTCATGGAAACCTACCGGACACTATTCGTAACATACTTGTTGACAACACAAATATAATAGCATCATCTACATGCAAAAGAAAGGCTAAAAATAATGGAAGCCTTATTAATAAAAACAAAAAAAAAAACAACACTTAATAATATTAACAATGAACATGGACTCAATATCTTGACCGTGTTTTGAAAAATGAAAACATTATATAAACACATACATGCAACAAACTATTTCTTATTTAACAATTAAAATATTTAATCCTTTCTCTGCAGGCCGATGATTATTTCTTTTTTCATTTTATTTTATTTTATATTGATTCATTTTTCTCTTTAAAAGATCCCGACACCAGAAATTTCGGTAGTTATATGATTCTTTTAAAAATAAGCAACTTAGAATTTTGAACACTATTAACTTTGCTTAACTTTTCTACAAGAATTAGTCCTTAAATCGCTTAAAAGGTTGCTTAAAATGTTGCGTAATATTTTAAAGCTTGTATTTAATTGTTGTGGTGTCCTCCCTCTAAAGAGTCTATGTTGGACTCTTCCGCCTACTATAAGATTAGTAGGAAAGAAGGCCTTGGGGGAACAGTCGCATAGATTGTTCATCTGTCAAACTCGGTTGAGAGGAACCCAGACGAGGCTTTGCCGCAAGGCAAAGTTTCTTCCTGGGAGGTAGACAGGCCCTGAACCCGTTTATACGAGTTCTAAAAGGAATATTTTTGGCCAAACCTACGGGCTCGGAGTACCCACTATAAACCGGCCTTGTGCCACATACACCTTTGTGTGTGTGTGTGGGGGGGCTGTTAAATATTAACAGTCGCATAGATTGTTCAACTGTCAAACTCTCCGCCTCGGCGGAGAGGAATTCGGAAGAAGCTTTGCCGCAGGGCAAAGTTTCGTCTGGGGAGGTAGCCAGGCCCTGAACCCGTTTTTACAGGTTCTAAAGGGAATATTTTTGGCCGAGCCTACGGGCTCTGAGAACCCACGATAAACCGGCCTTGTGCCACATACACCCTTGTGGGGGGGTACTGTTAGATATTAACAGTCGACCAAATTGTTCCACTGTCGAACTTTCTGTCTCGAGCAGAGAGGAACCCGGACGAGGCTTTGTCGAATGGCAAAGTTTCGTCCGGGGAGGTAGACAGACCCTGAACCCGTTTACACGGGTTCTAAGGGAATATTTTTAGCCGAGCCTACGGTCTTGGAGAACCCACGGTAAACTCGGCCTTGTGCCACATACATACATCCTGGGGGGGGGGCTGTTAAATATTAACAGTCGTATAGATTGTTCTACGGAGGCTATGACTTTTCGCAGCTCCTGTCGAACTCTCTGCCCAAAGGCAGAGAGGAACCCGGACGAGTCTGTGCCGAAGGGCAAAGTTTCGCCCGGGGAGGTAGACATACCCTGAACCCGTTTATGCGGGTCCTAAGGGAATATTTTTGGCCGAGCCTACGGTCTCGGAGAACTCACGGTAAACTCGGCCTTGCGCCACATACATCCTTCGTGGGGGGGGGACTGTTAAATATTAACAGTCGAATAGATCTGTTCCAGCAGAGAGTATCCCCAGACGAGACTATGTCGAAGGGCAGAGTCTCGTCTTGGGAAACAGCTACCCGACCCCGTTTTATATGGGGAATTTTTGGCCGACCCTATGTGCTCGGATTGCCCACATTAAACTCGGCCTTGTGCCACATCCTACCTCGTGGGAAGGTTGGTAAATATGACAGTGGAATAGATTGAACGCTGGGTCAACCGACGCACACTCACTAGTCGTGTAATACTCTTCTGTTGTACTTACTGTTTAGTATATGATATATCTGCAACACTTGTTTTGTTATTTCTTTAACCATTTACTTGGTCACAACAGTAATAAATATGAAAGAAATACATTTCAATGTACCTAAAAACAAGTCCAATAATTTATATATCTGGGAAGTTTTTTAACAGAGGACAGAAAGTGTGACACCGAAATCGAAAGTCGCATTGGGATAGATGCCGTCCAAAAGATAAGCGTAGTATTAAAAAACAGAAAAATGTCGTTAAAAACAACAAAAAAGAGTACTGAACTGTTACGTAATATCAGTCATCCTATATGGCAGTGAACGATAGACAATCTCCTCCCAAATGAAGAAGAGACTTAAAGGAATAAAAAATGTGGTTCTACAGAAAGATGCTGTGAACACCAGGGACCAAACAAATGAGTAACAGCGAAGTTTTATAGAAAATGGAAACAGAAAGGACACTTCTACTTAATATCAGAAAGAGACAGTTGAAACTTCTAGGGCACCTAACGAGGAAAGAGAGTTTTGAAAATTTGATACATGACAGATTGAAGGCAAGAGAAAAACAATGCATAACTTACTTGAATAAATGGATAGCGGAACAAGGAGAGATAAAATGATAAAATTTATTAAGAGTAGAATTTATACAGTATAAAATAATATATATAGTAACTTTTCTAATTCATTTTACGTTTTTCCTTTCTTTTTTGAGTTGCTGAAGCCACACTGGCGTCATTAGTAGAGTTGCTTAAGATTTCGTTAAATTTGGGTGCAGTTGTCCATAAAAAAATTGTGTAATTTGATACGAATATCCGCAAATTGTTATAGTTGATAGCATAGACATACAGAAGGATTTTTTTCAATGGGTGAGAGAAAAGAATTTACTCTTAAAATTTACTAATTTGCCCCGAAAATAATCAATTTTTGCCCTGAAAATGTACAATTTGTTTGCCCCGGGATAAACTGCCTGGCCGTTTTCCTCGTACAACTGCAGTTGATAGTGACTCAGGCAACTGCATCTTAGAAATGAGTTTCGAATGGGGAATACATTTGCTAATACCATTTTAATGCTATCATTGTTGAAATAAGTATGATTTCTATATATGCTGTGTGTGCTTTTTCCTATCATCATTATTCCGCCTCTTGGAATGTCATTGGTATATAACGCAATCATAAACATTTCAAATACATCCCAATTTTCTCTTGAAATTTGTTTATTAAATACTTTTTCTAGTCGGAGGTCAACCACTATCTATCCTACCTATCCTCATGATATGCACCTCTTTCCCCTCTATGTACGCCCTTAAAAATTTAATTTAATAATCCTCTATCTTGAGTGACACTTGGGCTTTGTAATGGGTGAATAATAATATAAAAATAATTTTAAATTATAAAGGATGTCATATTTTAAATTCGTTTTAAAATTCTGAGATGAGGTATTTCAGGATACGTTATTAGTTTTGACTAGTTTCTTCATTATTATTGCATTTTATCATAACGATTTTAGTTGATCTGTTTTCCTTCGGCTGTGTTAATGAATAGTAATAGTTTTTTTTGTTTTAATTAGTCTTATTATGATTCCTGATATTTTCTGAAGTTGTATTATATTATTTTTAGCTAATTTCCCGAAGTTTAACAGGTGAAAACAGCTAAAAAGCCACGATAAAGAAAAAGATCAAATAAAAAGTAAAATAATGATAATAAAATATATGTAACACTGAAAATATTCCATTTATGATTTCCAGATATCAGTTTAATCAACAATCCATGGAATAAAATTGTAAGAAAAACAGCGGGAAAAAGATAAGGGAGAAGAACGCTGCTTTATCGAGAGAGCTTGATGGTAAAGCATAGTCTGTTAATGATGAGCTCTTAAAGGATGGAATGCGAGTTCGAGCCTCATCAAAAGCGATATTTTATCTGAATTCTTGCAATTTAATTTAACAGCCGAAGAATAAAGCGACTAATTTATTATTATTTTAAAAAATTGAATTACTCAGAACTAGTTAAAAATATATTTAGTAATAATAAATGAAGAAACTCAATATCTGGTAACTAATCTTTCTAAACGAAATATTAACTTCAGATATGCTTTTCGGAGTAACTTTCATTCTTTACAATATTAGTCATAAAATATCTGCATAGCTACCTATGAATTGTAAACTAGTGTTACCACAGATTTGTCGCTCACAGACATTTAAGTAATCTATTGAATAACTTGAAAGTTATTATAAGAATCCTTGTCTTGTTATAGACGTTTCCCATAAACTATCAGATTGTTGTGATATGCCAAGTAATTCCCTCCAAAGACGTGATCTAAATGTTAAGGTAGTTGCAACTTTCAGAGAAGGAAATGTTTTTAATAGGTAAGCAATTTGATTATAAAAATCATCAATAAAACAGTAAAGATCGCATAATACCAAATTGAAAAAGAGAAGCTCATTTTTAAAAAAAAAAGATGTTTAAATAAGAACTTCAAAGTTGGACAAGATATAAGACACACAACGGTAATTATAAAAATTTATATATTTAATATCATATTAACACACACATAAATAAGCAGAAAATAAACTTTATATATTTCATTAATATTCAGAATGTCAAACAGACCCACATGAGCTTTAAGGTTTATACATTAGATGTATATATGTGTGCATGCGTTTGTGTGTGTGTGCGTGTATGTATATGTGTTTGTGTGCATTGGATAAAATTCTAAGAATTGCCTGATGTACACTTACACTTGTAGAACGATGTAGAATACATTGATCCAATCATTGGAGTAAAACTAACAAAAACGATGACACTAGACTAAACAATTCAGGCTTTGATTAATTGATTTGTTTTTTTACGGCTTATCAACCTTTTTGCAGGTTATTTAAATCCAGAAAATATTTTTAGATTCTAAGATTTTTGGGGAGATAATAATGATATAGTGATCCAAGTCTTATTAATTAACCCATAACTGGGGGAGAAAACGTGGATTCATACCTTTTCGGAGGCTATTTGCGCGTAAGTGAATATAACGAATCCCATTGGAATTTGAATTCGGCTTTTCTATATCCTTCACACCACCCGCACATTTAAGCTTACAGTATCTGGTATTCCCAAGTGCTCAGCAAACTAGGAACTGACCAGGCTCGACGTTGCTTAACTTCGGTGATTGTACGAGAACCGGTGTTTCAACGTGATATGGCCGTAAGCCTAAACAATTCAGTAATATGGATTCACATTTTTTTTTTAAATATGAAGCTAGCACTTTAGGCAAACAATTGGCTGTGCGGTCGCATTTATGTCTATATGCATCGTGAACGGAAGAAGAGAAAGCAAAGTTATGGCACATGGTTCATTGCCAGCAAGGGGCGCGTAGAGATCTCGTGAATTTAACATATCGCAAAAAAAAAAAAAAAAAAAAAAAAAATCGATAGTAAAATGTTGTCAAAGAAATTATCTTTTTTAATTTTTTTTTTTTCATACGACACTCCCCACTTTTTAAATGGTTGTGTTTCTTGTCAAATGACTGGTCGAGAGAGGTCCAGCCTAACACAATACCATCCCTTTCAGGCATTCTTTCTTTCTACCTTTAATTGATTAACAAGAAAATTCCTGATGACGTAACTAAAAGTAGCGAGATGTTTTTTGCGACTGGACCCAGACAGTTCGCCTATGTAGGAATGTTAAAAATGTGAAGAATGTTTAAAATAACAGAGAACAGGGGCTCACTTTTGTTTCTGCCCTTCCTCTATACTGTACCCATCTTAATTTTCCCGTCATTTTGCACGCAGCTTGTTGAGTCGACGTAAAGGGAGATAACCGTTTCTTAAGTAACAGAGTTGTTACCTCCGGAGTAAAAAAAAAAAAAAAAAAAAAAAAGAGAGAAAAAAAAAGAAAAAGAAAAAAAAAGAGAAATAAATAAAATACATTAAAATAATAAAAAAAAATGTCAGGTTGGTAACTAAGCAGTGACACGACACACGTGTTTCTTTTTGTTCGCTTCCTAATAAAGACAAGATTTAAAACAGCATCGAATAAAATGTGGATTGACATCCTTAAAAGATCAACACCACATTACATTCCTGTCAGGTTTGGTTCAGTGGCTAGTGCATGGGACAGTTGTCGTAAAATTATGAAGTTTCATCTGAAGGACTGAGTAGTTTGAAGTGAAGCACAGGTGTAATTCTTAATTCAAGTCAAGGTAAATCAGCCTTGATGTATTTGGTTAATTTTATGCTTGTAAAATTTATAACCTTAGTAAATTAAAAATTATATAAAACATATTGATATTTATAAAGCTTAATTTTGAACAGCATATAATAATCTAATAAGGTTTAGGAGGGTTATGTTGCGGGAATCTGCTAATGAAAACGGCTCGTCGACACATCCAACGGGTGTTACCCCTATTTAGCACCCCTGAAATCCCAAGAAGGAAATACTGATTGGGCTTGAGTATTTTTTGGTTCCTAGTTCCATATGCACATAAGATTCTCATTTAAAACTCGACTTTGTATTATCTTCTGTTGGAAATGCCAGCATTCGAAATCCTAAATTTTTAACTGGGCTTGAACGCCCGGTGCCGCAGGGAAATGTTTCAACTATATCAGTCACAAAACAGGTTCAAAGCTTACTATTATTATTTTATTCTTTTCTTTTTATGTGCCATATCCTTTCAGGAGGTAGGCGACCATGGCTCTCCACCTCTTCCTATCCCTTGCAGCTCTCAACAAGTTCCTTCCCTCTGCTGCTTCCTCCAAGACCACATTTTGTCAGCCACTTGCTTCAGCCCGCTTTTTTATCACAACACTCTGGGCCGATATACTCTTCGACTCAGAGAGTAATTAGCGTGAAATAGAAATAGTTACAAAAGAGAAAATGGTTGATCTAATTTTTAAAAAAACTCGGTAAATTTTATCTAGTTTGGCACAAGGTCAACTGCATGCAAAAAGAAAGAATGTGTTACACCATTCTTCCAATCGGGGTGGGTCTGTCAGCACTGAAAAATCAACGTTTGAAATATAGACCCAATTATCTACAATTATCAGACGCAATAAGAAAATAAATACCGAGACTTGTGATAACAGGTGATGTCTTGGTGGTATAATGAATAGCGTCTCGGAATAGAGTCGAGTTCGATTTCCAGTTGGATTCTTTACATTCACATGCGCAAATACCCTTGGGAAAGGTATGAATTTATCTCCTCCCCAGCTATGGGTTAAATAGTAAGACTTGTATTGGGAAAGATCGAAAAACTGTTAATGCAATATTCACTCGCAAAAAAATATATTCTTACAATCCAAAATATGTTTCGACTATGAGTAACTCACAAAGGGGTTGGTAAGCCGTAAAAAATCAAATCAATCAATCCTTGAGACAACAGGGATGCGTCTCTACAGAAGAATGCTGAGAATGCCATAGATGGTGCATGTAAGAAACGAGCACGTCTTAAGGAAAATGGAAACAAAAACGAACACATAGTAGAATCAGAAAGAGAGTTGAAATTTCAGGGACACATAATGAAAAAAGAGAGCTTGGAGAATTTAGTCCTCACAGGATATATTGAAGGCAAGAGTGGCAGGAGGAAACAGCGAGTAAACTACTTAACGAATTTGTGTAAATAGATAGCAGAAAAGGGGACAGGAGAGATAGTAAAAAACATTACTATGAACAACAAAGGATATGAAATTGTGGAGAGCCATGATTGCCCACGTACAAGACACAGAACATAGTAGAAGAATTTCATACACAAATCAGGCTCAAAATATATTATGTATCTGTTATAGGACGCTATCAGTATTTTACAAATGTAAATTAGATTTCACTTAAATTATATCTAATTTAAATTTATACGCGGTGATGATACTTCATTTCTATACTTGCAAAGTCTTGTGGCATCAACTGAAACAGCAAAGAGCTAACTTGCCTTTCTTTTTAATTATTCGTTAATTTATTGAAAATGTATATAAGAGCAGATAAATTAAAACTTCAGAAAATTTTGATAGAAATTTTCGAAGCTGTCAATTTGAAATTTTATCTTTAATGTCAGAGATGTGGACGAAAATCAGATTATTAAGTTAGTAAAACTGTTTTAGTAAATTTAAAAATGTATTAATTATTTTATTTTTTTAATTGAAATGTTTTCAGACGATATATTATGTTCTTCAATTGAAGAAAATTGCAGGAAAAAAACAACAAAAAAACGAAAATGTATATTTGGACGAGAATCCCGTAATGCTAGAGATTGGTATATCAGAGAATATCATTTGGGTCACATGTAGTAGAGCTATAGCTATTTGAAAAAGCATGCTGAAATGTTTATTTTTATTTTATTATTGAAAAGTAAATTTTTTAATTGAATTTTTTTAGTTCTATTCCAAGCAATTTAACAAGAACAACCAGAAAAGTTAGAATTATTTTTCTATGTGCCGTGCGCCGTCAGGAGGTGGGCGATCATGTCATCCTACATGTTCCTATTCTTTGTAGCCCTTAGTAAAGTTTTGCTATCTCTCCTAATCCTTGTTCTGGTAATCATTTACGTACGCTCGTTAGGTGGGTTATACACTGCTTTGCTCTGTCCCTTCAATATGCCCTGTGGGTGTAAAATTTTCTATGCCCTCACATAAGTTTCAATTTTCCCTAAATCTTTTATCACATGTCCAGTTAATGGTACCCCCAGCATCCTTCTGAAGAACCACGTTTCTGTTGCCTCAAGTCATTTCTCCATTTGTGAGGAGATTGTCCAGCATTCAGTGCCATATAGGGGGGAGAGAGATATTATATAACAGTTCAGTACTCTTTCTTTGTTTCTAACGAAATTTTCCCTTTTCTTAATACTTTGCTTAGCCTTTGGAAAGCATCTTTCGCTATCCTAATACACTTTTGCATATCGGTGTCGTATTTTCCGCCCTCTGTCAAAACACTTCCTAGATATTTAAATTGTTACACTAGCTTGATTTTAGTATCTCCAATTTCTAATTTGCATGTTGGTTTGTTCCTTTATCAAATTGTAAAATAATGAAAGTAAAATCCTTAGAAAACTAAGTACCTCTTTTGATGTCATTTAAAACATCCTCCCTGTCGCCTACTTAACCCAGTTTAAAACATTTTTTGTCACGCATTTATGAAATATTGATATTTGTTTAAAAAAAGAAGGCGAATCATACTTGCTGTCAAATGCAGCAATTAGTACTTACGGCTCTTTTCTTTCTTTTCTTTTTTTTAAAAAATCAATTTCATCCCAAGCAAGGCGGTAAAGGCACTAAGACGCAAGAGGGTTACTGGGTGTGGAAGAATTAAAAAAACAGAAACTTTACTAAGCAGCAAGAACAAAAGAAGTGTAAGAGGACAGTAGGAGCGACCTTTGGTACCTCGACTTTAAGCATTTAAGCGCAGTGCTATATTGTCAGGGAGGTCTCATTATTGTACATATAAAAATACTAGATGTAAGTTCTATACTAACTGTTTCTTCTCTCGCACTTCTCGCTTGTGAAACTCTCTTCTGGCCACTTCCTTTCCATTCAACTTTGATCTTCACAAATTTAAATGCAATGTCAATCACTATATTCTGTCTTCTTAATTCCTGTGCTTTTTTAAAAAAAATCGACCCCCCAGCAAAGCAGTAAATCCACTAAGATATAAGGGGTTACATGGTGTGGAAGAATTAAAGATGAGAAACTTTACTAAAGAGCGAGAACAAAAGAAGAGCAATCAGGAGGATAGTAGAAAGCGATTTACATTGCATTTAAGTTTTTGAAAATTAAGGTTGGCTGGAAAGCAAGGAACCGCAGGAGAGTTCCACGAGCGAGGAGTGCAAAAGAAGAAACTGTTAGCATCGAACTTAGCGTCACATCTATCCAACTCAACTGTATATTGGTGAGACTTCATCGCCAGTCTTGTACTGCGCCTAAATTCCAAAAGTCTAGGTACCACGTTGAAGTGCTCATCAGAACAGTTGCCAGGAAAGTGACTGAAGTCGAGACGCCAGATCAGGACCAATAACATTGCTGATTCTTCTTTAGATTTTATCAAAGATCTCTAGATAAATGGCGTAAGCACTAGAGAATATGTGGTAGCAATATTCTAAGCATGGGCGAATGAATAGTAGACTTATAGATATGCAAGATAGATTCAGGAGAGAATAATGTCTAGTACGACACAGTGAGCCAACCTTCTTAGCAGCTGAACTAGCAATGGATTCAATAAAATCTTTCCACTTCATGTCGGTTGAGAACGTTTGCCCGAGAATGCGTAACGAGTATTATTTTCAATAAACTAAAGAAAGACTAAACTAATCGATGAACTGTTAATTAAAAGACATGCGAGTGCATCAGAATAGAACAGCTGGTCGGCCAGCTGTTGTATTAATCTTTAAGGCTCCTCAAGTATAAGAGATGCAAGTCCGTCTGAAGGTTTGTTATTTATTCCCAATCCACGTCGCTTAATGAAAAATTAAGATGTAAGAAATAGTAGTGAAAAAGTTATTAATAACGAAGTTTAAATAATATTGATGTAAGCTTATTAAAGTTATTTTTATTATGTTACCATGAAAATAAGTTGGGTACAAATTAAGTGAAAAATTCTTTTATTCTATTTTGGTGTATGCTTATTGATCCCTGAAACATAATACGGCAAATCGCAAATGGATGTCGGAAAATTATGTTGCGCGAGTTTTCATCGTGAAGACAGCCTGTTTACCTTGCAAAATCGGCATTTCAAATCTTGATATTTTACTGGGATTTGAACAGAAAACTAATGGCACTATTGGGAAATTTACAACTGTCTCAGCTACGAGGTGAAGTCACAGATATGTTTATTTTAGTACGAACAGGAACATGTTAGAAATAATGAAAAGTCTGCTGACCTGCAGTGTAATATCAATCCTCTTGTCTAGCAGTGAATGCTGGACAATTTCCTCATAAATGAAGAGAAAACTGGAAGCAGCAGGAATTTGGTTCTACACAAGGATACTAAGAATTCCAAAGATGGAGCGTGTAAGCAATGAAGACGAGGAAAATGGAAACAAAAAGAACATTCTACTCAGATTCAGAGGCAACTGAAATTTCTTGGACACATAATAAGGAAGGAAAACTTTGAAAATTTGACAGTCACAGGACGTATTAAAGGCAAAAGAGTCAAGGGGAGGAGGCAGACCCCCTACTTGAGGAGCTTATATGAATGGATAGCGGAACAGGGGATGGGAGGCTTGGCAAAGGGACAAATCTTGCTAAAGTTTACAAGGGATAGGAGGTTGTGGAGAGCAATGATCGCTCACATCCGGAAGGGACACGGCAGATATAAGAATAAGATTTTAGTAGGGCACATACACACAAGTTAGGTTCTTTGAATATTTATCTTTACTTACAAAAATCTCAGTTTTGGTTGTCAGCAAAAGGAATGTCCAACATGCAAATTATAAATTGGAGATACCAAAATTAAACAAGTACAGTAATTTAAATATCTGGGAAGTGTTTTAACACAGGATGGAAAGTGCGACACTGAAATCCGAAGGAGGGAAAGGTGCATTTCAAAAGCTAAGCAAAGTATTAAGAAACAGGAAAAATTTTATTAGAAACAAAGAAAATAGCACGGAACTGTTACGTAATATCAGTCCTCCTATATGGCAGTGAATGTTGGACACTCTCCTCATAAAATGGAAACAAAAAGGACACTTATACTTACAATCAGAAAAAAAACAGTTGAAATTTCTAAGACACATAATGAGATAAGAAGCCTTGGAAAATTTGATTTTCACAGGACAAATTGAAGGGAAGAGAGACCGGGGAAAATAACGCATAACCTACAGAACAAGTTTGAGTAAATGGGTAGCGGAACAAATTTTAGGATAGATAACAAAAAGACAAAATTTACTAAGAGTTACAAAAGACAGGAAATTGTGGAGAGCCATGATCGCCAACGTCCTGAAGGGACACGGCCCATTGAAGAAAAAGCGATATATATTAATTAATGCACATGTTTTCAACACTTGGAGAGTGGCATTTATTCATATAAATTCATAAAATTAATATTCACTCTCAACTTATTCTGCTGCCTTTCTATAAACTGACGCCAACCTACGGATAAATTACATAATACCCCATAAAACAACAAACCAAAAAGAACATTTCGGTTTTTATTCGATTCACTTTTCAATATATTGAACTTGTTTGAACCTCTGACCCGATAAAAAGATCTGCAAATACTTGTCAACAAGAGAATCCACCGCATGTGGAAGTTCTTATCAACTCATCACAATTATCATTTTTATCATTGCATTTGAAAACTTGATAATGGACGTCAACAGGTAACAAAATAAAATGTCAACTTACTTGTTCAGTAAAAAAAAAGTCTATTCTCTTTCAATATGTTGCTCAAACTATCTAATTTATCAATGTTTCACAGTAATAATTTGTCTAGGTAAAACCGATTCATAATTTTTAAAAATACTTTAAATCTCACCATTGATAGCGTTTTTTTCCATTTGATTTTCATTAAAAATTTAAGAAAGATAGCTGACCATTAGAAATATGCTAAGATACTTTTTAAAAAATAAAAAACCCTTCATTTTTAGTAAAAATGTGTTATTAAGTAGACTTCCAGCAGATGACGACCTGGTTCTAACCACGGGTTTTCTTCGTTTCGAATGCACGTAATAAATCCATTTTTCATCGGAGGCGACTATCATGTCCAAAATGAAGTCCATCTAAAGTTGATGATACAGAATTATTATAAGTTGTTTTATCTGGTGTAGGTCAGAACCAAGAATATCTAAGCTAAGCAGTATATTCATACAAGACAATATTTCTTCACATTATGCAATACTGACTTACCAAAAAGGTTTAAAGTAGAAACTGTAAAACACCTGACAAAATCAACTTATAAACATTTAATATAATAAAATAATAATCTATCCAGATGTACTGTATATTGTATTAATCATTATTAATATACGTTTATATGACCTATATCCTCTCGATTTATTTAAAAAAATATTGCGTTTAAATGGTTGGATTAATAAAACCTAATATCCCGCGAAAAGTTCATTACCAATATATCTTTTAATTAAAGATAGGTATCACAAGCTGAAATTCATACAATATAAATTTCACACATATAAAAATATATCAAATTTTACCAATATTGATGGTTAATACTAACTTTATTGTGAAAACACTGACTTGCATAATAAAATTTGTTAGTGTAAATAGTCGCAATTCTAAAATATCCTCAAGTTCATATATATATATATATATATATATATATATATATATATATATATATATATATTATAATTAATACAAGTAAAAAGTTTAGCTAACAAATGTTGCCTTCAGTATCCCGACTCCAGAGTTTCGTAGATGGGCCCTCCGGGAATCACTCCGTCCACTCGTCAGGAACTATCAGTAATTGACTGTTTATACTTCTCGACTTTTCTTTTTTTATATACACTTTTCATTGGTGCAATTTTATTCATAGTGTATGTGTGCGTACGTGTGCGCGTTCGTAGTGCGTTCTCGCCCATGCACCAGTCTGGGCGTATGTGTGTACGTGTACAATGTCGTAGTTAATTGTCCTTTTCGTCGCTTTTTTCTCTTCACACTCACTTATTGTTTTTTTACTTTTTCTCTCTTTTTCTCTTTTTTTTTCAGTTATATCCATTTTGACTTCCGGTTTTCCAGACATATACTGTCTTTGTTAATTCTTATCTATTAATTTTTTAGAAATACCCTCCATATATATATATATATATATATATATATATATATATATATATATATATATCTTATAATATTTTTAAAAAAATATGATTCCTTCGCTACATAAGAGTTCTCATGTTTCAAAAACGAGAGCCGGAACCCTCAACATAATTATTAAAATTAAGTTGAATTAAGGTATCGAGTCCCGTTTCATCCTCAAGCGAAAATTTAGGAATAAGCTATCTTGGGGTTTGCGCGTGTTTATAAGTATGGTCCTTTGCAACATTAATTATTATGGAAATGGAGCACTGTCTTTTTAAAAATAAAAACAAAAATACTAAAGAACTCTGGATTATTTACCTAACGTGTTCTTTCCTATTTTCCTGCACACACACACACACACACACACACACACACACACACACACACACATATATATATATATATATGTAAAATTCTTATTGCTTGAATTTTTAAATCTACTAATAATTTACTAACTGTCCGTCTATCTGTCCTTTTAGAAAATCTCTGCAGTCACGTCACAAATAGTAAATGCGAACAGCACAATGTTTTCTAAACTCAAACAAAAATCAAAAAACAAATCTCACTAAAAATAAGATAGAAAATAAGGAAAACAGCATCAGCCTACAACAATAAATCCCAAAACTGTAAATTCTCTCTGGAGGAGAAAATAGCTATAAGTAATTTCTCAGACCAACACAAATTACTAAACAAACGATAAGTACTCATCTCAAAATGCAGACACGAAAACAAAATTTTACTACGTTACTTAAAAATCGAAAGCTAAAAACGATCAAAAACAAAAACAAAAAATAAATAAATAAGTAAAAATCCAAACCAATAATTAAACTACGAACGCACACATAAACACAAGTAAACGTAATAATAACAACTAACAATAAATAATAAAATAATAAATAATGAATAAAAAATTTAACAAACAGCAATATAAAATAGCCACAAAACTGAACCCGGATCCACAGTTATTTCCACCCAATAGCTCCTTGCATAATTCGAAACATAAGCGTCGCCGTTCACCCAAATAAACGTTAGAATAATACAATAGGCCTACCCATAATGCACCACTGACGAGTATATATAAATAGTCGAGCGAAAACAACGCATATGGCTTGATGATTGCGTTTAAGCATGAAACACTGTCGCCGCTGAATATTGACATCAATGTCTACTTTAATATTCATATACGATCTATATTTGATATTGAGCACTTTAACCCACAAATATAGCATATCTTAAAACTATATTTTTTATCATACATACATATATATATATATATATATATATATATATATATATAACTATAAAAGTGAACATTTCTTCATATATATATATATATATATATATATATATATATATATATATATATATATATATACAAGTAAACATTTCTTCATATATATATATATATATATATATATATATATATATATATATATACAAAATTCGACATCAAGTCAAACTAAATAACCTTTTGACTCGCTTGGCGACTGAGATAACTGTCTATTCAAAACCGGTGCTCAAGCCCAGCTAAACGTTAGGCTCTTAAATTTTCTTTTAATGGCAGGTGACAGGCAACTTCTCATTTGGGAGATTGGCACATGTCCCAAAGCAATAGTTTAGATGTACTTTAATTCTATTAGCCTTGAGCCATACTTGACCAATCTTAGTAAATAATTGACGCATCGCTATTTCAAAGCATCGAAGAAATCTACAAACAATTTTGGTAAACTGGGTTCAGTCCTCTGAACAGCATCTTCCAATTTTACGAAGTGTAGGCGAGAGAGCAATAAATGTAAACACTGTAGAAAGTAGCAAGTCATGTACAAGGTAACCAAAAAAAGTTCTGTCCGTTTTTAAAGGA
Organism: Acanthosepion esculentum; assembly: GCA_964036315.1. NCBI lineage: Eukaryota > Metazoa > Mollusca > Cephalopoda > Sepiida > Sepiidae > Acanthosepion > Acanthosepion esculentum. Next base: position 49,064,096 of record OZ038480.1, read on the forward strand.
AAAAATGAAAACGCTTCACAGTATGTGTAACTTATATTTAGTTTTCAAAGTAATCGCCATCGACATCCAGCACCTTCTGCCAACGTGTCTCCAGCTGTTCAATGCCCTTGCGGTAGAACTCGGTGGGTTTTGACGCAAAGAAGTCCGTGAGGGATTTGCGCAAGTCTGCTTCATTGGTGAAGGATTTCCCACGAAGATGATTATCCAGGGAGTGGAAGAGGTGGTAATCTGATGGCGCAAGGTCAGGTGAATAAGGTGGATGGCACAAAGTTGCTGTATGGTATCCCTGACCACTCGCGCGACATGCGGCCTGGCGTTGTCATGGAGGAAAATCACACCTTTGCGATTCACCAGTGCTCCTTCTGGCGCAATGCCTGTTGCACACATTTCAATTGCTGCGAGTATAGGTCTCCAGTGACCGTTTGGCCCGTTGGTAGCAGTTCATAATGAACCACTTGACGACCTGTCCACCAGACACAAAGCATAATCTTGCGTGGGTGCGTAAGCGGTCTTGCGGTGTGAAGGACAGCATCCTGAGGAGACAACAATTGTCTGGAACGCTTGGGAGTTTCGTACAGAACCCACTTTTCATCCCTGGTAATCACTCGATTGAATAAGGATGCGGTACGGTGGCGAGAAAGCAGCGATACACAGGCTGCCACTCGTTGTCCCTTGTGGACCTCCAACAGCGTTTGCGGAACCCACTTGCTCAGTTTGTACGTCTTACGTAGGCGGTGCAGGTGAAGTCTAACTGTTTCATCGGAAACGTTGAACTGTCTTGCAAGTTCACCACATGTTAGACTACTGTCCTCTTCAATGGCCGCCTTCAGGACTTCGTCATTCAAGACCTGTGGTCGTCCACTGCGAGGCTCATGATGGAGAGACAAATCTCCCGACTTGAATTTTCGAAACCAACGCCTTGCAGTACGTTCATCCACAGCACTATCCCCAAACGCTTGACATATGCGGCGACTTGATGCAGCTGATAAGCCCACTTTGAAGTCGTAAAGCAAACAGCCCCGAACAAGATCTCTAGACACTTCCATCCTTATCACAGCTGTCCGGCTTATAACTGATGGCCGGGCACGGTGCATGTGTTTCTTATAACGTCTGATGTTCCGACACCCGGCTTATACAAATTCTAACGTTCGCAGCATTCATTCAAAAAAGAGCTCAATACATGTAGTAGAGCGATAATTATTTCATAACCATAACCATTTCCGACCCTCACCCGTAGATGTGCAGTTAAAATGCACTGAAACCAAGTTGCATCTTTGTCGTGAGTAAAATGTTTTTGTCTATATGATAAAATTATAATATATATATATATATATATATATATATATATATATATATATATATATAATTATTTATTTAAATATTATAACATAAATATGTTATAAAATCACTACAAAAATAGCCATTTTGTTTCAACACTTACTTGGATATATATATATATATATATATATATATATATATATATATATATATATATATGTACGTATGTTTCATTAAAGACGACAGACAAGGTTCTGCGATTAAGCTTTTTATTTAATTTTTCTTGTGTTCGAGCAAGTGTTTTCTTTTCTTGAGACAGAGTGGAGTGTGTAGAAACTGTCCAAATGTTTTACAATTCCGAGCGCTTTCGGCTATAGTTTTAGTCATTATCAAGGACGATTTTATTTTTTACTTTTAACTGGATGTATGGGTTGTGTGTATGTTTATAGAGTTATAGCGATTTTTTATTATCCGAACACAGTCAGCACACTGTGGCCGTATTCGTAGTTAATTTGTTGGTTTTTCTTTTTACTATTAAGGCTTGCATTATTTTTATTTTTTACATGGGGTGAAATTATTATGCTTTTATTTTCTACTAGTGTGTTTCGGATGAAGTCTGGTAAGTTTTTGTGCGTGTGTTTAAATTGGCTCTGATGGAGCTGTGGTCGGATAGGTGTAATGTAGGTCGACCGGATTGGCAGGTAGTAGTGTGACCGATGTAATTATTTATGAGTATGGCTTGATCAGGATCGCAGTTCCTTAAGAGTCATCTGAACTCGTAAATAATGTTCGTACTTCATTATCTACAACAAAAAGTTTAAAACAGCTAACCTTATCCTCAAAAATAACAACACACCTTCAAAATCAAAGCTACAAAGAACGAACATTATTTACGAGTTTACAGAACATTTGGACAGTTTCTACACACTCTGTGTCCAGAAAAAAAAACTTGTTTGAACACAAGAAAAATTAAATAAAAAGTTTAATTGCAGTACCTTGTATGTCGTCTTTAAAGAACATGTTTAAATGAGGGATTGCTTCTTAAACACACACACACACACACACACACACACACACACACACACACACACACACACACACACACACACATTCATTCATTCACCCAATGGTGATAATAATTTCTTTTAATAGATATGGCCATCAGATAAAAATATATGTTAAAGGATATGATAAAATAGGGATGTTTAAATTGAAATTGCGAAATATGTGGTACTTGAAAACAAGTGTTATACCTATAATAGTTTGAAAACTGGACACGATAAATAAAAACTACAGGCAAGAACATTAACAAGATTTCTAGCATCTCCAGTTTTAGAGGGGGATTAAAAAACGCGTTGTGCGGAACAGTTCATCTATTCTGGAGAGTATTATCAAAGTAAAAAAATATATATAAACGCAGTCCATGTTAACTATCACTTAACATTAGAACGTGTGCTAACTGAATGTATATATTTACAACCTTGTCTTAAACAAGGTTTCAATTAATGACCAGGTAGAGAATTGTACTGAACAGAAATCACCATAATCATAATGGGTTTGGTTTATTTTATTTTACGGCATATCAACCTCAATGGGTTATTTAATGCCGACAACATTTTTTAGGATAGATTCGTATGAATAGAATATGTATTCTTTGGTTAAGATTGGTTTGGTTTATTTTGGCATATAAACCTTAATGGGTTATTTAATGCCGAAAACATTTTTTATTGATGGTAATATTTTGTTTTGTCAAAAATCTGTTTCTGGTAATATATTTCCTTCAAAATTGTATTGCTGATAATAATTTTTTTTCAAAAAAATATTGCTGGTAATAGTTAACTATTTGCCTATAGCTGGGACCCTAACAGGTGCTACCACCCCGGGTCAGGATGGACCTGGGAACACCAGCAATTAAGAGGTGGTTCCACACTCCTCAAAACCTCCTGATCAGAGGCCTTGCTGCTGGACGTAGTTTAACGTCTTACCCAGGACGCGGATGTAGTTTAACGTCTTACCCAGGACGGATCATCATAATCATCATCAGAAATGATAATAATAATAACAATAATAATAATAATTATTATTATTGTTATTATTATTATTATTATTATTATTATTATAGTCGTGGCACTGACAAACAACGAAAGAAAGTGTTTAATCGCCTATTCTACATTGATGATATCAAAGTCTTTAGTAAAGGGTCTCCTCAATACTGTAAAATGTTTCAGTGATGACATCAGTATGGATTTCGGATTACATAAATGTGCAAAAGTAACATTCAAGAAAGGGAGAATTACAGAAATACACACAATAGATCTAGATTTTGCCACAAAGACTACGAAAGTGGTGCAAGGAGAAACCTTTAAATACCTAGAAGTCAGCGAAGTAAATGGAATACAGTATACATAAATGAAGGAGAAAGTAAGAAAAGAAAAGAATACTACAGGTGTGTGCCTCTGTTGTTAAATACCGAGTTGAATTTACAAAAGAGAATATCAGCCATAAATACATTGGCTGTCCTTGTGGGGCAATACATTTTCAACATCCTTAATTGTACCATAGCTGACATTACGCGAATGGATGTCAAAACGAGAAAGCTTCTCAAATGCCACAGCATGTTTCATCCTAAGGCTGATGTGGTAGTCTGTATGACTTAATATCAGAACGTGTGCTAACAGAATGCATATATTTAATATCTTGTCTTTACCAAGGTTGTTAGTTAATGACCGAGTAAAGGATTTTATTGAAAAGAAAACCGAAGATAAGAATAATAATAGTCGTAGTAGTGACAAATAAAAAAATGAAAAAAAAAAACGAATTTACGACCGTAATCATCGCTATTTTTTACGTTTCCGTCTCAACCTTTTCCTCTTGTCATTCTTTTTGTAATAATAATAAATCACTTTTTTAATGTTTTTTTTTATTATATAATTTTAAAAAATGCACATTTTTTGAATTGAATGCAATTATTAGTCAACGTTAGTTGCATTCCTTCGCTGTGTGAAAGTTGTATTCAAGGATATTGCGGTTAATAATAAACATCTTTATCCAATGACCACGGGCAAAATACCTAGGTCGTAAAAAGATAAAAAATATAAGGAAATATTTTTGAAGGAGAATTTGAAATGTAAGAAGAGGAAATTAATTAAGCACCCCACTAGACACACACAAATATATATATATATATATATATATATATGATGAAATGGATTAAGTCCGACAATTATTTTAATATATTTTCTGTTTATACGTCATTTTTTATAGATACAAATATTTAAGTAAACGCTCTGTTTATAATAAACATTATTAACAACACTTACCGGCCTGAATGTCCGAGAAATTTCATAGAAAATATGTGTCCTTCGACAGGAATCGAACCTGTAACCTACACGGAACTGTCATTTAGCCTGGCGAGCTATATCAAATAGCCACAGAGGAAGTGCCTGGTTAGCAAAGTCAAATTACTGTTTTTAAACAACGAATTTTCCATGATTTTTCTCGTACGATCATATCTGCTCAAAGTGTATCGTAACAGGCCAGTAAATATAGTTATTATAAACAGAGAATTTACTTAAATATTTGTATCTATAAAAATAACGTATAAACAGAAAATATATTAAAATAATTGTCGGATTTAGTCCATTTCATAATATATGTCATCATTTGTTTACGTTACGATACGCTTCGAATAGATATGAACGTTCGAGAAAAATCACGGGAAATTTGTTGTTAAATCAGTAATTTGACGTTGCTAACCAAACGCTTCCTCTGTAGCTAAATAGCATGACACCTCAGGCCAAATGGCGGTTCCGTGTAGGATACAGGTTCGATTCCTGTCAGAGGACACATTTTCTATGAAATTTATCGGAAATTCAAGCCGGTAAACGTAGTTAGTACTGTTTATTATAAACAGAGCATTTACTTAAATATTTGCATCTATAAAAATAACGTATAAACAGAAAATATATGTGTGTGTGTGAAGTGATTAAAGTTCACAACATTTATTGGAGGTCGACTAGCGAGTTTCACGATTCGTCACACATCAGGACCCAGATAAGAATTAGTCTGGGTTCTGAGGAGGAAGAAATCACGAAACTCCGAGTCGAACCCCGATAAATATTGTGAACTTCGATTACTCTTGGTGCAATAATTATTGCTATAGATAACAATTGACCAATTTACTGTCAGAAATTCCGTTCGCTTTGATCTTCGTTGAATTATATAATTGTACGTATATCATTAGGTGGCATTATTATTATTATTATTTCATTTTATATATACATCCATGGATGAACATATATATATATATATATATATATATATATATATATATATATATATATATATATATATATATATATATATATATGTATGTATGTATATATACGCGTATAATAACAATATTTTTGTTTTGCCAAAAAATTAAAATAAGTTGGGCTGATGAGCAGTGTATCTCAAGAGGATAACGCTTTTAAGGCAAGCAGACTTTATAATTAAAGTTCTCACTATCAATATATAGAGCATTAATAACAACAAATAAAATGATCTTATCCAACTCGGAATTTTTCGGATATTTTAAGAAACATTTTTTCTTTAAATAAGTTCAATTTCTCAAATTGAAACTTTGGCGAGTGGATACCATATCTGCGAAACTCCGAGTAGGGAAAGATAAGCTGAACACTTAATTTAACTTTGTTACTGATATATATATATATATATGCGCACGCGCGTGTGTGTGAAGAGAGATTCGTGCTCATAATATTCACATAGTTTATGAACACATAACGGTGAAGACCTTTTCTACTTTCTTACATTCGGAAGCTTCATACTTCTGTTTATATTCCTGTTTTGTCCTCCTCCTCCTGCTCCTCACTCTGCCCGATTCTTTCTTTCGTCAGAAATTATTCTAAAAAATATGCTCCCACCATACAAACCTCATAAGCAAGAAATGCAAAAAAAAGTCTGTTTTTCCACCAATTAGTCGAAAAGACTAATTACTAATGTACTCTTAATTAATCCAGACGCAATTTATGAAGAGGATACCAAAGATGAGATAAAAAGGGAAGAAGAAGAAGAAGAAGAAACGGAGGTGGATACTAGTGTCATCCTTAAAGTTCTGAGTGCATTTCGCCTGCAGACTAAGAAGCCGGCTTCCGTTTGTTGTCATCGCCAGCGAAGGATTATTTGATTTATGTAATTTTATGTTTTGTAAGCTTCACTGGAATGTCCATTAGGCAAGCAAAAATTCACCAATCTATCTATCTATCTATCTATCTATCTATCTATCTATCTATCTATCTATCTATCTATGCGTATGTTTGTAAGATGGCAGGCGCCTTTAATACCCACCCATTAAAATATCTTCATATGCACGCATCATAAAGTAATAATTATTCCGTACATTTGTATATAACACATTTTGCTTCTCCTCTCTTGAATCTATGAATCTATCTATCTATCTATCTATCTATCTATCTATCTATCTATCTATCTATCTATCTATCTATCTATCTATGCGATATGTGTGTGATACGACGGAAATCATCACCTACCCCTTTTAGGGTTGTTAGGATTTTACAAGCCAGCAGTAGGAAAAATCACGTTTTAAATATTTAACTCAGAGAACAAGGACATTAAACATTCCCATCTATATCTATAATTCTCAAAATGTGTGTGTGTATGTATATGTGTGTGTGTGTGTGATCGGATGTTGTTTATGCATTTACAGTTTTCATCCGATTTCGATGAATTTTCTTGTTTCATAGATAATTCTTCAGTGCCGGTTTTGAGTCCAAATTGTTGGCAACAACGGCTCCACACTACTTCCTGTTCATTATAACTCTCAGCAACCTTTTACTGTTTACTATCTGTTCTTGGATATATATCTTTCATAAAAACTTTAATAAAAATAAATAGTTTAAATTATTACAATAATATTATTTATTATTATACAGTTCCCTTTTCAAGGCCACCCCAAATTCAAATTGTTAATCTCCCATTTGAGGATATGTCTCAGTTGCACCCAAATGTTGTTACTAATATTGATTTTCGGGTGGGTTGGCTTTAAATTTAAACTGCTCCAATTGAATGGCAAAAATTCCCAATAATGAAAGACACGGTCAAAGACGGATTATACTGCTAGCCTACTCTATTTAAAGTAATGTTTATGTTTATATATCTTTCGCTATCCCAATGCACCTTCCGATATCACTGTACTTTCCAACCTCTGTTAAAACACTTCCTAGGAACTTAAATCTTTGCACTTGTTTAATTTTAGATTGTAATTTGTAATTCGCGTGTTGGGCTGTTCCTTTTCTTGACAACCGCACATTCTGTCTTTTACAGTTTATGCTTAGTCCTTTATTCTCAATTTCTTTTAATACCTTCTGTAGGACTTCCTGTTGTTTTCTTCTTGTGTTGGCTATGAACACTGTCATCTGCATATCTAATGTCCGGACATTACAGTGTGGTAAAACCGAACAATAAAACAAGGCAAAATAGAAAAGATGCAAAATCTGATTTATCACCTACAAGTTGTTCAATGTAAAATCCATTTTAATGTTAGAAGACATTTCGACAATAGGCTTTAATTTATTTATTTTTATCGGTATCACTCCATGCAAGGCAGTAAAACCACTAAGATACAAGGGGTTACAGGGTGTGGAAGAATTAGGAACAGAAACATTAATAATGAGCGGAAAGACAAATGAGTAATAAGAGGGACGGTAGATAGCAATTGACATTGCATTTAAATTTTTGCAGATTAAAGTTGGCTGGAAATCATTGAGCCGGAAGAAAGTTCCACAAGTGAGAAGTGCAAGAACAGAAACTGTTAGCATAGAAGTTACGGCTACATATAGCCAGCTCAATTGTAAATTGATGAAACCTTGATTTTAGTACAGCACTTAAATTCAAAAAGTCTACGTACCATAGCGAAGAGCTCATTCGAACAATTACCATGAAAGTATTTATAGAAAAGACACAGAGAGGCAAACTTACGGCGATCGGAAAGTGACAGAAGCGGATCCACCAAATGAGGACCAATAATATTACTGATTCTTCTTTGGATTTTATCAAGGAGATCAAAGGTAAATATCAGGGGCACATTTTATTTAATTAAAAAAAAATAATACCTGTTTTTTATTTGCCTAGCTGTCAAAAGTTGATTATAGTTTCGATTGTTATGAAATCTCATATTCAACAGAATTATAGGTTAGGGATTTCATGACAGCGACTCACAGTCGCTGTTAGCCATAAAAATTAGGATCGTGTAGCTGAAAATTCGGAAGAAACATTGCTAAGTTACGTGCCGATTTTACTCGAAAGGTGTTTGTTGATGGTGAACTGGGACCCTTCGTTAGCCAACAAACCTTAAAATGATCAGATCGATGTTATTTTTCATTGAAAGATCTAGGTAACACGCATTCTTCACTGTCTGATTCCGAGAACTGAACGCATTCTGCAATGATGTATAACAAGAAAATTAAAAAGGGACAAAAAAGAGAGAAAAATCACAATTCTGAATTGAAATGGTATTCAAGGCATCGCTCTTTGATTTTCGTATATTAATGCATGTAACACAATCGGTTATCATATATATATATATATATATATATATATATATATATATATATATATATATCCAGCCCTCTGTCATTCGCCAGTTTACTCTACAGAGAATTAAGGTTTCATGAATGGAATGAACAGACAGAATTAATGGATAATAGTATCTATTTATCTATTAAAGAAAGCTAACGAAGCACACACACACACACATACGTACATACATATATATATATATATATATATATATATATATATATATATATATATATATATATATATATGGAGAGGGAGAGAGGGGGGAGAGAGAGAGCGAGAGACAATAAACATATTGTAGATATACATTTCTGCAGGATATCCGGTATTAAATGAAGTGTGGTGGTTTTATGTTTCTGAAAAGCTTTACGGGTTGTTGCCATTCAAAAGTTTTATCTATTTTTTAAAGCTGATAAAAAGAGAATATCAAAAACGCACGAATCTTTTGTTCGTCTAATATATAACGTTTCCAACCGTTTTGAATATCTCGAGAAGTGGTTGCGCGGCAAGCTGCCAACCAATCAGAAGAGAATTTGCTGCGCATGCGTGAGCAGAAATTCTTCCGTTGAATTGTTCAGTCAGCAGAGAAGTGCCATATGAGTGCGTCTGTTAACTGTGTTATCATCACATTCATTATAAAAATGCTCCTGCCCATTGTTTTCTATTTGGAAAAATATCTGTTTATGTTAGCCTCTCAGAGGCTAAATTTCCCAAACTTAAAATTGCCGTGGAAATAAATGCTTCAAATTGTAGAAGAAATTGAAGAAAACTCGACAAAGTAGCTGATGGCAATCCTGAAAGGATTTTCTTCTTGTAAAATTAGTGTTATTTAAGACAATATCTTTCTATTAGTTTCTTTTTCTATGTTTTTCTTTTAGGAATTGGGCGAATATGGCTCTCTAAAATGTTGTGTCCTTTCTAGCTTTTAGTGAATTTCGTCTTTTTAATATCTCCCCTAAACCATGTACTGCTATCCATTTACAAGAGCCCCTTAGGTATGTTACCTGCTATTTTCCTCTGTCAAAAATTTTCATATTTCTTAATACTTTTAGGAAGGCATTTCGTTATCCTAATGCGCCTTCGGATTTCGGTGTTGTACTTTCCGTCAACTGTTACAGCACTTCGCATATATATAAATTGTTGTACTTGCTTGATTTTGGTATCTCCAATTTGTAATTTACAGTCTTTCTAATCGAGCCGTAAAGCACATCGGATCAAACGGCGGTTTCTTATACAGAGGAGGGCGCAGGTTTGATTCCTGCTGAGGTCACAATTTCTTTATTCAGATTTCTTGAAATATTAAAGAGAAAGTTTATTCAATAAAATCGCCATTGGTTTCAACCACGACCTCCAGACGACTTTGGAATCTCCTGCAAATCTTTTGGATGGTCTCCTTATTTAAGTTGGTGAATGCTGTCATAATTCTTGCCTTAAGTTCATCTTTGGTGTTAGAAGGAGTTTTGTTGGTCCCTTTCTCAACTGCTCCCCACAAATAATAATCAAGGGCGTTGCAATCTGGAGAGTTAGATGGCCAGATGTAAGGGATCATGTAGTCGCAGAAATTGTCTGACAGCGATGACTGGGTTCTTCTGCTTGTGTGGCCTGTTGTCAGACAAAAGGCAGCCACCCTCTTGATCCAGAGTAGCACTACTTCCCCAAGCCACTTGATGTAGGCCTCCGTGTTGAGTCTGAAGCCCTGTGGGTAGACGAATGAAGGCATAACGTCGCCATCACTAGTGATCTCTCCAAACACCTTCGTAATCATTATTAGGCTCATCCAATTCTTTCCGAATCGTCTGCACTGTCCTTAGATTTACACCCAAACACTCTGAAATGTTCGTATTGGAGCTTCCGGCGTGAATATGGAGCAGTACAGCATGTCGTTTCCAAATTTCTGGTGGGGTGCGTATACCCGTTAGAACAGTTGGTGTGGTGTTTGCTTGACAACCTGACTGTCAGGGTTTCAATTCTCGGTAGTGGATGCGCACTGCTGATGAGTCCCAAATATAGGACGAAACGGCCGTCCAGTGCTTTCTGCATTCTGTTGAGGTTTCAGACTCGATGAATCACTTAAATATAATTATCAAATTCTCCTAATAATTTCAATATATATATATATATATATATATATATATATATATATATATATATATATATATATATATATATATAACGTAAATCATTCATACGAAAAACAAATACTGAATACGCACTACATAATTGATATATATATATATATATATATATATATATATATATATATATATATATATATATATATATATATATATATATACGAAACAGCCTGATAAGTATTTGCTGTCTGTGAAGTGAAGTATTTTGAAGAAACTCAGTAAAATCTATAGTTCTTATTCCGCTTTCTGTGCTGATAACCGTTACACTAACCAGATATAATTATATAGATTCAACAAAAGAAAATTGTGTGCGTTATAAAATTAATTAGGAAAAAAAATCATAAACAGGCTAAAGTTCTTTCATTTTTCCCGCGTAATATGTTGAACAGATTGTATGAAAATTATTTTAAAGATCAATTAGTACATACCTGGATCTATAAAAAAACAATGAATCTTGTGTGTGCAAGCACTAACATACACACACGCATACATAAAGACATGTATACTCTAAACGAACATCATGCACACACTAGCCTGCTTAGTATTTAGATGGGGCTCCGTTTGGGAACACCGGGAACTGTATGCGACTTCCTACAATCAGAAATACGCTTGGGCATTAAATAACTCACAAAGAATTGGTAAATCGTAAAAAGCAAATCAATCAATCAAACATGCACACGAAAACACACATACACATACACATCCATTCTACCCAAAACAAGACATGACAATTATAAATTTGACTTGAATTTTTATGAAGACATCTGTTAGTTATTTCTGTCTGTGGTGACTGACTTGATATGTTTTTAAATTGTTTCATTTAAAATTTCTTTATATTTATCATTTAGGTTTTTCAAATATTTATTTTTTCTTTACTAGTTCTGTTTCCGTTTTTTTCTCAATTTTTCTTTTTCTTTATTCTTCTTCACTTCCGCTTTTCATTCTCTTTATTTTCATTCTTCCTCACTTTCCTTTTATTTCTTCTCATTTTACTTTTTATTTTTCTTCACTGATTTTTAATTAAACACGTTTTTGTCTTCTGTTTTCAATTTATTTCAGTCTGCATTGTCTTCCCGCCATTGGTCATATTAATGGCAGCGGCACTAATCGTAGTGTCAATGTTCGAACAGCTTAGATTCTCTTTAAGTCTGTGTATTTCCCATTGTCGGATTCATATCACTTCCTTATTTGTAAGATTTGCTGTTCTCCTTGGCTTCAGTCCAGAACTACTTTTTAAGTAAAGCTATTATACTGACGTCTGTCTTCCAGCCCAACTCAAAGTAGGATTTCTTGGTATCTTAACTGAGGATCGTATTTTCGTTGAAGAATCTGTTCCTTTTATCGAATGTCTTTAGTCTTTGCTCGAATCTATTGCTTTGCATTTCCTTATCTATTCGTATATCGTAGTTCTGTTTCCTGTTAGGAAACGTTCCAATAATTTTCCCTTTTTCTCTTTTTATTGTCGAAATCATTTCCGACTTCACCCAGAAATGATAGATGACACTACATTTTTCTTATTTCTATCTCCCTCTTTCTCTCATATTGGTTGTTTCGTTTTCGGTACCTATTTTTGTCTTCGTCTTTCTACCACTCTATCTGCACTCTTATTATAAATTATTATTTCTATGGTCCGGCATCAAGGCTTCTGATCGGTGATTGGAGATTTTGAGGAGTGTGAAACTACCTCTAAATTACTGTTGTTCCTAGGTACACTCTTATCCAGGGTGGTAGCACCTGTTAGGGTTCCAACTATGGGCAAATAGTGACCCGCCAATCATAAGTAAAAACAATATGAATGCATAAAAATACATTTTTATAGTAAAAATACCAGCAATATATTTTTAAATAACAAAATTACCAACAATAACTATATATAGTAAAATTAACAAAAATACATTTTTATCTGTAGCTGAGGACATACAATTGCGTTCAAAATATTTATATTTCGGCATTAAATAATCCATAGAGGATGATATACCTCTAAAGAAAATCAACTACCCAAAATTATTTCTATGACTGCTACTGCGATGGTTATTATTATTATTATTATTATTATTGGGTGAGAGGTCAGTATATCAACAAAATGACGCCGATGTACAGATATATGAAGCCCAATATACTCATCATGACAATCAGTCTAATAAGTGTATATTAGATTCATGTAGCACAGCCAAATGAGGGCAATGGTGAAACGTCTCGATAAAAGCAGCGCATGACCTTGAGGTTGGGACCCAGTCAGAAATAAGTCGAGTAAGTTCGTTCAAACTAAGAAGGAAGACCGACCCCTTCCCCAATTTTAACCGAGTCGAGTGTCATTTTGTTGCGGTTATTAGTGATTGATGAGACTAAATAGAAAAGAGATTGAATTAGTGTGTGTACATAGAACTGTCCTCTTTTTTTTGTAAGTAGGTGTGTGCAAATGCTGTCCTATTAATGATTATGAGAGACTTCCATTTCGAAAAGTGTTCTTTGTTGGTTTAGAAGAATTATTAGATATGCCTGCGTGTAATCAAGTAAACTTTAGATGTTTTATGTTGCGTACTATACTGTGTTGTGTTCAATGCGACATGTGGTTCGCTGGAGTCGAAGGGTTTCCTAAATGGAAGTGGATGTGCGGGTAGCGTAATGCATAACGGTTCGGAATGAGAAATCGGACATTCCACTCGCGTTCGTGACATTCACTTCGGCGCAAATACCAATGGGAAAGATATGGATCCAACTCTCTTCCCAGATATGGGTTAAATAGTAGGACTTATTTCAGGGAAAATAATTGTTGTTCTTCTAAAAAGTAATATTAATGTTATATTCACTGGCAAAAAAGACTTATACTTTAAAAAAAAATCCCAAATATATTTGATAAGCCGTGAAAATCAAATCAATCAAAACCAGGAAGGTAACAAAACATATTCTGCCTTTAAGGCATCCTTTGGTTAAAAGAAAAGAACAAGGGAGACGTTTGCGTCCTTTTCTTTATACATTGCTTTGGCATCGTCATCTAGTGGTCATTAGTAGAAATTCGTTGGCAGACAAGTGGGATAATTCCACAAATGTACGAAGTTGGGCCTTTTGTAATATATCTATAAAATATATTGTACTGGGTTACTTGGGGATGTTCCCCTCTCTAAGTAACATGCGAAAAATTATACCGTGTTACATATCAGAAACAGAAAATAATCTATTGAGCAAAATGGATTCATACATAAGTACTGAATGAACAAACTACCGAAATCTATATTTGAACTTGTGCTGCTAAGTATGAGGCCAACTCAGACGGCCAAAGAGGCTGATATATTTTTAATCAAAAAGGAAAAAATATTAAAAATTATCGGTTATTTTACATTTTTTTTAGTCGAGTCGAAAACTGGATATTAAATCTTGGCAATTCTCTCTACCATATGTTGCTACCTCACTCAAAGCTGCAGGCTTCAAATAGTACATACTGAAGAGTTGTTCACAAAATTCAGTATTTTCATCCCTGGCACGCAGTAACGGGAAGTTAGGAATGGCTGCATAAAAAGTAAATAAATATAAGAAAAGAAAAAAGATAATTAAATTCGTATGCACAGAACAATAATTTTTTTGCACGACAGAGTCAAAATACGACCTTCCGGGCCCCAACATCTGGCATACAGTTTTAGCATTTTTTTTTCTGGCCAAGGCTATGAACAAATGTTTTCTTGGTGAGAGGCTCAAAATGACAGACTCAAAAGTCCTTCACCTATAAATGATGTTTGTTTAACTTCTTAATAAATATATACGTACATAAGTAGAGGGAGTGTTGCAAAAGACAGCGTGACACACACATGGCCAAACATATAAACATAAAGGTATCACAAATGCATATATATATATGCATGTACACACACATATTATATATATATATATATATATATATATATATATATATATATAAGTGGACACATGGGTCAGTACCGAGCGGCGACAACCTATTTCATGCTTACGCGCAATCTTCAGGCTCTCTCTCTCTCTCTCTCTCATATATATATATATATATATATATATATATATATATATATATATATATATATATATGTGTGTGTGTGTGTGCGTGTGTGTGTATATCTCCGAATAAATCCCTGGTAATTATTCAAGACAATGGAGGTATGATTGTTTTATTACGATAGCCTGTGCCGGACAGTAATTGGACCAAATGCACTCTTTTCACATGAGTGAGGGGATATTTTGCTAGGAAATGTGTACCTATGTCTTTTCCGAGGTCGTTAGTGCAAAGGGAAAACAGGCGCAGCTGGTATTCGAACTTAGCAGATTCCATTTCGTTTGGACCACTCAAACTAACCCTAACTCTCCACAAACACACACATACTATACATATATATATATATATATATGTGTGTGCGTGTGCCTCTGTGTGTGTGTGCGTGCATGTGTGTGCGTGTGTGTGTATCTTTTAATAAAATGAAGACGCTGTAAAACACAGTGCTCAATATATATATATATATTTATATATATATATATATATAGAGAGAGAGAGAGAGAGAGAGAGTTTGCGAGAAAGTGGGAAAGAGAGAATGAGAGAATATACAAAATAGAATATATAAAAAAGCAATACTTAATTTCCGCTGTTTTCTCGCGACATAATGTTTCATGTGTACATGCTGTTTATTTGTCGACGGTCACACAATCACCAGGCGCTTGAAAAGGCAGAAAACTCAATTCAGTAATCATTATTACTAAATATTTGAGTTTCCTTTCCTTTTCAAGCTCAGAAGGGAAGTTATTTAACCGTTGCTTGAAAGAGAAGTTCGTGGAAGGTGTCAAGTGTATTCCCGGTTTTCAAAAACGCGAGTGAGCGCTCATCCCCCTCTCATTATAAACTTATCAGTGTCATTAGCAAGATTTTGAGGTTATAATTAACAAGAAGTTTGTTGATTACCTAAATAGAAACAATCTCTTGAGCGACAAGCAGTACGGATTTCGATCGATTTGATCCACTGCTGATGTCTTAACTTCCATTACTCACCGAATCACTGAGGCACGCGACAAAAAATACAGTTAACAGAATATCGCATTAGATATTTCAATGTACTTTGACAAGGTGTAGCACAACGGATTACTGCAAAAACTCTCTAACTACGGAATCACTGGATGAGTCTTTTCCATTATAAAGTCCTTTCTAAAGTGTAAGTCTCTGAAGGTAGTTGTTAAAGGGTAATCTTCCGAGACCCTAGCGATCAACGTAGGCGTCTCGCTGGTATCACTTCTCGGACCAACTCTGTTTTTACTTTACATAAATTATCTGCCTTAAGAGTATACTCCGATCATTTGTGAACATCTATGCTGATGATACAAAGGATTTGGGTGTACCTCTAAAACTCTAGACAACCAGAGATTGGCGTCTGATTTCTCCTATGACTGGTTACATTCAATGCCTTGAAAAATAATTTTTTGTTGCATTCCATCATCGCCGATCGGAATCCCGCACTACCACCAGTCACGATGAATAGATGTTCCCTCAGAGAGGCTCCGTGCTTTGAGCGCCTGTTGAGACTTAAATTCAACCCAGGCCTCAAGTGGAACATACATACGATCCATCGTTAAAGATGCAGGAAACATGGTCGGTTCCCGGTACCACTCTAGTAAGTACCTGACTCCTTCTGTTATCCTTTAATTTTCCAAGAGTAAGATCAGGCCAAAAATGGAGTACTGTTGTTATACACAGGCAGGAGCTGCCCTGTCTTTACTTTTAGTCTCGATAGAGTTGAAAAGCGTCTCCGCGTCTTTGTGGGTGACAAATCATTTTCCGCCCAAACAACCCCTTCATCACAGACGAAACGTCGCAAGCCTTTCACTGCTCTATCGCTATTTCTATGGAAAGTGCTCAGACGAACTACATTCCTTAGTTCCATCAGTTCTAAACTTCAATGCCAAGACCCGACATGCTACACATATTGTAGCGAACCACCTTCATTCCCTTCGTATTCCATTGGTGATATGTAAGTTCCACTCGAGCAGCTTCTTTCCATGAATTGCTATTTTGTGGAACCGACTACCAAGGGGATACTTCCCTGATCATTACAATCCTAACCTGTTCAAGTCTAGGGTTTACCGTTATCTTCCCCATATATCCGCATAAAATGTCCATTTTTCTTTGTAACTCTCTATCTCGAGTGGCTCCCGGGCCTTGTACAAGGTGAAAATCATTGTAGAAAAGAAATTATTGCAAACTTGCGTTTTCTCCATTTTCAAACGCCTAATGTTGACCGTCGACAAACAGCGCGTGTACATGAAACTTGAAAAGTCGAAGGAAAGCAGCAAAATTTAAGTATCGCTTTTTTATATAGTGTATCGCATTACACACGCGCATACGCGCGAATTAATGGATTTTTATTTATTAATTCCACATATTCTATCTCTTTAAACATTATTTTTAGTGAATACTCGTATGTGAATAGACGCACCGTTTATTTATTAAAAAATATATGTATTTATTTATATATCTAACAACGGTTCTTTTCACCTAGGCTGAGACGCAGATTCGAATCTTACCGAAAAGCGCATTTTTTTAATAGGATTTCTCGAATGTTCAATCTGGTAGACGAAATTAAAAAAATATATATTGTTTAATAAATAAACGGAACATCTACCAAATAAGTGTGTTCACTAAAAATAATGTTTAAAGTGATAAAATCCGTCTGATTAATAAATAAGAATTCATTACTTCTTTAGAAAATTGCTTTATTTACGTTTGAATACGAAACTGAGCAGATATGAAAATTTCGCTTAAAGGCATTATTCAACCTACCTTTATCAGCTAAGTTCTCTGCTGCTCAGTCGGTTTGAGCACGTCGAATCTAATGACGATTCCCTGAGAGCGCATTGTTCTTGATTATGCAGGCCAGTAGACGAAAATAAATAAATAAAGTGTTTAATATATATATATATATATATATATATATATATATATATATATATATATATATATATATATATATATATATATCACTTTCAACGTTATTTATTTATATATATATAATTTTCAGATAGAGTATCCGTGAACAGACAATATGAACAATAAGGACCGAAGGACAACTTAGCCAATGCGTTTCGTCTTCTGTGGGACTTTATCAAGGCAAATACAAGGATTTTATTTTGTAACATGTATTTATATACAGAAGCAACAATGTTATTGTTCTTTTCAAAATTCTTGAGTTAGGAATGCTTATACATTTTCATCGGTTTAGCTGAAAACGCTAGGCAAGCTATGGGTGATACGAAGTGATACAATATAATATCTAATAAATGAAAGTGAGGAAGTTTTTTTTTTTTAGAAATTTTGTGCAAAATATGTAATTTTTTAAAAGTAATTTTGTGCAAAGATTTTGTTCATCATTCACACACACACACACACACACACACACACACACACACACACACACACACATATATATATATATATATATATATATATATATATATATATATATATATATATATATATATATATATATATGCATACGTACCTCCGGGCAGAAGGAAACCGTCGTTGTTAGATCCGACGTGTCTTAACTGACTCGGTCATGGAGCAACCTTGCCGATCAAGCAAAATCTGAAACCTTTAAAAATATGAAGCCTTTAAGCGAAATCCTCTTTGTATTAATTCCCTTGGGTGCGCATATTTTTCTTTAATAAGTAATATATAAGTGGACACTGCGGTCAATACAGTGAAGCGACAGTTTGTTTCATTCTTGAATGCAATCTTCAGACCTCAGTGTCAACTTGTATATTTCCATACACTCTATCCCTGATATTCGTCATGTGACCATATATATATATATATATATATATATATATATATTGGAAAAGTGGAAAAGTATTCTGTTGTAAATTTGTGGTAAGTTTAAAAAATTAAATTTAAAAAGTAAACATAACTTTAGTACGATGAAGTCCTAAAGGACGAATATGGATCAGTTTTAATATTTTATATTACTAGGATCCACTTGGATTATATACCAACGGATTTTTTTACCATTACTATATTATTCCTATAACGATTAGTCGAGCTCTCTCGGGATTAATCCATCTGAAAATTCTAACTCCTTCTACAACCTGCCACCATGGATAAGTTCTGCCCGGAATACTCTCTGAAAAATATTCCGTACCTTTCTTTACACTCATTCACGGATAAAATTATTGACTTTGTCGAAAGATTAGTATGGAAGGCGCATTTCTATCTCAACCCTTCTGAAACACCAGATCACAAATACGAAACCCACAATCTAAAAAACCCCAAAACTCCACCGTGCTGCAAATTCCTGAATCCCTTTGAAAGAGACCTGTTTAATCTAGTTAAAATATGAAATTCAGAAAGCCGTCTAAAAAAAGTTAAAGAAGGACATAAAAACTATTAAGAACTTTAAAGACATTTGGGTTAAACCTGACAAATCCAAAAACATTTATAAATGTAACCCCTCACACTACCATAAAATTCTTACTAACAAAATAACAGAGACGTATAAACTAGATAGATATAACAGAATGATCTCCGAGATCGACCAAGAGACTGTCAATTTCGCAAATTATTTAAATATTGCAGATAAAGTGGGAAAGGTCCATACCAATGATGCATACCTTTTATTTAAGGATGACAAACCTAACTTCGCTAATAACATACAGTCTAGATTAATAAATGCAACAAAAACTGAACTACTTCTAATCTAAAAAATATAATAAAAAAATTAACCGATAAATTACTAGTTACACCTTTTACTAATCTTTGGAAAGATTCGTCGGACACAATCAAATGGTTTGTCACCATTGAAAATAAAGAAAGAGCTATCTTTATCAAATTTGATATCATAGCTTTCTATTCTTCTATCTCCTAGGATCTTTTGGTAAACTGCATTAACTTTGCAAAACAACTATGTGGAGAACACTGATGAGGAGACTAGTATCATCCTAATAGCTAGGAAATCACTTCTAGCACTTAATCATTCCACCTGAACTAAGTGCCTTAATGACAGTTTTGATGTCCCTATGGGTGCATATGATTCAGCCCAGGTTGCTGATTTAGTATTTACATTTTAGATACCCTTAGTAGAATAGTAGATTGACTCATTTTCATCCCCAATAGTAATGGTCCACTAGCCTCGAATATCCAAAAGAAAATCATTAGGGCTTTTAAATTACTAGGGTTTAGAATTGAGATTCCCTCTAACAGTTGATTATCTAGATGTCACTCTTAATCTCAATAATAAAACGTTTAAACCATACCATAAAGATAATGAAACCCCCACCTATGTTAATTCTAACCAACCAAAGCCATTATGAAACAGATCCCTACCAGCGTTAGCACTAGAATTAGTCGATTATTATCCAAGATAAACATCTTTAATGAAAATAAAAAAACTGTATGAAAATGCTCTCCAAAAAGTTTTAAAAATAAATTATCTTATAAGTAACATAGAGATATCTGAAGTGAAACGTAGACACAGAAAAATATGATTCACCCCACCACCTTCTGCAAACTGTCAAATATTAACATCGGAGAGTATTTCCTAAAGTTAATAAATAAACACTTTCAAAAAAACAAAAACCTTTAAGTAAGATCTTCAGTAGGAAAACGATTAAGATTAGCTACTCTTGTACCAACAACATGTATACAATTATTAACTTACACAATAACCAAATTTTAAGAAAGTTATTTTTGGATTCATTTTTTATTTCTCCTTTTATTTTAAATTAAAAATTCTTTTTTCATATAACCCCAAATTAGTGTCATAAGGTTAATATTTGATAATTTAAAATAAAACTTCTTCTCTTTAAGACAGATATTTCGACTCTCTCCTGACCCCTGTCTCGTGCCTTTCGTCTGACTGAAACATTGAAATGTGTAAACTCTATATTAAATGTTTTCGGTAAGTTGGATTTGGGTTGATTTGTTAGCTTTCACAGTTAAATTCTACTTCCTGCCTCACTGAACTTTATAGACGTGAACATATTCCACAGCGGGGTTGATAAGACAGACGACCGCTAACATCGTCTGCCGAAATAGGGCATTCCTCATATGAGGTAATTTTGGATTTATTTGTTTTTTTAATTATATATATATATATATATATATATATATATATATATATATATATATATATATATGTGTGTGTGTGTGTGTGTGTGTGTGTGTGTGTGTGTGTGTGTGTGATGCGTTTAGGCTGAATACTTAATTCTCATCGGTGTCAGTAGTTAGTGTTTAGGTTCAGAAAAAGCCAGATTTTTAACAATGATTTTAAAATTTAGCGAACTCTTTCCACTCAGATAACTGTCACAACACCATCCACCTACACTCTATTTCCTTCTCGTTTGGCAACGTTATGGATTAAGTTAAGCCCACTATCAATCTACAGAGGAGAAGGAAGACATAAATGTGTAGATACACGTATTTGTTTGTATCTATTTGGCGCAAAACCTATTGTTACTGGAAACAAATCAAACAGGTAAAAATCTGTATAAGAAGATTATATTGCGCCAGACTGCCTGGTAATTACATTATTAGTCAAACTCGCAGGTTTGTATTTGATGACAATCGGAAATACGAAATGTTCTCAGCCATGCAGCTCCATAATGTAGAAGGTAAATTAAAAGAAATCTGTTATTAACATTGTTACGCCATTTTCTGAGTAGTAGAGGATCTTACTAGAGAAATGCTGTTTGAAATTTTGACTATATGTTATATATGTTAACCTTGTAGAATCCTTGTAGAGTACAAGGAAATAACCTCACTATGCGATGTTGTTGATGTGGGTTCCGCAGAAAGTAGATTTTACAAGACGGTGTTATCTCCCCACGACGAGTTTTGAACTCAGAATTGATTTTTTCCTATACTGGTTACCAAACCAAGCGAGTGGGCTCCAGCCGAGAGGAGAGGCGATGTATTTATGCCATCTCAAGTTATCTGCACGACAGTGAACGCAACTGCATCGTCAGGATTTCGAACTCGGTACTCCGAGCCCACTTTCAGCGCCGATAACCGTTACGCATATCCTTCCAGGCAGAGACACGGGCTGTTTTGATATGTATCAAGCAGCTCTGCAAGGCCGGGACTTCCATTGGCTGTCAGACGTTCTTCTACATGTGGAAGTGCAAGCATTTCCCGAATATCTCACAATTATCTGAGAACCTGTAACGGAGATGGACATCTCTCGAAAATATTCGTTCTTGAAGTGAAACCAGTAAGTCCGACAAGAGGCGAAATTAGCAGATGGGAAGATTGTGTTGTACCACTTTCCAAGCGGAACGAATCTGCCTGATTTAAAAAAAAAAATAGTATGTATATCTATCTATCTGATTATTTTCCGTTTTCATTCGTCCTACATCGGAAAATAGTAACACCTACTCTCTTTAATTTTCACAATGGGTAGGAACATTAAAAATGCTTGAAATACTGTAAACAGTCCTAGAATTCGGCCTCTTTCTAAATGGAAGATCAATTTAACCAAACCCAAACTCAAACAAACGTGTAAGAGATCACGCGCGCAAACACTTGGATACATTGTAAAGAACAAAACAATTTACTTCATCTCAACTGTAACAAAATTGTAGTGGCTGGCTGTTCGTATCCGAGTATGCCTGTATGCTAAAGCGGCTAACAAATCCATGCTCCAGGCGCCAGCTGAGGCACATGTGTGTTTGTTCAACATCCACAGAGCCAACGTGTTCGAGCAGACCTTAGTCACAGTTTCTGGAAAAGAGCGCATTATCTGGCGTGATCAACAGTCTGAACAAGGCCAGTACGCTCAAACACTCGGTCACGATGACTTGTGACGTCGTGCTAGCTAAACAATCGACGGCTTCCGAACAGTTCTGTCTACCCAATTTCACTCACAATGCTTGAGTCAACTCGTGGTATGTTTTTTTCAGGCGCTTTTCAAAGGTGCCGCACTCTGGGATCGCCCCCCCAAGCCGATAACATCAAGAAGTCACCTTCCTGATAAATCAACCACGATGGAATTCGAACCCGGGTCTCATGCTCTGAAAGCAAACGTTCTAACCGATCGTGCGTCTCATTGTGGTTAAATGGTTGGCAAGATCCTTAGTGAGTTCGATCCTCACTGGGTGCCCGATACTTTTGCCCCTATGTTAATCTAAGGCTTATTAAAATAACAGCTACAACAAAGTTCAATCTTTATCAATCCTCTGACTGAGGAGCTGAAATATTCTAGTCTCGACCCAATTCCAAAAATCTGAGCAAACAAAGAGAATTTTCATAATCCCTTTTTGATTGGACCGAGAAATTTTCAGTATCCCATTATATATAAGCGGCTTACGGCCACATCACGTTGAAACATTGGTTCCCGTAAGATCACTGAAGTTAAGCAACGTTGTGCTTCGTCAGTACCTAGATGGGTGACCGCTTGGAAATACCAGGTGCTGTAAGCTTGGATGTGCAGGTGGCGTAAAGAATACTGGCTCGGAATTGTCAATCAGAAAGCTGAGTTCCAATGCGTGTTAGGTTCGTTTTATTCACTTACGCGTAAATACCCTTTGGAAAAAGGTTGAATTCACCTCTTCCCACCCTCACCCACCGCAACTATTGGTTAATTAGTAAGATTTGTATCACTAAACCAATATATTCTAAAAAAAAAATTCTTACAATCTAAAACTATTTTCTGGCTTTCAATAACCTGCAAATGGGTGATAAGCCATAGAAAACGAATCAATCAGGCAATGTGTATATACGCGCGTGCGCGCACACACGCATGCGCCTGGGTATTTTTTATTATAAATTTTCCATTTTCAGTTCTATTTTATTTATTTTAATATTTTTTGACGGAATCTCTCTCTTCTTTCTGAAGTCTCTGTCTCATAAATTATTCCCCTGAGAGGGTGCACCATGCAAATAAAGGTCGAGTTACGAAGTTGGCCTCGTAGATCATTTCTAATAAGGAGTGAGTTCGATCCTCATGGCCCGTCCTCATAGCTATTTCGTTGTGCTCAAGCTAAGCGATACGTAGTGAATAACTATGATTAATGCAACCCAACTGATTAGTCAAATACATCCTAGGATGCGTTAAATATTTGCAGCCTGACGGGTCGTTATTCTTATTTATTAGGAATAATTAAGAATAAAGCTATAAATATGGGGCACCACATTCAAGAGTAATAATAAATAAAACGTTAAGGTGTCCATTGAAACGTGAGTGAATAAGTGAATCTTATCTTGGTTTGAAATTTTCACTGTTTGTGGCTCAATTTATGTAAGTAATATTTAACATAGAATTAAGTGCATTGATGAGGAAGGAGATCATGTTGAAAAGTAAATATTTGTTTGGCAAAATAAATGATAGGCGACAGACTTCTTGAAGTACCTACTCTTTGTCTGTCAGTATTTATCATTATCTTTATCTCCAACCCCCCCCTCTCTCTCTCTCTCTCTCTCTCTCTATCTATCTATACATATATTTTCAATTTGCTATATTTGGAGATGAAAATGCTTAATATCGGAGACAGGGCGTGTGAACCAAGTCTTGAGCTGAAGGTCTTACTGAGGCGGAAAAGTAACACTCACGATACAGAGTTGAGTCCTAGGTTCCTCCTCCTCCTCCTCCTCCCCTCTCTCTCTCTCTCTCTCTCTCTCTCTCTCTCTATATATATATATATATATATATATATATAATTGCGTCTAGCACGAAACAGTCTGTCGCCTCTGAGTGTTGACTTCAATGATCACTTTTATATTTAGATACGCTCTATCCCTGATATTGAGAATTTTACTCCAAAAATATAGCACACCATAAAACTATATTTCTTCATATATATATATATATATATATATATATATATATATATATATATATAGTGGGGTGCTTAATTGATTTCCTCTTCTAGCATTTCAAATTGACATTCAAAAATATTTCCTTGTTGTATTCGTTACATGATAAAAACTGATATTAACCAGCGCAACCCGGGTTTCGAACTTTCGCTCTCATCAGATGGAATGGTAAATAATAAAATTCGCGCCAAAAAATTACACGTATAAACAGGAAGTGGGGTGGGGAGTGACATAATAAAAAATAATTACAATTGGGTACACTACTCAAATTTAGTGTGTTTTTGTTAGTGTGTCCACACTTAGACATAATATCAGATCTTTCATTCAAAACTCTTCTTTTTTCGGGTATGTTACAATAGCGAGCTTCTCTTGGCAGAGCTTTCAAACGCCAGTTGAAGGTACAGAGATTAACTCTTCTCAAGGTACTCCACTCCATGTCCGGGCTCCTGTTCAAATTATCTTTAAAATTCCACACCCACACCCACACACATACACACACTAATATATATATATATATATATATATATATGTGCGTGTGTGTGTGTGTGTGTGTGTGTGTGTGTGTGTGTGTGTGTGTGTGTGTGCTTAATAAATATGTGTTAGAAAATATGAGAAAATTTAAAAGAAAATATGCTGGACGATGTCTTTAACATTCAACACAACATGTTTAATATATATATATATATATATATATATATATATATATATATATATATATATATATATATAAATGGAGTACCGTTGTCATATTTAGTTGGGAGCTGGCTAGTCCTCACTTTCCAGTCTCGATAGATTTATCAAGTGTCTCCGAGTCCTTGCGGGTGACGGATTATTTACCACCCACCTGCCTCTCCCCCACAATTTGGATGTGGCGAGATTCTCGCTGCTCTATCGCCACTCCCATGGAAAGTGCTCGGACGAAATACATTCCTCGGTTCCGCCAGGTCTAACCATCACGGCTCGGACTCGCCATGCCACTTACATTGTAGCAAACCACCCACTTTCCCTCCGTATTCCAGAAGTCAGTTTCACTCGAACAGCTTCTTCCCACGAACCGCTTATCTGAGCCAATCCCAACAGGATATTTCCCTGATCATTACAAACGTAACCTCCTATCACTAGTGGCCTCGGGCCTTATACAAAGTGAACCTGACTGTAAAAAAAATTTAAAAAAAGGACCGACTCACTTACCAAAATTTGGCCAAATGACCAAATAGATGTTTTTTTTGGGAAAAGCTACTTTGTTCAACGAGAAACTTTCAGCACCCTCTCGTGTTTATATATATATATATATATATATATATATATATATATATATATATATATATATATATATATATTACTAAGTTTATAAAAAATAAAAAATTACTGAATCAGAGAAATGAAATAGCTATTTTGTGCCGTCATTGTCAAATTTTTTCTTAAATAATATTTAAAAATAAAATTAAAAAGTGCAACTTGGTAATATACATACTTATATTTGATGTGAAAAAAATAATTTTATATACTGTAAGTAATTCTGTTACATTTACTTGTTTTATAAAAAAATATAGTCTATTAAAATTAGCTGTGAAAATATTTTAAAATTGTTTTTTAAAATTGTAGTGAAATAAAACGAATTCTAATCTAAACATCTTTTAAAATTGTTGTTAAATAAAACGTATTGTAACCTTAACACCTCTCTCAAAGTACTTCAAGCACTTAAAAAAATCCAATAAAATACCTACAGTAAAATGACATTAATATGAAAAGCTGGAATATGTAGGCCATTAAATGATCTATGTCCTTTGTACATACATGAGAAACTATATATTACTAAGTTTATAAAAAATTAAAGTTTA
>OZ038480.1:49095755-49108255 GCA_964036315.1 Acanthosepion esculentum
TAAAGAAAGCTTCATCCCAGTTTATTATACCGCATCCAACGGGCCTCTTTCACAAGAGACTGCACAATGCTAATATCAACGCGGATTAAATTGTGTGCTGGAATATGAGAACGACGCGAAACACACATTACTAAGCGAAAGAATGATACCGTACTTGTCTAATTGTACATGATTATGACAATATAGGTATCGTCGAACTTCCCTAGTTGTAATAGAATATGACAATATAGGTATCGTCGAACTTCCCTAGTTGTAATTGAATATGACAATATAGGTATCGTCGAACGTCCCTAATTGTACTTGAACATGAAAATCTAGGTATTGTTGTAATTTCTTAATTGGACTTGGATATGGCAATCTAGGTATCGTTGTACTTTTCTAATTGTACTTGAATATGACAATCCAGGTATCGTCGTATTTTCCTAATTGTACTTGAATATAGAAATCTAGGTATCACCGTACTTTCTCTATTGAATTTGGATATGACAATCTAGGTATCACCGTGCTTTCTTAATTGTACTTGAATAGGACAATCTTCGTATTGTCACACTTTCTTAATTGTACTTGAATATGACAATCCAGGTATCGTCGTATTTTCCTAGTTATATTTGTATATGACAATATAGGTATCGTCGTACTTTGTTATTTGTACTTGAATATGAAAATCTAGGTATCACCGTACTTCCTTATTTGAACTTTGACGTGTCAATCTAGTTAGCGTTGTACTTTCTTAATTGTACTTGAATATAACAATTAAGGTATCGTCGTATTATCCTAGTTGTACTTCAATATGACAATCTAGGTATCACCGTGGTTTCTTAATTGGATTTGAATATGTCAATCTCGGTATCACAGTACTTTCTTAATTGTACTTGAATATGACAATATATTTATCGTCGTACTTTCCTACTTGTACTTGTATACCATCGCCGTACTTTCTTAATTGTACTTGAAGACTATCGTTCTTCGACCATTGTGGATTGGTGCTACAGAATCACAAAGAACTGTACGAAATAAAAGAAATCACATTATTGAGGACTTTTAAAAGCAGCAACAACTAAAATGGACATCACATGTAACTCAAAGAGAAAATAATGACATAATCAAGATGTTGACATTCCACACTACTAAAAATGGTTAGAAAGTAACCCCTCCATCAATAATGCAAAGAGAAATAACAATAACTAATCTTAAGAAATGTATTTACCTGAAACCTATGTTAAAATCATTTTGGCTTTTATCGAAAGACTTTATAAATTTCAGCCGACAGTAGTACTGGCTGCTTGGTCAATGAATGCTGAATATTTTTTTCATAAAGGAACGGCTAACATTACCAATACCATTACAGCTTTACACGACAGGTTCTCCGAGCTGCTAAAATTACCGGTGCATCTCAATGTCTTAGACTGAAGCTATACGTTAAATGTGTCGATAAAAGCAGCGCATAATCTTGCAGGTAGAGCCCAGTGAGAAATACCTTCGGATCGAGTAACCCAGGCCGCTCAGACGGTCTCCGATTGAAGATGTTTGTAAGCATCTAGATGTGACTCGGGTTGGCTTGGCTGCCTCATTCTTCAAACTTAAAAATAAACAACCCTCTCAGCTATGATGCTTCCCTTTATTAGTGCTATTATTATTATTATTATTATTATTATTATTATTATTATTATTATTCAGAATGATATCTTCACTTTTGTTGTTTTGAAGTTCTGAGATCATATTTTTCTTTATTCCATGTAGTTTTCAAACTGTTGTATTCCTATTTGTTGCGTTTAAGAAACCGTTTTTCTGTATTGTATAAATTTATGAGATTGTGCTTTTTTTCCTGCATTGTGTAAAGTTATGAGATGATGTGTTTTTCTTTCTGTACTGTGTAGATTTTTTTTAATCGGTATCACCTCATTCAAGGCATTAAAGCTACTAAAACACAAGGGGTTACAGGGTGTGGAAGAATTAAGAACAGAAACTTTAATAATGAGCGGAAAGAGTAAAGAAGGACAGTTATTAGATGATGTATTTTCATTATTGTGTATATTATTAATTTTTGTTAAGCTCATCACAACAGCTAGGCCAACAACTTCTGTGACTTTCCATATATTGTATGAAGTTCTATAAAAAAAGTTAAGGAAATGTTTTCCCTCTTCTCGTGATTTGATACTATGTATTCCCCAAATGGAAAGTTTGAACAGAATTTTAACATTTAACCGAACGTAGTACTGACTTTTGCAGTTACTCTTTGTGAGCAATGTCCTTTATGAGACAATGAATAAAACATAAACAAGGAGCAATTTAGAACAAACCGGTGAAAGTAAGACGTTCAGTAGATTTTCTTTTCACGTTTGAATTCCTTGAAACTTTAGGTAGCTCTATTGCTGACGTAATTCGTATAGAATGCCTGTATTTCCACTCTGTATTATTCTGTTTCACTCGCTGTATTTCTAACAATTGTTGACGTCTGTTACTGATGGGCTGGACCCTTGAAATATGACCAGGTTCTGAGGCCTGAGAAGTAATCTATTTATTCGAAGCGATCTATTATTAGGAGGAAAGCAGCACTGCTCGGATCTTCCTGAACAAAACGCAGGAGAGGATGAAGACGTGTAATGCAATATTGGCAAGTGAATGAGTGGGGGAAGATAAAGGGGATAGGCACCAAGCATCATTTACGTGGGAAGACTAGTTAAGGTAAACAAACCAAACATTAAGACAGATGAGGAAATATGTCTTTTTTTTTCTCCCTTTGTGGGTCACGCAAAGAAAAATATTTTTGCAACTGTATTAGTGATATAGGTTTAGATTTGATTTTTTTTTAAATTGGAAAAATTTAAAAAGAAAGTGACAAGTATTCAAGCAATCAGTCACTTATGACTTTTTAAATTACTTGTTTACACACACACATTAATACAAGTAATTTGTTAAGAAAATGTCTAAGTGAAAAAGTCAAGGAATTATGTAAAATTATTCTAAATCGTTTTGTATAATATAAAAGAAAATATTTGTTTGTTTCTTTGTTTAGCGGCATATCAACTCCTTATGGGTCATTTAATGCCAAAACTTAATTTTCTTGGGAAGATTAGTAATTTCTCTTACAAAAATGTATTGCTAGTATTTTTTTTTCTTTTACAAAAAAATGTATTCCTGTAATATATCTTTTACTTTCTTCTTTTTTACAAAAATGTATTACTGGTAATATTTTTTCCTTTCTATAGGAGAATGCTGAAAATTCCGTGAACGGAACGAGTAAGCAACAAGAAAGTTTGAAAATGGTAACAGAAAGAACACTTATACTCAGAATCAGGAAGAACAGCTGAAATTCCTTGGACACATGAGGAGAGAGGGCTTTGAAAAATCAACCCACACGGTGCATATTGAGGGTAAGAGAGATAGGGGAAAAGCAGCAAGCCACTAACCTGGCGAGCTTGTGTGAATGGATTGCGGAACCGAGATCGCGGGCCTTAGCAAAAGTAGAAAAACTGCTAAGATCCGTTCGAGATAGAAAGTTATGGAGAGCTATGATCGCCTATGTCCTGAAGGGAAGCGGTCCATACAAGAAGAAGGTGATATTTATTTCAATAATAGAGTACTGTCTGTCATATAACATTGTTAATAAATTTTTCATTATAATACCTTCCATGGTTTCTGCTATCTAATCCAACAAAGAGTGTGCACCTGATGTAACAGTCCTTAAGAAATGTGCTTCCGAACTGGCTCCTGTTCTCTTTAAACTCTATAATAAATGCCCCGGAGCTTCTTGCTTTCCTGCTTGTTGGAAACCCATATCTGTTAATCCACTCTTTAAGAATTCAGGTGAACAATCCGACCGTGTCAACTATTGGCCTATTAGACTTTTCCCTGGTTTTGGTAAACTACTATAGGTCCTAATCAATGCTGAATTAGTTAAGCATCTCACATTGCAGGACCTTCTTTCAGACAAGCTATATGGTTTTCGTTCCTTTAGGTCAACTGCTGATGTATTAACGAAATTATTTGCGGAAAGAGTCTATCAAACTTTAGATAAGAATGGTGAAGCTTGGGCTGTTTCTTTGGACATCTCAGAAGCATTTGACAGGGTTTGGCATACTGGTCTTCTTCATAAGTTGAAAAGTTATGATGTCTCTGGACGAATTTTTGAACTGATTCAGCCTTTCTTATCAAATTGTGAAATGAAAGTTATCCTAAACGACCGCTCTTCTAGATCCTTTTGTACTAATTCAGGTGTCTCCCTAGAGCTCTGTCCTTGGTCTTACTTTGTTCTTAATTTTCATTAACGACCTTCCTGGCATCAGCTTTCACCCTGATATCTGTACTGATAACACAACCATTTACTCCTGTCCCGACAGTAAGTCTGATCAGTTCGATAATGTCAAATTGGCGGCTGATCTAAAAAAATGGCCTACATTCTGTTGGTAACTCGGTAAAAGAATGGCTTGTTAATTTTAACATCTTTAAAAAAAAAATTTTCTCTATTAATCATTTGAAAGACCCGTCTGCTTTTCATCAGCATGGTTAATGCTAAACCTCCAGGAGAGTGACTCCTTTCGCCTTCTAGGACTAACATTCTCGGCTGACATGAAGTGAAAATACTATATTGAATCCATTGTTAGGTTTGCTACTAAGAAAGTTTATTTACTGTATCGTGCTAGACAAATTTTCTCTCCAGAATCTATCTTACATATCTGTAAGTCTACCATTTGTCCATCCTTGCTGCCACTTATGGTCTGGTGCTCCTATTATATATTTGGAAATTTTTGATAAAACTCAAAGAAGAATATTATTGACCTGACCTGGAGTCGTTTCCTCACCGCCGTAAAGTTGATTTCTTGTGTCTTTTCTATAAATACTTTCATGGCAATTGTTTGGATGTGATCTTCGCTATGGTACGTAGACTTTATGAATTTAACCGAGGTTCTAGATTGGCAACAAGGTCTCATCAGTTTACAGTTGAATTGGTTAGATGTAACCGTAAATTTGATGCTAACAGTTTCTTTTCTCGCTTGTGAAACTCTCTTCTGGTTTTATGCTTTCCAGCTAACTTTAATCTTCAAAAATTTAGATGCAATGTCAATCGCTATCTACTCTTTTCCTGATCACATTTCTATTGTTCTCAACCCTTAATAACTTTTCTGTTTTCTAATTCTTTCACACCTAGTAATGCATTGTGTCTTAATGGCTTTACTTCCTTGCTTCAGGTGAATTCGATTAAAAATATTGTCATTTTTGATCCTCCATACTTGAACTGCTATATGAGACGTTTCTAAATTTAAACGGCTTTTATCGTATATCCGTAAGGAAACGCAGGTTTGATTTGGGTTGGTATTTTTATGACATATCAACTCCTGTTGGGTTATTTAATGTCAAAATTTCTCTCTCTCTCCCTCTCCCTCTCTCTCTCACACACACAGACACACACATTCTCTCTCTCTCTCTCTCTCTCTCTCTCTCTCTCTCTCTATCTATCTGTGTGTGTGTTGTACTTGTGTCGTATTTAGCATTTATATTTGTCTATATGTAAACATTGATCTATTTATACTTTACTTTGAGCTGAGGCAAATTTAGTTGTGTTTATACTTGAGTCTTTCGGTAAACACTGATCATTCATTTCCATGTCGCAATCGTCTACCCAGTAGGTGACTCCTTTGGAGAGGCCATCGCTCTTAGCAGAGGTGCAGTCGGCCTACTGTAAGCCCTGTCAACAGTACAAATGTAAGGAAAGCTAAAAACATAGGGTGACATTTTGTTACAAAGCAACGGACGATGACTTTGATATATCCAGACTTGTTGAGCGTCGCTTAACAAGGTTGGGAGTGTAGGTCACCTACTGAGGATCAACTTCAATGCAGCCGTAATTTTTTTCAGACTAGCTCTTTAAATATTTATCTAACCGTAAAATTTATGCTCCTGTATACTCCTAATAAAATAAAACTATTTACCACACGCGATCAATGGCGGTCCTCCTTATATATATATATATATATATATATATATATATATATATATATATATATATAAAGACATTTTTTATGTTTACAAATATTTAAGTAAATGCTCTGTTTATAAAAACAGTATTAACCGCATTTACCGGCCTGAATGTCCGAGAAATTTTCATAGAAAATATGCTTCCTCCGACAGGAATCGAAACTGTATCTTATACGGAGCCGTCATACTGCCTGACGTGCCTTAACCGATTGGGCCACAGAGGAGCGTTCGGTTAGCAAGGTCGATTTTACTGTTTTTAAACACAATTCTCCATGATTTTCTCTCATTCATTCATATCTGCTCAATGCGTATTCAAATGTAAACAAATGACGTCATACAATATGAAATGGACAAGTCCGACAATTATTTAAGACATTTTTTATGGTTTCATAATACACACACACACACACACACACACACACACACACACACACACACACATATATATATATATATATATATATATATATATATATATATATAAAAGACCTGCCCAGGCCTGCGCCCTGGAGAGGGCATAATTCTTCGGCCACAGATCCATGATCTCCTGAGACCGACGGATGCTTAATATTTATCTAAATCTAAAATAAACACGCTAAAATTCACCTTCATCCCTGCCGTGCGCCGACGGCTTAGTGGTAGAAGTTCCGACTGACGCTAATTGTCGGGTTTCGATCCTAGCTAGAGGCAACCGGATGTCTAGCCACACTAATGAGCTGTGAAACAGCGAAACAGTCTGTCTGTGGATGACAAAAATATTGGCTCCTGAAAAATTAATTTCGGTTCAGCTCTGTCGGTTTGAGTTTGTAAACAGTGACTATTTAAGCTAATATAGCATGACTCTTTGGCAGAATTGAGTCACTGTCAGTCACTGTGTGTTTATATAAATCTAAAAATAAACACGCTAAAATTCACCTTCATCCCTGCCGTGCGCCGACGGCTTAGTGGTAGAAGTTCCGACTGACGCCAATTCAGTCGGGTTTCGATATATATATATATATATATATATATATATATATATATATATATATATATATATATATATATCACATTAATAGTTGGTAATCAAATGATAAAATGTAAACAAAAATTCCTAAGAAACGCGTTCTATATTTACAATGAATTTCTTCACACTCGTAATGATTTTATTGATCGAATGAAATTGTAAAATTGTAACCAGCGTTCGTTGTATTTCTCCCCTCCGTTATATATATATATATATATATATATATATATATATATATATATATTTGTCATCCACAGACAGACTGTTTCGCTGTTTCACAGCTCATCAGTGTGGCTAGACGTCCGGTTGCCTCTAGCTAGGATCGAAACACGACTGAATTTGCGTCACTAAGCCGTCAGCGTACGGTACGGGATGAGGGTGAATTTTAGCGTGTTTATTTTTAGATTCAGATAAACACACAGTGACTGAGAGTGACTCAATTCTGTCGAAGAGTCGTGCAGTATTAGCTTGTATATATATGTGTGTGTGTGTTTTAAGGTATGCTATATTTATGGCTTAGAGTGCTCAATATCAGGGATAGAGCGCGTGTGAATATAAAAGTGGACATTGAAGTCAACGTCCACAGGTCACAGTCCGTTCATTGCAAAACCAATCCAAATTTAATCACTCTTGTCTGTTTTGACTTTGGATCCCGATGGTTCCTTCATTTATAAATATGTCCACTGATGGACAGTGATGGATAAATTATCTTTCACTCTGTATGCAAAATCGCTGAAACATTTTGGAGTTGAGAAAACAGCAGAAGATAATGAAAAGCAAAGAAGCAGATGGCAATCAGATAAAAGGAAGTTCACTTTTGTTCAGAAAACCGAATACTTTTTTGTGCTATCGATATTGTTACCACAACATTTCAGCCGATCCTTTCGAATTCTTTAGGATCGAACTTCGACTCATATTTCTAAATTAAAATTGCTTTCAACGTCAAGAGTCCTGATTTAGTAATCTTGATATACTTTTTAACAAATAGTACGAACATAACAGTCCTTTTCGAAGGACAATATGCAATGGCTAATGGTAATATTAGCCGTCTGCTTATAATGAAACACTGAACATTCACTGACAGAACTGCCACTATTACTGTCGGCTGAAATTTATAAAATCTTTCTCTTAAAGGATGTTTTTAAGAAAAATAGGTTTCTCAAGTTCTGTTATTTTATTTCTGTTTCCAGTATTGATGGGAGTTTCCTTCCTAACCTTTTCAGAAGTCGTGTGAAATGGTCCACGTCTTGATTGTATCATTTTCTCTTCAAGTTACATTTAATAT
Source organism: Acanthosepion esculentum (assembly GCA_964036315.1). Lineage (NCBI taxonomy): Eukaryota > Metazoa > Mollusca > Cephalopoda > Sepiida > Sepiidae > Acanthosepion > Acanthosepion esculentum. Next base: position 49,104,023 of record OZ038480.1, read on the forward strand.
CTAGTTTAGTTGTTGCTGTAAGTCCTCAAGTTATACTGTTTCTGTTATTTGGTACATTTCTTTGTGATTCTGTAGCGCCAGTCCACACTGTTCGAAGAAGGATAGTTTTCGCAAAGACACCCAGGTTTTATTCGCTCAAAGCCATTTTTAACTAAAAATCTGAAACGGCAGTTGTATACAGTTTAGATATTTCTGAACATGGCATCCATATGAAAGTATCGACCTGACGAGGCTATTTAAAACATAATACAAGTTTTCAGGTTATTTTTTTTTGGTTTTGTATCAATGTGCGGTGTTGGACAAAACTACCCCTAATGCAATTTTCTTATCTCCTATACTAAATCTGTTATAGCTGATCCATATACTTTTCCTGGAGTTGTTTGATAATATATATATGCCATCATCATATCTATTACCAGAAAGAAAACCAAACTAGCTGGTGAAGTGTTGAAATTCATAAAACGATGAACGCCTAGTTAAGATAATGTTCATTAGTACTATTTACCATAATGAATCTAATTGAGATACCTCTCTATGTGTGTGGTTCTTGAGGGCAAACTTTTTGTTTCCATAGTGTATTAATGCGAGGTTTTGGTATGTATTTCTGATTTCAGACTTCTTTCATAAAATTGAGAAGCTTGTTATTGAATTCGAGGAGAAAGTAAGCTATTAAGCTAGTAAGTTCAGCTTCAATGTCAAATGATACTTTATTATTCGTTAGGTTTTTTAATAGCTTTCTTAATTTCTTCATAAGTTCATTATTGTTTATGTTAAGAGATGGACTTTGTAATGATTGGATATATCCTGGCATATTTTTTTTATTTGTGCGGGTATCTTCGATTTCGTGTGGTCAGGGTTGAAATGTGATTTAAAGTGTTTTTGAGAACAGGACATTTCTTCTGTGTTATTGTGATTTTTCACTTTTCTTCACATTTTAACACATTGTTTATGCTGCCAGGTTTCATCAATTTCGTTTACCAATTTACCGGAGATATTAGATTTGCAAAGAGTTAACTAATTTTGTTTTTTCATTGTTAATTGTTTAGTATTTTCCCTTCCATTTTTCATTTTCTGTTTGTTATATTCTTGCATCATTTGTTTTCAATCCAGGATTGTCGTCCCATGGATATCCTTGGACTAGTCTCACGCGGTTCAGCTAATGAAGATATGATAACATTATTTGAGCCTTCTATGTTGTTTCGATCAAAATTTATTGACATCAGTTTGAACTCTGTTACTGAATTCTAAATTTACCCTTTCATTTTTAAGGGCTTCCATGTTATACCTTGGTGTTTTTCGTTGTTTATCTAGGCGGATGCGAGCTATTTTCTTGGCTGGTGTTGTTACAGGTATTGTGTGATCAGATTCAAATTAGAAGTTGTCTACTTTAACATTTGTCACAAACTGCCGAATCTAAGAGTCTGAGATGCTGAAGTCAATAATCTTTTTGATACGTTATCTAGGCTATGCCATATTAAACGGTGTTTCATGGAATGGTCGAATTATGTGTTAAGGACAGAATATCATTTTGGGAAACGAATGTTTAACAAGAGTTCTCCATAGCTGTTTGAGGTTTCCGTTTCAAATGTGGTGTCTTCTACCACGAAAAGAGCAGTGGCATTCAAAAATACTTGAGGTAGCATTAACGTCCACACTAATGCATAGTTTTCTGTTTGTTTGTTTGTTTTTTAATATACAAAAGCAAGTTGGAAAAATACGAAGCTCGGAAATGTGATAATGAAGGCGAAGGCTTATGATATACAGATATCCACTGTTTTCGAAAATTCACTTTACACCACTTTCTTTTGCGAAAGACCTAAATTTATACAAGTTTCTCCGTTATATGAAATGGCGTAAAGCGATGAAGAAATTACTATTAATTTATAGGGGTAAATTATTAAGGGTTCTCAGAACCACGAAATAAGCTTCTTTTATATTTGCTTTGATGTCGAAGGCCGATGTTCCCCGCCTGCTATGATTGATGTGGATGACTTAAAATATACAAATGTACATGTCTGTTCAGACTTACGTATTTTTTCTATTAGGTTTTAAAACATCCTGCAAGCCTACTTTTCGAAGATTTAAGTTATACTTTTTATAATCATTTCAGGATTGTCAGTTCTAGCGAAAAATCTCGCACAATATAATTTTGGGGTCGAGGAACACTTTTCTATGTAACTTAATATGTTATTTTCTTTTCGCTTTACGTCATTCTAGCTTACGAAAGGTTTCATAGGAAAGCCCCACTTTCGAATAACGGAGGAAACCTGTAATATATTTCCTTTTGAGGCTAGGCAACATAGTTTAGTAAATATGTTAATCTTTAAATATCTTAGGAATTTATGATGTAGTTAAAAGAACTATTGGAAAAATGTCAAGAATTTTGTAAAGGGGTAATTAATACAGGTGATGGTTTAATTGACGAAAACTAAATATGATGCTGTTATGTGATAATCTTTTATAATTAAGTGCTTATTTTTGTCAAAATAAAAACAAATACTATTTAGTTAGTGAAATTTGATCTTTTACTTTAAAAAATACAAAAAATATCTCATTTTAAGATGATTTTAATTAAATGCAGGGTGGCTCCAAACCTTTCGCCTGTAGTGTACACACACACACACACACACACACACACACACACACACACACACACACATATATATATATATATATATATATATATATATTTATATATATATATATATCCAAGTATAGAATTGGTGTAGACGGAATAAAATTCCAATAACCAAAAACACTATTCTTAAAAGAGTGCTCAATACAGAGTAGAGCAAATAATATTTATTCCAAAATTATAGCATAAATATGTTTATGTCATAATTTTGGAATATATATATATATATATATATATATATATATATATATATATATATATATATATATATATATATATATATCGGTAATAATTCGTTGGTATAATCCAAGCAAATCCTATTAACACAATATAGAATTTGAAATATTAAATATTAAATGGTAAAACTGACTCACAAAGAGCACTCAATGCTTATTTTCATTAAACAGAGCAACATTTTTTTCTTACAATTGGAATTTTCACCTACGAATTTTAATCTTAAAATTCGATCCAATCTTAAGTAATCAAATTTTACTACCATCATAAGGCTTTCTAATATTTAACATATGGTACATACGTTAATATATGAATTTAATAAGTAGTTTTAAAGGGTTATTTACGGATAATTATTAGATTACGGGTTGAAGAAGTGACCGTAAAATATATATCTAAGGGAAAGAATTAATGGTTATAAATTCGTACTTAACAATGATTATATTTTTATTTCGTTTTCATTTTTATCATATAATTCTGTTTAACTACGGCTGAGTTAATGCCCAGGTTTTTCTAAGTTAACTTGTTTTATTACCCTACGAAAATATTTCATCCTAACATAGGTTTATATGTAGATACATGTCGGCTAGCATATGTAGGTATGTGCATATATGTAGGTATCTATGCGTATGAACGTATAGATGGCTGTAAGGGTAGTGATGTTCTTAACGTGGACGAACGTATGTGTGCGCATATCTATTCAAATACCCTCCAAACATTTTAAAACATTTCCCTAAATTTTGGGTTTTGATATATGAACAAATTTAAAACACCAATACTTCTGAATTATCGATCTTTCATCTCACTAAGGTTATCTCTTGTTATTTTATATGAATTAGGTTTTTTTCATTTTTTTTTTCGTTAATTTTCGTGGATTCCCGGTGAATCAAACTTTAGCCGTGTGACCATTAAGATGTAGGTCAACTTATCGGATACCCCTTTTCTCCCCCTACACAGGTTCTCCTTTTCTCCCCCTGTCCATTCCTACCTGCATAATATAATTCCTGTAACAGTGCCTTCTTCTGTCATATCTCCCAATCTGTCTCCTCTAACGCTCTCTCTTTCTCTGTCTTTCTTTCCCAATAAACCAGTCTCCTACAAACTGATACCATAAACAGTTTGAAAAATCCAACGAATTTGAAAATTAAAATTCGTAGGTGAAAATGGTCATTAACTAATGGTATCTTAATTCCAATTGTAAGAATATATATATATATATATATATATATATATATATATATATATATATATATATATATATATATATATATATATTACATACATATAAGGCTCAAACACATCACGATACAGTTCATCAGACCTACAAATAATAAATTATAACCATGGAATATTAGTGTTTGAGCCTT
>OZ038480.1:49110755-49170755 GCA_964036315.1 Acanthosepion esculentum
ACGATTGTGTCTACCATGAAACAGACTGTCGCCTCTAAGTGTTGACTTCTATGTTCACTTTTATATATATATATATATATATATATATATATATATATATAAAAGGCAGGATGTGTGTGTGTCTGTAACGAATGCACGGCCGCAATTTTCGACGGATTTTCACCAAAATTTACATGCACATGCTCCAAGTTAGTGGGAAGGCCAAGACCGACTTTGAATTTCCCAACTCCCATCGATAGTGGGAATAATCGATTTTTTCATGCTTCTACGGCAGTTTTCATGTAGTTTACGGCCATTTTCTACTGGCCAGAGTGAGAGCCTATAGCTGGCTGCCACGAATATGCAGGAAGATTCTATTGGCTAGCGTGAGAGCCAACAGCTGACTGACACGAATGTTAACTAACATGCTAGCATGCAAAAAAATCGATATCTGCATTCGTCACAAGTGGGAAAAATTTTAATCTTCATGGCACTTTACTCCAATTGACTCATTCGCTTACTTAAACTCAACGTTAATTCTGATTCCGCAGAACTGGGTTAGATGTGAAAAAGTATTTGTTGTTAACATTCTTTTTTCATTCGGTTTTTCCAATCACGAGTCCTTTTTTTTTTAAAGCTGATCGTTTTGTGTTCATTTTGTTTAGTTCTTTTTTCGTAACAGATTTAATGTTTAGTATAGAGCTTAGAAAAAATTCGCAGTGTGAAATAGGCCAGAAGTAAGGCATATAGCAACATTAGCACGGCAAAGGGCACTCCTTTAAAGGCAAGGAAGGTCAAAAATATTTTAAGTCAAGTGATAGCGATTGCTGTATGAGTCGTACGATTTTTGAATCATGCACGGGCAACGCCGGGCCATGCTGCTAGTATATATATATATATATATATATATATATATATATATATATATATATATATATATATACAAGGGACACAAAAGTAAGTATAATACTTACTATATACCTACTTTTGCAGTCCCTGTATATGTATGCGTGTTCTCTAAAGCAATAGTTACCAAGCTTTTCACCATTATCATATTATGTCAGTCTGATTCTGCCTGATTACTCCATTATTAAGGCCTTGTGCCAATCTAAACTTAGTATATGTGTGTGTATGGCAAGGTGGTTTCAGAGAGAGATAAAACAGTCAGAATTAACACAAAGCAATAGACTATGGCTTGCCTGGTAATGAGGTGTATTGTGTATTTCCCATCGGTACAAAAGATCAGTGTTTATCAGGATTTATGGTAGTGTTTTTTTCTTTTTAGAGAAGTATGCATTCCCTATTTAGAATATTAATGCAACACCATCTTCCATTTGCTTATTTAGTGTTGTGACAAACTGAGGTAATCTTAATATAATGGTGCATTAAAATATTTTCGTTTTTTACAGTCCTATACTACAATTTATTTCCTGTTCATATCTAAAGTCTATCTATGACTGCACAATATTATTAACTGTATTAATACAATATATACTATATACGATTCAGCTGACCCTTTTGTTTTAGATTTTATAATATTCGATATACGTACTGAGATTTTTACATATTATTTTCAACTGGACCTGAAAGACGATGACGCTAATCACAGAAATAAGAAAATGGAAGGAAAAGAAAGAAATCTAATCTTAATACACAAAATTGATCCCAACATTTTAAAGATGGTAATTTATCCCTTGAAATAAAACTCTAAAGTGGACAAAAATCAGTTAAATGGATTATTTTAAAACGTAAGGTAAATAAGAATTCGACATGAGTACTCGAAATTGTTTAGATTTCGAATCATTGAAAGATACCATTACATAAGCTTGAAAAATAGAGTTGACGAAATGGAAAATACATTTGAGACTTCCCAATAGAAAGCTATAAAATAAACACATTCTCTAATAGAGAATTTCTAAATGAATCACAAGATATTTATAAAAAGAAATGACAGACTGACCTGATTGGAAGTTTAAACATACATAAAACAATAAAATACGGATGCATATCTCTTCAACAGCCACTGCTAACTAGCCAAACTACAATTAAAAAGCATAACACAAGATTGATTTTAACAAAATAAAACATTAGAATATATATATATATATATATATATATATATATATATATATATGTGTGTGTGTGTGTGTGTGTGTGTGTGTGTGTGTGTTGAGGCAGGTGTCGTGTGTAGTTTCTCAAGGTACAGTTGGTCGATCCTTATAACACCATGACGCCTTTATGTCGCGTTATGAAATGTGAGCTGAGATAACGTCCACGGCACGTAAACTAGACATCGTAACGTGTATCAGATGTATCGATGTACAAAGTCATGGGAGAATAATGTTGATATGAAACGGTTTTGAATTCAGAGTAGAATTTCTCCTAGACTTGTTGACATCCAAAGCTAGAGAGCTTAGCCCACAGTGCCATTTAACCCAAGGTCATTCGAGCTAAAGTTAATGTAACAGACTAGGCCGGAGTTTGAACTTGGCTCGTCGATTTCTCTTTCCATCCCGTTAACCGTTAAAAAGATCTTTTACAAAATAATAAATGACAATTCATTAGTATTTTTTTTTTTTTTTTACAAATATATAGCAAACAAAGCTAGGTATGGTTATCTTTCATAAAACTACAAATCCAATAAACGGATGAACTATAATAATTCTGACATTTTTAAAATTCTTTTTTCTAATCAATTCACCCAAGCAAAGCGATAGTGCCACTAATATGTAAGGGTTTACTGGGAGTGAAAGGGAATGAGAAGAATGTAGAAGGAACTGGAAACCCAACCCTAAACAGGTAACAAGGGAAACAAGAGATACTCTTATTCAAATGACTGGGAAGAATTGTGAACTGGATGACAGGTGAACTTATCTACTCCTATTGAGGAAAAGGTCTTTTCAGAACGTAGATGTTCATGACTCTCCACAGACTCTTTTTCTTCATTAAATTTCAATTGCCATGCCTTCTTAGGAGAGATAATAGAGTGGTTTCTCATTGGTTTCTCCACAGTTTTTGAATTCAGAGTAGTCCTTCTACACTGACTATTACCCAAGGCTAGAAGGCCCATTCTAACCTACTATTCAATACATAACTGAAGAATCTGAAATTAATGTCCAATTTAAGAAGAAATTGATTTTTTCTATTTGCACCATGTGGCCGTGTACTACATATGTCTTTCTGTCAATTATATAAATCCTTTCGTATTCATATCTTCTCTTATGTTCTGAAGCCAGGATTTTAAATGATGATTTACAAGGCAGCACTAAAAATTACCTTACATCTTAGTGACATTATCGTCTGGCTTGGGATGAATTGATTATATATTGATTATTCAATTATATATATATATATATATATATATATATATATATATATATATATATATATATATATATATATATATATATATATAATGTGAAGAGGTTATAATGGTTCCAACGAGAGAAAAGTGTGTATATTAAAAAGAAGAGAGGTACCGCAAACTTTTTGGGTTGTAATGTGGATTTTTAAAAAAAATATTATTCTTTATTTTTCATAATTTTATAATATATATATATTATTCAATTATATATATATATATATATATATATATATATATATATATATATATATATATATATATATATATATATATATATAATTGAATTATATTGATAATATTGATTATATATAATTGAATAACATATATAATTGAATTAAATATATTGAATTGAATTGATTATATACAGTGCTGTTCGATAAAAGTGACTCACCTGATTTTTTTTTACTTCAAAATGTTTTCGCTTATTATTTTTGGGGGTCAAACTAATTTTTAATCTTACTAATATAAAGTCCCATTCCCGACCATCTAGTGAAAAAGTTTACTCACCCTAAGGTATTCTATTGATAATTATAATTTTGGATATAAATGAGATTTAGGGAAAAATTCTGTGCAAAAAAAGTGACTCACTTATTTCCTGCAACTAGTAATCAATAGAAACATAACCGGACTTGCTTTAAATAAAGAATAATAGAGGTATAATTTATTTATAATAGGTAATATAGTTCGAAATATTTAATAATCTATGGGTCCGCCTTTATTTTGAATAACCTTTTCAACCCTTTTTGGCATTGACTTAATTAGGCAAATCTCATCTCCAAGCATTGAATTCCATTCGGATATGAAATTCACAATCAAATCCTCTTTGTTGCTCAACTGCTTTCTCGAGAGCTTGTACTTTATAATGCTCCATAAGTTTTTCCAGGAGATTGGGGCGGCCATGTCATAACTCTCACCTGCTTCTCATCAAAGTATTCCTTCATCAATTTTGATTTGTGACAGGGAGCATTATTCTGCATGAAATGAGCTTGGTGGGGTCGATTTGCATCCTTTCAGCAGAAGGGAGCAGACAAGACTCTAAAATTCTCTTGTACTGCTTGCTCCTGAGGGACTTTTCAATAAGTTTTAAGAAACCAGTTCCATGAAAAGAAAAGCATCCCCAGAACATTATACTGAACGGATACTTGACAGTACTTACTGCTAAATTCAAAGAGCTTTCAAAGCTTCTTCGTATTTTAGATCGCTTATCCTTTGAATTTAGCTCAACTTTCGTTTCATCGGAGAAGAGAACATTTAGTAAAAAAAATCAGGTGAGTCACTTTTATCGAACAGCACTGTATTTTAAGACATTTTATGTTTATACATTCTTTTTATAGATACAAATATTTAAGTAAATGCTCTGTTTTATAATAAATAAACAGTATTAAACAACATTTACCGACCTGAATGAAAATTTCTCGGACCTTCAGGCCGGTAAATGTTGTTTAATACTGTTTATTATAAAACAGAGCATTTACTTAAATATTTGTATCTATAAAAAGAATGTATAAACATAAAAATGTCTTAAAATAATTGTCGGACTTTGTCCATTTCATAATATATATATATATATATATATATATATATATATATATATATATATATGTGTGTGTGTGTGTGTGTGTGTGTGTGTGTGTGTGTGTGTGTGTGTGTGTGTATGTATGTATGTATATACATATATATATAATTGCTGGCCACTCGTATTCGAGGATACCTGTCTACTGTTGATTACTTGATAAGACACTAGAAGAGTTGAAACAAAATGGGTATTTTTGTAATGATTTTATAACATATTTATGTTATAATTTTCGTATAAATAATTATATTTGCTCTACTCTGTATTGAGCACTCTTTTAAAAATAGTATTTGTTGGTTATTGAAATTTATTCCGTATTCACCAATCCTATACTTGGGTATATATATATATATATATATATATATATATATATATATATATATATGATTCCGATGAAGGCGTGCTGAAAAAAAAATATTTGAACGATTAAACACAAAAGATTTATTTTGGGGCGGAGAAGTGTGTAAGAAAATTTGAGAAACAGTGTGCCAAAGTTGTTGAACCTAAAAGGTAAATATGTAGAATAATATATATACATTTCATGTTCCTGGGATATATTTTTTTGGTAAGGCTAAGAATTATTCGGAATCTCTAGGATTATCTTTTAAATGCTATGTCCCTTCAGGACGTTCTCAATCAAAGTTCTTCACAGGTTATTTTATTATCTGTGAACCGACACGACTTCTTAGAGGATGATAGTTGAGTTGTTTTTCCATTGTCTTCTCAAATGCTTTGAATACAGTGTAGTCTTTCTCTTAGAAATGTTATCAGACCAAAGTAAGAGAGCTCATTTTATTATGCTATTCAACCTATAACTGGAGGGAGGAGAGATAGGTTTATGTTTTTCTCAAAGGTGTCAGTGTGAAAGAACGAAGCAGACACAGAACAGAAATTACAAAATCTCCTACAGAAGGTATCGACGGAGAGCATGAAGAAGGGACTAAGCATAAACTACAAGAAAACAGAATGCATGGTCGTCAGTCAAAGGATGAGCCCGAATTGCGATCTGCATGTCGGGAACACTAGAATCAAGCAGACGCGGATGTTTAAATATCTGGGAATCGTCTTGACAGAGTACAGTAAATGCGACACTGAGATCCGTAGGCGTATTGGGATGGCCAAACACACATTCTAAAAGCTGGGCACAGTACTGCGAAACAGGGGGATATCTTTAGTAACAAAGAATACTGAACTGTTACGTGACATCTGTCCTTCTTTACGGCAGCGAATGCTGGACGATTTCCTCAAAGATGAAGAAGAGACTCGAGGCGACGGAGATGTGGTTCTACAGAAGAATGCAAAGAATATCATGGACCGATCGTGTGAGCAACGATGAGGTCTTAGAGAGTATGCAAACAAGAAGGAGGCTTATACTTAACACCAGGAAGACGCAGCTGAAGTTCTTGGGACACATAATGAGGAAGGAGGGCCTGGAGAATCTGATAGTCACGGTTAGAATAGAGGGAAAGAGAGATAAAGAAAAACAACGCATGACATACCTACCGGCCTTAAGCAAGTGGATGACAAAACGTGGTCTGGGGGAGGTGGCAGAGGGATGGAACTCATTGAGAGCTGCAAGGGATACAGCGTGGGGGAGAGCCATGATCACCTACGTCCTGAAAGAACACGACACATAAAAAAGACTGGGCCAGACATCCCACAGATCTCCTCATATATTTGGTTAATAAATGTTATAAATAGAAGATTAAAAAGATCAGTTTAGTAGCTCTGCCACCAACTCTCTCTTTGTCCCTAACGTCTTTTGAATATGGCATGTGGGAATTAAGTTAGATTTATGCAAGAGACAGAAATAGTTCTACTTGACCCAGACAAATATTTTGGATTTTCTTGGTGGGTCTCCTATCTTTTTGTTTCCCTGCGGTTTATTAAGTAACCTCTTCCGGGTTCCGTAAAGTGTTGCAACTGATATGTTTGAAACGATCAAGAAGACAGAACACTCCTCAAGAGATAAGAGTCGCCAGTTTGTCACACCTCATCACTTAGTATCACTCTCTCTCTCTCTTCCTCAATCAATCTATCTATCTATCTATCTATCTATCTATCTATCTCTCTCTCTCTCTCTCTCTCTCTCTCTCTATATATATATATATATATATATATATATATATATATATATATATATATATATATATATATATCACAAGCGCCTTCATTGAGGTGAGAGACACGGTAGTCAAGCCCTAGGGCGAAGGAGTAACTGTACGTATTCCAGCTCATTCCCAAATAGTACATATAACTGGTGAGTGACTGCCCAAAAATTTTCACGAACATGTCACCACTCCCAGGTCTCCTCGTTTTAATCCCCTAGAATTTGTCTGGGTGTCGTCAAGAGAGGGATTAAACAGCAGCCCCCACAACACCAAGCACCCTTATCCTAGACATAAAGGTGACGAGAATAAGAATAATATCATCCGGACATGCAGTTGTTTCTGAGGCCGCTTAGATGCTGGCCTCCAAACAGACGGCGGTTTGCTTGAATAAATAATCTTCTTATAAGTTGAATATATGTACAAATTCCTTAAAAATAAATGTATACTATTTTTTCTATTGAATTTCTTCATATTATAATCTGTTTTTAATAACCAGGTGTTAACGATCTATTAAAAAAAATAAAATATCCAACCCATCCATCAACAAGAACAGCTGGACGGCAAAAACAGCGTTCTCGATTAAAACAAATTCGTAAATAATAATGTCAAACACTCTATCACTTGTCTGTCAAGCTGTCTGACTCTACACTTCTCTGACCAGAGTTCAATACGGACACATTTAAACCAACCTCTATAAATAATTTACTTTTCGGGAGCCCAAATGTGATATGCACCTGTAACCGTAAAAAGGGTTTCAAAATAATGGAAGCGCTTATTAAAAATCCTTAATAACATCAATTAGAAAAAACTACCACAATGTACTGATTACATTAAGAAATAAATGATATATTTACTTTTCAGCAACTTTTAGACTGTCTACAATAGCACTTACACGCCGTTTATTATAATAGTATAACTAAAATCATTAAAAATGACTTATAGATTAACCAAAAGCTCTCAGAATCAACAAACTTTTTGACAAAAATGTTCTCTTTCCGACTAGTTTCTCGAAATCAGATCAAATGAACAAACATCAGATGTTTGGGGGGAGTGGCTTTTTGGTCAGACAGAACTTTACAGCACCCATTATGTATATGAATTAAACTTCATTGATTAAAAGGATTTGGTTAAAAACATATAAAACTTACGATTAAAGTTTATTTTTATTGCGATTTTACAAGTGATAATGATGATGATGGCGTATTTACATGAATGAAAAGTAATACGACTTCTAGAAGAAACATTTTAATGAATAAATTCAGTTATTATTGCAATAAATGAACGAAAAGTTTTATTAAAAACCCAGCGAGCGTGAGTTTATCGGAAATTCAAATAATATTTCTATTGACTTTTAATAGTTTTTTTTTTTAACTGAAAACACATAACAACCAAAATTACGGAAGAATATCCGCCATTATTAAAAGATCACCAAATACAAACAACACAAAATTTCTATTGATTTTAAACAATACATTTTAACAGAACATTTGCTATCCCAATATATAGAATAAAAATAAATATTTAGAAAGGCAATTTGGATAATTTGCATAGATTTGTCAATTAATCTGGATCGGTAATAACTGAGCATTTATTAAACAGCTATCAATGTACCAGGTTATGCTCTCGGTACTCAGGTAGGCTCACTCTGATTTCCCTTTAAAGTTTTAGAGTCAATTTATATTAAGTCCTTCCAGCCATCCTTGTGCAAGCAAAAGGAGTGATTGTTACGTTTAAATATAATTAGCCTTTGATGTTTATAGGTTTGTTATATAACATCCTGTTTCTCGAATTATCTTTTTTTCTCCTGTGTTTTTAATTATATTTAGTTAGTTTCGAACACAAGGCAGGTTCCCTGCATATCAGTCAATATGGGGAAAATGATTTGTTTATTTTTTTTTGCTTATCAGTCATCCAAAGTTGTTATTTTATCGTGTTTCTTTGTATATGTTTATCAAATCTTTTCGAGTACTTTTGTAGTTTAAAGAGCTGATAAGTCAAGCCTAGTTCTCGTTTCTTAACAAAATATTTCCAGAAACAATTGGCTTATCACAATTAGTTTCAGTATTTACTAAATTGAGCTCAAATTGGTACAGCGACATAGTTAAAATTGTACTGTACTAATCGTCCAACTACTTAACTGCCAAAGAAATCAGTATTCAACATCCCAGAAAATCAAGGACTACTGGCGATGATAGGCAGCAAAGAACTATCTCCAACACAAACCAGGTGAATTTGAATAACTGATATAGATATCTCTAAACTTTGTTACTTTTAGTGAAATCGAATTTTACGATAACTGACAAATTCAAGCTACGTATCTGTATAAGATTTTCCGTGAAACTTGACTAATCTGCGACTGAGACCCTCGAAATGCTTCCTTATGCTTTTAGCGAAAATTTTTTTAAAGTTGCCCATGAGGCTTGTAGTGGCACGCGCATTTCAAGGTCGGTTGATCGTTGGTTCAAGATAATGAGCATCTAGGGCAAACAATCATCAGCAAGACACCTGAAAATGTGCAAAATTAAAAAAGCCACTGCATAGGTTTCAAAGCGGATGATGGTCAACTTTAAATGACATACGAAACATTATTTACTCGAGTAAGGTGTCTTCTTTTTTCTTTTTCTTTTTTTTGCATATTTGTTTTGTTGTTTTTTAGTGTTTTTACCAGTTCAGTAACATTTTGATACCACCTCGTATATACTTCTTATTTATATTGTTATTGATTAGAATTTGTTTAATTTTGGCACAAGATCACAATCATGGACGGCGAGATGAGACCCGTACTTTCTACTTGATTGTAATGATCAGCAAAAACAGTTTGCTAACTATTATACATCGACGAGACTGCCATTTATCTGTACTGTTGTCTTCTACACTTCTGTTGTTCAAAGTAAATGCCACTTTGAAATTACATGTAGCTAAATGAGATTGGTTAGCTCTTCAAGAAGCCGTCGGTGAGAAATAAACTCAAACTGGCTAGCAACGCGGTATCTTCAACCACAAAACTCCGTCAGTTGTCTCAGTGATAGTTATCATGAAAGTAAACAACATGAAATCATAAGCAATTAAAAGACGAAAGAATTAGCAAAAGTATCAATAAAAAGTCTGCAACGAAAAAAATTACATCTTATATTAGATTAAGCGGCTTCAAATTTAAAAAAAGACATAAATAAATGAAATCTCAAGTACTGAAGTGATGTAATTTTAATTTTCATTCTCTTAGCTTTGAGAACGAAAATCTACGAAAGGGGTTGTTCGTAAGGTATCGTGGATTTCGGGTAAGTCAGATTAGTGACAATGGTCACTATGGCAAAGGCTGAGAGATTTCTTCAGAGAGTCTTTATCAGCTTTATAATATATAAAATATGACATATTATATATCCAGGGTGATTGAAAAGTAACTCCCCATTTTAAAATACTTATAATTTATTAACTATAATTTTTACAAGAAATGGATATGACAGGAAAGTGTTTAGCACGCGTTCTTATTTAAAATTCGATATGAGCACCAGATTTCGCTACCAGTTTCTCAAGCTACTTAGGAATCGCGTCAACTGATTTCATAAGGAACTCTTGGGGTATGGACGATATAACTTGTATTCGCCCTTCAAGTTCTTCCAAACTTTTCGTTTGGTATAGTAAACTAGCTCCTTTAACCAACCCCAAAGAAAAAAGTCAGGGGTTGTTAAGTAAGGACTAGCCACTCATACATAAAATAGGGGAGTTACTTTTCAATCACCCTGTACATATATATATATATATATATATATATATATATATATACTTAATAGTAAGATATGTTGGTGAGATCGAGGAGCAACTATGCAGAGACGTCATCAAAAATTTTGATCATCGAGTGGAGGTGTGCCCCCGAAGCCTTGGCCGATATTTGGGGGATATTATCTTTCACACATAATTACCATTCTTGTTCTTTTATAGTCCTCTCTCCTTAATAGTAGTTGTTTCCATATTCTCTAACACTCAGTAACCCCTTACATTTTAGTGGTTTTATTTCCTTGCTTGGGGTGAAATGATTTTAAAATATCACTTGTGAATTTGCCAATAAACAAACAGAAAAACAGAAACAATTCATAGAAATTCCTTGTCATCCAGTTGCTTGTCTAATTATTAATGTATGTTTCAATAGAATTTAATTTCATTCTATTTTTCACTTACTTTTCATAAATGTCCCTTCAGTGCGCAGTTTTTTTTATTTCTTAATTTAAAAAAATAAATTTAAATTAATTAAAATTATAATTATTTTACAAACATAATTGCCATGAATAAATAACATGATCCAATAGAGAAATAAATAAATCTTCACCAATAACACTGATTTAATTACTGCTGACTTTGATCCGTCTTAATGAAACACCCTTTATATATCGGGATCTGCTTTTTGTATCTTTATGTTATGTGACTCAGAAATGGAACCAAGTTAACAAGAACTTTTATACAAATTTGTTTATATTAAGTGCTTTTAAACTTGCAAGTGCATTGATAAGCTTTCTGTTTATACACATTGTCATATTATCTCAGAAGAATGGGTTTATTTATTAGTCATTAAGATCAATGGTTACAAACTTTTGTTACAGTCAAGGTGTACACTGATAAGAATGTAATGAAAAAGTAATGTTTTTATAGACAAATAAACAGTAAATTTGAAAAACGGAACCGGTTTTGTTCTCAAACAAGTATAAAAATAATTGTTTTCATTACTACGTGTCTTTAATTATTTATTTTAATATTGGGCGTACATTAGTTAAAGTGAGACAATGTCTCTGAGTCGGAAATATAATCTGAAAGCAAATGATCATGCATAAAGCGTTGTAAATGTGTACCGAGAACTACTTTATAAATTGCTATTTAAAAAAATAATAAACCCCCCAACAATAAGTTATTATAGCCACACCTCACTTAACGACCTGTTTGCTAAAGGAGCTGTTTGCTAAGTGAGAGGTTGTATTTGAGCACTATTTCAGGCATTCCCCGCGTGTAATGGGTTTGTCCCATGTTTAATTTATTTCTAAATATTTATACACTACAGTAGTTTACTCAATCGTAAGCGTAATAAACAAATTTGAAAATCAGCTTTGTACATTATTGTTTGCAGGCTGTAAATACAGCATAAATATTTATTTTTCACGTTATTTAGTTTATTTTAAATTAACCTCAATTTGTATTAAACTCAAAGGAAGAATTTTAATGGACTTAAACCAAATCAAATACAATTTTTTTTATTAACATATATAATATATATATACAATTTTTTTTATTAACATATATAATATATATATACAATTTTTTTTTATTAACATATATAATGTGTAAAATAAAATTAACTTTGAAATATACCCCTGCCAAAAATGAAAAACAAAACTACAAATCCTGAATAAACTATTTTTCGTTTTCTTTTTTAAAAATTGAATAATATATATATATATATATATATATATATATATATATATATATATATATATATATATATATATATATATATATATTATATAAATTAATGTTTGACTTTAACGTACCATCTACTCTTCACATACGAACTGTTTCCATTTGTGATATCAGAGTTTGTTTTATCAAGATAAATACAGAGAATTATTGTTTTATTAAATGAAACTTTCGGTGCCATGCACATGATGTCACTTACTTTTTATAGAATATATATTATAATCAATTACAAATGATAATCATTACACTTATCATTATAAAATTATTGATAAATATCTTTATTGGAATGTCACTATGGCTGATAAAGAAATGTGCAAACATGTCAAGGACTGTCCCTTGTATATTCTTATCTCACTACCTAGATGGGTGGCCGCTTCGGAATACAAGGTGCTGTAAGCTTGGATGGACAGGTGGTGTAATGGATAATGACTCGGAATTGTTAATCGGAGAGCTGACTTCCAATTCCAGTTGGGTTCGTTATATTCCCACGCAAATACCCTTGGGAAAGATAAGAATCCACTTCTTCTCTCCCCAGCTATGGGTTAATAATAAGACTGGTATCACTAAAACCATTACTATCTCAAAAAAATAATTAAAATTGCGTACAAAATATTTAGATTTCGGCATTAAATAACCCACAGAAGTGTTGAAATGCCGCTAAACAAAAACAACCAACCAACATCTCCTTCTTGCATAACTGGCTCAGTGCAAGTGTTCTGATATCACTTGTGCCAATTTGTCTTTGTGTAATACCAAGCTTTGTTTAAATATAATAGTTTATTCATATTTTCAAAAACTGATATTGTTATATATTCTGTGTGAATAATTTATTTTCTATACAGTTGATTGTATTGTTTTATATAATAATGAATTCTGTATTTGGAAAAATTGTCAGAATAATCCAGAACTTATACTGGGAATCTACCGCCTGCATACGGATAAAAAATGTATTGAAAAGCTTTACAAAATTGGAAAGGAGCGTTAACAAGAATGTATCTTATCCTTAGATTTATTCAGTCTCTACAGAGGGATTATCCCAAGGGAAATGGTGAACCTACCAGGATTTACTATCGGTGGGTTTAATTATAAGATGCGCAGATGACTCTGTGTTGATTGCCGACCCGGAAAGAAAACTACAGGATTCCTCCTAGACAAGGTGGTAGAAGAAAGCGGGAAAAAAGACTAAAGAAGAAAAAAGGTCCAAGATGTGAGTTATAAATTGGAGATATAAACATCAAACAGGTTTAAGATTAACAGGTTATTTAATTGGAGATATAAACATCAAAAAGTTTAAATATCTGGAAAGAGTTTTAATAGAGAATGGAAAATGCGACACCGAGACCCGAACACGAGTTGGACTAACGAAAGAAGCATTTCAGGTGTTAAGCATGGTGCTGATAAAAATAAATAATCGTTAGAAACAAAGAAAAGAATATTGGATTGCTGTGATAGCCATCCTCTTTATGGCACTGAATGTTGGACAATCTCCCACAGATAAGGAAATAACTAGAGGAAACAGAAATGTGGTTCTATAGAAGGAAAATTCCAATGAGTAAGCAACAAGGGTGTCTTAAAGAAAATATCAACAGAAAGAACAGAATCAGGAAAAAATAGATGAAATTCCTTGGACAGATAATGAGGAAGGAGGGCTTAGAGAACTTCACGGGGCATATTAAGAGCAAAAGAGATAGGAGAAGGCAGCGAGACACTTACCTGACGAGCTTGTGTGAATGGATAGTCGAACGGGTGGCTGAAGCCGGTATTTACCCGACCTCCCCACGAGACAAGATGTGGCACAAGGCCGATTTTCATGTGGGGCATTCGGAGCCCGTAGACTCAGGCAAAAATTCCCCGTAGACCCTGCACACACGGAGTCGGGTTTGTCTACCTCACCAGACAGGACTCTGCCCTTCGGCATAGACTCGTCTGGGTTCCTCTCTGTCTGAAGTTCCGGGTGGCTGAAGCCTTAGCAAAGAGAAAAATTGCTAAGAGCTAAAGAGATAGAAAGTTGTGGAGAGCCATGATCGCCTATGTCCTGTTTTCAATTATATGTTTTGGGTATATAGTCTACCTGATTTCATTTCGTTTCGTTTTCATTTTGTTCATGCTTCTATCACAATTGTTATTAAATATCCCACATTCTGATAATAGAAAATCTGCCTAGAAAGGGGAAATGTAAGAACTTGGACGTTAATCTATTGTCTGTGATCTAGCGATTAAAGCACTTTCTATAGATTTTCATTTTAGTAAATTGATTTCTCTTATATTAAAGTAGCATTTAAATCGAAATTATCAGCGTCCCCTCCTTCGTGCGCATGCGTAGTCTCATCAAAGTAAACATAACTTGAAGTCTTAAAGGACGAAATGCGTCACACGAAAACTTTTCGCACTTTGTCATAGATTTCCCTAAAATTGTTCTTGATACATAAAAAGTTATATATCGTTTTCCTAAAGCAATATTGCTTTATATTGTAGAATTATGGAAAAGATTAAAACTATTTCTTCTTAGAGAAGAGTTCAACTAGGATTATTTATTCATTTCATCCAATCGTAAGGATCATTATACCATTTTTAACTTCCAAGATTACGAATGATTTTTAGAGGTATCGGTTTAGTCATGTTATATTCCATTAAACAGCAAAGGATAAAACGCGGCCTCTTTTTTTCGATGTTGTCCACTGCCCGAACATCCAATGTTTCACTCTCTCGCTCGCTTTCTGTACTCCGCTGAGAACTGTTCAGTTCAGTCTTTTCAGTTTACGATACACCAAGAATGGGCGACAAGCAGGTAGTTATTTTTATTCATTAATTAATATTTAATTTTTGATCGGCGCTGAGAGGTTTGTAAGTTTAACTAACCTAAGAGTGAAAACGTTACTTAAAAAAAAATCATTTGTAACATTGGATAAAAAAAATGGAAAATTTTGAAAAAGTTAAGAATTTATATATATATGCGTGTATGCGCACAGGTAAAGATCGTAAAAAAAAAAGAAAAAAAAAGGTAATTTTTTTTTATTTTTTTATTTTTTTGCATATGGCTACAGGTGGACTAATCCGACACTGTTCTGCTTTTTGACTGACTTTTATTTGAGTGAGAATTTTAATTTTTGATGCTAGGAGGTTGAGAAATGACCCGTAATGTAATATCTATTTTTTTCTTAGTTTCTTTTCCTTTGTATAATGATGACTCTTCCTAAAACTTGTAGTGTATGTGCGTGTGGTGGTGCGGGTGGTCTATCCTATAAAACTTGATATTTATCACTCTCATTGGCGTCGGAAACTTAAGCATTTGTCCGAATGACATTCTGTGTCCGCCTTTCAACATGTAAGCAGTCATAAATTTTATACAATTTGAAATACATTTTTCTTTTCTTTAATTTCATTTTACGTCTTTTTGACTTTATTTAATTTTTCATTTTAAATATTTTTTCTTCTTTTTGTGTTAACCCTCAATATAAAAGTATGTTCACCTCTGACACTTCATCTGGTAGTGGTCATTGTGACATACTAAGTTAAAACTTATTATAGTCAATACCATTTCCATACCTCTATGATACCCACCCTGTACTCAATAATGAACTCTTGAACCATGGATATCTGAATATAATCACCTCTACCCTATCCCATGGGCAGGACGTGCTCTTTAGTCTTAGTCGACAGTCGTCCTACAGATGGTAACTTGAAAAATTACCCATCTCAATGAATACGAACCAATATTCATACCGCATCGGCCGTTACCCGGGTCAGCAATAGCCGCGTACCTCAGTGAGGAATCAGTCTAGGGCCGAAAAATCTATCACTGGAACATACTCTTCCAACAAGGAAGAGACACTTGGTCAACAAATACGGACAATTTCCAACCTTGAACCAAGTGACTCAATGCTAAATCAACTAATAAAAAGAAAGCGAATGGGATGATCTCGCGAAGAGCATCAACAAATCATGACATCTTTTCCACCGCACTCGAAAATCCACAAAAGAAAACCATGGATCAGACATACCAAATATGGAGAACTATGGTGGGAAGTGGAATAAGAGTCCATCCTAACCCAAACACGCTTGCCAATGTCCGCAGGGAAATCGTACGAAACAAAAGAATTTCAAATGCAGAAATAAATAGAATAAAAATAGATAGAAGACAGAATACAATAACCCATCACTCAAACAATAAAGAGATCAGAGTAGAGATAAATAATATGACAGAGGATGGGGTAAAATCTAAAATAAAATGAAATACGAAATAATAATCTCTCAGAAAATAAAACCAAAAAATCTACCCGTGACACAACCTGCAGTTATCCAGACGATGTCACTGAAGATGAGTCCAACTACTTTAGGGTAGAATTCCTTGAAAACCACAGAGGTGAAAGAAGCGTCACCTAAGCGAAAAAACACATCATCCAAGTACTCAGTAGAGTAACTCTCACACAAATGTTAGACAAAGACCAGCTCCCAAAAATTCATATGACAAAGTCCAATAAGAACATTGTGCAAATATACAACGCTGCACTGGAAACACTGTTAACGGACAAACCACTGGAAAACATCACAGAAGTTAATAATGTCATATACGCAACAGCTTTAGCAGCTACTGGGAAGCTTGGGGACAAGACAATGAAAACATCAATCAACAGACAAAGACAGTCAAAAGGTAAAACTGATGCGAGAAACAAAGGAAATCAGATGTGAGATTTCGATACTAGATGAGATCACAAGAAACCCAAATGTCTCAATACGCAAATGCAGGAAGATCAAGCAGAAATATAAAATTAAATCACTAAATGAAATTCCTTCAATCAAGGAAATGCTAAAACAGAAACTGCAGTTAAAGGCGCAGAGAAAAAGGTGATACGAAAAACGTTGTAAGTTCTAACGCCAAAATAAAATATTCCAAACGGACCTTAAGAGATTTTACAGAGAAATTGAAAAAGCAGTTATACATGTCAAAAAGCCGCCATCTATTGAAAAAGTGCAGAATTTTTTTGGGAGAATATTTGGAGCAGCCCAAAGGGATATAACTCCAATGCGGAGTAGATCCAACGTAAAGAAGAACGAATTCTGGATAAACCTCTACAAGAATGGGAAAATATTACAACAATTAATGTTAGGCAAGTTCTAACGATATTCCAGAAATGGAAATCCCCAGGAAATTACAAGGTGCCCAATTTCTTTCATCAATCCATAAAACACTTGCAAACACTCTATCAATGCTTATTAATAACCCCAATGAAGTCCCATAATGGATCACTGAAGGTATTACACATCTCCTGACAAAAACGAGTGAAACAGATGTTCCGAAAAATTATTGACCAATAACACGTCTGTCCACTACGTATAAATTGATCCCGTCTGTCCTGACGAACCCGTACTTACTCTTTTCTCAAAGCAAACAACATTCTTCCACTGGAACGGAAGGGATGCAGGAGAGGTTCATATTGTTGCAAAGATCAACTACTGAAAACAAAATGATCCTGGAAAATGTCAGGAAAAAAATGTCGAAATCTTAGCGCAGCATGGTTAGATTACTGTAAAGCCTTTGATAGTGTGCCACACTCTTGGATCCTTAAGACTCTGGAAATGTAAAACGACTCCCCCGTGATAGTAAATTTCCTTAAACACTCCATGGGAATGTGGAAAACCACATTATACCTAAATCACACAAGAGGCACTGCCACCTCTAACCGCCTGAATATCCGACGAAGAATATTTCAAGGAGACTCCCTGTCACGTCTTCTGTTTTGTCTGTCCTTAATTCCCTTATGCATGAACTAAACAATAATAGCTATGGATACAAACTAAACAAGAAAGTATCCAATCCCCTGCTCTATATGGATAATCTCAAACACTTTGGCAAGGATCACAATGATTTGAAGGGTCGCCTCAAAACTGTAAAATGTTTCAATGACGACATAGGTATGGATTTCGGATTAGATAAATGTGCAAAAGTAACATTCAAGAAAGGGAGAATTACAGAAAAACACTCAATAGATTTAGATTTTGTCACAAATATTAGGGAACTGGAACAAGAAGAAGCCTATAGGTACCTAGAAATTAGCAGAGATGGAATACAGCATACCCACATGAAGAAGGCAAAAAGGAGTACTACAGACGTATGCATTCGATACCTAACTGAATTTTAAAAACAGAACATCAGCCATAAACACATTGGCTGTCCCTGTGGTGAAATACAGTTTACACATCCTTAACTAGGCCATAGCTGACATTAAGCGAATGGACGCTAAAACTAGTACATTTCTCAACTACCACCGCTTGCATCATTCCAAGGCTGATGTTCATCGTCTGTCTGTGTCTAGTTCCGAAGGAGGCAGAGGATTAGTTCAACTAGAACTGTCTTACAAAAGTACAACCATTGGCCTTCAAAGATACCTGGAAACTACTGAAGGCTGGATAATGATGTGTCAAAGAACATGAAAGAAGAAACTTTATTCAGTAATAAAGGAAGCCAACAAGTTCAAAATGGAGTTTCAAGTGGGTGAAGAAATGCAAATAAAGCATAATACATCAACTGCATCTGCAAAATACTTTTTAAAAAGCAAAGGCAAATGCAACCAACCAGATACAGAAACGATGGCAAGATAAGACGCTTCACGATCAATACTCTACTCGTACCAAACAAGCTGATGTAGACAAACCCCGTAGCCATCAGTGGCTACTGAAACCGAAGGTTTTATTCTTGCTGCACAGAACCAATGCTTGCTAACTAGAAATTACCAAGCACACATACTGAATAATTGTACGAGCCCAAATTGCAGATTCTGTGATAGATATCCAGTAACGATTAACCATCTTGTATCAGGTTGCGCGACATTGGCACCCACTGAATATAAAACTCGGCATGACAGAGTAGGACAATATCAGAACTGGAAAATCTGCAACTTTTACGGAAAGGAAACTGCAAGAAATTGGTAGGAGCACCACTCAGACCCGGTTACGGAGATAGGACCTGTAACAATTTTATAGGAAATACACACTGAGAGAACAATCAAAACTAATCGCCCAGACATCGTGATTAGAGACCTCAAAGACTGCAATGTATCTGTCAAAATTGTTAAAAATAAAAACTATAAATAAAATAACTTAAAAACTGTATAAAAAAAAATTAAAAAGGGGTAGTGAAAAGATAGAAATAAAAACGGTAAAAAAAGGAAAAATAGTAAAAACTTAAAAAATAAAAAATGTAGCAAAAAAGTAGAAATAAACAATAAAAATGTTAGAAAACTAAGTTTAGGAATTATTGAAAAATGTGTAACTGCAAAAATATAAAATAAAAATAATCGTAAAAATATGATACATATTTTAAAAAGAAATTGTATATTTGATTGCTATATCACATATGCCTCCGAGTAAAGGATGATACAATTCTAGCCTCTTTTTCTCAAGCGAGAGTTTCTCCTAGACTGTTGACATGATTTTCACAGCAGTCTCACGCCCAAGTTCCGGTAAGGTAGAAGTTATAAGTTAATTTTGGCCGTCTGGGCGTCCTTGATACGTGTAAGAAATTTTTTTTTATTTCAAGAAACGAATTCCCAAACTATTGGCCTACGTCGCAATCAGCTGGCATTGAGACGCGGTTTAATTTGCAATTCTCTGAGTAAAACAGCACTGCAAAATAAACATTCAAGGAAACCCAGAAAAGTTGACTCTTGCTCCAATTATTATTATCTTTTTAAATTTTATTCGCCGGAAAAATACTTTTACTATATTTATCTTTATTGTTTTCATAAGGATTTCCGTCTGGCCGTTTGAATTTTATGGAGAACAAAAATATCAAATAAAAAAAAAATCTTTGAATAAAATCGACAAGACACGTAATTGTGCCCAAATTATTATGTATATGAATCAAATTATACTTATTAAATTACTGAGTCTGATTGTCATTTCCCCTGGTTAAAAATGCCTCGCGGATCTTGTATGCGAAATCTAGGTATCTACTGAGTTAATTTTCACCCAGACACTGTACATTATCAGTACTTGTACCAAGCCTAAATTCAAAATAATGTAATATTAAATGTAAATGGGGAGATTGAGATCAGATAAGATAAGACATTATAATTATTGAACCAACTATAATAATAATAACAATAATATATTGTAAAATACTCTGGACACTTCTTAAACTGGACAAGTGAGAAACTCAAAAACTTTTTCGTCTACCTATTTTCCTTCACAAATCTTGGTCAACCCGTGGCATTGTTTTCATGTCCTTCCTAACGTTGCCGTACACTGTAATCGTTTTCCCAGGCCAATATGATGACAAAATTACTCAATTCATACATCGACCCTAGGTAAGAATCGAATCCGTATCTCGTGGTCGGAACGCTAACATTCTAACCACAAATACTTTGATAATCTTTAATGTATAATAAGAGAACATTTTCTGGTTATGTTCTTCTGTGAACGTGTAAATTGAATAAGGAATTAATTACTTTGACTTAATAACGAACATGGATATCTAATTAAATCTTGACTAATTACAGGCAGTGGTAGGTGTGTTTGAGTGTTAATATTTCAATGCTGAAAGCTTACAGCTGGTCATATTCACTTCCAACAGACCTATCTGGAGCATGGTTGTCAGACTGAGCTACAAGTAGAGAACTGGGCTACATTTGAATGTCAGGCACTATGGCCGAACTTATTCAACTTTTACAGTGAAGCACTCCCGAGAGAATTAGAAGTCCTACCAGGCTTCATTAATGGTGACCACAATCTTAACAACATTAGATATGCAGATAAAAAATTGTTGATGGCAGATAGAGAAAGGAAACTACGCGAGCTCTTACAGAAGGTAGTAAAGGAAATGAAGAAGAAAGGACTAAAAATTAATTGCAAAAAGACAGAATGCATGGTGTCAGCAAAAGAAATAACCGAACACGCGAATTATAAATTGGAGATACCAAAATTAAACAAGTGCAAAAATGTAGATATCTAGGAAGTGTTTTAAAAGATGATGGAAGATAGGACACCAAAATCAGAAGGTTGATGAGATAGCGAAAGGTGCCTTCTAAAATCTAAGCAAAGTATTAAGAAACGGGAAAATTTCATTAGAAACAAAGAAATGAGTATTAAACTGCTATGTAATATCACTCCTCCTATCTAGTAGTGAATGCTGCACAATTTCATCACAACGGAAAAGAGACTTGAGCAACAGAAATATGGTTATACAGAAGGATGCTGAGAATACTATGGACGGAACTTGTGAGCAACGACGACGTTTTAAAGAAAATAGAAACAAAAAATACACTTTTACGTAGCATCAGAAAGATTTTTAAATTAAATTTACTTTCAAATGAAACTGGGCTAACTTCTGTGTTGTGTCCATTTAGAACGTATGTGATCATGGCTCTCCACAATTTGTTGTTTTTTGTAGTTCTTAATGAAATTTATCTTTTTGCTATATCTCCTATATCTGTTCTGCTAACCATTTACACAAGCTAATTAGGTAGGTTAATTGCTGCTTTTCGCTGTATCTCTTGCTTTCAATATGTACTGCGAATGTCAAATTCTCCAAGTTTTCTTTCTTCACTATGTGTCCTAGAAGTTTAAACTGTCTTTTTTCTGATGCTATATACGAGAGTCCTTTTTGTCTCCTTATACTTAAAACTTCCTTGTTACTCAGCATCCTTCTGTAGAACCAATCTTTGTTGCCTCTTTTTTATCTGTGAGGAGATTATTCAACATTCACTGACATTGAGGAGGACTCGCATTACTAACAGTTCAGCACACTTTTCATTATTTCTAACGATCTTTTTTGTTATTTCTTTATGCTTCACTTAGCTTTTGGAAGGCATTGTTTGCGTCTTCGTATTTCGGTGTGACCTTTACCGTCCACTGTTAAAACACTTCTCAAATATTCAAATTTTCGTACTTGCTTGATTTCGGAGCTCACATCTTAGGCTGTTCCTCTTGCTGACACGCATGCATACTCTCTTCTTACATTTTAGGTTTTGTCCTTTCTTCTCCCTCGTTTATTACCTTCTCTAAGAGTTCCCGCAGTTTTCTTTCTGCGTTAGGCATTAACACTGAGTTATCTGTTAAAACTGTTTCCGCCAATAATAAACCTTGGTAAGGCTTCTAGTTCTCTCAGGATCACCTCAATGTAAAGAGTGAACAAATCTGGAGAGAAGACACACCTTTGCTTTACGCCTCTTTTTATTTTCGTGTATTTACTGAATTCATTTTTATCAGTATGCAGGCGATTAGCTCCCAATATAATTAGCTGAATGCTACCATAATCCTTGCCTTCCATTCATCTTTGGTGTTACAGGAGTTTTGTTGGTCTCTCGTTCAATTGCGCCCTATACATAATAATAATAAAGTGAAAATTAGGTGGCCAGATGTAAGGGGTGATATGGTCGCAGAAATTGCCTGACAGCCATGACTGGGTTTTCCTGCTTGTGTGGTATGGTGCAGAGTCCCGTTTCCAAACATAGCAACGTCCAGCATCCAACCATTTGACCAAGGGCAGTACTCAAGGCACTTGATGTAGGCCTCCGTGTTTAGTCTGGGGCCGTGTGGGTAGATGAATGGAGGCATAACGTTGCCATCACGAGTGATCACTCCAAGCACATTCGCAATCACCATTAGACTCATCCAACTTACCCGAATCCTCTGCACTGTCCTCGGTTTGACACCCAAACACTCTGAATTGTTCGTATTGGAGCCTCCGATGCGAATGCCAAGCAGTACAGCATGCCATTTCCAAATTTCTGATGGAGTGAATCTATTTCTCACAGACGGTGCCCAACTGACCCTACTATACTGCGCAATCGACAAAATCAAAAACAACCAACGCGCATACTCGAACTTAAAAATATAAAATGGCGACAATTTACCCATCGGACCCTGTAAATGGTGCCGGGAACTTTTGCACCCACCTAATATATGTCTGAATTACATTTACCTTCCGATTTGAACCCGTAACTACTTTTTGAGCTCTAACCCCTTTAAGGTCGTTCCATAGGTACTCTACTTTTGTTAAAAAAATGACTGCTTATTATTTACTCGATTAAATTTTTGGCTAAGAGGTAAAACTCGGTCCAGGTGCTTTTCTAACACTTTAACCAATATGTCTTCGTTTATTTTCAAATCTCCAGTCTCGTTAACATCGCCTGCCAGATGTTAACATTGAAGTAAAAAAAAAATGTCGGCATATCAAATTTCCTACCTTAATAGTTTCGTCTGAGTGGACAGAGAACCGCTGAATGACGACAGTATTAACATACGTTTAAAAAGTCAAAACGGAAAAAAGTTGCGGGGGTGAGAAGTTAAACAAAATCCAGGTGGGGGCGTTTTGGGTGATATGAGCGAAGAAACAGACATATTCTTTATTTACATTTTGTACTTATGGAAGTGTCGGGTGGCGTAATGGTTACTACCACGGAACTGATGAAACGAGTTCGAATTTCAACTAAGACTGTTTATGCTCACGTCGAACTGAGAACGGCCTGAATCAATTGAATTCCCATCGACACATATTTTGCATAAATGTCTCGTTACTAGCATGTCACGATGATTAATTGATTAGAAGGGCACTTAGAGAAACCGCTTTCTAATAACTGTTGACAATCAACATTAACAGGGGCCAATAGCATACTAATAATTTAGTGATACGAAAATATATATACTCATTCTTATAACGTATCGTTCTGAACTATGAAGCAAACAAATTTTTTGTATGGCCGCCTTTTAATCTAGTCTGGCATTATGTCATAATAGTGATGTTTGGTCGATTTTCCATGCTAACTCTTATTGGGTTATTTAATATCGAATTTTGTGTGACGAAGGATCGAACTCAGTACATCAGACTATCCTCGCTGACCATTACCGAACGCCGATGCGCTGGTATAATTGCAATAGTGAGGTATCTACTGAGGATGAAACCACTTCTGCTATGTGGTGCACCTCTTCAGAAGATAAGCGATTGTGACTCTCCACGACTTCTTAACTTGTGTTGCTCTTGTCAGTTCATTTCTCTTCGCAAAGGCCCGCGTTTCGACATTCATTCGCACAAGCTCATCAGACTAGCTTCTTTCACCTATCTCTCTTGCCCTTAATATGCTCCCCGTGAAGATTAAGTTTTCCAAGCCCTCCTTCCTCATTATGTGTGAAAGGAATTTCAGCTGTCTTTTTCTTGATTTAGCGAATTGGTTTGCAATTCGTGACGCTGAAAAGAGTTCTTAACTTCTACTTCATATCTATCTTCCTGTCCGGCAGTGGGTCCTGGACAATTTCCACCCAGAGCAAGAAGAAACTCAAACCGACAGAGATGTGGTTCTACAGACGGATGTAGAGAATACCCTGAAGAGAACATGTGAGCAACGAGGAAGTTCTAAAAGAGATTCATATTATCGGTCCTGATATGGCTGCTCGGATTCAGTCACTTTCCCACTGCCGTAAGGTGTCTTTTCTATAAATACTTTCATGGTAGTTATTCGGATGAGCTCTTCGCTATGGTACCATGACTTTAAGAATTTAAGCTCTGGCGTCGAGATCTCATCAATTTACAGTTGATTTGGCTAGATATTTCTTTTCTTGCACTTCTCGCTTGTGGAACTCCCTTCTGGCTCCATGCTTTTCAGTCAACTTTAATCTGCAAAAAGTTAAATGCAATATCAAACACTGTCAAATGTCCTCCTGATTACTCTTTTTGTTCCAGATCATTATTAATGTTTCTGTTTCTAATTCTTGCACACCCAGTAATAGTTTTACTGCCTTGCATGGGGTGAAATCGATTAAAAACAATTCAGAAAGAGACAGTTGAAACATCTGGGACACATTACGAGGAAAGATGGCTCGGAAAATTTAATACTCACAAGACGTATTGGGAGAACGAAGGATAGTGGGAAAATGCTAGAAACTTGCCTTGTGAGTTTGTGTGAATGGATGAGAGAGCAGAGACAAGGAGAGATGGCAAAGAGTTAGACATCGTTTCCAGCTTACAAGGAAGATGTAGGGTCCATGATCACTGAAGGAACACTGCATATAAATGAAAATGAACTTTTGTACAATGCTTGCTATGCGGTATTTACTAAGTTTAACTTAGTACGAAACAAAGTCACAGGTGAGCAGTACTTACTACAGTAGGAAAGATTTAATTATTGCTTTCTGGTGGGGCAACAGCATACATTTTTATATACTGATATTACTCTAGTGCAGTTATTCTCAACGTGAGTGGTAATGTACTCCCTCCCCCATTTGGAATCTGTAAATTCTCAAGGGTTGAAAGGGACATTGTGGGAGCGTTATAATTTTAAGAAGATAATTTTTAAGCCCGTGAAACCGTATTAGATATTTTATATACGCATTTGTTTATTTTTCGCCAATATATTGATATTCTTAGATTATAATGCAATTTCTAAAGACCTAATGGATCTACTTTTAATCCGCTATTTCTTTTTTAACTTCAAACATTATTTATATAGGATATCCGTGTTTGAGTAGACGCCCCGTTTTTTAAGTGTATATTACGTTTACCGGCTTACACACTCAAGAAAACTAAATAAAGAAGTACCTTTCGGCAGGTTACGAACATGCGTCCCACTTTGTAGGAGAAACCAGCATCTGATCCGGCGTGCTTAAGAACGCTCGGCCGCAAAGAGCATCACGGCCCAGCAAAGTTCTATTTTAATCCGAAATTTGCGGAAGGCACATTTGAGGCATCACCTCAAATACGGGTATCTACTAAAAATAAAGTTTGAAGTAATAAGATTCTTAGATATATTTTAAATGTTTTGATGCAATTACAATATGTGAATGAAGTAAAAAACCTTGAGGAGTAATGCGTCATGGTTAATTGAAAACAAACGGAATTGACATGTTAACGTCCGGCGACTTCGATAGCCTGGAAAGGTTGTTTGGCTATTCTCGCCACAGATTACATCCGGTGATTGATCCTTCTGTAATTAGGCAAACATGAACAAGTGATATTAAATCTGTTATAATAACTATGTTCCTTTTACCAGTGCAATATTAACATAGGTGGTACCAGCCCACGCAAATGTCTCAAAAGAAGTCGCTGGTGATGAAACGTTTAAGAACCACTGCTCTAATTCGTTCAGTCCTCATTAGTTGTTTCAAAATTTAGGCTTTGTGCCGTATTTAGGCCTGGTAAACGTCTGTAGGTACAGCCGTACCTATATATGCGAAAATAGAAAAGTAGAGTATCTGAAAATCATTTAGTAGACACTCATAAATATTTAAGATTCCTTACTTCATTCGCCTAAATATATTACTCACTTACAGGAATTGTAATACTTTTATGACATTATCGTCAATTTTTCACTGGTTTTCTCATTTTGTTGAGTCATTTTGGTAAATACAAATGCTTGATTTGTTCTACAGCCAAATGCAGGCGTATTTTTAACACCGTCTTCTCGTTGTTTAAAATGATTTTGTATTGTACACAAATACCATTAATCCATTAATTACCAACGCTCCATTTTGGGATGGCGAGTATTAAAGTTTTATATCTAATAAAAATACCCATTAATAATATTGGATTTTTTTCATTGTTTAAAATCTTTTAACCCACCAATGCTCCTTGTCCCATTAATGGAATGGCAGGCATTAATGGGTTATAGATAGAAAAAAAAACTATAATTAATACCGGATTTTTATTTTTATTATTTAATATCGGATTTTACAGTGGGCACTTTTGGTTTGAATTAGCTGAGATGAAGTCTTTCATTATTATGTGGAGATAGTCTTCTTTATCTGCACCCCTTTTTTATTATAAAAACGAGGTAGAAATCCATCCAACATTTATTAGTAGTCAAAATAGGTTCAGACAAGACATGAATTTGGAACCAATATCCCAGCTGCTCGTCTTACAGGGACGGTGCCTTAACAAATTTGGCCACAGAAGTCTAACAGCTAAACAGGGTTCAAATCTATAGTCATATTGATACTGCTGTCTTCTATTTCTTCACATCATATTGTTTGTTTACTTCTTTGGATTAACAGCAAGTCTTTTTGTGAGATAAAGTATTCTAAATTTAATATTTCACTAATTTTCTGCGTCTTTTGCTTCATAAGACAACGTACAAGGTCGAATATTTTCCGATCGTTAAAATAAATTATGCAATGTAGGAACAAAGAATTTCCATAAACGGTAATCATGTTGACAAACATTGAGCTTTAAAAACGTATTTTTTTTATACCCATGACAACAAAGTCTGACTGTTTTTTTTAAATATCCTTTCGACGCGACGAACGCATACATTCAAGTTACTTAATCCATGTTTTTATGTGTTTAGTTTCCTCTTTCATATAAAGACTTGTTTATGCCTAATTCAGATTAAGTTATGGCGCTTTGAACAGAGATCCAATAAATAATTTTTACTCTATTTCAATATTAACGTCCAGTAATTCTATTAACTTGAAAACAATGTTATATCTTCAGTGTTTAATGTAAGAAAATAACTACTGTGGCGTAGTTCTTTTTTGTTTGTCATAAGTTACACTATCTACCTACGTGTTTCGGAGAAATAAAAATCTCGTAACAAGCCGTCAATGTTGATAAATATTAAGTTAAATGAAATACCGAGACAAAGAATTTTCCGTTTAATGTTTTAGAGTGACTACCCTTTGAGAGTGAAAGTATTGTAAAGTCGGAATAAAAATTTAACTTACCCGCATAAACACTTCATTTCAATGTTCTTGGTTGAATACACTTTGACCATTAATGTATTATGAAGTCGGAATAAAGATGTAACTTTCGGTGAGTTTTGGACTCGCATAAACACTTCATTTCAATGTTCTTGGTTGAATACTCTTTGACCGTTAAAGTATTGTAAAGTCGGAATAAAGATGTAACTTTCGGTGAGTTTTGGACTCGCATAAACACTTCATTTCAATGTCCAAAGTTGAATACTCTTTGACCGTTAAAGTATTGTAAAGTCGGAATAAAGATGTAACTTTCGGTGAGTTTTGGACTCGCATAAACACTTCATTTCAATGTCCAAAGTTGAATACTCTTTGACCGTTAAAGTATTGTAAAGTCGGAATAAAGATGTAACTTTCGGTGAGTTTTGGACTCGCATAAACACTTCATTTCAATGTCCAAAGTTGAATACTCTTTGACCGTTAAAGTATTGTAAAGTCGGAATAAAGACGTAAATCCGGATGGGAACTGGGATAAACAGTTCATACAGATCAAATGCTGAAAATTTTACAAGAACGATTGATCAGGTGACAGAATCAATTGTGTTAACAAATGAACGTGAAATTATGCTTTTCCATTTTCTTTCGTATGTCATATGCTTTCAGGATGCGAGAGGTCATTGCTCTCCACAGCTTTGTCTTTTGTTGCTCTAAGTAACTACTTGTTTACTATCCCCCTTTGTCCCTGTTCTGGCATCAGTCAACTAAAATTCCTAAGGTCGATTATACACATTGTTCACCTTTTCTCCTCTTCAGGAGCCATGCATTAAATTCGCCTTATTTTCTCATTATTTATTCAAAAATTCAACTGTCTTTTTCTGATTGTTAGCAGTAGTTTGCTTGTATTTTATGTTTCTCGTAAATCTTCCTCATTATTCATATGCTCTGTCCAAGATATTCAAGGAATTCGTTGGTAGAGCCACATTTGAGAAGAGAAAAACTACAGGTTGAAACACCATCGCCATGTCTTTGAGGAAGATAATAGAGTAGTTTCTCATTGCCTTCTCCACGATTTTTAATAAGAGTAGTCTGCTACTACGAAAGAGAACGGAATAGACTCACTTGGAATCTACATACTCCCAGATACATACTGGGAATCGTCCTTGAGCATGACGACGCTTCACTCTGAAAAATAAGCCACAAGCGAAAATAAAGTCATTATACTGGATGCTCCACACTTTCCGCTGTTATAATATATCTAAGAAACGCTTAGAAAATCAAAGGGCACTTCGACGTTAGTAAGCTAGATCAATTGTGACTGAGTAGTACGTTCGATCCTCACTGGGTGCTTCATACTTTCGACCTGGTCTCATATCTAAGAAACTCAAAGGGCACTTCGACGTGGGATAATAGCAGGCTTGTCTCACTGGATCAATAACGACTAAATAGTGATTTCGATCCTTACTGGGTGTCCCATACTTTCGACTTTGTGTCACATCTAAACGACGCTTAGGAAACCACTGGGCACTTCGATGTGGTGCAATAGTTAGCAGGGTTGTCTCAATGGATCAATTACGACTGAATAGTGAGTTTGGTTCTCACTGGGCTCTCCCTAATTTCAGCCTTGTGCCGCATCTAAGCTATGCTTCGTAAAATCACTATAAGGTCGTTTGTTGTGAGCCGCAGCAGATGCCTGAGTGTCGATAATTTTACAGAGCTTGATTCACGCCACATGACTTCTCGTCTGGATTCTTCCCATTGTTCCCTCAACCTGACACCCACTCTCCTTATACTGTTTTGTCGTTTTTTTTTGCATTGTTTATTTTTTTCTGCCGCCATTAAATTCTTTATTTTCAATCACCGATTCACCGGGCTTCAAAGAGGAAGGATGCGTTTCAAAAGTGTTTGGTTATAGAAACAAACATATTTTGTTCGTATTCAGGTTTTTGTTTACTCGGAATGTACGCGCGTTCGTTTTGTTTGCTCCGCAATCTTGCACAAATGATCCTCGTATCTTATAACAAAGACGCCGAAGTACATTTCATGATTATTACGGCTGTGAGTTATGCTTTTCCTCTCAGAATGTCTTTATTTGTACAAAGGTCATAGTAACCATCTATGTAAGATTTTACGAATGTTGGCTTTCTTTGTAACCCAGTGAAAATAAAAGAAAATCCTATATGCAAATAGCACGTTCTTTGGTACATCAGATGCATGACAAAATATGTAAAATGCCACATAGGTGAAGCTCGTTATCACCTACTCATCGAAAAAGGAATGTTCAGTTTCTGAAAGCTCTGTCTTTGATATTTGTATTTTGTTTAAAGATATTCAGTACACATAGAGTTGTTTGGAATTGTTTTTATAACAATGGCATCAATCCTCTTTAGGGACTGAAAGCTATATTTTAATGAGTTGGGATGGGTTAATGCTATAACTCATTCCTAACGGTTATAATATTATATCTTGCTTAGACTACTCGTCGTGACGTTTGTTAGAAATTCTCTTGACTGATTCCAACGGACTGGTATTTACCCAGTCTCCCCACTGAGACAAGATGTGATACAAGGTTGAGTTTATTGTGGGGAACCCCAGCGCGCACACTCGAGCCAAATGTCAAAATTTACTCAGCCCCTGTAACCGCTGAATCGGGCACATTTATTGTCTATTTTTCTTAGCCGAATCTCCGTTCGTAGACAGAGCACCGACTGAGTCGTACTCTGCCTGAAGACAGAGAGCTTGACAATCGCGAGTCAGACAACGGAGTGCCTGACTGACGGACTAAGATTTATTACTGACTAAACACAGTAATTGTGGTCTTTTCTTTCTTTTTATGTGCCATGTCATTTCAGGACGTAGGTGATCATAGCTCTCCACCTCCCTCTATCCCTTGCAGCTCTCAACAAGTTCTGCCGTCTGCTTCCTCCCCCAGACCACGTTCTGTCATCCATTTGCTTAAGTCCGCCAGATATGCCACGCGTTGTTTTCCATTGTCTTTCTTTACCTCTATTCGACCCGTGAGTATCAGATTCTCCAGGCCCTCCTTCCTTATTATGCGTCCCAGAAACTCCAGCTGCCTCTTCCTGATATCAAGTATAAGCCTCCTCCTCCTTGTTTGCAACCTCTATAAGGCCTCATCGTTGCTCACAGGTTCGGTCCATTATACTCTTAGCATCGTTCTATAGAACCACTTCTCTGCCGCCTCGAGTCTCTTCTTCATCTTTGAGGAAATCGTCCAACATTCGCTGCCGTAAAGAAGGACAAATTTCACGTCACAGTTCTTTGTTACCAAAGAAATCCTCCTGTCTCACAATACTCTGCCCAGCTTTTGGAATGTGTCCTTGGCCATCCCAATACGCCTACGGATCTCAGTGTTGCACTCACCGTCCTCTGTCAAGACGCTTCCCAGATATTTAAACTTCCGCGTCTGCTTGATTCTAGCGTTCCCGGCCTGCAAATCGCATTTCGGGCTCATCCTTTTACTGATGACCATGCATTCTGTCTTCTCATAGTTTATGCTTAGTCCTTTCTTCTCACTCTCCGCTTTCTGTAGGAGATTTTACAATTACTTTTCCGTGTCTGCTATCAGTACTGTGTCATCTGCGTATCTTATGTTGTTAAGATTATGGCCACCAATGCTGAATCCCGGTAGGGTTTCCAATTGTCTCAGAATTGCCTCGCTGTATAGGTTGAACAGGTCGGGTGAGAAGACGCATCCTTGCTTTACCCCCTTTTCTATTTTTGTATATTCAGTGAACTCGTTCCTTATGCGTTTGCATGTTGTTTGCTGCCAGGATTGGTTCTTGATTATTCTAATATCTTTCCTGAATATATCAAGGTTGCTGAGCAGCTCGATCAGATCCTTGTGGCGTACTTTATCGAAGGCCTTTGCGTAGGTACACGTCCTTCTGCATCTGTCTCGCTCTTTCTAATAACATTTTGAGCATGAATATCACCTTCCGTGTTCCGGTGTCTTTAACGAATCCGCACTGTTTTTGTCCTATCTCTGGGCTACAATGCCGAAAAGGGGAAGTCGGTTAAGGCTGGTCGACACTATCCTATGCTTAGCTAATCAGATTTACGACCCATTCTTTCATTACAATTTATCCATTTTACCACAAAAACTCATCATTCCCTCCTGCATATACCACAATACCACATCTTCCTTGGGATCTTACAATACTCCCCCTGACATAAAATTTTCATTATGTATAAATGTTTGTATACAGATATATATATATATAAATTTTTAAGACATTTTTATGTTTAACATTCTTTTTATAGATAGAAATATTTAAGCAAATGCTCTGTTTATAATAAACAGTATTAAACAACATTTTCGGCCTGAATGTCCGAGAAATTTTCATAGAAAATATTCGTCCTCCGACAGGATTCGAACCTGTATGCTATACGGAACTGTCATATAGCCTGACGTGCCTTTTAACCGATTCGGCCACAGAGGATCGTTCGGTTGGTAAGGTCGAATTTACTGCTTATAAACTTCAATCTTCCATGAATCTTTCACGTACATTCATATCTGCTCTTGCTTTTTAACAAATATTTTCTATGAAAATTTCTGGGACATTCAGGCCGGTAAATGTTTAATACTGTTTATTATAAACAGAGCATAATTGTCGGACTTTGTCCATTTCATAATGTGTGACGTCATCTGTTTACATTTGATACGCCATGAATGTTAGTAGGGCTCATCCACCCCTTAAAAATAAGAGTGATCGCTGTATTCTGTCACAGAAAGAATCAAAAAGCTCACTTATTGACAGAGTGGGAAGAGGGACTTGAAAAAAGAAAATCATGGATAGTGCCGTTCAGGCGAAGCAGGCTCGCCAAAGTTACCCTCCTTTCGCTGAAATGTATCGATACAAAACGCTTTCTATCAGTTTTAATCTTCATTCTGAGCTGGTGCTCAAAAATCTGATCAGATCCTGATGAGAGTAACGTTCATATCGCAAGATTTACTTCTCCTGCGTCGTCCAAATCACCATTCTAGCTACGTCTAGCAGCGTCAGAAACACCATCCGTTTCACCCAAGAATACAGGGTCGACACATTATCATACACATATACGAGATCAATGAGCACGAGTTTTCGGGGGCGATACGAGCCGTCAACTCGCCGATATAGTCCCAGAAAGGGCGCACCCGAAAACAATGGTAGAAGGCGTGCGAAGCCGTTTAATCTAAGTCAAGGTCAAACCAATCAGGCAAATCCGACAAGCCCCAGCTGAAGATAACCCATTCCGAACCAATCGCTAGGTAAGCGAGAACTCAGGGTTGCTGACGCCCAAGACCAGAAAGAGCGCAAATCAGCCGCCGACAAACTGAAACGGCCACAGAGTGAATTCTTCGCGACTCACTCCACGATACAAGACTTTCCTTGACCGAGAAAGGTCACTGTACCGAGGAATGACCTTTAAGAAACTCGACTTATCCCGGGGCCTACGACGGCCCTAGAAAAGGAGTGACTGCCCTGACTCACTTGGAGGTCTTTATTTAAGACGTCTTGCCTAGGTCATTCGTGATACCGTGGGTTGTATTTACTTCCCCTTTTGAGATTTTCTTTTATTAGTAAATATTTTATTTTGTTTCTTAGTATTCACTCCACTTTCTAGTGAGTTTGCCAATGTATTGAATTTTGTATTTCTTTTGTTTTGGGTCAACCTCTAGTTTTTCCGTACGTTTCCTTTTCCCGGTAATCATACTTATACGTTCAATGAATTCTTGGGATGTTGGTACATCAGAAGTGTCATACAGTACTTATACAGGTTCTTCCTTTCTTGAGAGACTTTCTTCACTAAACCTTTTTAACTGATTCCAATGCCTTTTGTTTTCCCATTTTTTCGTTTTACCATATATATCATTTTTCTAATTCGTGACCTAATTATGCCGTCTTCTCACATTTTTTTTACATTTTTATACACCCTGAAAAACACCTTTTCGCTAATTTTGAAAATTTTTCCCTCTTTTGTTAACTGTTTTTATTCTTTTTTGACCTGGTAACAACTTGTCGAACAACAATTTAATTTTTCTTATGAGCATCAATTCTGCCGGAGACATGCCTGACGGTGTATTGGGATTCGATGTTATCCGGTATACTCTCAAAAATTCTTGTAGTGTTTCTTCGGTCACTTTTTCATTACTTGCTTTTTTAAAAGCTCTCTTCAAAGTACCCACAAACCATTAAGCTTGTCCGTTTGACCTGGGGTGATACGACGGGGTAGTAATATGTTCAATCGAAAACATTTTTACAAAATTCTTTAACTTCGTAAGCAGTGAATTGTGTACCATTATCTGAGACTATGGCACCAGGAATGCCATATCTTGCAGACATTTCGTAGAAAAGATTCACTGTAACCGTGAAAGTTGCTTTTTTTGAACTTACAAATTTCAGGCCACTTAGTAAATCTATCCACTATCACAAGATAATGTGGATCCGTTTTTTGGACCTGCGAAATCTATGTGCAGGCTTGACCATGGAGTATCTGTTTTTGGCCAAGGTTGTAATTTTGTAGTAGGTGATTTTGCTGCCAGAGCAAAACCTCTGCAAATTTTTACTAATTTTTCAATGTCTTGATCCATTTTTGTCCAGTATACATAGCTTCTCATAAGAAATTTAATCCTTGAAATTTCCTGATGTCCACCATGGAATTCAATTAATATCTGTTTTTATAATATGCTAGGTATTGCTACTCTTTGTGCAAACGTCAGTACTCCGTTACATAGCGAGTAAGCGTCCAAGTCTGGATTGGGTTCTAAAAATCGTCCATCTTTCTTACTTTCTTTTAGTTGTTTTTTATTTTCGAAATAAACATATCTTGTCCATCTTTTACTTTACTGGCAGTTACTGGTAGTCGCGTACTACATTGCTACATTTTAATTTCTATTTCAATTTTTAATGCTGCAAGAACGGTGTCTTCAAACTGTTTAATACTTTTTGGTATCAATCTTGATGAACCATCATCATGTCCTAATTTTTTGGACGGTTTGCATTCCAGCCTGAAATCGTAATTTAATAAGATGGAATGTAACATTTTAATCTATTCGCAGTATGCGTAGGAATTCCTTTTTTCGAACTATAAATTGATAACAGAGATCGATTCTGTCTGCAAACGAAAACTACTTCCGTGTATAAATTTATGAAATTTTTTCACTGCAAATATTATTGCTAACGCTTCTTTTTTGTTCTGACTATAGTTTTTTGTTGGTAGTAGCGAACGCGAAGCATGTGCGAGGGCCTTCATGTTACCGTCATCATATTTATGTAGAATTACTGCCCCTATGCCATAATCACTAGCATCTGAAGCTAATACGATTTATGCTTTTGGATCGTAGTGCGGTAATGATAAATCTAACGTTAATATTTTCTTGATGTTTTTTAAACGCATTCTGACACTTATCAGTCCACTTCCAGTTTACACCTTATACACCAGCAAATTATTCAGTAGAGTGCTCAAAATCTGCATATTAGGTATATAAATTTGATAACAGTTTGCTAGTCCTAGAAATGCTTGTAACCTAGCAACGTTTGTTGGAGTAGGCATATTCTTAATTGTACTTGCCCTCGACGGTTCTGGTTGACGACCATTTTTGTCACTGATTTGTCATAGGTACTTGATTTTAGGCAAAAACACTTCGCAATTTTCCTCACTGAGTTTGAACATGTACTCTTGTATTTTAAAAAAAACTCTTTTCATATGCCTGTTATGTTGTTTCTTAGATACACTTTTAATTAATATACCATCCAGATAAGCAACTGCGAAATCACAATTTGCAAGCATATTATCCATAGCTTTTTGAAATTTATTTGGAGCCATTTTTATCCCAAAAGGAAGTCGGTTGAACTTATACAATCTCTCTACAACCTGTATTTGCAAATACGCTTCAGAAAGATCCAGTTTCGAAAATATTTTTCTACCGTTTAAATTCGAAAAAAAATTCATCTAGACTTAGTAATAGGTAGTTATGGGATTCTCAACATTTGTTTAACCCTTTTCGAAAAATCAGCACAAACACGAATTTTATCAATTTTTTTTAATATATACACTGCTGGTGCTGC
The DNA here is from genome assembly GCA_964036315.1 of Acanthosepion esculentum. Taxonomy (NCBI): domain Eukaryota; kingdom Metazoa; phylum Mollusca; class Cephalopoda; order Sepiida; family Sepiidae; genus Acanthosepion; species Acanthosepion esculentum. Next base: position 49,146,936 of record OZ038480.1, read on the forward strand.
CTATTTTGAATGGTCAATCTTTTCAATGACACCTATTTTTTCAAGTCTGTCTAATTCTTCGTTGACTTGATCCAATGCCGAGAATGGTACACTACATTTCGGTTTAAACACTAGCGTCGACTCTTTTTTCACTTGAAAATTCGCTGTGACTTTGAAACACTGACCCAACTCATCAGACCGCCCGGAAAACATTTTCTCAATTTTTCCTTTAAATTTTCATTGTTTTTTAAACTGCTCGCTTGTCCACTTACATTTTTGCAATAAATATTTATAGGTAAATCCCACAGCTCAAATAATTCCACCTAGTCAGTACCGAATAAGTTTGTAGTAATTTTTTACGACATAAGCCTTAGCTTTTGCACATTTATTACGGAATGAGACATTACAACTTATTTCTCCAATAAAAAATAATTTCTCACCGACACGATCCATGAGATTTTCGAAGTTCTTTATAATAGAGGTTTTCCGTTTACTTTCTATGTGGCTTCGTTGATTATTGTCATATCATTACCAGTGTCTAGTTTTTTTTTACATCCACATTATTAATTTTCACATATACAAATTTTCTTTGTTTTTTTTGTAATTATTTTTCCGTCACAACGCTGTGTGCGAATTTTTTTCTGTGAGAACTTTTCCTTGTTTTAGTTTTACAGTGTGACTTTTTATGTCCTACTTTTTCACACTTGTAGCACTTTGAATTATTAAAGGGACAGTCGACTCCGACATGTAACCTTCCACATCTGAAACATGGATTAACTTTTCTTCTTCCACATTTTTCTTTTGCGTGTATGCATGCATATATTTTTTTTCAATTTCTTCAGTATCGCGTCTCAGATTTAGGATTTTCTTATATTCGTCCGATATTTCTTGTAGTGTTTGTACTTGATTCTGTTCAAATTTCGTTAGAATTCTCGTGCGTATTTCTGCATCTTTTTTTACCGTTAATCCTTGAATGAAAATGAACCTTTTAAACATATTCAGAGTCACTTCGTTTAATTTGAATCTTTCACACTCCTTGTTTTAACTATTCCAGCGTATGTGACAAAATCTTCGTCATTTTTCGTCAGATTCATACATTTCCAACGAGTATTGAATAACGAACTTTTCTCGCTAAACATTTTAGTCAGAATATTTCTTCAAAGCAAATTTCTCCTTTTTTTTTCGGTAGTACAAAATTATATTATTTTTTATGATCTACTGGTGCTAGCTTTCTCAACGAAAATCTTTTTTTTCTCGTCTTCCCAGTCGCTGCATTCTTCTCTGAAATTTTGCCCCTAATAAGCAGAAAAGAAAATTCCATTATCTGAATTGTATGTGAATTCAGATATGGCATTTGCCACCGCATCGGGAGTGAAAGAACTTTCCATATCTTCCGTGTTATTTCAATTAAATTTTGTTGTTGTTTCTGGAGTTCCAACAACTGTTGTTGCTGTTGTATTTTTACCACTTGGACTAATAATTCTTCCATATTTGAAGAATTATTTCTTTTTCACAAACGCCGAAGAGAAAAATTAAACCTACGTGGTTCTAATTTATTGTCGTCACTGCTATTATGCGTACCGAAGCCAAAATTATTTTCTCCTACTCCGTTTCGATCCCTCATCGACACTGTTATAACTCACTAGCGGTTATAATATTATGCTTTGCTTAGGCTACTCGTCGTGATGTCTCTTAGAAATTCTCCTGTCTCCAACGGACTATCCTGACTCACTTGGATTTTTTTTAATTTAAGACCTAGTTCATTTGTGTTACCTTGGGTGTTATTTACTCTACAACAGTTAAATTCCACGCTTTTTCACCATTGAATAGATAAGGTTATAAGTGGAATAGGAAGGGAAATTCAAATTCATGCCTTTGCAAATGTTATTAAAACAGAATCACACAAATGGTAACTTGATTCGAAACTCTTCCAACGCTTTTAATGACTGTTCATAGGTGAAACTTTTGAAGGTAACGTGGCCATATGAGTGCAATATAGGGGAAAAACTAAATGTTATCACCGTTTGCCGATCGCTGGTGTCAGTTGAAATTAATGCATTTGAAAATATTATGTTACCCTTCTAGTTTGTTTTGCTTTGTTTCCCCCCACCTGTCTCAGTTTTTCACGCCTACGGTTTTTGCCCTCTTTAGGGACTGAGAACTGCATATTACTTAAATTTAACCTTCGTTGAACCTTTTAAAAATATACTTATCCTATACTGATTAATTTAATGGATTCTCAGCATGAAGTAAGATGTCATTTTATGTTCTTACAATGAAACAGTTTTTTTATACAACACATCCAGTAGTTTAATACTAACATTACTCGTGATAGGGTTAAGTGAGAGCCAAATGTCTGGAACAGTACTGCATGAACATCCAGGGCCGGGGGTCGTTCCTTCTCATTTCTTATATTAACCATCATTTTCGACCGCAAAGGAAATGTATGACTTTCATCAAAATTCTAATAAAAATATTTTTTAAAACTCCCAGATTCCAATCGGATAAGCTTTACTAAAAACATTGATTTCGGAAAGTACGAAGATTTTAAATCAAAGTTTGAATAATTTTGCATCGTCTGAAATGTTCTTGTGGAATTTGTGATACTCTTTATTTGTTTGTTAGTTTCGTTCGTTCTCTATCTATCTATCTAACTAACTATCATATATATATATATATATATATATATATATATATATATATATATATATATATATATATATATATATATATATATATAAAAGCGCTAATCAGCAACAATAATAATAATAATAATAAAACTATTAACCCCAAAATGAGATCGACCAGGTCAAATCCAGAAGACAACGAATTCAAGGCAAGCAGCCCTAGCAATTACAGAATTCAATATCAAGAGATAGATCAATAAAATCTGTTAAGGATAGAACTTTCATGAACTTTAAATAATTTGTGGGAATACAAAATTTTATTATGGCTTTAAGAACTAATATTTTAACAGTATATACTCGCATAATATATGCAAATATGTTAAAACAAAAGTGTGGGAAGAACAAAGATATGGAAATAATAATACTCACCGTAAAATGGTGAATCGAAAAATGTATTAAAAATGAAACCAAAAAAATAAAAATTAAAAAGCTAACCGCTTATTGCACCTCGCTTCTTCGAGCTCAATCGAGGACAAAACATAAATATGTACACAACTACTAAAAATGAAGTAAGAAAAATACTACCAAAATCAGCAATATAAATCACAAAGTAGGATCCAGCAATCATTTCTTCTATCTACGGGGGTGTGTGTATCCAAACTTAATATACAGGGACTCAAACACTTTTAAATTGTAATCCGAATATGCTACTGTGAACAAAATCTCTGATAAAAGACGAGGCACAAATCGGATTATTTATTTCGTGTTCAGCAATCGCAGAACCGGAAGTATTGACAGACGTATGCAAATTTTGATACTGCCCCCTTCGGAACTTGGTATGTGCTGATTAATTCTCACATCAAACCTCTGATTAATTCTGTCAATATATTCAACATTACATTGACATTTAAAATTGTAAAACACCGAACATACATGATGAGGTTCAGAATGTCTTTACGAATGGATTTCAACATAGGTTTCGAAATGAAAACAATCCGTGGATTAGCAGAAAAATAACAAAACTGCACACATTGAGAGATTGGCCGAGTAAATCTTGTACTAGTTTCATCAATCAAAGGTAAACACAAATAGATGGGCTAATTTTCCGGGTCATACTATTTGGGTTTGTTAAACTGTACAATTTTAGCACGAATGTTAGATTGCACAATATCAGAAGTTATTTTCAACTAATAAATTTTAGAAAAAATAATTAGGCCGCGATGAATCAAAGTCTTAATCAAATTCATTATTTGTTATTTAGGACATAAAGAGTTACAACGAATGTTCAATGTAATAAAAGTAGTTTTACCGTACACAAAAAAGTGCCTGACCTGTGCACCAGCACACCCGTAAACCCTAACACTGAATGTAATTCATTCAACAGTCTAAGGAAATACTCAGACGTATCCTAACTATCGAATACACAAAAAATATCAAACGAGTTTCATGAAATCGGAGTACAGATTGGAAAAATATATATGAACTATATATATATATATATATATATATATATATATATATATATATATATATATAAAAGGATAGGTCGATTTTACCCTTTCTTTCACAAATCAACTTCGGACAAGTCTAAATAGTTGTAACTTAATGAGATAAAAAAACTCATATCAAATTTTAAATTCCTAGCTTTAAACCTCTTTTGAGGAAATGCAATCAGAAGTCGGCATTGAAAATGCGTTTAAAAAGCTATTCATTTTGGTAGTATTTGATTGAAGAATGTTATTATTCAAACAGTAAATAAAAAAAAATTGATATTTTATTAAATAAATTACATATTACATGAAAACTATTTCAATCCAAATATTTATAAAATTATATCATCAAAATTTTCAGTGTAAGAGCCTTTAGAAACAAAGGAATGTCATAATTGATGACATTAGATTTTTGCAAGAATGTGTCATGCTTAAAATCCGTAAACAACATGAGCATCTTCAAATGTTATTTTCATTGTTGTTTCAACACTCAGAGAGAATGAAGGAAAATCATGCAACTCAAATTTTGTTATTTATAAGAGATGCTTCAATATCATATTCTGAAAATTTTTCAGTGGTTGCACGTTCACAAATTTCAGTTTGGGATAGATTGATTAATTCTGACCAATATTATCAATAATGTCACTGATTTTCATAAATTCTACCTGTGGTAAATCATGACAATCCCTTTTACACAATCTACATAGTAAGCCTGTAAAAGCAGTCGGGCTTTTTGTACCATCAAGATATTTAAAAACAGCTATTTAAAAACAGCTATTTAAAAACAGCTATGACGGCATATAAGACGCACGGGTGTATAAAGCGCACCCGAATTTCTGCAGGGCAAATCAAGAAAAAATTAGTAATTAGTAAAATTATATATGGCATATATGATGCAAGGGAATTTAAAAAAATATTTTTAGTAAAAAAAAGTGCGCCTTATATGCCACCAAATACGGTAATTTGATTTTAATTGCATTTCCTCAAGTGGAATCATAATTTTAACGTAAAATATTTTGTGTATGTCTTTATGATATCATGCCCCAACTATCTAGACATGTCCAACAAGAGTCTGGTTTAGAAACTGACCTACCCTAATACATACATTCATTATATATATATATATATATATATATATATATATATATATATATATATATATATAACGAATCTTGGGATGTGGCTCTAGATTTCTCGAAGGCGTTCGACAGGGTTTGGAATTCTGGCCTTCTACGCAAGCTCAAGGGCAACAGTGAAACTGGACGAATATTTGGCTTAACCTAATCGTTCTTAACAAATCGTGTAATGAAGGTCGTGCTGAACGAGAATGATTCCAGATCATTTCATACTAACGCGGGGTTTTCCCCAAAGCTCTATCATTGGACTTACGCTATTTCTGATCTTCACCAATGATCTCTCTTGTTATGATATGTATTCTCTCTGACAGATGTAGTCTCGCCAAGTGAAGGTAAATCTCTCGTAAGTATAGCGATACTGCCTTTTATACCGTACCTAATTTACATAACACTACACCTCCCTGAATGTAAGGGACTTTATACCTTTAGTTGACCTATGACTTCTACGAACAACCCTGGGAGACCTAACCTGTCTCTCAGTGAGTCCTTTATTTCTTTTCATAGATCTAGGTTTTGATTGATTCTCTTTATTTGAATTATCATAACTCCAGTCAATCTCATCCCCAGTTTGTTCCTGGATATACTCATTCTCTCCTCCCTCTCCTATTCTTCACTTTCACATCTCTGGTAGTCTTCCTGATCACTGTCAATACTGGATTCCCTCATCCTTTCTTGCGTCGTCTGTTCTTCTGTTTCATCTTCCCCCTCCTTTTCCATAACTTCCTGCTATTTTGTGGTTCTAAATTGGTCTTCATGAGACAGTATTCCCTGTCAATTCTTTGTTAACACAGCTGTGATAAATCCCTTTTGCACTACAAAATTCACCTTTTCAGGGCTAGAATCCTTCTACTTTCTATACCACACACTTTCATTCGTTGCAAATGACATGGTAATCGGAGCTCTTATTTGTCTTCCCATCAATGCCGATGGGCTTTGTATTCTGCCTGCATATGGAATAGCTCTATAATTTAAGAGTAATCTGAGTAAATAACTTTCTATATCATAATCCATATGCTTTTAATCCCATTTTTACCGTTTGAAAATTCTCTCCACAAATCCATTTGACTGTGGGTGGTAAGGTGGTGTTTTGTATTGAATGCAATCAATATGTTTTAACCATACACATAAACTCTCTTCACAAAACTCATATGCATTGTCGGAGACTAAGGTTTTTGGAAGACCATTTCTTGAAAACATTATCCTCAACACCTGCTTCACAGTAGTGGATTTTCTATCCGCGACTTTAATAACTTCAGATCAACCTGAATACGAGTCGACTAATCAGAAATTGTCCTATACATTTAATGTAGGCATGTTACATATGTACTCGTGTCCACGGTTCCATTTTCTTTGGCCATGAATGAATTGTAGCTTGCCTAAATTTCTTTATTTCTGAATACTTTGGACATTTTTTAATATACTCTTCCACGTCTTTCGAATAGGCTGGTCACCATACTTGCACTTTAACCTCGTTTACGTAGCCAGTATACCTCTATGTATATCATCGTACACGGCTTTCATTAGTTCTTTTCACAGAAAATCTGAAGTTACTATGATATCTCCATTACATAATAATTTCTTTTTCTATTGTCAATTTGCATCTTGTGTCTTTATAAGACCTCTCAGCCATAGAGCAATTACTTCATCTATTCCTTTTTATTCTATCCATAATTCTATTCGACACTGGATCCTACCTAGTTCCCAATCTAAGCCGATTTAATGGTAATATGTCCGATTCTATCCCGTGCAAAATTCTCACTTGCTTCAAAATCTTTACTCTCAGAATTTAACATAGATAATGCATCCACATATGGAATAGTATTTCCTTTAATATATACTATGTCAAAGTCGAACGCCATATGCTTAATTGCCCATCTTAATACCCTGGCAGATGTGACCTTTGGCAACTCTCTTCTGGGTCTGGATATAAATTCCAAAGGCTTATGATTTTAATAGAAATTTCCTTTCCAGCAAAAAATTTCTAGATCTCCCCATGCTCCACACAATCGCCAATACCTCCTCAATATTCGAATAATTCGCCTCTGTCGCTGTTAGTTTTCTAGATAAGTACATTACAAGGTGATCCTCCTGTGACAATATTGCAGTTATAGCACATTCACTAGCATCAGTAGTTAACGTCAATTCTTTCGCTGGGTCGAAGATTTTAGCAACTGGTTTGTTTAAAGTGCCTTTTTTTAATTGCTCAAAAGAGATCTCCTGTATTTTTGTCCATTGAAACTCGGTATTCTTCTTCCTTGTTTCGTTAAACGATTCCAAAAGTTCACTTTATTACGGTAGATATCTGTTACAGAAATTGCTTAATCCTAAAAAAGATTCCCTTTTTTCTTTCTGGGTGCAGCTACCTCTGATATCTTATTAATGAGTTTATCATCCGGCGATATGCTGTGTTTGGATATTTGATATCCTAGGTACGAAACCTTTTCACAATTAAATTAGCATTTATCGCGATTAATTGTCATACCTGCGTTATTTAATTTTCTCAAAACTTGCTCCATTTTACTTTTGATTTCTTTTTTACTGCGAAATTGGCATGGGTGCCATGCCAATTTCGTCCTGATATAAAATTATATTTTTAATTCCCTCTAAAACTTTTTCGATGGCTTTTTGGAAAATGTGACTTGACGTTTTTACTCCAAATGGCAGACGAATCAAATAGGGGTGTCCATTGTGGTGATTCCTTGAAACTTGCTATCATTTTTTATCTGATTATATGCTGACCTAAGGTCAAGTTTAGCAAAGTATTTTATACCAGCAAACTCATGGCACGCTGTTTCAATGTTTGGTAACGGAAATGAATCCGAACAGATTTCGTGATTCACGCCCACGTTATAATCGCCACAAATTCTCAAATCTCCATTTGGCCTGCGTATCGCCACAATAGATGAAGCCCTATTGCTACCACTCTGGCTGACTTTTTCTAATATTCCTTGTTTCACCATTTTGTTCAGTTTAGCAATCACCAATTGTAGCATGTGAACAGGAAATTTTCGGTCTTGAAAATACATGGGTTAACTGCTTTTCTTAAGCCGAATACTCACCTCGTATCCATTTAATAATCCAATATCCGGTTCTACAGACTTCATGGAATTTACCAGTTTCGATGCATCCACTCTTAACACGTTAATTTCTAAAAGACCGTGGCTTTGATGTTTTTCATCACTATGATGTGTATTATCTGGAATCTCTTTTTGATTCAAACGTGTTTTCAAAGCATCCTAAAATGTTGATGATAGACCCTTCGAACTGTTTCAACTGGAGATTACTTTTCTTTAACTTTGGTTTACCTATTCATTCCCAAAATATCCTCGGTATTAACGTAACATCACTTCCAGTATCCACCTGCATGAGTAAAGTTACTCCATTCAAATTTACCATTTCCCTATTTTTGTCCTTTACTTTTATCTCAAATACTTCCGTACTTTCAATCGGCGGATCTATATTTTACACTTTTTGCACTCGCTTTTCATATGTGTATACCGTTTGGAAATGATTCCTCTTTTTACACTTAAAACACTATTTCCCAAAGGCTGGACACTTATTTTAGCTTCTTTCATGTTCCTTATTGCCATATTTGCATATGTAAGCTTTTAGCAGCACTATAAGTCTCCATGCTGCCTTCGGAGGCATTACATTTTTGAATCAATACCAATTGTTATAAGAACTCCACACATGCCTCAAGATTCATATTGTAAGCTTGAAGCTGCTCTAGAATTTTACGCTTGAACGAGATGTCAAACATTCCTTCAATCAGTTTTAGCACAATTAGCTCGTCTTCGGTAAACATCTGTTCCTAACCCATTCTTTCAATATTCACAATCTCGACATTTCTTTCAGTCTTCATAATAGCTTCGTCCGGTCTTTGTCTACTTTCGAGAAATTTAGTTCTTTTCGCTATGACCAATCTTTTTTTCGGTCGTACATTTGCTTTTGTGATGGCAGCAATTTCTTCATACGCTAAATCTTACAACACTTTAGGATATACCATGACGGAGATTTTTTTGTGGTCTCATACCCCGCTGAGGTCGAAAACAAATCCGTAACTTCATTTTCTCCTCCCCTAGCTTTGGTGTCTTTTAACCTTTTTACTCTCACCGATGCTGCGAAACACCTAAGCCAGGTTTCCACATATTCAGGATCTTCCATCGTGGTTAAGTAACCGATCAGCGACGCCATATTGCTATGATAGGTATTCTCTCTGATAGATGTGGTCTCGTCAAAAGAAGGTAACTCACTCGTAGGTATAACGATGCTGCCTTTTATACCGTACCTAATTTACATATCACGACATCCTCGATGTCATCATTTCCAAACTAGGTATGCAGATGACACAACCATTTACTCCTTTCCGAGTAGCAAATCCACAGGCCCGACAGAGTAAACCTGGTAACTGCTCTTGAAAAGAACCTCATATCAGTGGCAAAACTTCTTTCATTTAATTACCACAGAGAACCTTTTCTGCCTGCTATCGGAATGGCCGATGCTAAAGTCCAGGAGTGCAACACTCTACACTTTCTTGGCCTCAAGTTTTCCACTGACATGAAGTGGAGTGACTATATTGAATCAATTGCTTCGTCTACTGCAAGTAAAGTTGGTTCACAGTATCATGTTAGAAATGTTTTTCTCGTCAGAATCCATTTTGCACATATACATATTTACCATTCGACCGTGCGTTGAATACCATATCTGGTCTGGCGCTCCTGCTGTACATCTCGAGATTCTTGACAAAATTAAAAAAAGGATCTGCAAAAGGTAATCGATCCTGACCCGGCATCTCGACTTCAGTCACTTTCTCACCGTCGTGACGTGGCTTTCCTCTGCTTTTTCTTTTTACAAAATTTTCATGGCAACTGTTCTGATCAGATTTTTTTTTATTAATAACCCTAACATGTTGAACACGAAGTCCGAATTAATATCTACATGCATCCATAAATCCAGGCACCTGCTAAAACACATCGACCCCGATTAAATGAAATAGCAAAACAGATTACACGAATATTATAATATGCAACAATTTTTAATATTCTTAGAACCCATCATCAATAACATTTCTTATATATATAATCTAATATTACTGTACTCTATTTATAACATGTGTTTATATAATTTCACCTTGTAAGTACAAAGCTTGGTTGCAGTCACATTAGTTAGATGTCGCTAACCTATTATTCTTTTTAATTTTTATTTGCACCCTTACATTATATTTCCACCCCGAGTATTAATTTTGTTATTTGGTATTAGTATGAAATCTGTTTAATATGATATTGTTATTTGATATTGCTATGATATTTTTGTCAAAAATGAGAGTTACCCCTTGATATATTGTTTACCTTTGAATCCAAATTTAAATTCAAATAATTAAAAAAATAATTTTAATTTTTTATTTCTTCGTCATTCAAAGTTATGTATTTAAATGATATAAATTATTATTATTTAATTCTAATATTTTAGGCAGCAATAATTAAATAAACAAGTTTTAAAACAAACGTTTGAATCATCACCACGAGAATGCGAATTAACGGACAGATTGTATTGCGAATTAACCTGAAGATTGCAGCAACTGCATGAAACTCTGAGTCGTGCTATTGACGTTGGATATTATGTATATTCACTAATACATATATATATATATATATATATATATATATATATATATATGATGCATCAATAAGTCTACAGTTTGACGCAATTATTAGCTGAATTTATATATGACATTTTTATTGTATAATGTGTGTTCAATGGATTCGAGATACTGACAAGAAAATTTTGTCGAAGATATATAGATACTGTCAGATTTTCTCATGCAAATTATTTTCTCGCAATAGGATTGGTATGAAATAATCAATATTTTTTAAATTTTCAGGATATACTTATAATTATATGAACAGCTGATAATGTCGATATCTTTTTAGAAAAATATTGATAAGCTCTTTGGAAACTGTCAGGTTTTATTACGCAAACACTGTACAATATAAATTGTTATTGACATTACCTTTATTACTTTTTCAAACACTTTGTTAACTTTTTGTTACAATATCACAATTTGTAATGGGAATATTTTAGTCAAAAAGAAAAAAAAGTGCATATGTGTGTTAAAAGCCTTTATTTACATAGGTGCTTTTCATGATAAAGTAGGTTTTCAACCTAACAAATCCCACTATCTCCACGGCTTACAGACACCGGTAAGAGAAGAGTCCATTTTACTGCACAGCATCTTCCTACTGTTTCAACTTTAGCTCCCAATTTAACACTCGTCGCCTTCATCTCCCAACTTTCACTTTCACTTTGTGATGTTTACTCAACCGTTGCTTTGCTTGCTTTCATGTCTTTAACCAGAGTTCTTAATATTTGGAACCCTTTTCCCTGTTTACATTCCTAACACCAGCTTCTTCAAATACCTTCTTTGCTTACGGCCATATCGCGCTGAAACATCGGTTCTCGTACAATCACTGAAGTTAAGCAACGTCGAGTTTAGTTAGTACCTAGATGGGTGAAAGTTTGGGAATACCAGGTGGTGTAAGCTTGGATGTGCGGGTGGTGTAATGGATAATTATTCAGAATTGGAAATCGGTGAGCCGATTTCTAATTCCAGTCAGGTTCGTTATATACACTTACGCTTTGGAAAAGTAGTAATCCAGCTCTTCTTTCCGCAGCTATGGGTTACCTAGTAGGACAGATATCAAGAAAATAATTAGTATCTCCCCCAAATTCTTCCAATCCGAAAATATTTTCTAGATTTAAATAACATGCAAAAGGTTGATAAACCGTAAAAAACAAATCAATCAATCGAATACTTTCTTCATCTTTACATTTTTGAAAGACTTTTTTTCTTGTTTTTGATTGTTCTGTGATTTTTTATCAGTCTTTTTCGTAATTTCCACCATCTTGTTTTTATAATGATTTTCTTTTGACGTATTGTTTTTTACGATATAATAGATATTAAATATCAGTAACTATACTGTTATATATATATATATATATATATATATATATATATATATATATATATATATATGTATATATACATATATATATATATGTATATATATATATATATATATATATATATATGTGTGTGTGTGTGTGTGTGTGTTGTATAATTATGAAAAACCTTCAAGTTGTACCACCAAATCTTACACTACCAAATAAGTTATTGTAAATGTTTTTTTTAAAATAGATGCTGAAATTCATATATAATTTTAATCATATCTTAAACATTGCTTGGTTTATACCAATTTCATTGTAATAAAATTCGATATAATAAATCTAGAATGGATTAGTTTACAAGTTAATAACAATAGAAAACCAATCACCTACTTTATGTTCAGTGGAAACAGATTAATATTTAATGTAAATAGTTCAAGAAAATTTTCCCAACATTAATTGATTATTACCAATTTTAGTGTGAAAAAATTGACTTGCATAATAAAATCTAACATAGAATATTTATTTCAGTTTGAGTGTGTGTATTTCTGCATTGTTTTAATTTTTATTATCGAATGTTGAAAGATCTTGCACAACACTTATATTCTGACCTCTTCCATATTCAGTAATTGTTTGCACAATAAAAAACAATGAAAGCAACTAAGCAAAATACGCTCTTAGATTTTCTGAAATCATAAAATGAATTTTTGCCATTATTACGAGGGTGTACTTGAAAGTTCATAATGAAAGGAGTAATGCTAGAGCTGTGAAATCTTGCATGCACTAATTTTAACTCTTCTTATTAATAACTGCATTGATTATTTCCAGGTAAAGTAATATCTGACTGTGCAAAGAAAACTTTAAAAAGTAACCAATAGCGACTTCTCTTGAAAATGGATAAAAACGGTTTAGCCTCCAAGAACATTCATCCTTACATGGTTGTTACATTAGGGAATGCGCCTCAGATTTATCAATAGTGCAAATGCGGACAACTGAATTTAGGAGAGGAAAGGAGATTCTTGAAGATGATCCATGGTTCGGACATGGTTCGAGGAAAACTGATCGTGTTCAATACATGGTGATGGTTGACAATAAATCAAATAGCCAATGCTATTATCATATCCCGTGAGAGAGTTGAGAATATTCTACACAATGAACTTTTTATGACACTTGTACCAAGCAGATCACATTAAGGGAAAATCTAACATTGTTTGAGGCAGACCCACCTGGTTTCCTTGAACATTTCCTCACCCAGGAGCGCTGGGTTCATCACTTTGATCCAAAGACAAAAAAAAATCCATGAAGTGGAAACACCCCTCTTCACCTGCTCCAAAGAAACCTAAGGTCGTTTCTTCTGTAGGGAAAGTGATGTCCTCATTTTTTGGGGATGCAAAAGGCATTGTGCTTATTGACTATTCCAAAAGGGCTACACTATCAATGGAGGGTACTATGCCAACCTACTGAGGCAGTTACGAAAGGATATCAAGACCAAAGTATAACTGATGAAAGGGGTCTTGTTTCATCAGGACAATGCTCCAGCAAACAATTTCTTGGTTTTAATGGCTTCAAACTGGTTGATCACTCACCCTATTCTCCTGATTCGGCTCCATTTGACTATCATCTGTTCCTCAATATGAAAAATCTTGGTATCGCGGTGATGATGCCGTCATATCTGATGATATCTGGTCATAGTTGATGACCTTTTTTATTAGCAGTATGAAAGCTTCTTCACCAATGATATCCAAACACTGCAACGCCGATGGAAGAAGTATGTGGACCGCAAGGGGGACTATGTCGAAAAATAAACCTCATTTGATCACATTCCATGAGGGTATCTTGGTCAGCCTATGAATTTTTCAGCCGACCCCCGTACAAATTTTATGTTGATAAGTTGTTCTATTATATAACATTATTCCTTTATTTTTTTAATGATGGCAATTACTATAAACGCTCAAGTAGCACCTGTAATTTTTGCTGTAAGAAATTCCAAAAGGATTCGAACGAATATAACAGTGTGGGAAAAATGTAAATATTGTTAACATTAACACTAATTAAGTGTTTTTTACGTACGGGCTTTGATCAATATAGCTGTCAACTCCGGTCTGTAAATTATTCTTGCTTGTATAGTTACAGCCCTATTTTCTAATATTTTTGTTTAATTTTTCTGAAAGTTTTTTTTGATAATGTTGTATTTATTAATGAAAGAACTTCAGTTTCAGAAACCTCTAAAAGAAAACAATAAAAACAAGGAATACAAAAGTTATGCAATTTACAGACCAGATAATTTGATTCAACAAAATCTAATGTTACTTGAAAAATCATTAGTGGGTACAATCTAGAAATCATATATCTTTGTTTAATAAAACGCCTTCAGCTTACAAAATTTGCCACTACACGCACAATATTTGCATGCAAAGGCTATTCTTCGATAAAAATTAGACCTAATTTACGCCTTATCTATTCTGGTCTTTAAAATACACCCCAGAAGGGCTCCCAAAATTGAAGACAGATTTTTCAGTTTTTTATAACTTAAATAAGTAATTAAAAAGAACAAATTGCTTCTAACACTTTGATCCACGGGATTAAAAATTAGGTCGAACTATAGGTTTTGCCCTTTTGTTTTTGCCTTTTTATTTAATCTACACAGCGATCTATCTATCTATCTATCTATCTATCTATCTATATGTGTGATGCCACTATTTCTGTAAATAACATAGTGAAAACTTTGATATAACTTCGAATTACCATGTAATGTACCATGTTAATGAAACTGAGGGGTTACTGAGTATGAGAAAATAAGAGAAAAAGAAAACATTAAGGAGATAGAACAATAAAAGAACAGGCATTAAGAACGCATAAGATAACGACTGACATTACATTGTGTTTAAAGTTTTGAAGATCAAAATTAATTGGAAAGCAAGAAGCCGGAAGAGAATTCCACAAGCGAGAAGTGCGAGAGAAGAAATTGTTAGCATAGAACTTATGGTTATATCTATTCATTTAAACTGAAAAAACAAAACAAAAACAAAACGATGAGACCTGACCACCAATGTATTTCTGCGCCTAAATTTATAAAGTCTAGGTACCAAAAAGAAAAACTCATCAGAAAAATTAGCATTGAAAATATTTATAGAAAAGGCAGAAAGAAATTATATCACGGCGGTGGAAAAGTGACTGAAGCTGAAATGCCAGGTCAGGACCAATTATATTGCAGATTCTTTGGATTTTGTCAAGAATCTCTAAATACATAGTTGAAGCATCAGACCAGATGTGACAGCAATATTCAATGCAAAAAGGAAAACACATACACATGCGCGCGCGAGCGTGCGCGCACATACACACACACGTGCACACACACACACATATGTGTGTGTGTTACATACAGTGATCTATACACGTCATTTAATACCTTTTACTTTTCATTTTTGGACTAGAAAAAATTATGTTACGTCATTATAAACTTGTTAAAGTTGGCCACAAAAAGTTTTTAAAAGTCAGAAAAGAACAGACAAAGCATTTCTACTTTTGTCTGTTATCAACTTGGTATTGTAAACATGAGTTTTTAATATCGCGTACCGTGATTTTCTGGGATTCTAGTATGTCCCGTTCAGGAAAGCAAGAGGAAATGGAAAACCTACTAGAGACATTTAAAACCTTTTGGATATAACGCGCAACTGAAAGCGATAAAAATTTTCGGCTTTAATGTTTTGATGAAGACAACAGTCTATATAACAGTTTTGGCAGGCACTGAAGAAAATGCAAATTTAATTGGTGTTATTGATATTTTAATAAAAAGAGCTAAAGATTTCTTTACTTTTTATAATCTGAATTGAAGTTTCTTGTATTATATAATTTATTTAATATTGCTTGAATTCAAAATTGATATGGTTTGGGAGTAAAGTCAGCAAAGGAAAACTAATAAACCGTCTGCTGAAAACAAAAATTCCCTTCCCCTCACACATACACCTGTATGTGTGCAAAATGTCAGGTTGACTGTGAATAAATCATTGTAGTCTACGATAGGCAGTGATTAACAAAACCAGTTTGGCTAATCCACCAAAAAAAAAAAAAGATAGAATTACGGCAACTTCATGATATATCATCTTTCGTTAATAACTATATCGGCGTCTGTCAAAATATATTCGTACTTTGACGTGTTTTAATTTACTGTCACAGGTGAGTGTCGCACCTGAAACAAAAGGCGTGGCTTCCAAGTGTTGCCAGGTGACCAACAAATATTATTAGCTTGTTCAGCTTGGATGGATGACGTGTTATATTGTCAGTTAACTGGTTGATGAATCGTCCGACATCTTTGTTAACTTTATCTTCGTAAATTATTCTTGGAATTTCAAGATTGAGGTGACGCCATTGTTGCTTGTCGTTACAATGAGAAAGTGAAAGTGGAAATGCGGATAAGGAACGCGTAACTATTTCACTAATTTTAAAAAGAAAAGAAAAGGATTGCGTCAGAGATTCTAAATGTCGTGGTCTGATTTTGGACCTGCCTTTTAATCATTTGCTTCAACCCTGTTTAAGACAGTACAGCAGAATGATACGTTTTTTTTCTGAATATTGAGCATCAATATTCTTTCTAGTGGGGTTGGGGAAGAGGGTTATGTATTCTAAATTTTGAGATATTCCCGTGTGTTGATTTGAACACTAAGTAAAAGATCCATTCCTCAAACAAAATACCGTTATTGTTCATAAAGAGGAAAATCGAAGAATTATCTTCAGTCGAGGCACTAAAGATATTCTTTGGGGACCTAAACAAAGAAAAATGATTGTATCAAATTCTATAACTTATATACTCGAATATATAATGCAATTTCGATTTATAATTTACCTATCGTATACCGCGTGCATTGAATTTGATTAATAAATTATTAGTTATGAATATGATATATGTTGAGTCTTGACTCATTGTTGAATCTCGACTAATGCATGGAATAATAATGCAACACAAAATGTACTTAAACAAGAATGTATTATAACAAGAAAATGTACACAATATTTACATATAGTATTTCTGTATATTTCTGGGAAGACGTTCCTGGAGAATGTGTTGACTAAGTCGCAGTCGGGCAGAGTCTCTAGCTGGATCTCTGTATTCGCCTTCCCTGTCTTCCGGTACCAACCATTATTTATATAGTCGGTAGTCACCTATGCAGATTAGGTGGATCCTACCACAACAATATACCAATGCTATTCTTTTTACTGTGAGTATTACATGTACAAAGCCTGGAAGTCAGTCGAGGTAGAAGGTTACACAGTAAGAAGCCCAGTTTATGTGGATAGGTGGGGAAGATATCGGTTAGCCCTAGACTTGAACAGGTTAAGAGTGTAGTGATCGGGAAAACATCCTCTTGGGAGTCGGTTCCACAGAGCAGTGGTTCGCTGGAAGAAACTGCTAGTGTAGAACTTACTTCTCAAAAATGGAATACGGAGGGGATGAGGGTAGTTCGCTATAATGCGCGTAGCATGGCGGGTTCTCGCCATGAAGGTTAGAATTGGTGGAACTAAGGAATCTAGTTCGTCTGGGCACTTTCCATGGAGGTAACGATAAAGCAGTGAGAGTCTTGCGAGGTTGCAGGGTGGAAAACAATTTGTCACCCACAAGAATGCGGAGACGCTTTTGGACCCTATCGAGACTGGAAAATATGACTGCAGTACCCCATTTTAGGCCTGGTCCGCTCTTCTAAACTTAGATGATAGCACCAGAAGTCAGGTACTTACGGGAGCGGTACAGGAAACCAACTATTTTTTTTTTTACTAATTTGACATATTTGAACTATAAATTATTAGTTTATGAGATACGTATACAATGAATAGGTCTACCCTTAAATTTGAATTATAAAAGATTAATTCTATATGATATACATATATTTATTGTAGAGGTTAAATCTTGATTTTGTGCTGAGAGATAATTAATTTGTGTCTTGGTTAACCTTTTGAAGGTGATCTGACAAAGAACAATATTTTAAGACAAATTTCAAGAAACTCTTAAATAAAAATGATGTTGTCCAATCACACTGTAATCTACCTTACATTTGACTACTTCGAACTTGTTATAATTTCTGAGCTTGAATTTCTGGAAAGTAGGGTTCGGAGAATTTAACACACACAAGACATATTGAAGGCAAGATAAGTAGAGGGAAACAGTGAATAACCTGCCTAACAAGTTTATATAAATGGATGTCAGAGCAGGGATTGTAAGGGGAAAACATTGCTTATAGCTACAAAGGAGAGAAAGCTGTGGAGAGCCATGCTATCCCACGTCAAGAAGTAGAAAGTCAGTAGTATAAAGCCTTAGCAATGCAGAATCACTGTTTCAAGACTGAATTCCTCATAATAAATCCAAGTTACTAAAAAGAAAATCCGCTATGTATTTTAATTTCCCCTTGTATATACAGATTAAAGGCATCTCCCCATTTTAAAATACTTATAATTTATTTATTAATTATAATTTTTATAAGAAATGGATGTGTTTAGCATGAGGTCTTATTTGAAATTCGATATAGGCACCAGATTTCGCTACCAGCTTCTCGAGCCGCCCAAGAATCGCTTCAACTGATTTCTCCAGGAACCCTTGTGGTATGAAAGACATAACTTCTTGTATTCACCCTTCAAGTTCTTCCAAAGTCTTGATTTGATATAGTAGACTTGCTCCTTTAACCAACCCCAAAGAAAAAAAGTCACAGGGTGTTAAGTCAGAACTCCTGACTCATACATAAAATAGGGAGTTACATTTCAATCACTCTGTTGATCAATATCCATGGTCTTATGACTAAAAACTTCAATATTACACAAAAATATTTTCCTATATAATCTCCTTCCTTGTCAATGCACTTAATCCAGTGGGGGGGCTATTAATTATTTGCTAAAACCTAAGAGAAAGTTACATAAAAACGTTTAGCCCTTTCCTTTGTTTTAATAACGGCAGCAGCGCTACGTGCCACGGAGTCTACTAGGAGCTGGAGTCATTGAATGTGAATATATATCCAGGAACATTCCAATGCTGTATATAGCTGCGTTGTATTTATTGGGTGTGGCTGTAAGGAATTTAGTGAGGTCTGAGCATATTTGTTATATTATCAATGGGGTTTAAATCTGGTGAGCACAATAAGACAATAGAGTGTTTGGAAATCAACCAAGTGTTCCTGGAATCAATTTCGTGTTGCGCATGTACAATAGTGGGATTCGCATCTCACCAGAGGAAAACACGTTAAGCATAAAGGAATGGAAATGGTCTGCAAGAAGATTTGTGAATATCACAGAAGAATCGAGCCTGTCCACAATGCGGCAGCATCGTTGTGAACGTACTAGTATATTCAATGTCTAACAAACCTCAGAGTAAAACTAAAAAAAAAGCTAGATAAGTATATTGACATTGCCAGAGAACTGAGAAATTATGTAACGTAAATGTAACGTGAACGTTCTCTAAGACCGGTAAACAATTCCGAAGAGCCTCGCAAAAGAGGCTGTAAAACCCGAAAATCCGATCAAGGAAAAGAGACAATCCAGATAATGGCACAACTAAAATCAGTTAGAATACTGAAGAGAGTCCGGGAGTATTATGGAGACTTGCTGTCACTTGATCACAAGTCACTTTTGGTGTAAAAGCCCAACAAAGAAGAAGAAGAAGAAGAAGAAGAAGAAGAAGAAGAAGAAGAAGAAGAAGAAGATGATGATGATGATGATGATGATGATGATGATGATGATGATGATGATGATACTACTACTACTACTGCTGAAGATTCCGGGAAATTCGCTATCACTTGATTCTAGATACAGCTTTCGGACTCTTTGTGGGAAAATACAAATGCATATAATAATAATAATAATAATAATAATAATAATAATAATAATAATAATAATAATAATAATAATTTGATATAGCAGTTGCTGCGGACTGTAATGTATCTTTGTAGATCTTCAAAATCTACTAAAATATAAGGATCTTGAAGTGGGAACCTAATAAATGTGACACATGTGGATATCAATAATTCAAGTTGTAGTTGGAGCCCATGGTTTCATTGGGAATATTTCGATAGACTCATTAAATGGATCCCTGGTAGCCCATGCCTTAAGGAAGTACAAAAAATTGTACTCACAAGTACAGCTCACACATTACGAAGAGCTTTATCCATGTAAAATAGTTTGGTTGCCTATTTTTATTTTTTACAAAAATGCTCAATGGAAAATGTCAAGATACCATTTCTGACCTTAGGTTTCTGGTTGGGGCCCGGAAGGAAATGCGCATACAACAAAAATCAAAGGAAATAAAATAATAATAAATTCCCAGATACTAGACCAAGCACATGGCTCTCATGACTTCAAATGTTAAACTGAATGAGGAGTGGGGTTAACATATACATTTTTCTTGGTGAATTAATATCAGTTCATGTAAATATTACCTTCACGACCACAGATTTACTTGTCACTTGCTTGAACATGACCAGTTGGGCATTTCACCTAAGAGATAACGCACGGTGGATATCTGTTAATGAGAGGGATTAGTTGAGGAACAACATGATAGGGTGTTGAAAGGGTTGTTTTTCTTTTTGATTTTGAAGGATGTTAGCCAAGCTAATTGGAAGTCACATCTAGATACTGGAGAACACCTTCAACGGAGACCATCTTACCAGACTGGGTTACTTAACCAAAAAGTATTTTAACTAGCTCTCCACCTGCATGGTTATACAATGCTTTTATCAAAATCTGTCACCATATAACACACATTTGGCTGTGATGCATGTGCCTGATATACACTAATTAGATTGTTTGCTATGATGTGTAGACTGGGCTTTGTATATTTGTACACCAGCGCCATTTTGTTGACGTGCTGCTCTCTCAATAATCGTAACTGTTGCTGTAAAATACATAGAAATTTAATTATCAGTGATCTTCTAAAAACTACACTGGCCGTTTAAGTGCAGGGTGGGGGGTTATTCCGTTTTCAAATCTTTTCCCGATACAGAGGGTGGTGTAATGGATAGCAGCTCGGAATGAGAAATCGGAGAGCCGAGTTCGAATTTTAGTCGGGTTCGTTACAGTCACTTAGGCGCAAATATCATTAGAAAAGATATGAATCGATTCCTTCCTCCAGCTATGTGCTAGGTAGTAGGACTAGTAGCATCTGGAAAAATAATTGTTTTTTTTTTTTTATTTGTTAATGCAATATTGACACACACAAAAAGAATTATTCTTACAATCCGAAATATGTTTCAGCTTTACATAACGCATAACGAGTTGATAGGCCATAAGGAACAAATCAGTCAACCAATCCCCACCACAGAGTGCCTGCAGCTCAGAAGAAACGTCAATCTTTTAAATGTTCCTATTGCTGCGTTATCTTTCAGACCATATTTAACGGTCAAAATCAATGACGAAGCACCGTGCGGTTAGCGAGACTAAGAAAGAAATTCTCTGAACAGGAATGGTGTAAGGACGGAAAGGTACAAGGGTGTTATTCGATTAATAGCCTTTCTAACTGATTTGCAGGTGTGTTGACATCTTTGTATTTTTCATGCAATTCGGCACACAGGTGTGCCCGAACTGCCACCCATTATCTTTTGTTAGCCATCTCACTCATTTACCTTTCAGGGGTCCAACAAATTCAATACTGATCACGGGTTTTTTTTCTTAAATTCTTTTCATAACTTAAATTCTTTGGCGTCTTTTTTTTGCAACTGAGTTATTAACTGACAGTTGATGTATAGCTGAAACAAAGTGTTTAACTGTCGACAAAGACGATCCACACCTTTGTTTGTCATGGCTTTCTGATCAGAAAGCACGGGTCGGCGCAACTTTTAGGACTCCACAATTCGAATACATTCCATGGGATTTCTTTTATAAGGATAGAAAAAGATTAAAGGTCACTTCAATAGGAATGCCATGAGGGGTCAAAAAGTTTAAAATAAGAGATGAACATTTCGTTCCGTCTAATTTTAATTGGAAAACAGTTCTTAGTTTATTACGGAACACAAGACGAATGATAGTAGGAAAACGGTGTTTCCATCTTTCAAATGGACCTGCTTGCTTTTCTTCGAAGTCTTAATTCGAAAATTTGACTTTTAACTTAATACCAAAACTGAACATCAATGTTGGTGGGAAACACGTAACTATCTTAGCTATAAATCATTCCATTATAAGAAAATTATTCTTTACCGATTCTAAGTACTTTTTACTGATTTGATCGAACCCAAACAGGGAATCTTCACGAAACACTGTTAATCTAATTAATTAAAAAATTGGCGTTAACATTGGATATAGAAGATTTTATAAGTATTTGGCGAATTCTAGATTAATATTCTCTGAAATTACGAGATCATTATTATTATTAAAACCTTCTTGTTACTTTTATCTTTATGTTTCGGTTGATACCTTGTGCTGCCTTCGTCGGGTAGAATCAAGAACCTATTGTGTATAGTCTTGAATCTGAGAGTTTTCTTTATTCATGTCGACTTTGTCGATACATATCTTCTCGACTGGCGCTACATCTTCAAATACTTTGAACACCATTCTACTAAGTTAACTGCAAAAATAAGCGCCGAGGAAGCGTAAACGTCATTGACGGGGATTGGCTGTCAGTTTAATTGCTGCTGTTATGGAACACATGCTTATGAAAGGCACCTCTCAAAGACAAAAGAAAACGTGAACAATTCTGGAGACGCTATCTTCAAGAATGGTAATAGCAACTGTGAGATAGCCGTTTCCATGCAGGAAACATTCGGGATTCATTTAACGAACAGTTAGCGTTGAAATTTATAAAATATTTTTCTTAAAACTGTTTTTTAGGATATTAGACTTATCAAGTTCACTGCTATCGCTATTTCTAGTACAAATGGGAGTTTCCTTCCTAACCTTTTATTTAAGGTAGTGTGGAAGATCAACACCTTAATTATATTATTATTTTCCCTTCTAGTTATATGTGCTATCCATTTTAGTCGTTTCTGTTGGAAGTTTTGTTATTTGGTTAAGCACTTTGTGGTCTTTTAGCAACACCATTCTGTAGGTTCTAGTGAAGGATTGTCTTTTTTTAAGACCAAAAGCATCCATTTGCTAGAAGCCATTTTTTAATCATTGATGTGATAAATCCAGATGGGAGCCTAGAACTGATGAGTCTATTTAAAAACATAACTCGAGTTTTCAGGTGAATATTTGGGTTTTCTATCATCTTACGGTATTAGACAAAAGTACCCGTAGTGCAACCTCTTCTGTGTTCAATTTCTTTATCTCCTGTACTAAATTTGTTACAACTGATCCATACATCGAATTATTAGAATTGTTTAGAATTTATTGATTCCGCATTATGAATTTTTATGATGGATTAATAATTTATGATGAATAGTACTTACTAAAACCAAAATATTTTTGTATACAGAAAAAATACACTCACGGCCAGGAACATTTTTACGGTAAACTTCTTTTACATTTCACGGTAAACATTATCAAATAAATTATTTTCATAAAGTTCTTTCGTCCTTGATTTATCATAACAGAACCATACGGAAATACCATAACAATTAGGGGTGGGGTATATGCATGTGAGCCTTATATGCCATTAGATATTACGGATAAACTTCAAAGGAAATGAAGACAGTTATCCATATATATATATATATATATATATATATATATATATAT
>OZ038480.1:49173255-49358255 GCA_964036315.1 Acanthosepion esculentum
GACCTACAGAACTAGTTGGTTGACTATAATAAACCAGTATATATATATATATATATATATATATATATATATATATATATATATATATATATATATATATATATATATATGTCATTCACAGACAGTACTGTTTCGCTGTATCACAGCTCCTCAGTGCGACTAGACATCCGAATGCCTCAAGCCAGGATTGAAACACAACTGATTTGGTGTCAGCCAGAGCTATCTTCACTCGGTAGAGTTACACAACTAAATCTAGCGTATTGTTTTTACAAATGTAAACAAATGCCAATCAGCCAAAGTTCTCCATTCATTTTACTGAAGAGCTTTGCATTAGTGCAGGTGGCTGTTGTTTATAGAATTAGCTTATCACTCAACAGTGCTCAATTGAAATGTATTTTCAAGAGCTAAATTATGTCATTCACAGACACTACTGTTTCGCTGTATCACAGCTCCTCAGTGCGACTAGACATCCGAATGCCTCAAGCCAGCGTGTGTGTTTGAAAAAATGGAAAAATAATAACGGACTTCAGCTTATCTCCTTTGTGAATACCGCAGAAACATGTTTTTGAGAAGAGACAGATATTGAAACAGAATTTCAATATTCCATCCTCAGCCAACTTCTTATATCTTTCCCAACAGCTGATGAGTCAGGACATTCTTATCTCGTATTGCCCTCATCAGCCATCAGATAACTTGCACCGACTAGATGCGCTTCTAATGCGATCATGTTCTAATTTAAATACATATATATGAAACCTGTTTGATGACTGACACTTATGTCATAAATGAGTTTGAATCTAGAATATTTTTGTAGGGCGTGGTCTGGACGCTTAAACTTTGAATAACGCAAGATGTGCAGCTGTAAAGAAAAGCAACACTAAATTCCATCTGCCTTAAAGACAAATTCATATGAGTTGTTTAAGAATATTTCACCGACGAGAAAAGCGTCTGCCGCTGATCTGTAATATAGTTGAAAATAACATTAGTAATTCAAGAAAGCTAAATTTGTATTTCCACCTTAAATGGAATTAACGAAGCAGAAAAAACATTTGAAATAACACAAGGGTGGCTGGGTGTGGTGGTTTTTATTTTGAAGTTGCCAGCATCAGTTCCAAGTTTGGTATGTTTGGGTCCAGATAAAAACGTTTAATGGTTTCGAAATTTAATTTTGTTTTGAAAATTCTTGGCTACCCAAACTACACACCTGGTCGTCAATTAATGCAAGCGTTTAAACTTAATTGTTGAGATAGTAATGAATTTCACTTTGACGCTAGAAATAGCTGATCGAATGAAAGTCGAGGCTAGAGCTTTGAAAGCTGATTACAAATCAGGTATTCTTCAATCACGTGGTTGGATTTATACAAACTTCCTACATAACCGATGAAAATCAGATAATTTGTGATATTCAACTGATACATATTTCTGAGTTTTTTTTATTAATATTCATCCAATACAAGGCCAAAGAGCCACTCAAGTTAGAGGGTTGATGAATGAGGTGTATGCTATGGATGTAAGAAGAGGAAGTAGGAAAAGAACATATGTGTGTGTGTGCGTGCGTACAGAATATTATGATATACGTACATATTTTCTAAGAGAAATTTCTCTTTCTACTCAGGCATATAATTTCTTGAAATACATTAAATTTTGCTATCAAGCAAGCGCTGATGATTGGATATCATATTTGTGGAACTCAGAGTAGGAACAGATAAGTTGAAAATTTAATTTTATTCATTGTTATTAATTATCTATCTCTTCATATTGACTACTTTAAGCATAAACATTGCTTGCCTAAAAGGTGTCTCCTAGAAATACTCTCGTTAGTCATATTTTTTGAAACGCATTCTTTGATTATATATATATATATATATATATATATATGTGTGTGTGTGTGTGTGTGTGTGTGTGTTTGTGTAATTTATTTGCAATTATTAGGTATACTATATATATATATATATATATATATATATATATAGTATACCAGATAATAGTGAATAAATTTATATATATATATATATATATATATATATATATATATATACTACCAGTTATCAAGATTGATAATGAATGTAACGAATCTTGTGGCTATTACGTGGAAATTTAGTAAATTCAGACAGCGTGAGTTTTGCTCAAAATCTCACTGACAATTTCTTTTTTGTTAAATTTCTGATCTAGAATATTTCTAGAGATTGCTTTGTCAAGAATTTGGTTTTCATCACCCACTGTCTGATTTTAAACATGGCGGATTTTCGTTTATGATGTTCAACCAATTGAAATACGAGAATGTGTGAAAAATATCCCTTAATAATAAATCCATCTTCATTCTGCAGGAGTTCCAGATTGTCTTTTCATGGATGATGGCGTTCAAGTAACATATACAAAAACAAAATCCAAGAATGACAAATCCTGAAGATATTAACCTATGTTTGATGTCAAAAAACGTCTACGAAAGTGAATTCTATTGAATATGTCTAAGGAATTTGGGACACGAAGAAAGGAAAATGTTTTAAATCTTTATGCAAAAGAAAATTTGTTTTATCCTTTGATTGCATCATTGACGGAAATCCCAGTAGAGAAGATAGCAAGTCTGATAAATTTCATACCAAATTAATAAAAGGATGAAAATCTGCAAATGGCAGGTACAGTAATTTTTATTGACATAATATAATACTCTTAGTTTGTTTAGGCAGTCAAACAAAGAATCTTGTTTGAAAACAAAGATATCTTACACACATACACACACAAAACACACACATGTAATGATGAAAAGTGTTGTACTATGCATGTGTGTGTGTCTTTGTTGGGGGACGTGATTTGTGGCTGTGAAACTGTAGGTCTTTTACTTTGTCATTTATTTATTTCGAGAAAGTTTACAAGACACAAAACTTTCCTGTCCCAATGCTGAACATGGGAAATCGGAAGGAAAGTTGTAAAGAAAAAATATATAAAGATAAGAATAACACAATGACAAAATAATGAAAAGAAAGAAAGAAAAGAGCAGAAAGAGAGAAATATGGAAAAGAGCAGAAAGAAAGAAAGAAAGAAAAAAGAAAGAAAGAAAATAAGAATTTGGGCAAAGAAAATGATTAAAAAAGAAAGTGAAAATGTTACAGAAAACACAGGGTAAGAAAGAGTGAGAAAGAGAAAGAGAGAGAGAGAGAGAGCTAAAATGAACGATAAAGAGTCTTTTTATTGTAAGTTCTTTTTTTTAAATTTGAAGGTTTTTTTAATTGTTAGCATCATTGGAATGCGAATACATACGGATGTCATTTTTGCAGAAGGGGAGGTAAAAACCGTATTTCTATTAAATTACTTCAGTGTTTACACAATACTGACCACAACTTTGAAGGTGCAGGTTTATTTAAATGTCTGTTGCTAAAAAGAAAGTCGAAATAAAGAATTACAATCAACCGGATTATTGCCTTAAAAAAGAAATGCATTAAGCAAACAAAAAAAATAAAATAAAATAAAAATAAAAATAAATAGAAAAACGAAAATGGAAGAGAAACGGAAGACCATTTTTTAAAGCAATGCAACTCCATTCCTTCCAACTTCATTGCCAGATTTAGCTTTAGCCTATGGACGCACAAAAGAACGCCATCGTCCTACAAACAAATGCGTAAATATGCTTGCTTTCTTTCTCTTTCTTATTGTTTTGGTTTCTTTTCTTTTTTTATAAAAGAATATGATTAAAATTGCTTCCAAATATAATTAGATTCGTATTATGCATGTCGTTGATCGCAGAAGATTGTACACAAGAGCAGCTGAGAATTTGCTGACGCAGTTGGATGTGGCCTGTCCAATTTTACAGCATAAACAGGTGTGGAAAGCGACTTAAAGCACCAGAGGAAGGGAGTCGACATGTAACATCTGGAAATACTTATAGGGTGAGAAAAAGAGTGATGCGTTTGACAAAGAGAGGCGTGAAAGAATGCAAAGAAGAAAAAAAATAGTAAAAAGTAACAGAGAATAATGAATGCAAGAGAAGGAAAAGAGAAAAAGGTAAAAAGGGGGGAATAAGATAAAAAAAAGAAAGAGAGAAAAGGGACAAAAGGAATCCAGCAAACAAGGGGGAAAGAAAGAAACAGAAAAAGAGAAAAGCCAAGAAATTAAATAAATTTATTTAAAGAATTTAGACATTAAGAATAAAGAAAGATCGAAAAATAAGAATAAAAGAATGCTAAATGAAGGAAAGAAACAAAGAAAAAGAAATGAATGAAAGAAAGAAAGAAGTAAAAGAAAAGGCGAAGAAAAGAAAAATCAAAGAGCTGAATTAAATAGAAAAAAGAAAAGAAAGAGAGAGGAAAAGATGAAAAAGAAAAGGTGAAAAGAGAAAAACAAAGAAAAGAAAAGGTGAAGAAAGGGACAAAATAAAATTCAAGAAAGTAAAAAAAAAGAAAAAAAAAACAAAGTTGAAAAACAGAAATATTCAGAAACATAAATGTGAAAAAAATAAATTAAATTAAAAAAGGGAAGAAAATTTGAATAAAGAAAATCTGACGAAGAGAAAAACTAGAAATATTAATTCGAAAGAAAAATATGCAAATAAATAGATAAAATATATCGATAATAATTTGGGGTTTCTTTTTCAAAGTCAGCAGCGGAAGTCAAACAAGAAAGAAAAACTAAAAGAAACGTTTTGCTATTCATTCTGGCTCAATTCTTCCCGCGCCTTTCATTCAAACTTTCAATTTTGTTTGCTTTCGTTTTTATTCAAAATTTACAAATGCCAAATAAGACGTACTCGTGTTAGTAATGTCTTCCTTCAACACCATTGTCTTGGCATGCGTTTCGATTTCGTGTATAAGAGACGTGAATTCCTAACCCTCCTTTTTTGGCATCCCCACAAAATTTGGGTTTAAGTATTTAAATTATTTTATTCCTTACACATAGTAGGCTCTAACACAAAATCAATTTTATAGTGAATACATAGTTAATGGTTAGAAGGCTCATCTCATAGGCCATTACTAAGTCATAGTACGTTCAATACTCATTGGATACGCAATCTATCATTATCACTTATTAAAAAAAAGTTCTTTTTTATGATGTATGCTTATATAAATGATCATATATTGTTTTCTTTCTGTCTCAGAAAATATTGACTATTATTCTGTTTGTTTGTTGTGCATAACCATTTTGCTTTTCTACCTTCGGCAATGATTTAAGTAGAGGATTTGTCCCCCACCCCTCGGCTGTGTTTTCATCTACGAGCATAAAGCTTGCTAAAAGCGAGCAAGCCTGGTCCCGGCGATTCCCCCCTGAATCAAAGGAAAATGGTTCAGATTACTGTGGGAACTGGGCAGTTTTTTTCCCCCATTCGGCCATACTCACATGCGTGAGGATCCCACTAGAAAACAAATATGTGTCAGTAGGAAATTAAAGGATTTGAGTGTAGTATTTGCCCGATCTTAGGCCTTTCAAAGCTGGAATCGGTTACACTTTCTGACGAGAAAACTACAATAAAATGGGAGGAATTGTGAAAAGCGAGGTAGGATAAGAGGAAAATATGGTGTCAAGGAAAGATAGTAGGTGAGATACAGGAAAAAACGAACAGAAAACCAACTCCAATAGCTTCATGTCTCGCACATCTCGCCTATGGAACTTCCTTCCCTATTACTGTTTCCATGACAAATACAATCTCCAACGGTTTAAGTGTAGCGTCAATCGACATCTCCAGTTGCCTTGATCTATCCACTTCCCTTCTCCACATCCTTTCATCTTTCATTCCTATCTGCTCTCGCTCCAAATCTTCTGTAACCCCCTTGCCTTGATCGACCCACTGTCTTTCTCTTTCTCCAAATCCTCTCCTTTACCACTCCTATCTGCTCTTCCTCCAACCCTTATGTAACCTCATGCGTGATAGTGGCCTCCAGCCTTGCTTGGGGTGATACGCTTAAAAAAAAAAAAAAGTGCAAGACGTATATATATATATATATATATATATATATATATATATATATATATATATATATATATAATATCTTAAACGTTATTTTCATTGGATACCCATATATGAATAGATGTTCTGTTTAAGTAATAAAAATATGTCAGATTAATAAACGAAAAATCTATTCCGAAAATATACTTTGTTTAGGTTATGATACAAAACTGATCAATGGTGTAGATTTCGAGAATCGCACTTTCCTTGGGCATCAGGTTTTCTGTAGCCGAAATCCGACTCTTAAATACACACACACACACACACACACACACACACACACACACACATATATATATATATATATATATATATATATATATATATATATATATGGGTGCATAGCCGATGGTTTCCGTTCAGACTATGAAATCCAAGTTCGAATTTCATCATGGCCAGTTTATTAGGGATATTACCTTGATTTAATCAGTGTGTGGTATTGTTGGAGAGTGTCTTAACACCATACTATGTGTTAATGTAAGTCTTATCAGTCAAAAATTGGTTGAAATTGTTTGGAAGCTGTCGATGATTCTGCTAGTATGATGACACAAACCTTCACGCTAGTGTGTATCATGGTACTGGTCTTGTTCAAACTGTTGATCCTGCCAGATTATACGGCTTCTCTCAGAAACTGTAACTAAGGTATGCTCAGCGTATTTGCAGTATAAGCCACATATTGGGACTAGCTGGAGAAAAACAAATGTTGATCTTGCCAGAACGTTTGCAATAGGAATTATGCAGGCACCCTAGCAGACGGGGTTACCGGAAACGAGTAGCTAGCATATACATATATATATATATATATATATATATATATATATGTGTGTGTGTGTGTGTGTGTGTGTGTGTGTGTGTGTGTGTGTGTGTGTCCAAATAAAAGAAAGAACAGATGGAGTAAAAATTCATTGTTCGTAACAGTTACTTTTTAAAAAGTGCCCAATACAAATTAGACCAATATATTAATGTTATATCTTATAAGAGATTATAATAAAAACATTTTGAAATAGCTACACAAAAGCTTTCATGTTTCAATACTATGATTTGAAACAGGAAAGCTTTTGTATAGCGATTTCAAAATGATTTTATTATAATACCTAATAAAATATATATATATATATATATATATAAGCATATATATATACACATATATATATATACACATAATATATATATATATATATATATATATATATATATATATATATATACGTACATATCTATCTATCTATCTATCTATATATATATATATATATATATATATATATATATATATATATATATATATACAGTGGGGGAAACAAATATTCGCACACATACAAATGTTTAATTTATTGTATTTCCAACTAATGAATAAACATATTTTTCATATAATTAACTGTACACAGATGCATAATAACTAAATATGCATAGAAAACAGAAAAAATTGAAATAAATACCATTTATCCATTTTAATGGATGATAAAAGTATTCGTACAATACGAAAATGAATAAATAATCTTCATTTAATTCTTTGTAGAATAGCCATTATTCACTTCTACAGCAACCAACCTCTTGTAGTTCTCAATTAATGATTTGCAAATTTTAGTTGGTATTTTGTTCCATTCTTCTTTGCATATGGTCTTCAGATCCGGGATGTTTGTTGGAGCTCTTGATTGGATTTGAATTTTCAAATAACGCCACAGATTCTAGATTGGGTTTAAATCTGGGGACTGACTTGGCCATTTCAGGATATTTACATTATTTTCAGCAAACCATTTCTTCGTAGATTTTGCAGTATGCTTAGGGTGATTATCTTGTTGAAAGGTCCAATCAAGAGGAAGTTCAAGATTTTCAACCGAAATCATTTAATTTTCTTCCAAAATATTTTGATATGCTGTGGCATACTGATATGTTGCCAGTAACTTTTGCAGAAAACATCCTCAAACCCTGTTGCTGCCACCACCAAATTTCACTGTTGGAACTGTGTTCTTTTGTTTGAAGTCATAGCCATCTTTCCTCCATGCATGATTTCTAGAATTACGTACAAACAACACAGTTTTGGTTTCGTCTGTCCGTAATATGCTTTCCTATGATTTTTCCTTATCCTTATGTTCACGAACGAAATTCAACCTGGCATCTCCGTGTCTTTTCAATAACAGTGGAGCTTTCCGAGGAGAGCGTGACTTTAGATTGTTCCTATGAATTTCATTGCTTATTGTCCATTTAGTGACACAGATTCCTAATGAAAGAAAATCATCCTGAAACACTTGACTAGTAACCATTGGATATTGTTTAATTTGAGGCAATAATTTCCTCGAAGATCTTGAAGAAATCTTCAGTGGAGCACCTGTTATTCTTTAGATTTTAACAGTTTTGAACTTTTTATACCTTGCAATGAATGAACTAATGATAGTAAATTGAATATTCAGGTTGTCTGAGACTTTCCTGTAACTTTTACCTTCTTTCCAGAACTTAACAATCAGTTCTTTTTGCGAATTTGTCAATTCTTTACCGCTTACCATGATAACAGCCTTCTTGCACGAATATCAATTGCAGAATTTCTGTTTGTATTTTTAACCTACAAATAACTACTGATAACATTATTCGATCATTCTAGAATATTCCACTTGAATAATCTAGAGTATTAAAGCAATTTGAAAGTTTAAAAATTTTTACGAATACTTTTTTTCACCTATTAAAATGGATGAGTGGGATTTATTACTATTAAAGCAATTTTTTTTTAGTTTTCTATACTTATTTAGTTATTATGCATGTGTGTACAGTTAATTATATGAAAAGTATATTTATTCAGTAGTTGTAAATACAATAAAATAAAAATTTGTATGTGTATGAATATTTGTTTCCCCACACACATTGTACATACACACACACACAAACACACACACACACACACACACACACACACACACACACACACACACACATATATATATAAATATATGTGTGCAAGTTTCATAAAATATTACAAATAATGTGCTTTGATTAAGGTTATTATATAATTTCTCATATGGAAACCTTATTAATAAAAACAAAATCAACACTCAACTATGAACATGGACACAATATGTTGACCGCGTTTCGAAAATAAAACATTATAAACATACATACATACAAAAATCTATTTCTAGTTAACAGTTAATATATTTCAACCTTGAAAATGGCTAAATGTATAGCCGAAAGCGCTCGGATATACAGAACATTTGACCAATTTCTATGTATTGGCAGCATTTTCTAGATGATGTAGGACAACATTTTTGACAGTTTTTGTATAATTTATCGACTGGAAAGAAAAAAATTATAACACAAGAGATTGTATATAAAAAAATTTAAAGCACCTTGTCTGTCATATTCAATGAAACTTGCATGAAAGAAGGATTGCTGCCTATATATGCAATATATATATACATGTATACACACACACACACACACACACATATATATATATATATATATATATAGAGAGAGAGAGAGAGAGAGAGAGAAAGATATATATATATATATATATATATATATATATAGCGAGAGAGAGAGAGAGAGACAGACAGACACGGACGGGGATTAAAGGGCATAGAGTGATAGTCTTGATAACTTGATATCTAGAGAAATAAGCGAAAAATCTAAAGGCAGGTTGAGAGAAAAAAGCCTCAAAATTCCGATACTGTTCAAGTTATTTCATCAGAGAGAATAAAAGAAGAGCAGAGGAGAGTATGCAGTTCAAAATATTTGTGTATTCCTTATTTCTAGCAAACTTCCGTATTTGCATATGATTTAGAATCATGGTCATCGAGGGATAAGGGAAAGAATGCGAAGATACGACCAAATGATGAGAAAGGAGCAAAGACATGATATAATGGATAATATTCGCTGTTATACGTACCCAGATGGCCAGTGTATTAGTAAAGAAATATTTTACTAATTTTATCAGTCTGAATGTCGGCCCTATAAAGGAAAATCTAGTATACCCACCCCTGTTATAGATAAGACCAATGAAAAGGACAATGACAAAGAAGCAAGCACTAG
This sequence comes from Acanthosepion esculentum, assembly GCA_964036315.1. Lineage (NCBI taxonomy): Eukaryota > Metazoa > Mollusca > Cephalopoda > Sepiida > Sepiidae > Acanthosepion > Acanthosepion esculentum. The sequence goes on from OZ038480.1 coordinate 49,183,211, forward strand.
CATGGAGACCGAAATGAGCGGTATAGCGGTGGGTGAATCACCCTCTGTCTGGAGCCCCCCCCCCCCAGCGAAATGCATGGTCAATGTAGCGGAGTTCATTGAGAGAGCCAAAACGTGCGCTCATCTGGTTACTGATGGCGGGCTTTTCGTAGACCTCGATGCACAAGAACGCATTGCAAAAAGAACAGTGGCAGTCTTTGTGCTCAACAAGCTAAAGCGAAAAAATTGTCGATGCACGAAAGGTACAGTGTTGAAAGCACTGAATTCCTTGGGGGTTAAACCTCAACAGATCATTAAAGGACTAGGTTTCTTCATGTGGGGCATATTGTTGCCCCCGCCAGAGGACTGTGTGGATGCAAGGTCTCGTGATCAGATCACGAAAGACTATATCATTCACACAGAATACCAAGGACGGCGTCGGTCCAAGGTGACAGTACATAAGACCTCTGATTATATTCTTGGAGAGCATTTAGGGGCATATCTCATGGCCAGATTGTGAATGTCACTCCAGAATATGAGACAGGTGAGTGGGGGTTCGAGATAATGATAATGGTCCCAATAGCTTTTGACGGGTAGGAAACCAGCTTGTTGGAAGTGTGGTGAGATTGGTCATCTCGCCCCTTCCTGCCCAGAGAAGAGGGCCTCTGGAGTCCCGCCTAAGTTCGATACGCCTCAAACTGATACTTCTTGTTCCGTGGCGCCTGTAGTGGGCCTATCTGCGACTGGCACCAGTGGTGGAAAATCCCCAGTTGGTTCTCTTCCAGAGGCCACATTCGCTGCCAATAAGAAGGCGGATGATAAGCAGGAATGGCAAGTCGTGGGTAGAGTAAGAGGGAAGCCCCAAGCTGCGGGATCTCAGTCCCTGGAAGCCCCCAAGAGCAAGAACACTAACAGTCCCATTCCCAAGGTTGATACTCCTGCTATTTATGCCCAAAAGCTGCACGAGCAGTCAAAGAGATTTGACCCAGGCCAAGAGAAGTCCTTGAAAATTAATGAATTAGACAAAAAGCTCAGACAGAAAAAAACAGTCTGGATCAGTGGGGGTACCGCGTCCCTCGGCCTCTGTACCATCTTCTCCGTGAAAAATATTATCCCCACCACTAATGACTAGGTCATTGTCCTTAACGCCCTCAAAAATAACCATCTTGAAAAAGTCGTCCACATCCTCTGGGAAAGTTGATAAAAGACCAGTGGGAGTACCTCGCCCCTCAGCCTCTTCCCCAAATTCCGAATCATGCAAATCTCCGAATGTTTCTAGGTCCCAGACCCCAAGCCCGATGAATATATCCCCCTCTAAAAAGGTGCCCACTTCTTCTGCATCACAATCTTCCACTCCTGTCCAAAATCCAGCACCATCTCCTGTACCAAACTCTTAAAAGAGGCAGCGAAGCCCTTTGTTGGAAACTAAGGAGAAAAGGCGAAGGGCTAAATTGTCCTACAACCTTGGAAAAGATATCTGCCGTGTAACACCAAGCCAAGTTGAGCGCGCCAAGAACTATGGCAATCGAATACACGCGCTCAAAACATTACTGGCAATGCAGAAATTAGGAGACAAGGACATCGAGGACCCGCTAAACTTCCCGGAGGCTCAACGGGTCCTCACGTCATCAGAACTGGTTCCGGGCCCCGGCATACATGGGAAATGGTGGAGGAAGTCATCTAAGGAATCGAACTTTCACCACCAATTGCAGTCTGGGAGTCCGAAGAGGCGAAAAAGTTACGTCAATTCTGCTCGGGGAGGGTCCCACTTTTTGTTCACCCCTCCCTCTATAGAGCACTTAAATTAACATTTCTTTGGGATATCGGGGGTCTCGCGATTGAGGGTCATATGAATAAGGAAATGGGCCATGGATCGATGGGCAAGGTCGTCGGTATCCTCACCCCGACAATGTTTAGGGCAGGTGGCCAACTCTATTCGATCTAACAATGTCTCTCTTTTTAGCTAGTTTGAATGTCCAAGGGCTGAGGTCGCTGTCTCGAAGGGCGAGACTTGATCGCGACCTTCAGCGCCTTGGTGTGGGTATATGTGCTGTACAAGAGACTCGTTTCCATTCTGGGGACCATGATGATATACTGACGAAGAGGCTTGACCTCTTTTCAGCGTGTTATGATGGCCGTTCTAGAGGGGTTTCTTGGCTGGTGAACCGTTCATTGAATGCTGCATGTACGCTTGTATTCGCGGATCTGGAGAGCAGGCTTTGTGTCGTGGACGTTACCATAAAAGATCAGGCATTTCGTCTCATTGAGGTTTATGCGCCCAATGACCACAGGTAGCGGACCGCCTTTATTTTCGGCGGATCGATCCGTTTCTGACGACTTCTCGTCGGGTAATTTTAGCGGGTGACTGGAATGCCGTCCTCGATCCCGATATAGATCGCACGGGCACTAGATCGGGTACTAACAACCCGGATGTAAAGGCATTTCGGGACTTTATCGAAAAGTTAGATCTTGTTGATAAATTCAGGAATGAATTTTTCCCGGGAAGTAGTTTGGACTTTGACTAATAGGGGCATCTCGGCTTCGGTGTTGCGTACAAGCTACATTGACCGAGTCTTAGTTAGGCGAGTCGATCTAGGGCTCTTAGACTGTCCAAGTCATCATACTATAGTTTATTCGGACCATAGGCTTGTCCGGGTTCGTTTAAACTTAGATAAGCCTAGAATTAGAACGGCTGGTCATTGGAAATTCAACACATCGTTGTTCGGTGATAAGGATTTTCAGGACCAGTTTTTACTAACTCTAATGCGGGAATTGACGGGCTCTGTGGTTGGGAGTAAGTGGTGGGATCACCTTAAGGCTACTATTAGGTCGTTTGCGGCTGATTATAGTAAGCGACTCAACCAAGATAGATTAGCAGAGCAAACGGGACAAGAAGCTAGAGTAGAAAGGGCTATACAATTGGGAGATAGTGGGGAAATAAATAGCCGTAGCTAAGGCGGAGTTGGCCTCTTTGCTTATCAAGAAGGATCAAGCTCTGGTAGTTAGGGCTAGATTAAAAAGGATATCTTCCGAGGCAACAAATATGACCGCTGAATTGCGAGCTGAAGAAGTTCGGAGTATCGCAGACCGATACATCGCTAGCGTCACATTGCCGGATGGGTGTACCGTGACTACAAACGACGGCATATGCGAGGCTTTCCGAGCTCACTTTCAGGAGCTTTTTACCAGGGAGCCCGATCTGAGTTCGACTCAGTTCGACACCTATTTGGCTGACTTTCCTCGCCTCGAGGCGATTAAAGCGACTGGGTGCGAGGGTCCGATAACAAAGGAGGAAATCTGGGACGTGTTGAAGCATGTCGGTCAAGACAAGACCCCGGGTATCGATGGAATTCTCTATGAAGTGTACTTGAGGCAGTCGCACGTGTTTGTCCCTCTGCTGGCACTGATATTTAACCAATGGATGAAGAGTGGGAATATTCTTGAACGCTTCACCAGAGGTGTGATCAAGTTGATTCGCAAGGATAAACACGGAGGGGATGGGATTAAGAACTTCCAGTTAAAATACAGAGTTAAAGATTTTGGCCAAGGTCTTAGCTAACGGTTTGCAGGCTGTCCTACATAGACTGATTGGCCCCGAGAAGACTTGTGCTGTGAAGGGTAGGACTATTCATGACAGCTTTCATTTGGTGCGATGGATCGTAGAACAAGTCGACAGTGAAACCGCGCTGATCAATTTAGATTGATAGGGTTGACCATCGATTTCTCGAGGCTGTCCTCGAGTCGGCCGGCTTCGGGCCGTACTTTCGATCCTAGATTCGTCTCTTGTATCGTTCCCCCGTTGCGATGGTGAAGGTGAATGGGGTGAGGTCGAAACCTTTCACTTTGTCCAGATCCATTCGTCAAGGTTACCCGCTTTCGCCGATTCTGTACATTCTTGTGTTGGAGCCCTTCTTGCGCAAGTTAAAGGCGAATCCGGTCCTACAAGGAATTACTCTCCCTGGTTCGAACACGTCGGCCAGGTATTCCGCCTATGCCGATGACGTCAGCGCTTTTGTAAAAAGCAATGCCGAGATTGATGAAATTGGCAAGGAAATCAGAAGGTATGAAGAGGTGACAGAAGCCAAAATCAACCGCGACAAGTATATCGGCTTGCGGTTGGGTGTGTGGAAGGGTGTTTCTCTTTCTGGACCCTTCACTTGGACGGACGGGCCTCTCAAGATACGCGGCGTCTGGTTTGGCCCCGACCTCCAGTTAGAGAAAGATTGGTTGGAGGTCTGAGAAAAGGCCGAGGCCGCTGCTAGTCTGTGGACTCTGAGGAGGCTTTCCTTAAAGGGGAGGGCGGAGGTTTGTGCCTTGCACATCTACCCCCAACCTTCTTTACCGGCTCTCAGTACTACTACTGCCGTCCGCCGAACTAACTTTATTAGTTCGAGTCCTGTTTAACTTCTTGTGGGGTGGCAGGTCTCCTGCGGTGCTGGGGGCGGTCTAGGGATGCCCGACGTTGAGATTCGTCAAAAGACGTTGCGGCTCAAGTTTCTGGATCGAATGTGTCAGCAAGATGAGGGTGACGGCCTCTTCTGGAAGGAAGACGCTAAGAAAGCATTTCCATCTGTGCATGAAGGCGAGGAGGAGGCCCGCCGTGATCCTCGGGTCGAGTGCTCCTTCTATCGCGAGTGTCGACACTCTCTGAAAGATTTTACACGGGTTAAGGAAGGCCTCTCTGACACCTGACTGTTGTCTCCTAAGGCATTATATCGGGTGTTAGTGCGGTGGGGGGGGGGCTGCTCGAGATACTATAAGGGATGAGCTCGGTTTGACGAAGGAGGAGTTTAGCTCTCTGTGGCCTTGGGCGTCCGGGTGGTGGTGTCTCAATAACGATGAGGCATCACTCACCTGGCTGGTGTTGCGGAAGGCCCTCTGGGTCGGCAAAAAGCTATGTGCAGCGGGATTGGCAGTTACGCCAAACTGCGTGCGTTGTGGTGGGGCGGTTGAGTCCTTGGGACACATCTTCGACTGTAGCGTGGTACGACCGTTGTGCAAACTGATCGAAGGCTACATGGTCCGCGTCCTGGGCGGAAAATCATTTGTCCTTGAAGCCAGGTCCGTATGTAGCAATGTTGTGCCGCAGTTGAAGAGGAATGAACACTATGTGTTCTTGTGTTTACTCGGCATTATGCGAGTCGTGATTTGGACGACGCGACAGAAGGAAGTTCGTGGAGGTGAGAAGTTTTCCTCTTCTCAACTGGTTTTGTTTTTTAAGCACCAGCTTAAAATCAAGATTAGAGCGGAAAGGAGGCGGCTCTCTTCAGCAAAACTTGGCGAAATGTGGTTTAATGCTTCGCGTCTGGTTCGCTTGAGAGGGTCTAATTTAGAGTGGCATCTGGAGTTGACATAGGCTTAAGGATATTGGTCGCCTGACTTAAAACATTTGTCATTTAGGGATAAGTTAGAGTAAGTCGTTTTGTTTTTTGTTCAAGTTGCTTGATTTAACTTAGCTAGGGTATGGATGGTCATTGGCCCCTTTATTTTTGTCCTCCAGTTTTTGGTTCATTTACCCCTTCCCTCCCCATTTAGATGGACAGAGATTGCAGTTTTCTGGTTAAACTGTGGATGCCTTTCGTTTACGAGTGTGTCGTTTCGTTATTTGTTAGCATGTTTAAATGTGTGAGCGCTGGAGTGAATAATTGTAGAACGGATGCATGGAAAATTATTCTATTAATCCCGCAGTATTTTTCGTCCGGTTAACTGTTATCTCTGTCATGATTAGTTTGTGAGGGGGGGGGCTGTTACTAACACTAGTTTTGTTTAGTTGTGTAAATATTTTATATCACGAACATTGGGGTTTATTGTTTGAGCCCAGCCCTCCACAAAAGCTGTATATATGGGGATTAGGTAGAATTTCCTTGAGTGGATGTGGTATTGTGGTGTATGTGTATGGCAGTGTTGTGTGGATGAGATGTTTTTGTGAAATGAGCAATGTTTGGAGGGTCAGTAAATGAGGCTAGCTAAGTTAGAGGTAAGACAGTTGAAGACCAGCCTCCCCCTTTCCAATTTTGCCCATGTGGCACATTTGTACAATAAATATCTCTGCAGTTGGAGATTCGTCTCCAGCTGTACTGGTCAAACTCTCTGCCTCTGGGCAAAGAGAAGCCTCAGAGGACAACTATTTCGAAGGGCAGAGTCTCGTCTCGGCAAACAGCTACCCGACCCGATTTTATACGGGGTCTACGGGGAATTTTTGGCCGTGCCTACGGGCTCGGATACTCCACATTAAATTCGACCTTGTGCCATATCTGACCGCATGGGGCGCTTGGTAGATATCCTGTAGTTAGAGATTAATTGTGGAATTCACTTGACTCACTTCTAGCAGATGACTTCTTCTATACACCGCTGGCGAATCTTATATGGGTTGTTCTTGTCCTAAGTATTATCGTTCCTTACCAACCTCCGTGTGATTATTCTATTCAGTAACCTTCCCTAGGTTACAACATTTTCTGAACATGAAATCAAAGTTCGAATCACACCATGGTCAATTTGTCAGGAAAGTCAGTTCTTGATGTTATCAGCCTGCGGAGGCGATTCATACATAAAGTACCTTTGGAAATGCCTGAAAACCATATCACGAGGCCTTTGATGGTTGTACTAGCAGGAAGTCACAACCGAAGGTTTGAACATACTGGCTTTGTTCAAAGTGTTGATCTCGCTAGATGATGGGCGCTCTCCCAGGATCTTTAACAAAGATTTACGTAGCGAGTTGAAGTATAAACCACCGGTGGTCGCTGAGGGTGTTGAATAGTACCCGGGCAAGCATCTGTGAGAAGGGTTGGCTAGGCGTCCTAGCAGACAAGTCTGCTCGGAAACAAGTGGATCAATTGAAATAAATTACTTCCTTTTTGTAAGTATTTCAATTCGAGGTGAAGAAGATAATTACGTTGCCTTGTGGTAGAAGTGTCGAAATATAATTCGGACTTCTTCCGTTGTCATTGAGACATATCACTTTATTTGAAATGTTAGTTGAAGAAAAAATGAAAGATTGAACAAGAGATTGTTGAGTTCAACAGGAAGCTCATTTTGTTTGTTCATTTACGACCGCACGGAAGAACAGAAGGAATGTGTTAACCTTCTTTCCTTGTCGTTCCTGTTCTGCTTTGCTGCTTGTGTGGCTTGCTGGTCGCTTTTTATAAGTTCCTTGCAACGTCAGAGGGAACTTTATTGCCAGCGGATACTCTCCTGTAGAGTTACTCAGCTGGCAGTGAGACACCACTGAGTGCGCTTGTGTACTGTGTGGCTGCAGCATTCTGGGTGGATAAATGACAGTGAAGAGACCTGCAACTTTACTACCTCTATTGGTTTACGAAAAATATTAAAAGACGCCTCGGCGTTGACTAATGTTTAGCGAGGCTAGTCTGGTCGAATATTACTATTTAGTAGTTAATTCGATCATCATTGCATGCCCGATATAAACTTAGGCACTAAATAATCCAACAAGGGTCGGCATGTCGCAAAATTAGCCAAATTAACTGTTACTACTGAGTAGTTATTTCGATTCTTATTAGGTACCACATATAAAATCGGCATTAAATAATCCAACAAGGGTTGACAAGTTGTAAAATCAACCAAACAAAAAAGCGTCGTTGAAACTCTGTGAACGAGATTAAAGAGAAAGCGACGAATCAACTGGTTGTGGCATTTAAAGAGAAATGTGAAAAACAATAACTGTGTCATATCCCAAGGTCGGGTATTTTCAATGATAGTAAATTGCCACTGCCCAAAATGGGATATTTTCTTTTTGTCGATATTGATTGGTTGAATACTTTCCAGAAAGACTGATCGTATATATTATCATGTCCGTAGCAGTGTTATTATTTCATTCGTCTTATTTTCTTCATTTGATGTTTTATTTTTGTTATCTCGTAACGTTAGATTGTCTTTATAGTCTATGACCGTTCAGTAAATACCAGAGATTAGAAGTCAATAAGTCTCCGACTGAATTTTAACTTACATCCAAAACCTTTGGGATTCCGACTGATATGAAAAGCGCTTTACCGAATAGGCCACTATAATCCACCAATATGCGAAATTCAGATTTAATCACACACACACACACACACACACACACACACACACACACACACACACACACACACACACACACACATATATATATATATATATATATATATATATATATATATATATGATGGAGTCTGATCGTTTTTGACGTATTCAGTTTATGAGAAAAAAAATGAAGACAATATCAAGAAAATATAAACTTCCTGTGCTTATTTAGGGGACTTCTAAAATCCGTGATCGATGTGTTTCTATATACGTATATCTTGTTAGCTACGTGTTTCTGTCTACAGTAGTCTAAGAAATGTTTTTAGCCAGGAGAAATAAACTACATCCAATTTCAAAATTTAATTACGTAATCCCTATCCAACATCAACAAACAGTATTTGGAACTAGTATAGAGTAAATCCTCCATTTGCTAGTTTCAGTACTTGTATTCGATTTTTCATGGATTTGATCAAGTTATCAACAATCGTCTGATCCATATTTTGCCACTTCTTTAGCACTTTCTTTAAGGGTTGCTACTGACGTAAATTTGGTTGCATGCCCTCGACGTTTTCGGTAAAGGTGCTCCCAAACGTGCTCTTTTGGGTCCATGTCAGGACTTTGGGCTACCCATCGCAGTGACATGATTCCTTGCGATTCTTTCCAGGCCTTTGCTACTTTTGTCGTATGACATGGCGCTCCATTTTCTTGAAAAAAGTAGGCATTCTTGTCAATCTGATTGGTTTCAAATAGTGGGAATAGTCCTTTCTCTAATATTTGACAGTATTTTGGACCATTCAGCCCCTCATCAACAAGAATCAGCTCATATTTCCCTCCAAACCAGATAGCACCCCACACCGTTACTCAAATCCCCCCATGTTTCACGGTTGCCTGCAGACATTCAGTGTTCCAATTCTCATTCTGATTTCTCCAAACATAAACCTGTCTCGAATTCGAATACTGACAAAATTTACTTTCATCTGTCCAAATCACAGAGTGCCAAAATTGATAATCTTTGCTCTCGAATTCTCTCGCCCAGTCCATACGCCTGTTCCTGTTAACATCTGAAATCAAGGGATTCTTTCTTGCACCTCTTCTTCAGAGTCTTTCTCGCCGCATATGGCGACATTTCCATGCTGATAACGACATCTTTGACGCTCTGAAGACGTTTTCTGATGACTTCCCTTTTCAGCACCCTTTTCGTTCGCTCAGACCCGATGCTTCGTCTTCTTGAACGTTGTTCCACACGACACTGGCTTTCTTCATTAAATTTCTTGACAATATTATTAACTGTTTGATGATTAACCTGGCAAAACCTAGCAATTTCCCTATTTGACTTGCCACACTAATGCCATCCTATTATTTACCCTCGTTGAAATTCAACAATTTCCTTACTTCCGCGAACTTTCATTGCAAAATATAAGTCAACAATCGTTCATAGATTAGAGTACCTTGATACTAACAGGGTATTGTCTGAAAAAAAGAAGATACGTTATTACACAAGCCAAAATTGCTGTAATTAAGGGTGGCTAAAAAAACTTATCATAGCTCACTGTACGTATTCATTAAAGATTGCTTTCATTTGACCATTATCATATACCTATTATATGAAACCAATTGCAAAAACCTATTTTAAAAGGTGACATTTTTACATGTCGATTAATAAAGTTAGTTTCACTTTCTTCTAGGGCAGCCGATATTCCCAGTGTAGAATCACCTTTAATGACATCGTGACATTTTTGTTGGTGAATTTCACGTGTATTTCTTAACGGAGTGGTGGCATTCTTTCACAGGCAAATCGAACCAACCGGATTTTCTTGAAACTTCAATCAAAATAAAATTTAACACAAACGGGAAATACAAGAAATTCAAAAGAACGGGTTTGAATCTCCAAGGTACAATAAAAGATATATATATATATATATATATATATATATATATATATGAATCAGTTTTACATGACATTCAAATTAATTAGGAGGATACTGTTAGTCATCTAATGGAAAATTGCTTTTCATATCCACATGATACACTTGTTTGTTCAGAACCCAAAATTAGAAACGGTTAGATTTTTTTAAATAAAGATTTAAATATAAATACATATGGCTATTAAGCTCGCCTTAAATTTACTAAAAGATCCTATGAAAGCAAAAACAAAGGCAATTATATCGTTAAACAAAAGATTTTCGATAGCCTATGCCGCCAGACGTAAATTTCACTGTTTTAAAAAAATAAAGGATGTTTACTCAAACACAATAACAAATAACGTCGGATTAAAAATCCAAAATATATTTTTTTACGTTTCAGGTAGGAAAATAAAATTGGCATATATAGGCGTCGAAAGGTATGGACGAGAGATGTACATTTCAGAAATAAAGCTAACTGAACCTTGCTTTGCTGTGAGGTCTCTCGTGGCTGAGCTGTTAATAGTGTACCTACATTAAATATAATTTTTTCAGGTTAGAGGGAACAGAGGTTCATTCCTTGCCGAGACTTTCGAATGCCCAGGTCGGTGGACGTTAATTTCACTGTTAAAGCAAAAGAGTGATATCTCCTCAAACACATGTGCACACTAAATATAAGGTATACAGTAAAAAGAAATACAGAATAATGTGAGAATTTAAACTCAGATCTTTTGATAATAACTGATGATCTCTGGAAAATCTTGAAATATCAAACTGCTTAACATTTCTCTGAACATATCGAGATCTGAAGGTAATTCCATGCAGTTCAAGAATAAAATTATCTGTGGTTAGGAAAGCAGAATAATAACTGAAACAGTGTGATGAGAAAAACAAAGATGTGAATACTAGTTTAAAAGAATTATTGGACACGTAGAAAAATCAGAGAGAAATTGTCAGATTGGTAGAAATAAATAGCGACATTTAACTTAAGCTAGCACATAGACGCCTTGTAATGAAGTAGTGATTAACAGTCCCATAAGCAAGTTACAACTATAAAGAGTTTGATTCTCTAAGTTATGTGTCATGAATGATACACGCTTAGGCGATCATGTATCTTTCGATACATGACTGACGAGGAGGATATTTTCCAGCAGTAGGTTAACATTTCTTTCTGCGGTAGACCAGTTGCCATCCAAGGCTGTAGAACCCAGTCTGTCCTGATATTTACCCATAGTTGGTGGGGAGAAGATGATTCATACCTTTCCCAAGGGTATTAGCAAATAAGTGAATGTAATGGACTCGCCTCTCTGATTCCTCAATGTCTTAAACTTGTAATCGTCTGTCAAGGCTTATTAAATACGCTCTCTCCTTAAAAGTGCCATGACGCAGCTGACCATGACACTCCAAAATGTCTTATTTAGAAAAGAAATATCTGTAAGTTGTACCTTGTTGTGATTGTTCTTGTCTTTTCCGCAGTTTTGAATTCAGAGTTTTCCTGAAAACCATACCACGAGTCGACGCCTTGAGAACGAAATTAGGCGAAACTGTTCGAAAGCCGTCGACTGCTGTACTTCATGATTAGATATGATTGTAATTTGTAAGTGAATCAAGTTTCAGAATTAAATGACTCACAAGGGTTTTGATAGGGCGTCAAGCAAATCGAATGATTATACATTTCTTTCTTTCAGAACAATTTAAAATAGAAGAGGCACATTTTTAAGTTTACATGAAGTGAGAAGCGCGAGAGGAAGAGCTCTCAAATTTATCATCACAAAGGACAGGAAATTGTGGAGGCCCAAGACCGCCCACGTCCTGAAGTGACACGGCACATAGAAGAAGAATCCTCAGTGATACTGATATAATAATACAACCTGTCACAAAGGCGATACAACAGTTGATTTTCTAAGCGTAGTTTAGATGTAGCACAAGGCCGAAAGTATGGGTCATTTAGTGAGGATTGAAGTCACTATTCAGACACAAAAGTTGCTATGAACACGCGGGAGTATTGCAATAAACTACCAAGCCGAATTTATGATGGTAGATGTAAACGGAAAAAGGTCTAACGCTGAAAACAGAGGCTACCACACTAGTTATTTCAATATCACGATAAGCTACCACATATGTATCGTCTCCTTCCAAATAATCTCCCTAGAAAGGCTTATGGTAAGTTACTGAGACTTAGCGTACTGTCCTCTGAGGTTCCTGGTAAATATGGTCGGCTCTCAATTTGGCTCACTGTTTCTCAACCAAAATAAGCATGAAAATCCGAAAGAATTATGTAAAATTATGATTATTTAACTTAGTATGGCCCAACACCATATATGCTGAGCATCCAACGAGGAGTCATTGTCTATTCCACTCGCTTGTAAATACAGGATCTCAAGTTAAAATTCATTTATAACAAGGATCATACTAGTTTGAAAAATCATTAAATGGTTTCGCTAGACATGTTTGACAGTCACCGAATACTGGATTGTCCAAAGTTATATTCAGGAAAATTATTCTGAGAATTTATTAATTCAGGTCTGACACTACGTTCTTACTGTTTGAAGAAGGAATCAACCTGGCAATTTTTTGGTTAATTTTTGTAAGAATTCAAAAGATTATTTATATACCACAATTTGGCGCCAAGGTTGTTCCACTGGTTTCGTTATTTTCTTTAGGCGTGTTTCCGCATTCTTTGTAACAAAATCACAAATGTCAAATTAACGAATGACAAAGCAAAAATGCAACGAATTCGTTTGTTTGTTTTTTACTTTTATTATATTTCATGCATTTGCATGTCTACTAATGTTTAATTTATCGTCACAGAATACTGAACGAGGTCAAGTCTCCAGAAATCTCTAGCAGCCTTCTCACAGACCACGGCAATACATACTCTGTAAAATATTTACCGTTTCTAATTCATTTAATCTCCCTTTCAGTGTTTTTGGCATAGTGCCGTGTACGCCAAGAATGATGGGCATGGCTGTAACGTTCATATTACACAGTTTTTCATCTTCTCTCTATGGTTCACTTCCATTTTCCAAGCTCACAATTTGGCAGGTTCTTTTGTCTTTATTCACCGTTTTAAGATTCGATCTTCTTATATATATTTGTAGGTCTGATAAATTGGATCGTGATTACGATTCCAATGTAATAAATTATAACCATGGAATATTAGTGTTTGAGCCTTTTATATTATATTCTTACTCTGTCCTGGACATTGAGTTCTATCTAGATTCTATCCTCTTGGGAATATATATATATATATGTATATTGACCACTAATATTATCAATATATATATATATATATATATATATATATATATATATATATATATATATATATATATATATATATATATATATATATGAATAATTTTTTTATACCACCGGTATTATTGTTTTAAAAATGAGGGAGCGAATTCTTTTTTTTAAAAAGGAACTGTTTTTGTCCAATACTTCTTCAGAAAGTTTCGTTGGTAAAAGAAAACAAATATACAAAAAAAAAAAACATAAATGGCGAAAAGGAAAAGTGCATAGTGGGGTAAATAAGGAGCCACGACTAAAATAAATTTATTACTAAAACAATAAATCGATGTAAATAAGCTTCTAGTGAGTATAAAAAACTTGGACTCACGAACCACCCATGAAATATAGAAAACAAAGAAAGTTCTTCTGCCCGTACAAAGTTCGTCGATGAAGCTTGATATGAACAGCTTCTAAAAAACAAATGTTTAGCCGACCGAGATTTGCGCAGTACCCTAAACGCTTCGCGAGAATCTTTCAAAACGCAACCCAGGTAGTTCACCAAATGTAGCCCAATTGCTGAATCACGAACTGAGTCAAGTGAATACTGTCAATGGCTCTACCCTATATATATGTGTGCGTGTGTTGTGTTGTGTTGCGTGTGAGTGTGTGAGCTATACCTGTGACCCTTACTCCACGTGGAATAAAAACCACAGCCTCACCACGTTAGATGCTGCTGCTGTGGTTTCCGTAGCACCTATGTTTTTAAGAGCTGTTCTTCTCCTAGGCTGGTTGGCAGCAAAATCTAGAGCGTACACTCTATCTTGCTATTAAGCACATGCTGGGGTGGGGGAATGAATAGATTCATACTTTTTAAAGTGTATTTGTATGAAAGCGAACGCAACGACCATACCTGGAATTTGAACTCGATATGCCAATCCTAATTTTCGCGCCGATAACCGCTACGATACACGTGCGTCCACACACACATGAATATATGTGTATGTGTTTGTGTGTGTGTGTATATGCACATACATCTAGTTTGAATCTTTATGCATATAAAAGCCACGTAAAAAAACATCATCAACTCATGAAAAAAGAGTTTTTTTTATTATTTCAACCCCAAGCAAGGCAAGAAAGCCATTAAGATGCAAGACGTTACTGAGTGTGAGAGAAAATGAGAAAAAGAAAAACGTTATTAAGGAGAGAGAACAATAAAAGAACTTGAATTAAGAAAACAGAAGATAACGATAAAGAAAATGTTAACATAGAACTTCCGGTTGCATCTAAGAATTTAAACGGTAAAATGATGAGATCTAACTGCCAATCTCATACTATGCTTAAATTCGTAAAGTCGAGGTATCCAAGGAAGATCATCAGAACAATTAAAATCTTTATAGATGAAAATCTTTGTAGAAAAGTCACAGGGAATCTACGTTACGGCGGTGGGAACGTGATTGAACCTAAGAAAATAGTTCAGTTATGATTTTACATAGCGACAACGGATATCGCAAGAGAGTTCCTTTCGGACATATTTTAACTTTTTATTACATTATAGTTAAATATGAATTAGACAAAAAGAGATTGATGAAAAATACAGGTATAGTTTAGGTCACGACGGTGACTTTTTGTATAAAATAAAAAATATATGGTATATAAGAAATCGCCGCTATGACCTTAGATTATATCAATGTATTTTTCCATCAATCTCTTTTTGGTCTGGATCATATTAGAAAGAATTATATGCATATATTTTTATTTTTATTTAAATTTCTGGTATGAGAAGTTATTAGTATTTTCAGTCGGAAACATCTTTATTGCTACGATCACAGTGTTTTGGCTGTTGTTCCCTCTGGCCTTCTTTAGGTGTCTGTTGATCTGAGTAACCATCAAGGAATTTAGAATCGATCTGTTTATTCAATCTACAGGGCAGATTGATCTCATTCTAGTGGTTATGTTTAGGTGTACCTCACTTTGGTTAATCGTTCTGGTATTGCTCGTCCTGTTACCAGTCAACCTGAGTATATTCGTAATATCCGACCCAGAGATTAAACTCAGTTATTATGTTTGAGACGCACACACACACATTATAAATGAAAGCTTTAGGTTGATTGTAAACAATGTAAATTATGTTTTTATTTGTCATGTCTCTGATACTATTCGGACTGTGGATCACAAACTATTTCATGATATCGCAAATTGAACAAATTGATCATTTTTCAAAAATAAGACATGAAAATATTCGAGTGCACAAGTCGATCATCGTTGTTATGAGTAAGTGAAGGAACAGCACGCTAAAGTGATCCTGGTGTACAAATATACGAATATACCCATCGTAACACGCAATAAGGGTACCACATCCGAATGTGCATGATACGATGACAAATGTTGCTAAGAATAGTGTATAACCTTGCAGGGGCCCAGTTAGAAATACCTCCAAGTCGGGAAATTTAGTCCGCGCATACGATCAAAATTAATTTGAGTAATTTAATTTTAATATTCATTTATAATAAACAAAAAATTACTTAAAATATCATGTTATGTCTTTTATTTATCTTTTATAACGACATCTGAATCTGCCAAATTCACTATCAATTCATATTTTTTATTATGTTTGCTTAAGCCGTACGAATCTTGCACGGCATATACCACAAGTTTCCCACCTAGTTCATCAAATCCGCATACCGACCGGCAACCTTTAATAAAAGTTTCTTACTTGACAGCTGACCAATCAAGAAAGAAGGTGTTCAACTGTCTGTTTGACAGGGATTAAACATTTTTTACGTTGTTCTTTTTTAAGAACGGAAGGTATTTTCCTAAAAAAACAGAGCTTAAATATGCAAGGAACGCACTTGAATTTTTCCTTCTTTGCTAAATTAAACTGAAATTGGTAAAAGGAGACAATTGCTCCGACTCGAAGATATGACCGGGAAACAAAATGTAATAGATATCATTATATGTCAACAAAAGTCTTCTGAAATCACTGGGAGGGATAAAAATTATTATTTATTAGAATAACTAAATACGAATGTTTTCGGTTCGACAATATTAACAACACACATATAGCGCACAACACATGCATTCCCAATGATGTTAAGTATCCTCAAAGCGTATTGCGACGCAAAGTGATTCCTGGAAATAGTCCCGGGTGATTCAGTCACAAAAGGGACTACTTCAGCTGCTTCAATTTTCCCTGCCATGTCTTGGTACCTTTGTATTTTCGCCTGCTCTAACAATGTTCTTATCACAATGTGCCACTAAAATTATTATTATTATTATTATTATTATTATTATTTTTATTATTATTTTTATTATTATTCCATTCATCTCTATGTTTATATGTGGTGGATATCGCTGGAGACCGAATGACAGCAAAACTACACAGTTCTCGTGACCAGATAACACAAGTTAGAAATACAGTCAAATGACACAATACATAAACATAACCCAGTTGGCTGCGAATGAAATGCACACATAGACGTTCTTGGCGTGGTGTAATGGTTAGCAAGCCTGTTTCGCTAGAACAACTATGACTGGGTAGTGATTTCGATTCTCACTGGGTGCCACATACTTTCGGCCTTTTGCTACATCTAAGCAACGCTTAGAAAATCATTTAGGCACCTCGACGTGGTGTAATGGTTAGCAAGCTTGTGTTGCTAGATCAATTACGACTGAATAGTGTTAGATTCTCATTGGATTACCCACACTTCCGACCTTGTGCCACACTAAAACTACGTTTAGAAAATCACCATATAAGACGTTCTATCCCTGTGTTTATTGATCTTATCATTTGCATTTTACATGAGTAGGACAAGAAAAATGTGGCTTTGTCAATGACACTGGAACAAGAAATGCAATATTTGTGATCAGAATAATATTGAAGAGGGCAATGCAAATGTTTTTGCGTAATCTATAATAAATAAGTGTATATCCTTCTGAACGATTTGAATTGTTAGGAAAACTAAATCTATTTTGGGAAGCATGTTAGACTAATATATAACTTATACTGATGCAAACCGCCTGTATACAAATAGAAAACAAATTAACTAGGATACAAAAATAGAAGGGGGCATATGACAAGGATGTATCTTCTCATCAGATTTGTTCAACCTCTCCAGTGACAGATTTTTTTTTTTTTTTTTAAGCGTATCACCCCAAGCAAGGCTGGAGGCCACTATCACGCAAGGGGTTAAAGAAGGGTTGGAGAAAGAGCAGATAGGAGTGGTAAAGGAGAGGATGTGGTGAAAGAGAAAGACAGTGGGTCGATCAAGGCAAGGGGGTTACAGAAGATTTGGAGCGAGAGCAGATAGGAATGAAAAATGAAAGGATGTGGAGAAGGGAAGTGGATAGATAAGACAGTGTTGAGCAGAATGTAGAAAGAAAACTAGAGGAAATCTGAGAAAGGGTAGTGAAGGACAGCGAGAAGTGACAACAAACCATCAGCTAAAAAAAAACACCTCCAGAAAGTATGGTTGTCAGCAAAGGGAATAGCCCAAGGTGGGAACTACGAATTGGAGATGTCAACATCAAAAAAGTACAGAAGTTAAAATAGTTTGGAAGCATTTTAACAAAGGATGGAAAATGCGGCAAAGAAATCCGAATGTGCATTGGATTAGCAAAAGATGCATTCGATAAGTCAAACAAACATTGTTATGTAATGTATGCTATGTATGTAATTTTGGGCACGTGGCCGAGTGGTTAGAATGTACACATTCTTACCATGAGACCCGGGTTCGAATTTCACCATGGTCGAATTGTTAGGAAGGAGACATCCTGATATTATCGGACTGGAGGTGTCGATCCCAGCGTGCGACACATGAAAACCATACCACGGGTTGACCCAAGCTTTGTGAGTGAAATTGGGTAGACGGAACCATTGGGGGCCGTCGATAACTGTGCTAGCACGAAGTCACAAGTCATTGTGGCCGAGGGCTTGAGCGTACTGGCCTTGTTCAAAATTGTTGATCACGCTAGATAACACGTTATTTCCCAGAAACTGTAACTAAGGTCTGTTCAGCATAGTTGCAGTATAATATCTGTGGCCTGATTGGCTAGCTGTATCCTCGAATACAAGTGGCCAGCTATACTACTACTAGTACTATGTAATATCAATCGTATTGTATAGCAATGAATGCGGGACAATATCATAGATAAAAAGAAAATGGGGTGGGGGAGAAACAGAAATGTTGGTTTACACAAGAATGCTGAGAATTCCATGAACGGAGCGCGTAAACAACGAAAAAGTCATATGGAAAATGGAAACAAAAAGAGGACATACTCAGAAACTGGAATTTATTGAACATCTAATGAGGAAGAAGGGCTTGTAAAATTTGACACTCACAGAGTATATCGAGAGCAAGAGGAAGAAGGGAAATCAGCGGGTCACATACCTAACGAGAGCTTGTGTGAATGGATGGCAGAACGTGGACAGGCGCGAGATTTAGGAAAAGGACAAACATTGAATAGGAGGCTGTGGAGAGCAAAGATCGCCCACGTCCTGGAAGGACACGGCGCATAGAAAAAGAATAATTTGGGTGCATGTCCGCACTAAATTCAGGCTAGCCTAGAGGCCTCCATCAACCCTTAATATTGAGATTATCCTATTTCAGTAATTAGTTCAACTGAGTGTGCGCACACATAAGAAGAGAAACAAGTTTAATTTAGGTAAAGGTACAAAACACCTTACCGCTCTAGTAAGATATTGACGCCGATATATACACCGATATAACGATGCCAGGTAAAGCATGTCAGATGTAACGAACCTAAAATACGTTTCAACCATTGAGCTATGCCAGCAAATGCCTAGAAAATAAATTTTAACCTTTGCCACTTTGTGTTTCTTTTTTTTTTTTTTTGAGACAGAAAAACACATAAAATCTTATTTTTTTGTGACCTTCGATTATCACCACTTCCTTCTTTCTAGGCTTATGTAAGAGCATATCGTTACACTTTGATGAGCTTTTCGAAATACTTGCATGTATCGTTAGAGGTTAATATGCCTGTTGCGAGAAAAGGGGACAGCGGTAAATATTTTAAACTTTTAGCAAATGTACACGCCAAGGTTGTCATATGGAATCACTTGAAGAAAATACTGATTCTAGCCTGCGCCTAAGAAAGAAGGCGACAGTTATGAAAATAATAACAGGATGTTTGAAGATGAAAGCAAAAGAAGAAAAAAAATAGGTTGCATAAATAAATCCTGGAATTTGAAAACAAATGTCAACAAATCACCAGGTTTTTGAATCAATGGTAACTTTTAAATCTACAAAGAACCGGAAGTTAACAGATTTGATGAACAACTGATAAGATTTGATTAAGAATTCGTCGGTGTTGATGACCGAATGCAATTATAGATAAAATATCTTATTTGTTAATTGAAATCATCCTGTGGTCATCTTTTTAAATGTTCTCCTCTCTGTGAATAAACGATTGGTAAAGTGATTAAGTGCGTAGCGGGGTTTGTCCTTACCGGATTTACCACACTTACGAGATTGTCCCATACTAAAAAAGTTGATATCAAACAATGATTAAAAACATACATTTTCAAACGATTTGCAATTTTTTTAATCGATTTCACTTCAAGCAAGGCAGTAAAGCCACTAAGACACAAGGGGTTACTGGGTGTGCAAGAATTAGGAAAGGAAACATTACTAAGGAGGGGGAAGAGAAAAGAGTAATCAGGAGGACAGTAGATAGTGATTGACATTGAATTTAAATTTTTAGAGATGAAAGTTGATTGAAAATGATAGAGCAGGAAAGGAGTCCCACAAGCAAGAAGTACGAGAAAATAAAATCTGTTAGCATAGAATTTACGGCTGCATCTAGCACGTGAGTAATGAGGAAGTTTTTAGGAAAAAAAGATACATGATATCTAGACTTTATGATTTTAAGCGCAGTACTAGATTGGCGGTAAGGTCTCATTATTTTATAATTTAAATGGCTAGATCTAACCGTAAGCTTTGTGTTTACAGTTTCTCCTCTCGCACTTCTCGCTTGTAGAACTTTCTTTCATCTTCTTGCCTCCCAGTCAACATTAAAATTTAAAAGTTATCTACAGTCTTCTTAATTTTGTTCTTTTATTGTTCTCTCTCCTTAATAGTGTTTCTTTTTCTTTTTCATATTCTCTAACACTCCTGCGTCTTAGTGGCTTTATTGCCTTGTCTGTCTATGACCACGGCTTTTCTGTTATTTTTGTTTTACTTTTATGGATATCTGCCTCATCTATGACGCTCATTTGCTCATTTATCTATGCACGCTTTTTGTCGAGTCATTTTTTTTTACCTGCAAGAAATGGTTTTTAATTTTTGTGTTGAATGCTCTACATGTTCTATATTCTGTGCCATTCCTTGGCATTCTTTGTTGTCTGTTTTTCAACATACCTAAAATTTAATCTGACATCCATTCCTTTTTTGTTGTTTCTTTTTCTTGGGATTCTTCTACAGACAGATGCTAAGAATACCATTGACAGAACATGTGAGCAACGATGAAGTTCTAAAAAAGTGGGAACAAGAAAGTTGCTCTTACTTAAAATCAGAAAGAGACTACTGAAATTTCTCGGGCGCATTATGAGGAACGACAGCTTGGAAAAGTTAATACTCACCGGAAGTATTTAGGGAAGGCGAGATAGGCGTGCAACTTATCACGTGTGTTTGTGCGTGAATTGATGGCAGGGACAAATAGGTATGATAACCAGTTGCATAGAGTAGGTATTTGTGAGGGCCATGATCGCCCACCTCCTCAAGGGACAGGGAATATGAATGATTAAGATATGTTTTAAATCAAACTACACCAATTTACTTTACGCAAATTGTACGTACTTTCATTACACCGAAATCCGAACACGCATCGGACTAGAAAAAGTGCTGAAAAACAGAAACATTTCGTTAGAAACAAAGAAAAGAGTGTTGGCTTGCTATGTGATATCTATCCACTCATATGGCAGCGAATGTGGGACAATCTCCTCACGGACGAGGAAAAAACTGGAGACAATCTGTTCTACAGATGGATACTGAGAATTGCGTGGATGAAGCGAGTAAGTAACGAAGAAGTCTTAAAGAAAATGGCAAAAAGAACACATATGCTCAGAATCAGGAATAGACAGCTGAAATTCTTGGATATGTAATATGAAAGGAGGAACTGGAAAACTTAACCCTGACAGGGAATATGTAAGACAAGAGAGATAGGAGAAGGCAGCTAGCCACTTACCTGACCAACTTATGTGAATTGATAGCGGAACGGAAAGCGGGAGCCTTAGCAAAGCTGCTAAGAGCCACAACGCATAAGATGTTATGGTAAGTCATCATCGCCCATGTCTTGAATGTACGCGGCACATAGACAAATAAGAAGAAAATATTCACAAAACCGATTTTCGTCTTGTACAAGGCCAAGTGGCATTTCCTATTGTATAGATAGTTAATCAACTGGGCATAATATGGCACAAGGCTTAGAAAATAAGCATTTAAACCAAGGTACGAGCTAGGACATCTGGAAGCAATGGTAAATATCTAAGGGGACTCACGAGAAATAAACAGACTAAGAGTCACTACATTTACAACGAGGGAAGTCTACCTGCCGCAGAAAAAAGTCTTCAAATGTTATAAACTCTCAGCGAGGATTGAACTCTCTACATTATAGAATTTATTTTCGAAACGGGCTTCTAACACTCATACAACGTACAAGAACAAATATAAACATGTAAATAATTACTGTTTACTAATTACTGTAGCACGCTTAAATTCATGTAGTTTGGGAACCAGCGAAAGTATCTCGTGGGAGCAGTTATCGTGAAAGTATTTGTAGAAAAGACAGAGGGAGGCGACGTCATGTCTGTGAGAGAGCGACTGTAGACGAGATGACAGATCAGGACCAACCACATTGCTTATCCGTCTCTGGATCTTGTCGAGGACCTTAAGGCGAACAGCGGGGGCACCAGACCATATATGGCAGCAGTATTCCATGCAAAGGCCAATGGTTGATTTATACATTTGAAGGATGGACTCGAGCGAGAAAAAACTTTTTGGCGCGACACAAGAAACCAACTTTCCTTGCGGTGGATGAAGCTATTGATTCAATATAATTGTTCCATCTCAGGTTAGCGGACAGTGTGAGACCAAGCAGTCGCAAAGAGGTGCTCTCGTGGAGTTGAGCATCAGACATTCTAATGGGTAGCAGGGATGGTTCCCTGTGGTGATTAATAAAGAGCAGTTTTGTTTTAGAGGCATTCAAGTTAACCATCTAATTCCTGCCCCAGTCTACAACCGATTGCAGGTCCTTTTCGAGACTAACGGCCAGGTTAGTTTTGTCAGCGATACCTGTCTTGCTATTAAGGCAGGGGTAAATAGTAGTGTCATCAGCATAGATGCTTACTTGGGAAATGTTGACATCGGGGAGATCGTTAATGAAGATAAGGAACAGAGTAGTGCCTAGGATAGAAGCTTGGGGAACACCTGCGTTCGTGGGAAAGGAACTGGGGGAGAATCCGTTAAGGACGATCTTTCATTACACGGTTTGACAGGAATGATCGTATTAAGTCAAATAATCGACCTGAAATTCCGTATCCCTTAATCTTACGGAGGCCAGCATGCCAGACCCTATCAAACGCTTTAGAAATATCTAGAGCCACAGCACGAGCTTCTCCGTTATTGTGGAGTGTTCGGTAAACAATTTCAGTTATGGCCGTGAGCACATCAGCTGTAGAACGGGCAAAGCGGAAACCGTATTGCTTGTCAGAGAGCAGATCATGAGATATAAGGTGCTTAACCACTTCGGCGTTGATTAAAGCTTCAAAGACTTTGCCGAAGAGTGGTAGGAGATTGATAGGACGGTAGTTAGATGTGCCAGAAAGGTCTCCAGAGTTCTTAAAGACAAGTACAATAGATGAGAACTTCCAACAGGCTGGAAAGCAAGATTCATTGAGGCAGTAGTTATATAATTTTGAAAGGGCAGGAGCCAGTTCAGGAGCACATTTCTTCTGGACAATGACTGGTATCCCGTCGCCACCGCTAGCCTTATGGGAGTCTAATTTTGAGATGATGTCCAATGCCAACGATGGGGTTATATGCAACTAGCTCAATAAAGCCTCGGTTCTAGGGGAACAAATTGGGTGTGTGTACACCGGATGAGTTGAGAGTTGAGTTGGAAGAGAATTTTCGAGCAAAGCATTCAGTCTTATCAGCTGAGGAGGTCAGGACCTCAAATTAGTTGAACAAAGTAGGTATTGAATGTTTGCTGTTATTAAGTACGCTCTTGCAGAGACGCCGATAATCCTTGGAGCCGAATTTGCGAGATGCAATACATTGTTTATAGCGCGAATTTGTAAACGATAACTACTACTGCTAATACTGCAAAGCTCTTCTATGAATTGAGCACTGTCGGTCATTGACGTGTTTATTCGAGGAATGGGTACGTAAAAGTTCGTCTTAATCTCTACCAGACGCTGATAGCTCAGGGATAAAAATCTCCCACTGATGCCAAATCCAGCGTAACAGTCTGTCTGTGGATGACAATATATATATATATAAAAACAATTATTAGAAAACGAGCAAAGCATAAAGGGATCGAAAAATAACATTTGAAACGAAGTGTTGTACTACTAATTGAAGTTTACCCTGAGTCCTGGATAATTACGTTACACATGACAAAACGACTTGAAGTGACTGAAACGTGGTTCCATCAATGGATGTGAAGACATTGTAGACGTGGCATTTAATAAATGAAGAACTTCTAAAGAGCAGAGTAACAACAAAGGAACTGTTTCTACCACTCAGAAAGAAACGTCTAAAATAAAGAAAAGAAGCTTAGAGAATTTAACATTCACAGGACACATCAGCAGCAGAGGAAAGCAGAGAGTAACTTACTAAATAAGACTGAGAAAAGGAATTGAGGGACAACTGCAACAAATACAAAAAGGGGTTGTCAAGGGAAATATTACTGAGAGCAAATAAAGGCAGGGAATTGTGAAGAGCTATGATTTTCCATACCTTGTAGAGACATGGCTCGGGGAGAGAGAAACACCCAAAAATATATTGTAGGTAATAATCATTTAATGATCAGAGAAAAAATAGTTCGGGCTTTTGCTACTTACCAAGCTTCGCATTTGGGCACACTGTGTGGATAAATCTCACTGTACTAAAGAAACTAAATTACTAAACTAGTTTGCTAACGGTAGGTTCTTTATAAATGTATATAAATATGTAGATATTTACTAAGTTTAGCTTCGACTTATGAAAAATAGAGGTGGTGGCAGGAAAACTTTTTTGAGCCAATTTAGCACATGCGTGGATAACACAATTACCGTAGCTATAAGTCATGTCTTAACGATATAAATATATTATTGGCCCCTGTTAAGGGTGACAAAAATATAACTTTTACCTACATACGGTAGTAATTGGAGAATGGTTTTCTTTCTTTTCTTCTATCTCCCATTACGGCATGCCAGTAACGAAATATTTTAAAATATCTGGGAAATAACACAAAGATTCATCCCTGTCCCAAACGTATTTGCGCGAAATTAACATGAGAAACCTTAGTCGAATTTTGGACTCGGCTCGCCAATTACTTTTTCCTTGCTGGTAACCGTCACGCCAACCCCACAACTGCACAGAAAATACGCATTTACTATACAGTGTCATATATATTCAAAACACGCCGCTTTATTTGCACTATCAATTAATATGTGACTGAAAATGATATAAATCAATTTAAGGAAAAACGTTAGCACATAAAAATGATATTTTAAAAGGGAAAATTTGCATAAGATAGTATCAACTCACTAAGACTAAGGTGTGAAGACAAATTAGTACTAAAGTTATACTAGTGGTTGGAAGGCAGAATTTGAACTTTAGATCTGAATATTACACGTGGAAGAATAAATAATATGCAATAATAACAGAGATAGTTTACGCCTAATAAAAGCCTTTAACCAGTAAATTACTGAGGATAACGCGTTTATGACGAGCAGATTTTCGTTAATAAATTGCTGATTATTAAAAAACAGAGCTGTAATAGTGAATAGATAAATAAAAAAGTTCAATGATTTATCTTCCGAATCGGAGTTTCGCAGATACAGATGTACTTTTCAGTCATAACTCATAAGATCAGTCATTAAGATAAGTCTAATTAACATCGAATTTAATAACATATGTCGCATTTATTTTAAATACGTTAAATAATAAAACGTTAATTAGTGACATCATTTAAATTTTAAATTTGTTCTATCTTAAATGTTATAACGTGAAAACATTAAATTTGAAATTATTCGATTATATATTGGATAAATTTACCATTACAGAAAGGCATATTCATAAAAATCTTATGTAATTTAACATTACAGTAAATATTCCCAACTATAGTTTATCAAATGATGGTATAAGTTAGATACGTCACATAATCATTCCGCGAATAAAACCATAGAATCCATTTGATTAAATTAAATTCTAAGCTAAAACGTTTTAGAAAAGCGATTTGTTATCATGACATGACCAAAACATTTATATTTATAAAACACACACACACATATATATACAATTTATCCATCACACACTGTATGTGTGTGTGTGTGCACACGCATACAGTGTGTGATGGATAAATTGTTGTCTAAATTAAGCAAAAATTAAAATAATACTGACATTTCATTTTAACATATATATATACCAAAATTACACAAAAATATCTTGGAATACTAAAGAGTAAATTTATTCAATAAAATCACCATTGACTTCAACCATGGGCTTCAGACAACTTCGGAATTTCCTGTAACTCTTTTGGACGGTCTCCTTGTTTAAGTTGGTGAATGCTGCCATAATGATTGCCTTCAGTTAATTTTTAAAAGGAGTTTAGATGGTCTCTCACTCAATTGCGCCTCGCACATAATAATCAAAGGGGTTGGAGACTGGGGAGTTAGGTAGCCAGATGTTAGGAGTGATGTAGTGGTAGAAATTGTCTGACTGCCATGGCTAGGTTCTCCTGTTTGTGTGGCATGGTGCAGAGTCTCGTTGCCAGACATAGGGTCTTCCAGCAGTCACCCTCTTGACCAAGGGAAGCTCTAGCTCCTCAAGACACTTGATGTTGGACTCCGCGTTGGGTCTGATAATATGTCGGAAGATGAATGGATGCATAACGATTACTAGTGATCACTCCAAACGCCTTCGTAATCACCATTAGACTCATCTAAATCTTTTCGGATCCTCTGTACTGTCTTCAGAATGACACCCAACCATTCTGAAATGTTCATATTGGAGCTTCCGGCGCGAATGCCAAGCAGTACAGCATGCCGTTTCTAAATTTCTGTCGGAGTGAATTGCGTTATGGTGCTCTTTTTTTTTTCACAGACGGTGCCCGATCTGACTCTACCTTACTCTGCAGTCGACAAAATCAAAAGCAAACAACGCACATGCATAAAATTAAAAATATAAAATGGTAACAATTTACCAATCGCACCCTGTATATATTATATAAATGTGTATTTGGACACCAATCTCTCTTTTATACAAGTCTCATTAAAAACGACTGTGATTAAGTTTTTATATAATTTTTCCTCTATTCTTATAATTATCTTCTTTTCTGGATATAAATTATATAGAAAATGTCCCAAAAAGCCAAAACTCAATAACATCAACTATGAACACGGCTAAAATGTGCTGACCGTGTTTGGAATATAAAACATTCCTATAACTCTAGATACAGACATAAAGCAATCCATACTTTCAGTTAAAGTAAAAATAAAATCATCCTTGATAATGGCTAAAAGTATAGCCGAAAGCGCTCGGATATACAGAACATTTGGGCAATTTCTATGTACTGGCAGTATTTTCTAGATGATGTAGGAGAACTGTAGCATTGGTAATTGTGTCTGTAGTGATAGCTAGGTCATCTGCATAGTCAATATCTGTCAACATTTTTGCAGGATATCAACTTGATATTCTTGGTGATAATGTAAAACCTAGATGATGAAGTTCTCAACACAGTCAAGAGAAAACTTGTCACTCTGAAAGACTCCTGCTTTGAAGTCGATGAAGCTAGTGTCTCCGTCGGGGGATTCTAACCAAAGATTTGGTATTTTTGTATCGCATCATTATGGCAGCTACTGTTTCAGGGTGGAGGGGATGCCATATGCAGAAGGACCTTCTCCATTTCCCACTATGTACAGAACCGAAGGCTTTAGAGAAATCTACGAAAAGCAAGGCGGCCTGTAAACACATTTATAATTCTACCATTCGTCCAGAAATTGAATATTGCTGTCACATTTGGTATAGTGCTTAGAGATTCTTGATAACATCAAAAGAAGAATCTGCAATGTTATCGGTCCTGATCTGGCATCTCAGTTTCAGTCATTTTTCGCACAGATATAACGTAGCTTCCCAGTGTCTTTTCTATAAATATTTTCATGGTAATTATTCTGATGGGCTTTTCTCTTTGGTACTTCGACTTTATGAATTTAAGCGAAGTACTAGATTGGCAGTTAGGTCTTATCATTTTACAGTTGAATTTCCTAGTTGCAACCTTAAGTTCTATACTAATAGTTTCTTCGCTCGTACTGTGGAACTCTCTTCCGGCTTCTTGCTTTACTGTCAACTTTGATATTCAAAGATTTAACTGCAATGCCAATCGTTATTTTCTGTTTTCTTAATTCCTGTTTTTTTATTTTTATTGTTCCTTAATAATTCTATTCTTTTTCTCATATTATTTCACACTCAGTAACCCCATATATCTTAGTGACAATATTTTCTTGCTTGGGGTGAAAAGATTAAAAGAAAAATTACTTTTAATAAGGGATGTCTACATATCATTAACCAAAATAAATATCGATGATATCGATAAATAACGACAAAATATAAATATCGATAAATAACGACATTTTAAGAAATCAATTATATTTCTTTGTTAATCAAATATTTATTATTAATGCAACCTTTTCACTCTTTTCTATCGATTATGAAGTCATAGTAGAAAATCGTTTTCCTGGTCACCGGCGGTAGATCTGATATTTACACCCGGCCTTTGTTCAAGTCGCTATTGGTGGATTCAAACTGGATTTAGAAACAGATAACCACACGGTGATGAAGTATTGCAGGGCCAATCGAAACGTACCGTAGTGGGATTTCGATCGAGTGAAAATTAAACACACACACACACACACACACACACACACACACACACACAAAAAGAGCGAAATGCTCTTGCGATTTTCTTCGAAATACAACAAAACTGCTGTGTTTTAATTGAAATTACCCAAAATAGTTTTATTCGCGGTATATAGTACAGGGATCGCAAATACACTGAACATATTTATAAAATCTACCCATGTTTTGAGGCAATCATTACCCGCAGCATTTCTAGTTTTTCAAACCTTTACCCTGGAACAGGAGAGTAAATGAAGAGAAATTGCATCACACATCAATCATCGTTAATATTTTCTCGGCAGGTAATGTGTATGTGTGTTCGTTACAAGTTTCCCTCTCCATTCAGGAATTCATCGAGCAGTAGTTACAATTCATTACGGTTACAATCTGCCTCTCGCGGCGACCAGCCCATAACTACCTCTCGGTCACCCATTCACTTACTGAACAAAATATATCCATTGTTTAAAAACCAGATGTCCACTTGTTGACATCTTAGAGTTTTGTTCGTAAAAATTTCTGGTAAATTTTTTTCCAGTAAGAATTTTGGGTGAATAGCATTTAAAATAAAAATGCTTTTTGGTTCGCAGCTAACTTCGACAAGGTTAAAATTCCAGGATCATCTATTCTGGCAACCCATAAAATTTTTTTTGTAAAGGAGAAGAGGTTGGGGATTTACTTAGTTTTAATACTTTTAATTTACTTAGGTTTGCTGATTACTAAGCCTTCATCTATTCCCGGTCGGGTTCATTCAATTTTAATTAGTTTTTTTTTTCAGCAGTTTATCCTATTCATAATGAATAAACTTTTCCCTTACTTTTCTGCTGGCCCTACATCCCAAAATAAAAGTTTAAATCACTTATCACTGATTTCATTGGCCGCCCCAAGAGTCTTTGGAGATTTACATGCTTCAACTTCTGGAGGGTACATCTACAACCAAATTTATCAGAGCAATTTTTATTATTTACGTATTACGCAACTGAATGACAAAATGGAAACATTCCGTGTTTCGTCCTCTCGAAATACTTCGTCGGATTAAAGTAATGTTTTTTATTGATTGAATCATACATATATAGAAGTGGAGATATAAACGCGAAAGTTGTTTATAATTATGTACCGAGGGCGTGGAAACGTTAATATTATTTTTAATCTTTTAGATTACGAGTCTGAACACATAGACTAGCCGATCTCATTCAGTTTCCCTACGCCTTTGTTTTTGTCTTTGTATTTAAGTATCACAACTTGTGATAACAGAATACAGGGTGCGATGGGTAAATTATCTCCATTTTATATATTTAATTTCGCGATTGCACCTTGTTTGTTTTTGATCTTGTCGACTGTCACTTTGGGTAACGTCTATAAAAAAAAGTGCACTATGACGCAATTGACTTAGCCAGAAATTTGGAAACGGCATGCTGTACTGCTTGGAATTCGCACCGGCAGCTCCAATACCAAAATTTAAGAGTATTTGGGTGTCAATCTGAGTACAGCGCAGAGGATTCGGAAAGAGTTGGATGAGTCTAATGGTGATTACAAAGGTATGGCAGCTCGAAAAAATCTCTAATCGTTCTGATAAGAAAAGAACACCTGAATTTATTGGTGAGAGCCTCAGAATGAACACAGAGTCTTACATCATCAAGTGTCTTGAGGAAGGAGTGTTGCGCTGGAAGACATAGCTCTGGCAACATGACTCTGCACCATGACACACAAACAGGAAAACCCAGTAATGGCTATCAGACAATTTCTGCGACCACATCACCACTTACATCTGGCCACCTAACTCTCCAAACTGCACCCACTCTCGATTATTATGTGTCGGGCGCAGTTGAGTGATACACCAACAAAATTTCTTGTAACACCAATTAACTGAAGGCAAGGATTATAGCAGCATTCACCAATTTAAACAAGGAGACCACCTAGAAGAGTTGCAGAAGATTCAGAAGTTATCTGGGGGCCATGGTTAAAGCAAATATGATGATTTTATTGAATAAATTTACTCTTTAGAATTTCAAGATGTTTTTGTGTAATTTTGGTAAATATATGTGCTAAAATGAGATGTCAGTGTTATTTTCATTTTTGCTTAATTTAGACACAATTTATTCATCACACCCTATATATATATATATATATATATATATATATATATATATATATATATATATATTTACAGTGATGTTCACCCTGTACAAGGCCCACAGCCTCTTGAGATAGAGTGTACAGAGTAAGAGGCACAGCATATGGGGACATTTTTTTAAATCAGTTCACCCCAAGCAAGGCGACAACTTCAACAAGAGACAAGGGCGCACTGTGAGTGAAAGAGAATGACATTTTTTTAGAAGGATCCTAAACAGGAAACAAGGGATAAACGTCTACCCCTGTTCAAAACACCGGAGAGGAGTGTGAACCGGATGATAGGCGAACCTATCTACAACAATTGAGGAGAGAGAGAGAGAAAAAAATCATAAATAAAGTCCAGACGGAGACGTTAGAAGTATAGAGTTGAAGTAGTCTTTAGAAGGAACTGGAAACCCACTCCTAAACAGCAAACAAGGAATATACCTCTATTCTTGTTCAAAAGACCAGGGAGGAGCGTGACCCGGATGATAGGCGAATTGAGGAGAAAAAAAAAGATCTGCCAAGAAAAGTGAAATGTAAAAATTAAACTCAAATTTACGGTGAATGATTTAGCAATCAGTGTGCTTTCTATACATTTTCGCCTTAGTAAATTGCTTTCGCTTTTAATGAAAATGACATGATTTGAATCGAAATTATGTTCAGTATTGTTTCGTAAAAGACCTCTTTCTAGGGACACAAAAGATACTTTTTAGAAAACAACACGAAACTCGTTACACATAATTTTCCCCTTTGTCATTCAATTCCCTAACATTGTCCTGGTATATAGACATTTATATATCATATTATCCTATATGTTATTATATAATTTAGTATACGCATTTTTTTATCTGTCCTGGTTAGCATATGTATGTGTATGTGCGCGTAGGTCTATATGTTTGTATAGACACAGATGTGTGAGTGTGTGTGTTCATGTTTATCCACAAATCTGCCCATGCGTTGTAAGTGTGGGTGATGAACAAAAAGCGGCGGGGAAGTCGCAAAGCATGGAGAATGATGCAGAGGAAAACTGAAAGCAAGATAGAAAGAAAGAGAGTGTTTGTGCGTACGTGCGTGCGTGTGTGTGTGTGTGTGTGTGTGTGTGTGTGTGTGTGTGTGTGTGTGTGTGTGTGTGTGTGTGTGTGAGTTTATAATATTTCAACGCGAGAGCACACCTGTGCGATTCGGACATATTTAGGTATTTCACATTCACTGGTTTTTAGAAATTCTTCGGCTTTGATGTACCCGGATGTTAGCGGAAATACGCAAAATCTGTTCGAAGTATTAAAAAAAGGAAGAATTCGATTGATGCAAGTCATTCTATTGCGTTATTCTATCTTTCTCGCTCTTTCTCTTTCTCTCCCACCCATACGCGCGCAGTTGTGCAAAACAAAGTTCCAAATGAAAATAATAACAAACAAAACAAAAACATTTCTGGAAATAACATGACATGAAAACAACTAAAATAATTCCGTTTCAAAACAAGTTCTATCTCTATTTGCACAATTTATATTGGAACTCCTCCCCTCAGAATTTCAGACGGAAAGGGCCTATCTCTATCCCAATAAACAATTGAAAACAGTGTTTCCAGATTTCAAGTTCGTTCCTGTCTGAATTTCCGGCATGAGGAATTATCATTATTTACATTCAAACTAACGTCGTCATATTTGTTATAATTATTACGACGTTTCGGCCTTTGTGCCCTCTAAAATAAAATAAAAAATACCTGTATCATACGAGATTATTTTTTGTAAATAATACCTACTTACGTTTTCGATTTATACGTCGGACAAAGTTCAAATTCCGCTCGAGGTTGTTCATATTAACCTTTTCTCTAATGCCTTTAGCAACAACACGATTCTACTACTCCCTGAAATCTATTCCATTCGCATATATCTTGACAAAATATCTTGTCAGGGTGTTTGATAAAGACAATAATTGTTAAGAGAGCAGCTGTCAAAAACACACACCAATAGCTGACTTAATCCAAAGATGCTACTTTTGCCATCGTCCAGTAAATTCAACAAATACATAGATACATATGGAGATATGTACGAGCCGAATGAGGTGAATATATACAAATATACATTTATAGGATATCTTGACATCCTATTTTCAACTCTACAACCTCTTTTCCTGCAAACAAAACATCACAAGACTGTTGCTACTCTATCGCAATTTTCATGAAAAATGTTCTGATGAGATACATGTCTTAGTATCACCAGTTTAGACGTTTACAGCTAAGATCCGGCATGCCACGTATATTGTGACGAATCATTCTCATGTCCTTCTTATTCCAAAGGTAAGAAGGAATTTCTGTTTGGACAGCTTTTTCCCCAAGAAACTCTACTTTGTGCAACAGACTTCCGAAAGGATGCTCCCCCCGATCACTATAATGTTAATCTCTTCAAGTCTAGGGTCAATCGTTATCTATCCTACGTATCTTCATGATCTGCACTACTTACTTCCTCATCTGACGTCCATACAAGAAACTTATTCAATAACTCTCTACCATGAGTTGCTCTTGCGACTTGTATTAGATCAATATAGATATGGTGGTAGAGAAATGATAGATTCATATCTTTCCTAGAGGCAAAAGTACGAAAGGGAACGTAACAGACTGATCAGAATATTGCATGGTTGGTTGTTTTTGTTTAGCCGCATATCAACACCTCTATGGGTTATTTAAATGTTGAAATCTAAATATTTTTACGCAATTTTATATTATTTTTGGAGATAATAATAATTTAATGTGGCCGATCTTAATAATTAACCCATAGCTGGTGGGGAGAGAAGAGGTGGTTTCATACCATTCCCAAGATTATTTGCGCGTAAATGAATGCAACAAACTCAACAGGAATTGGAACTCGGCTCTCCGATTAAAAAATCCGAGCCATTAACTTATTACACCACCCGCACACCCAAGCTTACAGCACCTGGTATCCGTAAGCATACTGACCAGGCTCGACGTTGCTTAACTTCAGTGATAGTTGATGTTACAACGTGATGTGGCTGATCACAATGTGAACTCGCATCGCTGATTCAATTTTTTCGATGATATCCGTTACGCTGCCCACTCTTATGGATATATATACATTCATATATATATATATATATATATATATATATATATATATATATATATATATATATTTCTTCATTTCAAGATAAATGATTTGTCAGACCCGTCCGTTTTAACTGCGCTTTCATTTTAACATGACGTTGAATCGGAAGTTTGTTATGCAATAAATGAAAAAAGTGACAACTAATCCAGATTCCAATGTATAGAAAATAAGAGGACGTGATTTTATCACCGTAGGTAATTCGTGACTTGCATCTTTTTCAATATAACTTTTATATATAATACATATGTCGGTTACTAACCCAACTACCGTGTGAGAACCGTGTGATCAGTAGGACGTGCTTGCCGAACAAAGTTCACGCACCCTAATGATCCCTGCATGCTCTGATTCTTCGATGAGAATTTCAACGAAAACCATATTATGAACAGAAAGAAATGGTTCTGTGCCGTTTATATGATTTCTTTCAGCACTTTGTTCTTTCCCATATGACCCATAGAACTCAGAAGTGTTTGGCTGAGAATTTTCCCGCTGATATCTCCATGTCCTCCTTGATATACTGACTTAAATCCCCCTGGAATAATACCTCCAGGGTATCGTCGTTGTTTTCAAGTGATTTTGTTAGATTCCATGTTTCACGCTCATACATCAAGGAAGGCATTAGACATTTATTATCGCATTCGTACAAAAATGGCGGGATTATATGTTTGTGGATAAAATATGTAAATAGCTACATAGATAAAGCGCAATGCGTATTCGTACATAAGATGTGATGCTAAAAAGTTCTCAGTCCGACTAAGATACTATTAAAAAATTTTGAAGTTAGGTCTTTTGATCAGATTTTGTAAAGGTTTTCTGCGCTCCCTCGTAGCTAGCTAGCTAGCTAGCTAGCTAGATAGATAGATAGATAGATAATTTTATGCAGAGTGTAGTGTACTAATATTTTGATCCAAGACATAACACGTAGATACAATGATACGCCGCAAAACTACTGTTTCATACTTAAATAAAATCACCCAAAACCTACCAAACTATATACATTTAACCATACACCAAAACCTACTAAATTCCATCCACAACATACTTGAAGAAAATAAAAATATAATAGCATCATCCGCATCTAAAAATAATGGAAATACTAATAATAAAAAAAAGAAAAAGCCAACAATCAATAATATCAGCTATGAATAGGGCCATAATGTGCTGACCGTGTTTGAAAAAAAAAAACTTTCCCATCACTATAGAAACATAAAAAATCTACACATTCATTTAAAAATGAAACACATCATTGATAATGGCTAATAGAAAAGTCAAAACCGCTGGGATATATAGAACATTTGAACAACTTTTTACAATTTATGTCCAGAAAAGAAAAAAAAAAGAAAATCAATAAAAAGCTTAATCATAGTACCTTGTTAGTTATCTTTAATGAAACGCAGGCGGTGGAAAAGGACAGAAATTTGTCTTGAATTATATTGTGTCAGGTTTTATTGTGCAAGTCAATATCTTCAAAATAAAATTGATATTTACCAACCGTTGTTTGCAGAGTTTTCAGGATATATTTCATATTTAATAAATTCCATTAGTATCATACCATATATCTTATTTTTGTCGAGTGTTCGTGATAACCAGTAAACATCTTACTACCAGTACTGTAAGTATTTCGTTCATCTAGGCATACCGTATGTCATCTTCACAAACCTCAACCCCAGCCGTGTAAGATAGACTAACAGTTAGGTTTCATATCTACACGAAGAGTACCAGACTTATTACCGCACTTTGTGTACGATTGAAACACACCAGTTAACTCAATAGACCTACCGTTAATTCCAAATGTACTGTCAATTATTTCTTGTAACTACTATCCTCCATATTTGTTTATGGTAATGGCATCTGCAGATAGACAAGCCAACTAGGGTCATAGAAGCAACTGACGTCCCCAATCATGTCAGCATAGTAATTCAGCAGAGTATACCATTCCACGAATGGACAGAATGGCATTAAAGCAGAGAAGACAGGCATACTCTGTTGATTTTAAGTTACAAGTAATAGAGTTTTTCTAAAATCAAAACAAAACATGGCAGCAGAGCAGCTGAGAGGCAGTATGTATCATCATCCGCCGAAATGATGTTATTTTTTATCAGCTGTTCGCGATGTATTCGCTTATTTTCCCATTTTTATTGGTATTTTTAATACAATAAATATAGTACTGGTTGTATGGGATGATAAAATATAAACTGGCAATATATATATATATATATCAGTCAGTTAGGTGCCATGCGTAATAATATCTTTTGATACATGACTAACGAGGCAGATTTTTTTCCTGCAGTAGATTGCCATTTATTTATACGGTAGACCAATTGCCATTCAAGGCGATAGATCCCGGTCTGTCCTGCTATTTACCCATAGCTGGGGGGAGAAGAAGAGGATTCATATATTAGCAAGTAAGTGAATGAAATGGAATCGACTGGAATTCGAACTCGGCTCTCCGATTTCTCAATCTGTACCGCTATCCATTACTCCACCATTGGTATTGTAGAATAAAGGAATATTACCATAATGACTTTGTTTCTTGAATTCTCTTGATGCGATATACTGTGATAATGCATAGATAAGGTACGGTAGTTCACTCTGACTACCGAAAATAAAAACAGCTGTCACTGCCTCTGGTGTATAAACGTACTGCATTTACGGTATTACCTGTTTTACTAAATTAGATAATGTCAGTTACTGTAATAATACAAATGGATAGTCGATAATATATTCATACAGTAATAGGGGACTGTGGTAGGGACGATGAAAAGGTAACACACCGTTTGCTCTCTTGAACGCAACTCTGAAACACCAGCTGGGAGTTGGATGTAAACACGCCGTGTATTAAGAAGTCTTGTGGTTTGTGGTGGCAAGTATGAGTTGTTTCTGATGTGAATAGGTATAACATTCTGCTAAACTATTGAAATTCTAATTAATAATAACCACAAATATTTAATAATAATTCCAAAATGTAATAATTTGTTGTGACAGAAAGAAACATGACACCGTAGAGTAAACAATTAAATCCACAAATATTTTTTCTAAAAAATACTTCGCTAATTATAGTGTGCGTCTTACAACTTGTAGTCACTTAGCATAAGGAAAATACGGTTCATAATATTGATATTTATTATGTAACAGCCATTATATAAAATTTGCCCTAAGTTTTACGAAAGATATAACCTCAAAAGAGAAAGAAAATATTGTAAATTTATTGACTGAATGGAACGCAACTTTGGAGATTACGAAGAAGTTGACCAGATAACGTTGGACAAAGAAGATCTTTGGAGATTAAGAAAAAGTTGAACAGATCATTATCAAATAGAAATTGAACACATTGGTAAAATACGAAAAAGTAAACAAAACTGGCTTTAATCATTTCACGTAAAGGGTCGGTTGGGAAAAATTAAACGTGTTATAAGCAATTAGTGCGGACTTATCAGCAAGAGAATATTTGAAGCTGGCATTGCAAATGTACACGGAGAGAAAAGATGCAGAATGTAAATGTTATTGATGAAATACATGAAGGCAACTAACCAGCCACCTTTAAGTAGACATTACAAACGTGGAATTTCGGTTAAGAAATATATCATATATAAATTTCTCAACGGTAATTTCTATTGATGAATGTAGAACTAAATAGAATAAAATGGCTGGAATAGAATTTGAAACTTTCATGGAAATAGTTAACCAGCACAACATACAAGACAGAAAAAAAATTGTTAGAAACAAAGAAAATAGTACTGAACTGTTGCGCGATATCAGTTTTCCTATATGGAAGTGGATGCTGGACAATCCGTTCAAAGATGAAGAGACCTGAAGGATGTTGATGATACCATGGACCTAACATGTGAGCAAGGTTTAGAGAAAATGGAAACAAAAAGGAAACATACTTAACATCTAGAAGAGACAATTGAAATTTCTAAGGCATATAATGAGAAAAGATGGCTTGGAAAATCTGATACTCACAGGACAGACTGAAAGCAAGAGCGATTGAGATAACAACTTAGTGAGCTTGAGCAAATGGATAGCGGAGCGAGATTTAGGAGAAAGACAACATTTATTAAGAGCAACGAAAGACGGGAAATTGTGTATAGTCATGATAGACTACGTCCTGAGACACAGAGAAGAGATTGCAGACAGTAGAATTATAGTTCAAAGTTGATGATGGTGCCAAGATAAATGTAAAATATTATTATTTCTTGAACAAGATGTGGTACAGAACAACATAAGAAGGTTTAAGTTAAAAAGTATAATCAGGCAAGAAATGATCCATCACATTCTGCAAATGTCTACATTGTCTACTTTTCCAAATATATGCAAAGACACCACATTAATGGCATGACTCTCATCATCTTCAGATAAAAATGTATATGAGAATTAAAAAGCATATACAAGCAAAGAAGCTCTCTTAAAAGGAATAAAAATATGCTGCAAGTAATATTGAAAATATTGAATTTTTATAGCGAAAATATTAACTTGCGTAATAAAATCCTGTCTCTCATTCTCTCTCTCTCTCTCTACATATATATATATATATATATGTGTGTGTGTGTGTGTGTGTGTGTGTGTGTGTGTGTGTGTGTGTGTGTGTGTAAAGTGGTCATTAAAGTCAACCCCTAGAGGCGACAGTCTGTTTCATGCTAAACGGAATCGTCAGGCCATGTGCAGTGTACTTTCTTGACTGTTTTAGCATGAAACAGACTGTCACTTCTGGGCGTTGACTACAATGACCACTTTTATATTTACATACTCTCTATCACTGATATTGAGCACCTCAACCCATAAATATAGTATACCTTAAAACTATTTTTTCATATATATATATATATATATATATATATATATATATATATATATATATATATATATATATATATGGAAAATGAAAATGGGTGAAATCATGTGCTGTCTTTATCTTTAACAGATACGACAAATGACGGACCTTTAGAAAAATTGTTAAAAAGCAACCAACAAGAAAAATTAACGCTATTAACGCCAAGAAACCAAAAGTTTTCTCATGATGGATGGCCGACATCCAAAATGTCGACCACTAAGAAAAACTAACATTTCTGATGTTAGCTCGTATTTGACAGATGATTTCAACAATAAAATTACTGACAAACCGAAAGTTTCAAATGTACGTCCGTAGTTCTTAATTTCCAACCAGCTTTATCCAAATAAAGCTAAAAAAAAAAAAGCGCGAATCAATATTTGCTTAATTTGCGCACATACACACACACGCACTTTCTCTCTCTCTCTCTCTCACACACACACACACACACACATACACACACACACACAAAGAAGCACATATACGAATCTATGACTTTCTGGCGCAATCATTCCCGCGCGGCCACTTTGCCGCAGCCATACCGTCTTGATCTATATCGGCGCAGACATGTTTTAAAACAAACCATTTTGACGTGCAATGAAAATGTTGTAAAACTAAAACAAGATAATGGATTGTTAAAATATGAATAAATGAAGCTATTTATATGGGACACGAAGCATACTAAGTTTTAAAAATGGATTGTTCCGAATAATAATGACAACTTCAGCGACGACTAACCGGGAGCTCATGTGGCTTGATGTTTAATACTGAGTAACATTCTCACTCGATGTACCACATACTTGTGGCCTTAGTCTAAACTGAGCAAAGCTTAAGTAATATCATAACTGTAAATACATATTTAATATCTCAACAGGCAAAGTGGTGCGGGAGAGAAATAACAACTTTGCAGTAGCTGTTGTTCACAGATTTCAATATGAACTGGAAGTAGAACCTCTTAGCCTTTGAAAGCTTGCGGAAGATTTACCATGAAATACGAAAAGGAAGAAACATTCATTATGAGAAGAAAATTGCAGGAAACAGTCCTCTTATTAAGTTAGAAGAAATTCAGGGAAGAAGGTTCTTGTAAGCAAACAACTGTCAGAAACGTTAGTACTAGAAATCACATTAAGTTTTACTAGGAATTGCGCACCCTCTTTCGTCTATGAGACAGCGTTCTTCCCATGTACTATCTGTGTATTTTTATAAAAACATAATACATAATTTGTGCCCGATGAGCTGGAAAACCAGAGAAACTTAAGTCGCACACTTAAACGTAGGTATTTTATATGTATATTTATTTATATATATCTTTGCTCTGTCTAACCACATCGAACACTGTTATGTTTACACCTCATGAATAAATTTGATGATTATTTATTGGCTTGCCTGTCTATGCACGCCAACACGCGCGTATATGGTTGCTTATATCTGGTCGTTTGAGTTATCCTAATCTATACCAATATATGAACAAAATATAGTTTTAAGGTATGCTATATTTATGGGTTAAAGTGCTCAATATTATGGATAGAGCGTATGTAAATATAAATATAATCAATAATAAATCAACAATAAATAATGATTAAAAAATGTTAACAAATTTAGCTGTAATTAACCGCATTCGGGTCAACAATTATTTCTATTCAATAGCATCTAGAATAATTTAAAACATGACAGTTAACCGCCATCCAATAACCGTTAGGTTAATACAATAGACTTTTCCAATAATGCACCATTGACCAGCTTGTGGAGATTTTCCAAGCGTAGCGTACATGCGGCACAAGGCCGAAATTATGGGGCACCCAGTGAGGACTGAACTCACCACTCAGACGTAATCGTTCGAGCAAGACAAGCTTGCTAATCCTTACACCGCCCCGAAGTGCCCAAAATGATTTTCCAAGCATAGCTTAGATATGGCACAAGGCCGAAAGTAGTGGGTAGCCAGTGAGGATCGAACTCACTATTCAGTCGTAACTGTTTTTTAGCGAGACAAGCTTGCTAACCATTTCACCACGCGGTGGTGCCCTAACCAGAATGTATAAATAGTCGAGCCAAAAAGGACACGGCCTGAAGATTGCGTTTAGGCATGAAACAAACTGTCGAAGCTGGGTGTTGTCCATATATATATATATATATGTAAAGACATTTGGCAAGGTCGAATTTACTGCTTATATGTAAATTCGACCTTGCCAACCGAACGCTCCTCTGTAGCCAAATCTGTTAAAGGCACGTCAAGCTAAATGACGGTTCCGTATAGGATACAGATTCGAATCCTGTAGGAGGACGAATATTTTCTATGACATTCAGGCCGGTAAATGTTATTTAATACTGTTTATTATAAACAGAGCATTTACTTAAATACTTTTATCTATAAAAAGAATGTTAAACATAAAAAAAATGTCTTTAAATAATTGTCGGACTTTGTCCATTTCATAATATATATATATATGTGTGTATGTGTGTGTGTATAAATTCTTTTCAGCGTTATTTTTTTTCATTTTTCATTTATTTCATTTAATTTAAGTAATCATTCTATAACTTTTCTTCATTATTTAATCAGAGCTAACATGACGTATTTCTAATAAAGTAATTTTGAAATATTAAGGTATGCGCCAAAATTGGTTTATACTAAAACAATTCTGTGTCAAAATGGTCCTTGCCA
Source organism: Acanthosepion esculentum (assembly GCA_964036315.1). Lineage (NCBI taxonomy): Eukaryota > Metazoa > Mollusca > Cephalopoda > Sepiida > Sepiidae > Acanthosepion > Acanthosepion esculentum. The sequence continues at coordinate 49,224,178 of OZ038480.1, forward strand.
ATGAATCCACACCAAACGGCTGCACAAAAAGGTACCATTCTACATATATACCTACATTAATATAAACTGGCGGGACCCGTGGAATTTCCACGGAACGACTAATAGAATGTTGAGTAAACAATAAACGTTTTCTACATATATATATATGTATAAAAATAACGCATTGAAGAAGGAGCAGTTAAAATCTCTACACATATCATAGAATGAGATACTTAGGCAGCAAATAGTAAAATTGCGTATATTTGTACAGGTGTATTTACAAATACATAAAGTTTAGCTGTTAAATCTATTCTTTTTTTAACATACAATACTCATAGGCTGGGAAAATAAACAACACATAGAAATACTTGGGTGTGTCCACCATGTGTGCAAAGAATGCCAATACTTGTTACTTCCCTCTCTCAACATAGAACCATACCAGTTTCCTCCGATATGAATACAGAAAACAATAGACTTATATATGTACAAAACTATATAATACATGCCACATAAAGTTTCCTCTTTTGAAAGATATTCATTTCATAAATATATATATGTGTGTGTGTGTGTGTGTGTGTGTGCATATATATATATGTGTGTGTGTGTGTGTGTGTGTGTGTGTACATATAAACCAAGGATACATACCTAATGTAATTAAGGGTCTCCAGAATTTCTGAAATCATTCCACTCCTTCAAGTCAGTACCTCTCGGCAGACAATGTTCTTAGTAAAGAGTTCGCCCTCTTCTCCTTCTTTGTCTGTCTCCATCACCTTAACCCTTACATTTGAGAGTTTGCGAGCTCTAAAGTATGCCACATACAATTGCCCCTGACTGAACACTGGCTGAGGTAAAAACAATCCTACCTTCTCAAATGTCTGCTCCCGTGACTTGTTAATAGTCATGGCATATGATAACTGGACAGAAAACTGTGTTGTCTTCATGGTGAATGGCAAGTTATTGTCGCTTGGAGCCAGATTTATTCTGGGTATGATGACAAGTCTTCCAATTAGTGAGCCACTAATCAAAGAAGACTCAAATGAATGTTGATGCATGGCCACCACTTCCAGTCTTGTACCATTGCAAAGTCCATCCTAGATAGAAATGTTACGAAGAAGCATTACTATTGAGCCGGGTTTTAAACTCAATTTATGAGGATGCATTCCTGACGGTGTCAAAGAGTTTAGAAATTCAAGTGGGTAGCACTCAGCCTCAGCAGGATCATCTCTCAAACTTTATCTGTACTATAATAAGTGCAGCAGTCATCTGGAAGTTGCCTCAAAACTTCTTCATTGATGATTATGCAGTCTGAGTTCTTTGGCGAAAGAATTAGTCCGCTCCTTCTCTCTTCCTCAGATGTATTATCGAAGATATCATCTACCAGAGAGCCGTCAACGCATGAAAATTGAATCACTTCTATGTCATCAACGGCACCATTAGGATTTTGTGAAGCTGCTGATGTTCCATTGCCAAGAGGCAAGAGCCGTTCTGCAAATTCCCTTTGATCTGCTGCTGTCCTGATGTTTTGGCTTAATCTGTATTGGATGAAAATCTACCATAGGGGAGAATTTTTAATACAGATTTCAATGATTGCCCCACGAGTCCCTCTTGGCAATATGTGTAGCTCTCCCCCAAGAGCACAACTTTACCACCAAAAACAGCAGCAATGCCAGTGATATCTCTTAAGATTTATCAATAGCATGAAGAGACAATGACGGGATCATAGAAGCCTCATCCAAGATGATCAAATCCAAGTTTCGTGTAGAGGTAATGTCTGTCCAAGCACCACTGCACACGTTGCAGTTGTTCCTTCGCAGATAAGAAATTATCGTATTAAACATATAAGTTTGACCACAACCTCCTGGTGCATCTACATAGAAACAGAAGTGGTTGGGCACCTCACCTGTCCTCTTCTTCTCTACAGATTCAAGCACAGCATTATCACTCAGTCTCTGTTCATCAGTAAGTGTTGCAATGTCTAGGTGGTCGAGGTCTTCATGATGGTCAAACCACGGTACTCCATTAAGTTAAGGCAGCCCAATTGCTAAACAATGAATTCTATTCTCTATCAGAATTGCATCAATTGCCATGTTTTCTGAGTGGTCTAAATTAAAACCTTAGTGCAAGAAATCTTCAATCATGGATTCCTTGCGAGTTGTCCACAGGTGAAGAGCATTTGCAAGGTTCATATATGTGCACAGGGCAGCAAACATAACACGCAACTATAAGGGCATCCGACAGGCATCAGCTTCTATCAATGCACATTCTACTGTGTCATCGTTTGAGAGAGGCTGCCTTTAATGTTGGCAAGATTCCTCCTTCTACAATGCGCAAATCCTGGAATGAAACATGCAGCAGCAACATTCGCAAGTGAATTTTTTCTGTCTCTAGGAGATACTTTGTACATTCTACTAATGATATTAGGAATAGGAATTAAATATAAAAATACTTTGAAAGGAAATTGAAAAATGACATGCAAATTAAAAAATAAGAATTTTAAATAGAAATTTAATAAGAAAGATAATTTCAAGTAAATTTTTTTCTAGAATAAGATTCTAATTAGTTAAATGGAACTAAAAATATTAAATGGGTTGTAACATATATTAAAAAATTATGTTCTCTACAATTTTCTGAAAAACTAAGAACGTAAAAATAATTTCCTTCATTTCTGAATAAGTCCTGAAAGTTTCATTAAAATCCGACAATTATTTGATTTTTACAAGAATTTCCCAATCAACGAGTTTTTCACGTGAAAAATAGGCGCAAAAACACTAATGTAAATATGACCCGGGTTGCCGACTTTAAAAAAAAAAAAATAAACAAGATTTTACCAAAATTTCGAACGTGCTAGAAAGGATTAAAAATTTAATAAAATAAAAAAATGCTTTGGTCGTTTCTTCTTAATAATAACAAACATTTTGACGATCAAAAAAATTGTTTTTATTAAGTTTTGAGCCTTTTCATCATGCTATGCTGCTTTTCGGTGAAAAAGTGGAGGTACATACACAAAAGAAATACAAGATCGTATATATACAAAAAAAAAATAGAAAGAAATGATAAAAATGGACTGTTATAGGCATCCTCTATTGCCACTCCTCTAACTGCTTTGGGGTGTGTGTGGGTGTTTCTTTGAAAATCGCCGGCATTTATTGACGGCAATAGTGAGATGGAGTGGATGAGAGAGTTTCTTTGAAAATCACCGTCAGTGAAACGCCGAATACAGATCAGTACTGAACAGTGTAACAGGCGGAGGAACTAAGTAACTAAAGAAGGAACAAGCACAATTATAATAAGATGAGTTATGATAGGGAATAAAAATCGCAAATTGCAACCTTAGGTAAGAACATAGAAAAGCCATAATCGATGAATCAACTATGAAATCAGTCATGACGGATCATGTATGCAGACAACAGGAGAGATAAAAAGTCGTTTGAAAAAATCAGCGTTCATTCTTTAAAAAACTCCTCAGTAGGGAAAGGCTAGACAATTACATTATATAAGAAGTCTTTGTTTAGAAAAGAACTTATACTCGTTTTTTTGCAAAGATTAATTATTTCATCTAATTACGAGTTCAGTTCATGGAGCATGAAGTGAAATTTATATATTCTAGTTAAGTTGGAGAAGTAAATGTAACATCAGTTGAATGAATTAAGCAAAAAAAATAACTGATACTAAATATTATCTGGCATGAGTAGCGAAAGTAAATCAATTTATCTCCTTGTATTAAATATAGTGTTTAATTCGAAATTCCCAGAATGTTATTGAATATGATCTGAAGAAGTTTGAAGAGTACAACTGCTGAAATAGTGCAACTATTACAGCCAAGACGAAAAAACACAGTTCGAGTAGAGTAATGTATAATAATAATAATAATAATAATAACAACAACAACAACAACAATGAATTGAAGTGAATCCGCAATATTTTTTCAGTGATGACATCGGTATGGATTTCTCATTAGACAAATGTGCAGAAGTAACATTCAGTAAATGAAGAATTACAGAAACACATTCAATAGATCCAGATTTTGTCGCAAAGATTAGGGAACTGAAACAAGAGGAATCCTATAAATATCTAGGAGTCAGCGAAGGAGATGGAATACAGCAAACACAAATGAAAAAGGAAGTAAGAAAAGAATACTACAGCCATAAACACTTTGGCTGCCCCTGTGGTGAAATACAGTTTCAACATCCTTAATTCGACCATAGCTGCCATTAAGCGAATGGATATCAAGAGGCAGAGGATTAGTTCAACTAGAACTGTCTGATAAAACCACAACAATCGGTTTTCAAAGATACCTGGAAACTACAGAAGACTGAATGATCTGTGTCAAAGAACATGAAAGAAATAAAAAAACTTTATTCAGTAATAAAGGAAGCGAACAAAACTAAAAGGAAATTTCAAGTAGGTGAAAGAGAGCAAATAAAACTTAATACACCCAGTGCAACGGAAAAGATCCTAAAAGAGAAAGCAAAAGCAAATGCAGTGTACCAAATGCAGAAACGATGGCGAGATAAGCTTCTTCATGGTCAATACTTGGCCCGTACCAAACAATCTGATGTAGACAAACCCCGTACCCATCAGTGGTTACGTAATACAGATTTAAAAGCCAAAACCGGAAGTTTTATTCTTGCTACACAGGACCAATGTTTGCTAAGTTGAAATTACCTAGTACACATACGGAAAAATTGTGTTAACCCGAAATGCAGATTCCTTGATAAATATCCAGAAAGAATTGATCATTTTGTTTCGGGCTGTACAGTGTTAGCACCCACTGAATATAAAACTCGGCATGATAAAGCCAGCACTGGAAAATCTGCAACTTTTACGGGAAGGAGACTGCAAGAAATTGGTATGAACATCACCTACACCAGTTACAAAGATAGGACCTGTAACAAATTTATAAGATTTTACAATACACACAGACAGAACAATGAAAGTTAATCGCCCAGACATTGTGATCAAATCGCCCAAGAACAGAATGTGCTTTCTTATTGGCAGACCGCGCAGATTGTAATGTGACTTTTGAAGACATTCATAAAACTATCAAAATACAACGACCTTGAAGTGGAAATCTAAAAAATGTGATACATGAGAACATCAATCATTCCAGTTGTATTTGGAGCCCTCCGATTGGTTGAAAAGGGTCCGATGGACTCATCGAAGGGATTCCTGGTAGCCCATGCCTTAAAGAAATCCAAAAAATTGTACTCACAAGTACAGTTCACACATTTATCTATGTAAAATGTGATCTTAGTTTGTTTGTTTTTTGTTTTTTTTTACGGAAACGGCAAAGACAGCTCAAATTCTGGTTGAGCTGTTTATGTTCATTTCGTGCTAAGACCCTTAGGAAAGGCATGAATCCAAAAATGTTTAGTGAAGATGAGAGCGGATGAATGGGTAAACAAGTTTCCCATACTTGTACAAGGAGTAGCGGCAGAAACAACTGTTTCCAACCACTATTCAATTTTGACGAGGGCTCATTAAAATATATTAACTAGCATGATCCGTGTAAATTCCACGGTTGTTGACAAATAAATAGGAAAATAGAAATCACAAACACACACACGAACACACACACACACATACACGCACACACAAATATGTGTATGTGCATATAATACCTTGCTACGGTTAGCAAGCTTGTCTAGTAGACCAATTCGCTAGTATTACTTCTTGTAGCCTTGTGCCAGGTAATCTTAATATCAACAACCAGACCAGAGGTACTTGCTGCGTAGCCGTAGAGCAATGATTAATGGGACAATTTAGCAGACCATAACTACTGTATTATGAGTTACATTCACACGCAGTCTCATGCACTTGTGGCTTAATGGAAGCCTAATCTAAACTTAACACATATGTTTCCACGCTATTCATTAGCCTAAATGGTATAAGTTGGTGAAATAATTAGCATTAAATTATACAGGTAAAAGTTGACTGCAGTAAAGTATGACTAATTTTGTAAATGTAAGATTAGGTCAGGTTTGAAAATTATTTTCAGTGCCTAAAATGAATATGATAGAAAAACGTAAGAGGCTATGCAGTCATGCAAACTGTTCTATTTCAAGCCTTCTTCCCCAACTACGGCAGACGAGGAACTTTGACCTTAAATATCGATGAAGGGAGACATTGCTGAATGGGATTTGGGGGAGGTATGAGAACGCTCAAAAAGCTTCACTTATAAATTAATAGTAAATGCATTTTCGAATTACGCCATTTCTGATGGCGTGTAAACATTTGCAATTTTTTTTCGTAAACGCTAAAAGGTATAATATCAGCTTTCGAAAAGTAGGGATACCTCTAGTTCATTAAAATCGCCTGATGTTGTCCGGTGGCGACAAACTCATTTCGCAAATAATATTCGCTAATGTTGTGAGTTCGATCCTTACTGCTTGCTTCGCTACTGTAACCTTGTGATCGGTTAAATATAGCAGAGACTTATTAAACAGCTAGAAGTGTCACACTTAAAAAAAACTCTCCTTAGCTGTCAAATGAATATTCCTAAAATTTGAATAGTCATGACATTTCTTTACAAAACCACATGCTATTTTATTATGTATTCTTGTTTAAAAGACCACTGAGAAGAAATAATGCTGTCTTCAAATTTTACTCTCCAATCTGTTGTCAGTACAAGATTATCTTTTATGCCACAAAACACTCATCTGTCATTGTAAGGCGGACATGCATATGTGTTCGGTTTGACATCTGACCTTCCGTCAAGTGTCACAAAAAGCATTCAAGGATTCTTACAATAATTGGCATTCATTAATTTGAAAAATGTCTATTTATAATGTCTTTCTTTAAGATCTCAAGAATTATTAAGTCAAAATTATTAAAATCAGTCTGACGTTAAAATTTTATTTTTCTTTATATTATTTATTTATTTTATTTTTTTACAATGATCATTACTTTGTACACGACCCAAGAGCCACTCGAAGTAGAGCGTTAAAGTGTAAGAGGCACAGTTTATGGGGTTATGAACAGGTTAGGATTGTAGTGATCCTCTTGGTTGGTTCAACAAAGTAGCGGTTTGTGGGAAGAAGCTGCACGAGTGGAACTTACATTTCACTAATGGAATACGAAGGGAATGAGAGTGGTTTGCTACAATGTGCGTGGCATAGTGGGTCTTAGCTGTGAAGGTTAGAACTGGAGGAACTAATGAATGTAGTTCGTCTGAACACTTTCCATGGAAATAACGATAGAACAGCGAGTGGCTTGCGACTTTTCGTCTGGCGAAAATGGGTTGGAAAATATTTCGTCAACTACAAGGACGCGGCGACGCTTTTGGATTCTAGCGAGACTAGAAAGTAAAGAGTAGGCAGCTCCTACCCATGTATAGCAGCAGTATTCCATTTTATGTCGCTATCAAAGAAAACTTGAACAAAAATACTTTAATTAATTAATTTTTTTTCAACACTAAAGGAGTTCCCCTTTGTATTGATAAACTAATAATACAGAGTATTATATATATGTTCGTTCGTTTTGATCGAGAAAGCCTTTCGGTAACTTTGGATGATATATTCTTTTCTATGTGCTATATCTCTTTCGGATATGGTTGATCATGGCCCTCCACAACATTTTAGCTCTTAGCAATGTTTATTTTTTTACTACCCCCTAGTCCCTCTTCTTTATTCATTTACACAGGCTTGTTAGGTAGGTTGCTCTTTTTCCTTCTGTCTCTCTTGCTTTCAAATACCATGTAAGTGTCAAATTTCCCAAGCCCTCTTTCCTCAGTATGTTTCCTAGAAATTTCAACTGTCTTTTTCTAATTCTAAATATAACCGTTCTTTTTTCTAAATTTTCCTTAAAACTTCCTCGTTACTCACATACCCCGACAATAGTTTTCTCAGTATACTTCTGAGAATCATACCTCTGTTATCTCATCTCGAAAGAAATTGTCCGGCATTCACTGCCATATAGGAGGACCGATATTACATAACAGTTCTGCACCCTTCTTTGTTTTTAATTAAATTTTCCTGTTTATTAATACTTTGCTTAGCATTGGGAAGGCATCTTTTGTTATTCCAATGCGTCTTTGGATTTCGCTGTTTCATTTTCCGTCATCAGTTAAAGCACTTTCAACATATTTAAATTTTCGTTCTTGCTGTTCCTCTTACTGACAACTATACATTCTGTCTTCTTACAATTAATGCTTAGTACTTTCTTTCCGCTTTTTTCATCTATATTTGTATCATACATTCTAACTTTTATCATTCACTTGTTTTATACAACCAATCGTATCAGATATTAGATTTATTAAATGAATAAGCTCAAAACTTTCATACACCCTAATCGTTATATATATAATTAGGTACCTCCACAGAAATTCGATACCTAAGGTTTAAATGAATTTAAAAAAATGAAAAATATTTCTTGAAACATTTATTTTAGATTTAATTTCAAGCTAATAGATTAAATATAATATTTCTAATGCGCAAAATATTTTACTGTATTTCAAAACTAATTTAAATTGACTAGAAAGAGTTTTTTTAATCGTTAAAAATTGCTGATTTTAGCTCATTTATCCATCTGTCAGCGCAATGTAATTCTCTTTATTAAAAGATCTTTCAAAAATAGAATATACTTTTCTGACCATTTATTTGAAGATTATTAGCTGATTTAAAGTTTAACTAATCCGGTTTGAAGCAAATATTACTTACTTTTAGGTTAAAATACCACAGAAATCCTTTTTTGACACGGAGGTAGGTGTTTATTTAGGTATTGACAGGTTGACTGACAGGCAGAGGTTTATCTAATTTTTTCTACCCGTAAGGATTACTTGGGGAATATTACGTGAGCGCCATTTTTCTATAATTTTTAATTACCTAGTAATCTTAAAAATGTAGGAAAATACTTTACGTAGTTTAATGCTTTACTGAATTTTAGATACTTTGCCTTTAAGTTTAGTATAGTAATTGCACATATTTCCTGATAATGTCGTGTATGGGCGCTTGTATTTATAAAATTGGCACGTTTATACACACATACACACACAAAATTTAAAATTATCTTTAAAACACTGGTGGTCGCTGAATTGGAGTAAGCATTTATGACTAGAAAATATCGTGTTTACTTAATAAAAGAATCACCTAACCAGTACAAGTTAATACATAATTTTGAAGGATTTAAAACTTTATATTATTCTAATTAAAAGTTAAAAAATACGCAAATAATTCTTGTAAAAATTCATTATTCATCGAAAAAATGTTCTCAAGACAGCAGTATCCGTAATATATCTTATTAAAAAAAGCAATTGAAACGTTTTTTAATTAAATAACGTCTTGCTTTATTGCATTTTTTAATTTACGATTCAGAGCAGATTTTTTTAACTGGGGGTCTTATTTGTTTTTTTTTTAAATGATAATTTATATTCTTTAAGAAGTTCTGCATATAACTAGTATAAACATTAAGCGGTATAAAACTTAATTTCTCGAAATTTCATAAAATTAAATAAGTGGAAGGTAATTTTAAAAAAATATTTTTACGAAGATTTTCTAAAATTGAAACATTTCTGAAATAATTTCATTTATTTGTGAATAAGTTCTGAAAGTTTCTCTAAATTCCGACAATTATTTGATTTTTTCAAGAATATCCAAATCAATGTGTTTTCCCTATAGTAATCAAGCCTTCGTCCTTCGTTATTTGTCCACAAAATTCGCAGACTTCTAATTGTTAGCATCAGTTTCCTTGTAGTTACTATTCTTCTTAAAACTTTCTCGTTTATTTACATGTTCCGTCTTTGGTATTCTTGCTGATAGACCTCCATCTCTGTCACTTCAAGTCTCTTCTTTCACTGCCACAAAGAAGATTAGATATTACATAACACTCTTTTGTTTCTAACCACATTTTCCTATCTCCTAATACTTTGCTCATGTTCTGAAATACATTTTTCGCTATTCCTACGAGCATTAGAATTTTTGTGTCACGCCTACTGTCTTCCGTTTTAACACTGCCTCAGTCAGTCAGTTATGTCCCATGCGTGATACACGCTTAGGTAGATTTTTTCCCGTAGTAGGTTGCCATTTCTTTCTGCGGTAGACCAGTTGCCATCCAAGGCTATAGAACCCAGCCTGTCCTGCTATTTCCCCATAACTAGTAGAAGAGGATTCATACCTTTCCCAAGGGTATTAGCACGTAAATGAATGTAATGGATCCGACTGGCATCTAGATAGCGTATATCCTCGTGTACAAGCCGACGTTATGCATAGTCGACCCCTGAATTTTTTGCACGAATTTTAACCCCTCCAGAAAGGTTATATCTGCCAATTATAAATTCTGGAAAGTCTTCTAGTCATCGTCCTGCCGAACAGATAAAATAAATCCGACGAGAAAAAGCATCCTTGTACTCCGTTTTCTATTTTGTATATGCATTCACAAAATTTGTTAATTGTCCACATGAATGCCTTTTTTCCTTGGAGAGATTACGAATTACACGAATATTCTCCCCGTACATGTGTTATCACAGGTAGGTCGTATATCGAAACACTTTTCATTCGAATAATTAAATATATATTGACACGCTATATTCTAATGAAAAGGAAAACACGAAAAAATTATAACGGTTGTACATTAGTCCTGACTGAATTTGAACGCGAAATCTGTAGGCAATGTTTCCGCTCTTATTATGGTCTCACTACGACTCAACCACCCTGTCTAACTTACGACTACATCCCCTTGAAACAGCGGTTCCCGTACGATCACCACAGTTAAGCAACGTCGATCCTGGTCAGTACCTAGATGAGTGACCGCTTGTGAATATCAAGATTGGATATGCAGCTGATGTAGTGGATAATGGCTCGGAATTTTTAATCGGAGAGCCGAGTTCTAATTCTAGTCCGGTTCGATATGTTCACTTGCGCGCAAATACCGTTGGAAAATGTATGAATCCACCTCTTCTTCCCCCCAACTAGGGGTCAATTAGTAAGACTTGTATCACTAAATCATTATTATATCCCACCACCAAAAAAAAAACAGAAAAGAAAATTTTACAATCTAAAAATATTTTCTGGCTTTAAACAACCTTCAAAGTGTTGATAAATCGTAGAAAACGAATAAATTAATCAAATACTGATTAGCTACACGTGCATAGCTTTTAGATTTATTTACATTCTCTGGAATAATAATGTATAGAAACTACGTGGCCACAAAGTGATGGATCAGTTTATATATTAATTGTAACATAGAACTGATCTTGTTTCTTGTTTGCTTACCAAATTCTGATTAGTTATCTTAATAAGGCTTGTATCAATAAATTATTATTATCCCCCAACCCCATCCCCCCAAATATTACAATCTAACAATATTTTTGGCTTTAAATAACCTGCAAAGGGTTGATAAGCCGTAGAAAACGAATCAATCAATAAATTAAGCACACTCTTGAGTCATTTTCTCTTCGAATAATCTAAATATTCAAGACGATAGAATGAAAATAATTTGATGATGAAAAATAATATTTTGTCATCTTTACCTAAAATTTGTTTGATCAAGATGCGTGGAAAAAAAGGATCGTCTGTGGTCTGGAATTAATATATAATCTTGAATGGTCTGTTTTGGGGAAGTTCGTGCCCAAAGGCGTAACACCTTTTCTTTTCGCACAAGTTAAGCCATTACTCGGCCAGCTGGAAGGGTGTTAGGTCATTCAAACCTGAATTATGAGGAGTACCAGACAGTACGGTCTTTAATGTGTGTTTCTGTTAAAGATGGCGTATGTCTACATAAAAAGATGTTTGCCGACATGCGCAGTTTACAAACCTCATCGTCGGTATTTCTTTTAACATACACACACCCAGATTTTGATTACATCACTCAAGTTTTGGAATATCAAAACTGACACCAAAATGCCTTCCTGAAATATATCACTGCAACATTTACGTATTCTAACACATACAGAGCTATTCAAAGTACTAATTAAAAAACGCATGAAAATTGGTTTAAAATATACGCAGGTTTCATTTAAAATGCAAGTAATTTTACCCAAAGACTGTATGTGACATTCCTACCAATTTCCGTAGTGTAGAATCTTTTCTTTAGAAAAGTTCTCCAGGTATCTTAGCACTTTGCAAAAGTAATTTAAACTCTTCTATCGCTACTAAGGAATTCTCAGTTCTAGACCATCTTCCTCTTTGTCGAAAAGATTCTAGGTACATATGCATGTCCTTGGTGTTTACATCCGGGAAACTCTTCCACTGGCAAAATAATCGTCTCTTGACTCCAAGAACGCTTCTTTCATGTTCTTTTGACATTCTTTATTGCATTCTATCAGCTACCTCATTTTCCTTTATTGTCCTCGTTCTTCTCGGGACAAAATATATTAGACAAAATATTTGACAGTATAGAAATCTCTCTTTATATCTTTCTGCGAATATTTTTGTGTTTGGTAATTTTACTGCTCATCATGTCAAGTGGCTTAATCGTTCTAATGTTACTGATGTTACCGGTATTTAGATTTCAGTCAATCAAATAGTGGATTTCCCTACTCGTTTCCCGAATAATTCTTCTCAAAATGCTTCTTTACTTGATTTGTTTCTTACCTCCTCTTCTAGCTCTTGTCAAGCCTCGTCTTCCGTCCTCTTGGCAATGCGGATCACGCTTTTGTACCTGTTGATATTTCTTTTCTTTTTTGTCGTCTATTAGACAGGAACTTCCTATTCACAAAACTTTTTTTCTGTTATCAGCGTACTAAATGGAATTCATTTTATGATTTTCTTCGCGACGTACATTGTAGTGAATTTTTTAACCTTCCTATTGAGAATCGTGCCACTGAAGATAAAAAGCTAGCCTCAAAGCTTTTGTATCTTCCTTTGTGCCACAATCTTCTGTCTTCTTAATTCGAAATTCTAGCTTAACAAGGGATTGACCACTGGAATGCAACAATCTCAGCGACCAAGCATGTTCCAAATGTGTCTCAAAAACTAAACGTAAGTCTGTTAGAATCCATTTGTAATTTTAGCTTAGCCAGAATTAAAGAAAAGATTTTCTCCTTTGAAAATGCGCATTCAAATTCTGGCCTTTTTTATTTAAATTGAAGGAACACTGGGGAAGACGCAGCTAGTGATTTAACCCACCAAACTTGATTTTCACATAAGTAAGAGCAAACATTACAAATTAAATTTACCGGTTAATAAAGTGCCTATATTTATAAGGCTCTACACACACACACACACACACACACACATATATATATATACATACACTCACACATACACGCACGCACGCACACACAGACAGACACACACACACACACACACACACACATATATATATATATATATATATATATATATATATATATATATATGTATATATAATTTAGGTGAATGTGGCACAAGGCTAAACCGAGGAAAATGAGGATAAAACAATAGTTTTGGTCATAAAAATTAGAGTTTTTTTTTGTGCCTGAACGCAAATCCCTTGCATTGGCGGGAAATATGTAACTATTTCAGAAGCAGTCTATCAGATTATATACACACACACACTCATATATATATAGATACACACACACACACACACACACACACACACACACACATATATATATATATTATCTTTTTAAGTTTCCTCATTAATGTATGTCTCTCTTTCTGCTTTTATTGATATTTTTATTGATTTTTAAATTTATTTCATATTACGTTTTTCTTTTTTGTTCTTTTCATTTTCCCCCTTTTTTTTACTTTTGTGACGTTGTGTATCTTGTCCTCTTTCATTAACTCTTTCTTTCTTTCCCATTATCTTCACCTCTTTTGTTCTCTTTGTTCGCTTGTAGCTATTTTTCGTTCTGCGGATTCATTTTTTTTCACATCAGTGGATCGTATTAACTGAAAAATGACGTAAGTCTAGGTAAACATTATGTTGAATCATTTTTTTTTTAGTTACGAAGCGCTTTTCTTGTGTAATTTCTCGTCTCTGTTTGCCTTTGTCATTGTATTCGCGTGTTTATTTGGTCGAAAGAATTCGAAGCAGGCCAGAAAAAGTAATCTCACCTGTCAGTGTACAGACAAAAGCATCGAAGATTCTTCATACTTGGCCCCAGTTCAGTCATAATTGTGCCGTGCGTCATCGTCAGTTTTTTTAAACCTACTGCTGTTATCTGAGGAACAAATGACATCATAAATTTTTTATTTTTGCTATATCATCATATAGAATGTAGTGCCCTCGTTTATTTCAAAGACATTTTTATAGATACCTGTGCATAATTACGGCCTTTAAGGCTTGTTCGAATTATTATAAATAATATTATTAAAATTATATTTATGCACTATGCAATCTCTTACTGTCTGCAGTTTAAAAGATGCAGCATGTCCACAGAGTGGAAACGGGGTCGGGTAACTCTTTATAGTTTCGTGAACTAAATCTCATCCAACTCGTCAAATGAAATTATCTTTGTGTGGGCCAGTTTTTAACACCGTTGTATCTTCTGTGCGCCTTTTCATGGTAATTGTTCTGATGAGTTTTCCTCTTTGATACCTCGACTTTACGAATTTAAGCGTAGTACTAGATTGGCACTTAGGTCTCATCATTTTATAATTGAGATTTTCTAGATATAACCGCAAGTTCTTTGCTGAAGGTTTCTTCTCTTTCATTTTTCGCTTGTGGAACTCTCTTCCGGTCTCTTGCTTTCCAATCAACATCGATTTCCAAAGAATTAAATCACTGTCATTCGTTATATTCTGTCTTCTTAATTCCTACTCTTTTATTGTTCCCTTTCTTTAACAGTACTTTTTCTTTTCTCATATTTTTTCACCCAATAAGCTCTTGCGTTTTGGGGCATTATTGCCTTTCTTGGGATGAAATGAAAATCTTCATATATCTAGGAACATACAGTTTTGTACGAAGGAATGTGAAAATGTTCTCCGTCCTAACAATAAACCCTTAAAAATAATTGAGAGAAAATCTATTGTTTGGCCATTTAATTAGATTTTGGGAAGTATGAGGGTCACATTTTATTTAGTACCCAGGCTGACACACAGATGGCGGAGCAGTTCGAAATGAAAGAAAAAGAACTTGAATTTAAAAATTCATGTCAGTCATTTGAAATAGAAAATTCTTTATTGAATAAAACAACTTTTCAGTTGGATTTTATAAAAATGAACGTTGTGAAACGTATGCCTCAAGGGTCTGTACCACAAAGAGTTAACTTTCCACAAACTGCTTAGAAATGTCGTCCTCTCGAACAATACACTTATGCTAAATAAAAGCTAACGCTAGCATTCATCAAAATCTTTTCCGATACTGTAAAATGAAGACAACCATTTCTTAATACGTTCTTTAGGCTAAGTGTATAGTTGAGAACCAAGCCTACGGGGTTAAAGCTAATTATTTCCCAGAAAGCCTAAATGGAACCAAAGTCTCCAAATAGAGTTCATTGATTTGAACTATACATTCACTGAATACTTTATTTGAAGATCAACACCATCAAGAATTCTTGGAATATACCTAATTAAAATATCTGTAGGTGGAAATTTCACGAAAGATTTGAAATCCCATATATTTGGACATGTAAATTTTTGCTGGTTATATATTGTATTCAGAAAACTGACATAAACTGAGAATAGAAAAGAGTTTTAATACATTATAAATATAAGCAGTGTGAAGAGAGAGTTCAACTTCGAATGTCAGCAATACGTTTCATGCTTGAACCCAATCTTCAGTGCCCACACTTACACTCCATCATGGATATTGAGCACTTTTATATAACTTACCATAAAAGTATATTCTGACACACACACGCACGCACGCACACACACACACACACACACACATACATACACACATATATATATATATATATGTACAGAGAGAGAGAGAAAGAGTTAGAGCTAGGTGTGCTTTTAGACCTCTCAGTCACGAAGTGCGTCCAGGGCGACGCGAGGTTACAAAGAAAACACATCTCTTGCTAAGATCTTACGGTGGCTTGTCCCCCATAAGAAGAGCACAGTTTCGAACCCTGCTGAATGCAAACACATTAAAAATCCAGTCCGATAGACGACAATTTTAATGTTTAAAAACAGACATCTATATTCAAACACGTTTATCCTGTAAATATAGTGATACGATTTTAGCGAGAGATTATGTTTTATATAGGAGTAATTGGCACTTACTTCGCCGTTATATATATATATAGAGAGAGAGATAGATAGATAGATAGATAGATATACAAGTAAAATGAGGGCAAATGGAGTATGATTCCACAGTAAGGTAACATTTAATTTAAAAGAGGGGTCAGTATTACTTTCAAACCATTCTGAAAAATTGGATTAGGATTTACTTTAAATTCATTTAAAAAAGCCAATATGAATCTTTTGCTTTCCAGGCACTTTGAAAATAAGATGAGTATTTACCTTTAATTCAATACAGAAAAGCTGGGAGTATATATATATATATATATATATATATATATATATATATATATATATATATATATATATATATATATATATATATATATATATATATATAATGAACCAGTTACTACCTACTTAGGTTTCACCGCATTACTAGCTTTTTTTTCTTTGTACCAGAAATTTAATGTACTGGGCGATTTCTTTCACCCTGTTCGGAAGTTTCTGGTCTTTTGTTTTTTTTCCTATTTTTTCCTCGGATGCCAATTTGTTTGAAAATTGTGCTATCCAGGTTTTTTCACCCACGTTTTTTTACATTATATATATATATATATATATATATATATATATATATATATATATATATATAACTTTCAACATGAACTAAGAATCCTGAAGATTTGTTTAGGTTTGTTTTATGGCATATCAACTTCAATGGGTCATTTAACGCCGACAAAATTTTTATTGCTGGTAATATGCTTTTCTTCAAAAATCTATTTCTGGGAATATTTTTCCTTGAAGAAATCTATAGCTGGTCATATTTTTTTCAAAGAATATATAACTGTTTTTATTGCTGGTACTTTTTTTTTTAAAGTATTGCTGATAATAATTTTTCCTTCAAAAATTATTGCTGGTAATATTTTTTTTATTACAAAGTATTTCTGGTATTAAAACCTATTTTTACACAAGTTTGGGTGTCAACTATTTGCTCTTAGCTGGGACGCTAACAGGTGCTACCACCCCGGGTCAGGGTGGACCTGGGAATGCCGGCAATTAAGTGGTGGTTCCACGATCCTCAAAACTTCCTGATCAGAGGCCTTGCTGCTGGATGTAGTTTATCGTCTTACCCAGGACGCGGATGTAGTTTATCGTCATACCCAAGACGGAAGATTCATGAAGAAATATACAGAATAAATATTAACGGCTTTTTAAAATGTCACTCATTTTCATTCTTTTCTTTCATCAGCTTAACTTAATCGAAAAAGTACTAATGATTTATTATTTAAGCATACGCTCTCTCTCTCTCTCACACACACACACACACACACACACACACACACACACACACATACACACACACACACACACATACACATGTATATTTCTTGTTTTCGTTTTTTGATCAGATGAAGCCTAGAAATGGGAAACGCGTAATCAAATTTAGTTTCAATTAAAAGGTTTTCCATTTGTCATATTTCTTCAAAACTTTTTTAGGATGCTACATGTTGGGGGTGATAAGATAATAGAAACTCTCGTCTATACACTTTTGGGTCACTAGGATCTTGTGCGAGAGGAAAGCAATTTGATGAAACACATATGGCCATACCCACAATCTAGGGATTCACCGTCGTGTTCATAACCTCGTTCTTATGAATGGCATTAATTCTGATGTCTTGCAGAAAGAAATCGGACGTGAATTTGATGGACACCATCGGGAGTAACAGTGATGTCTGCACAGAGGAACCTCTCATCTTTTCTATTTGCTGACTACTTTCAAGAAGCTAGCTTGATGCAGTTAGCTGCTAGTACGGTGAGAACGGGATGTCTACTTACTTCCGATATCAGATTGTAGCTGACATGTTGATGCTCTCAACTGGATCTGAAAGAATGTTAAAAAAATTTGAAAAACTTTTAACATTGAAAATGTTAATATTTAGCTTATGCCACAACATTACGTTAGGCCGTCCTCCATTTATAGCATACTAAAATGTGTTTTCAGATACATTGTGCACCATATACGCATGCGTACGGACAAATGCACATTCAGGTTTTAGCAAGGACCATCATTTTTTGAACCTTGTGAACTGGCGCTACAGAATGACGAACAAAGAACTGTATCAAATAACAGATACCATATCAACTGAGGACTTTCACCAGCAGCGACAACTACAAGGGATATCAACTTTAACGCGAAGATAAAATAATGATATAATCAAGCTGTTAACGTTAACACATTACTTCGAACAAAATGTTAGAAAGGAAGCCTCCATCATTACTGGAAGGAGCGATAACAGTTACTGGACTTAACAAAAATAGTTTCCTGAAAAATTGTTTTAAGAGAAAGATTTTACAAATCTCAACCGAAAGTAGCACTAGCTGCTGGTTCAGTAAATGCTGAAAATTTCCTTATAAGGAAGTTATCATTGGCCACTTAATTAAGGACACGTGAAAAATCCTCTTTAATTCAAATTTCTAATCAGCCAATGAGGTATCAACAACCTATTGAACTTCATTTCATGCATTAGTATAGTAAAGAAAGATAATTCAAGTGACATTGAATGCGGTATGATTGTTGCTGACAGACGAGTGAGTCTGCGGATCTACTAGAATTTTCACCTCCCACATCTCTTGTGTTTACAGAGAATCATCAGAAAAGAAAACCATCTAGTGAGCAACAAATCTATGGCCAGATAATTTTTGTTGATAAAATAGGTCGGAAGAGAATGGTCAAACTGGATCAAGCTGATAGAAAAGCTACAGTAGCTCAAATAAACACTCTTTACAATGGAGGTAGACAGAAGAGAATATCTGAATGCCCTTGAAGCAGATAGGCTAGAACCGCATAGGACCACACCGAGTGCCATTCCTGTCAGATAAGAATGAGGAACAAAGGATCTCTAAGGATCAGAAAAATAGGACAACAGAAGATTGGAAAAAATATTAATTTCTGTTGCGACATTCGGATATTAAGGCCCGAATTAGGGCGAAAACAACATGAAAGCCAGGTATCAACGGTTCAGCCTGCTGGTGATGTTGCAATGACAAGGGAACATTTTCTTGGTATATATTGGGATCCCTGGTACCAAGAAAGATTGTTTAAATGACGCGACATACATAGATATTGTGGTTAACCACAGGGCCCAATTTATGAGTAACGTGCACCCATCATCTCATAGTCAGTTCCGGCAGGATAATGTACCGTTTAAATTTTTTTAAATAATAATGGTTGAATGGTTCGTGGAACACAACAATAAATAATCTGTTAACCAATCCCATAGATCAGCTTTGGGATGTGGGGGAAAAGTAGATTTGAATCCTAGATTTGGAGCCAATCAATGTAAAAGAAGTCATATTAATAGCGTCGATAACAAATTTCGAAATGGGGCTTGTCCATATGAAAAAGAATTGAGGTGGTTCTAAAGTCAAAATAGTGCCCAAGTCTGTAGTAGAAGATCTTGCAAAATAAAGTCTCCGGTGCGTATATAGATATATTAGTTAATTTTGGCTGGACATCATGTTTTATCTCAATTTATACTCCTTCTCTCTCACATATACATCCCCATATATATATATATATATATATATATATATATATATATATATATATATATATATATATATATATATATATATATATATATATAAAATCAAGAAGAAAACCTTAAAGAGTCATTTCAGTTTATTTCGTGAATATTTCTATATATTCATTTCTTCAGATGAAATATTAATGTATGTTTGGGTAGCAACCTTTCTTTTGAACATCTTTCGTTAAATATGACCGACAATGAAAATTTAATTAATCTTTTATTTAGTTTTCCCAGCGGTCTTACATTTTTTTCCGTTTGGTGGCAGTAACGAAGTGCAAAAATTTTCCATATTGCTCATTTTCCCAAGCGCTTTCAGACACATTTTTAGTTATTCATGTTTGTGTGCGTGTGTATATGTTTGTTAAAATGTTTTTGTAAGATCAATTGATATTTACATCATATAACCGAGTAAATATTAATGTCTTAAAGACAGAGTTCCGTGTTCGAACCATAGTAAAAGCCTATATTTTAAATGATGATTTTAATTCAGACAAGTAGTCACTGCCTGGGTGGGTAACGCAACAAGGTTTTCTTAATCCATATTTCTACCCATTTAGCTTTGTGCGTTAACAAGTCTCACTTAATTAATATAAAAAAAGATAAAGACTAGTTTCAAAGGAGGAGAGATGGTACTCTTCCTGAGGCCTCGTAAAAGTCCTTGCTATACGATTTCCATCTCAACAACTGTCAATATTTACGAAAATTCCTTCACGCTAAATTCACTATGCATGAGTGTTCGGGTTGTTTTTATGAATAACAACAGTTCTTCAAAATAATGTTTTGACACTAATCTACGACTCTATCTCCTTTTGGTTTTCTGATATTGTTGGAACTGAATCTAAAACAACGTCACGGTATGTCTGCTCATCTAGAACTTGACTATTCTCGCCTGACTTAAAGTGAAAATCGTTGATTTGTTATTTTTCTGCCTCAAGCGCTACTTGAAAGGAAGTTAGTTCTGCTCAGCGATTCGACAAAAGGAAAAGGCGGAACACAAGTTAGAAATGGTGAAACGAAAAGAAAGAAACACAAAATAAAACATTCGTGATCTTATTAAAATGATATCTTTAGTGCAAAAGACTAGCAAGTTTAGTGAAAATGAATTTCCTGATGTTTAGCTTTCATGTACTAGGCGACTTTTGTTATTGTCGACATGGCACACCCAAATGCTTTTCGGACAAATCGGATGAGGAAGGTTGTTACTTACAAGGAAAACGAAAATAAAGACAGAGAGATTAAAAAAGTGTTGAGTAATAAATTTATGTATCTTACTCTATGTGCATGTATGATTAAAGAGAATAAGAGAGAGTAACGGGAAAAATAATGAGAGAGGTAGTTCTAGAAATGAAGATAATGAGAGAACGAGAAGAAAATAGGGAGAGTGAACGGAGAAAAGGAAAAAGAGAAAAGAAGGGAAAGAGAAAGAAGAGACAGAAAGTAAAAGGTAAGGAAGAAAGAGAAATGAAGGATATAATAATAAAAAAAAGAACTGAAGGGTGAAAGGAGATAAAGCAGAAAAAGGAGAATGTGGAAGAAGGGAGAAGATTGATTGTTTGATCCGTTTTTCGATGACTTATCAACCCTTTGAAAGTTATTTAAAGCTAAAAAAATATTTTTGGGATTGCAAGAATTTTTTTTAGATAATAATGGTTTTAATTGGATTCATACCTTTCCCAAAGTAGCGTAAATGAATATAACGAACCCAACTGGAATTGGAACTCGGCTCTCCGACTAACAATTCCGAGCCATTATCCTTTGCCCCATTTGCATATCCAAACTTACAGCACCTGGTATTCCCAAGCGATCACCCAGTTACTGACCAGGCTCAACGTTGCTTAGCTATGGTGATTGTACGGGACACAGTGTTTCAATGTGATGTGACCGTAAGCCATGAAGACAGAAGAGTAAGAGAAAAAGAATGAAAGTGTGTCGAGAAAAAAAAGAGGGAGAAGAGAGACTAATAGAAAGAAATTGAAGAAGGGGGCGAAGGTAGAAAGATAATAAAAAAAAGGTAAAGAAAAAGAAAGAAGATAGATATATAGATAAATAAGAGAGAGAGAGAGAGGCGGAAGAAAGAGAGAGATACAAAGAGAGTCGAAGGAAAAGTAAACAGGATGAATGGAAAGAGGGAGAAAAAGGAAAGAGAGTTTAAATATTGCTTTCCTATCCAGAAAAATTGTTTATTTTTGTAGAATGTATTTGCCAAAGTTCTAAAATGCCAGCCCAGATGTATGGGGTGCAAATCTCGAAAATGAACGAATTCAGCTTAAGACAGAGTAAAAAAATGCTCATAATGTTTGAATATTAGCACGAGGTATGATATTGCCTTCCTGAATAAATAATCTGCATTTTATAAGGATTCGAACACCAGCTGCTGGCAACAAAATAAAGTCATTACTGATGTGCCAATCAATTTCTTTTATGAATGGAAAAATGTGCGTGTGAAAAATGCTGTTATGGATTGCTTTACTCAGACTACACATGGCTCTTGTTTATAAAACTTACAATAGATAGATAGATAGATAGATAGATTTGAAGATGAATAGAGTTATATTTGCTAAGATTTATTCTTGAGCGGATTAACGGACACACACACACACACACACACATATATATATATATATATATATATATATATATATATATATATATATATATATATATATATATATATATATATATATATATACTTTAGAATACAATTTTTCTTTTCTTTTTTATACAATTAAGACGGGTTTCCTCACCAGGAAAAGATGACTTACAAATTTAAAAATTACAGAGTATCTTCTGTTTTCTAACCAAGCTTTTAATTAATAAAAGTTCTCATTATGACTTTCATTATCACGCCAACGACAAAAGTGTATAAGAAAAGATTGGTAAATGAGCTATAATCTAGCTAGATATATAGAATTGAAAGTAACGCTATGCACCTAAGGTTTTTCTCTCCCTTTCTCAGTATGTATCTATCTATTTCTCTCTCTATATGTATATGTATATATATATATAATGTGTCATGCCGTAACGCCATATTGATTATAGGTGACCACAATAGAGACACCAGGTTGTAGACCACATGGCACAGATTCTAACTGCTGCCTTTCAAACAATTCAATGGATTCACTGTGAACAACACTCTTTTCAACACAGAAACATGCAGATGACTGCTTATCGATCGAAATTGTTTACATCGGCATCATTAACCGTTGGAAATCATTTCTGAACGACATACATCTGTATCGCTCAGTAGATGCAAGTATCGATCATTATTTTCTGGTAGGTAAAGTATGATGACTGCTGAAAAGAATGTCTAAAAATGGTAATTATGAAATTAGCCGTTTCTTTACGGGAAACATTCGACAGTCTGCTACAATCGCTTGAAATTTATAAAAATATTTTTCTTAAAGCAGTTTTTTGTTCTCAAGTCCTATATCTGTTATCATTCTTTTTTAGTATTGTTGGGTGTTTTCTTCTTAGTCTCCTGATTAAGATATTTTGAAAAGTCAATATCTTGATTGTATTGTTAGTTTCACTTCTAGTTACATGCACTACCCTTTTTTCTTGTTGTTGGAAGCCTTCAAGTGATGTGTTTTTTGTTATTGGGTAAATCTCTCTGTAGTATTGTTGCATCAGTCTATAAAATCCGATGAAGGATTGTCTTCTTTAGGACCAAAATGATTAAATCACTTGAAGCCATGAATCATTGACGTAAGAAATCGGCTGTATATAGTTGACAGTTTAGACACTTCTGAATGAATTGAACGCTATTCATGTAATCCACATCAGAGTCTAAGAACATGACTCAAGTTCTCAGGTTAATATTTTGATTTTGTTGTATCTGACAGTGTTGGGCAAAAATTACCCGTAGTTCAACCTATCCCGTGTCCAATCTCCTATATTAATTTTATTATAACTGATCCATACACATATGTGTTTCATTAGATAGATTAGATAGTACTTAGAATTTATTAATTCCACATCCTGAATTTTTATTAGAAACACTGGAAAATCCGATAACTGCAGAATCATACCGATTTGCTTTCTGGAATTAGACACGACAGAAGCAGATAGCTTAGAATCATTCAAGGTGAAAAGATCCTATGTAGAGGCAACTAAGAGATATAAGAGAAAGAAAGTGAAGACCAAGAGATATTAAATCACGCCCACGAACAGAGCGAAACACAAAGTAAATGTGATATAGTGATTTGGATATGACAGTGAAGAAAAATTGTTGAAGGACCAAAGACTATTGGCTCAACGGTAAGGAGGGACAACTAACAGTAAAGCAAAATAACTCGAAATCATTGAAGCATATCGTGTATGAAATCAACAAGGATGGCGGAACATCTGCAAAATCTATAAAGAGTAAAGACCAGAATTTTGTTTACGGAGGATTAACAAAAGGAAGGAATAATTGTATGACTAAAGAAATGAAATGTCAGCGATTGTAAAAGCTTGTGTATGTATCATGTTGGTTTCAATTACGGTCAAAGTGTTCAGCAAAGTTCTTTTAAAAAAAGGTTGATGGATGAAGTAGATGGCGACAAACTAACAAGACCTCTGATCAAGAGATTGGATGTTCTGAGGAGCGTGGAACCACCTCTTAGTTATTGTTGTTTCCAGGTCCGCCTTGATCCGGGGTGGAAGTAACTGTTAGGGTCCCAGCTATGGGAAGATATGAAATCTTAAACAAAATACTATGAAAGTATAAAAATATATTTTTATAGCAAACAATTACCAGCAATACATTTTATGTAAAATAAAATTAGTAACAATACCGGTTTATAGTAAAATTAGTAACAATACCGGTTTATAGTAAAATTAATAACAATACCGGTTTATAGTAAAATTAATAACAATACATTTTCAAAGCAACATGACCAGCAATACATTTTATCTGTAGTTGAAGGCACACAATTGCGTTCAAAATATATTTAGATGAAGCCATAAAATTGTGTTCAAATTATTTAAATTTTGGCGATAACGACCAGTATCATCTAAAAGGGAGGCACGGTGGAGTAATGGATAGCGGCTCAGATTGAGGAATCGGAGAGCCAAGTTCGAATTCCAGTCGAATCCATTACATTCACTTACGTGCTAATACCCTTGGGAAAGGTATGAATCCTCTTCTTCTCCCCCCATCTATGGGTATATAGCAGGACAGACCGGGTTCTATAGACTTAGATGGCAATTGGTCTACCGCAGAAAGAAATGACAACCTACTGTGGGAAAAATCTGCCTCGTAAGTCACGTATTAAAAGATACATGATCGCCTAAGCGTGCATCACGCATGGCACATAACTGACTTGTCATAAATATATAGAGAGATATAATCGAACATTCTATCAGTTCATGGGCTGATTATCAGATTATAATTCTGCTTCTTCTGTAATTCCTTAATTAGCGTGTATTTCATGCCCAATCATTACAGTAGATAAACAATGGACCATTCCTGTTTGATTTCTAGAATAGACCTGTAATAGCTTGCCTGTTACATGTCCACAAAATGGAAGAAAAGAAGTACTAGGCTACAAAAATCTTTTAAGCCGGTCATGCATACAATGAATACAATATAAGAACCAGTAATACAGAGGGCCAGAGAAAAACAACAGTAACAAATGTGGTGAAAAATTATTTTAAAAAAACTTTTAATATGAGCTCTGGTAAAAATGATTATGAGACATTAAGTGTATAAGTCAAAGAGTTTGACCTATATAATTTTGAGTTCAATCCCTGGCCTCAGCGGAGAGAACAAAAACTTGGAAAGTCATCAAGGCGAATTAACTAAAACTGAGATATCCAAAGGCATGGTACGTGGAATTAGATCAACCCACCCCCGTGGACTATTTAGAGGGTTCGGTTCGAAATTTCAGCAAATATCATCTGAAGAAGGCCAGAGCATACACCGACCGAAACGTCATGAACGTGACACTAAACATGAGAACAATAGTCCGAACAATGTAAATAGTGTATAAACTGCTTTGTGTCAAAAGTTATTTTAACAAAGTTAAATTCGGGGTGATTGCTTGCTGTGAAACTAATTAATAGGCAAATTTAGCCTTCTTGTTTTATGCACAGTTTCCCCTCAATATATGAGCGATCACGGCTTCACATTTTCCTATTATTTGTAGCACACACTCCGTTTTTTTCCATCTATTTACATATGCTCGTTAGGTAGGTTACATGATGTTTCCCTCTGCGCCGCTTGTCTTCAATAGATAGTGTGCGTTTTAATTTTCGAAACTTTCTTTCTCATTATATGTACCATAATTCTTTACCATTTCTTTCTGTTTCTAACTATAAGTATCGTTTTTTTGTTACCGTTTGCTTTAAAACTTCCTCACTGTTCACATGTTCCATGTTATTCTCAGCATCCTTCTGTAGAACCCCATCTCTTTTACTTAGTCTCCTCTTCATCTGTAAGGATATTTCTACGAGGTTTGATACCGGATGGCAGTTCAGCACTGTTGTATTGGTTTCTAACGAAATTTTCCTGTTTCTTAATACTTTCTTTAACTTTTGGAAGGCATCTTTCGCTCTTCCAATACGGCTTCGGATTTCTGTTTCACATTTACTGTTGTCTGTCATAACAATTCCCAGAGAGTTATTTTTTGTATTTGCTTGGTTTTAACGTCTCCAGACCGTAGCTCATATCTTGGGTTGTCCCCTTTGCTAACGACCGTATATTGTTTTCTTACAACTGATGGCTTGTCTTTAATTCCTGCATATTTCTTTCTATGCCTGTCATCAACACGGTGTCATAGCCTAACTTATTTAAATAATGTCTTTTTATTTCAGCGTCCACATACCTATTGTTATTTCTATTTTCAACCTTCGTTCAACACTTTAGGGATTTAATTGTGTGACATTAAATTGCAATAAATCAAGAAACTATGAAATCTGCCTCCATTACAAGAGCGCAATGATGCGATAACAGTTGGGTTTTTCGCCACTTGAACTCAATAAAGATAAAAAAAAAATGTTCAAGGACGGCTAAAACACCCAAGATAAATTTGTCACTTAAAGATGTTTTTCCGCGATAAAAAATAGTTTTCACCAGAAACCTCTTTAAAAAAAAAAAGGTATATTAGAAAATTATTCTCATGGTGAATTAATTTTTCCAAGGACGAACATTATTGCATGATTTCTTTTTCGGGGAAATCATATTTATAGGCGTTTCCACTGCCCCACATATATAATCATTGTGTAGGCGTTTACAAGTCTTTCAACATTTTTGCTAAAATCATTCTACATTTTTCATTATTTACTTTTTACTTACTTATGATAACTGTATCAGATAATTTGTAAAACCGTTTTGTCTGATTAAAATTTTTTTGGTAAGTCATAGACATTTACAAAAGGTGTATCAGTGGCTCAGGGGTAAATAACGCAGAATCTGTAATCGGCGAACAAATTCACTTCAAGATAGTTTGAGTTCACTTTACACAAGGCATGAATTCACCTCAACCTATTAGGTTAGGTTGGTCAATTTAACAACATATCAACTCTCTTCTGTCTAAATTTCTGTGATGAGAAGTAATCATTATTTACATTCGGACTATTATCCTCTTCTTTGTTGTCAACATCAAAACGTTTCGGTCATTTGTGCCATCTGGCATTATTCAGGTGCTTGTCAATCTGGATAAACTTCAGGGGATTTTTAAGATTAAATAAACAAAGGAACAAGAAGAAAACACCTCATCTCTCTCTCTCTCTCTCTCTCTCTCTCTCTATATATATATATATATATATATATATATATATATATATATATATATATATATAGGGGGAAATTCATGAAAAAGTGGAAAAAGTTTTCGTGTCACGCGTTTCGAACGACTTAGGACTTCATCAGACTAATTTTTTATGCTGGTGCGACTACACATGCGCACAAACGAGAGCTGCTGGGAATTTAAATTTAATGTTTTTATGTATATAATTTAGCTGATCTTTCAGGAATGGTGAAATTTTGTAAGAGCCAAACCATCAACATACTTCCAATATACAGATCATGCTCTATTAATATATCCTCGTGATACTGATTTACCTGATCTTTAAACATTTTTAATTCCCAGCATCCATCCTTTGTGCGCATGTGTAGTCGCACCAACGTAACAAATTTAGTCCGATGACGTTCTAAAGGACGAAACTCATCACACAAAACCCTCAAATTGTTCTTGATATATAAAAATTGATATATCGTTAACTCATACCGTCGACATAGAAAAATGCCAATCTAGAAAAGAACAATTTAAAAATACCCAATATCGGCCAATTCATTTAGAAACCGAAAAAATATGTTACTGAAATTCACATAAAATATTAAGAACATATTTTTAACCTACGCATGGAATTTCTGAAAATCATTAAGTGAAGAACTGAAAGAATTGGAAAAACTAACCATTAAAAAAGCCAGAAATGCTGAACCCCAAGAGAAAGAAACGTTATAACAAAGCCGGAAATAGCTCATCTCAACAAAAGATAAAACAAATAAGCGACAACCAAAACAACAAACTGAGACACAAACTCAACACCATATACAATACCAGCATGTGGCAATATGTTGGAAGGCCAGATCTAATAGAAAATCTATCGGATATAAAACTATCCAACACCAAAAGGGAAGACTTCAGCTTCGGTTTAAAATTTGCCACCGGGATTCATAAAGGAGATGTAGTAAACACAATAATAAGAATTATAAACATAATGACAATGAATTTACTAAAGGTTTTATTCAAGGCATAGTCACTGCTACTATACAAATCAATAACGAAAATACATTACCACAAAGACAGCTAAATGCACTAAGGAACCTAGCAAAAAAACAAGGAAATCTACATCACTCCCTTTGACAAGTGACATGAGATTATGATCATGAACAAGAATACATACATACATACAAAAAATTAATTCACTACTCAACGATACCAACACATATGTGAAAATAAATATTGAAACGCAAAAATTTAACAAGGAGATTAGGAAATTAATTAAAAATTAAAACAAATCATGGTGTAGACTAATAGAATATCACCCTAGAATAACCAAACTTTACGGTCTCCTTAAAACCCCACAAAACAGGTATCCCAATGCGCTCCATCATCTCAGAAATTGACAAAACCTTCCACAAAATGGCAAAAATCATAAAACTTCTAACCCCTCTCCTTGGAACAATCAGCCGATCTCATATACAGAAATCAGGCAGCCTACTTGAAATACTAAGGAAAATAAACATAACATGACTGCCAAACTCATGGAAGTCTAGATATAAAATCCCTTTACAAGTATGTCCGGATTGAAAAATGCCTAAATCTCTTAAAAAGCATATAACACAATGAAATTTAAACCTTTCCCTACAACAGCTAAAATAATAAAAATCTGCCGTTTTATCACCTATCAATGCTATTTCATATTTAATAATGGTTATTACAGACAAAAATTTGGATTACCAATGGGATCGCCTTTTAATGGAGTGATGGGATGTATTTTCTTAGAATTTCTCGAATCTGGTTCCTTCCAAAATATTTTACCCAAACATTCAACATACTTCCAATATATTAATGATGCTCTCTTAATATATCCTGGTGATAATGATTTACCTGACCATAAAGATAGACTAAACAAAGTCAAACATAAAATAAAATTCGGTATAATCATTGAAATCTACTTAAAAGCACTCTGAATTTGCAGTCCTCAATATTTACATGATAGGGAGAAATATATTAAAAACACTTTCAAGCTTCTTCAGTGCCTAATTATTTCACATTCAATGCGAAGAAAAGGCTCATAAAATATTCCAATAAATAATAACGGCCTTTCCCGACAATCCTAATTAATCAAAAATATATACTCTCCTACCAACTAACTCCATCATAACTACAATTGAAAAAACTTATTTAAACTCAACATAAAATTTGTTACTACTACATCTAAAGCAATAAAAGATTTAGCCAATACTAAACAAAGCAATAAACTGCCACTTGAAGGAGGAATTTACTCCATCGCCTGTAATAATTGTCACAAGAAATACATAGGAGAAACCTCAAGGAATCTAAATAAAAATTATATAAACACAAAAGGGTCATTATACAAAACAATATATTAAATGCATTAGTTGATGACCGTAACGAGACTGACCACAATTTTGACATAAAAATGCTACTCAAAAGGAGAAAAACAATTCACTAAGAGGAAAATTTGTAGAGTGTGCCTTGATCGCAAGATCATCCACAGTAAATTATCGCCCTTGCTCTTAGAACATTTCACTGGCAGATCTTTTATTATCACAGTGTGGGATATCTAATAACAAAAGTAATGGAAACAAAAAGAAGCTAAATGAAGTCGGCTAGATTATATACAAAACATTTTTTTAATTCCCAGATCCCTCATTCGTGCGCATATGTAGTCGTACCAACGTAACAAATATAGTCCGATGCAGTCTTAAAGGACAAAACGCGTCACACGAAAAGGTTTTTCCACTTTGTCATTAAATTTTACCCTCAATATTGTTCTTGTTATATAGAAAGTTATACATCGTTATCTCATATATACATATATATATATATTACTAGCAGCATGGCCCGGCCTGACTTAAAATATTTTTGCCCTTCCTTGCCTTTAAAGGAGTGCACTTTGCCGTGCTGATGTTGCTACATGCCTTACTTCTTGCCTATCTCACACTGCGAATTTTTTCTAAGCTCTATACTAAACATTAAATCTGTTACGAAAAAAGAACTAAACAAAATGAACACAAAACGATCAGCTTTAAAAAAGGACTCGTAACTGGAAAAAACGAATGAAAAAAGAATGTTAACAACAAATTCTTTTTCATACCCAACCCAGTTCTGCGGAATCAGAATCAACGTTGAGTTTAAGCAAGCGAATGAGCCAATTGGAGTAAAGTTACATGCAGATTTAAATTTTTTCCACTTGTGACGAATGCAGCTATCGATTTTTTTGCATGTTAGCATGCTAGTTAACATTCGTGTCGGTCAGCTGTTGGCTCTCACGCTGGCCAATAGAATCTTTCTGCCTATTCGTAGCAGACAGCTATAGGAACTCACTCTGGCCAGTAGAAAATGGCCGCAAACTACATGAAAACTGCCGTAGAAGCATGAAAAACCGATTATTTCCACTATCGATGGGAGTTGGGAAATGCAATATCGGTCTTGGCCTTTCTACGAACTTGGAGCATGTGCATGTAAATTTTGATGCAAATCCATCGAAAATTGCGGCTGTGCATTCGTTACACACACACACACACACACACATCCTGCCTTTTATAAATAGAGATTATATATCATTATATATTAGCATAAAAATGAGAGAATTAATTGACCGGTTGTTCGGCCTGGAAACAGAGCCTCTGACCCTCGACAAATTAGCTGGGATTAATGTGCAGAAACAATTAATTTCCCCAAGTCATGTTCTCATTCTTCAATTTTTAATATTAAAAAATTCTTCTCATTCTTCGATTTTTAATTCGAAAATTTCCTGGACGTTACCCGGACCGACAAAACATAAAGAAGGCCGGAGAGGTCAAAGTCCGAAACGTTGTGAAAATAACAAAAATAAAGAAAACACACTGAGTGTAAATAATGTGTCAATTCTTGCTAAGTTATTTGAAATCTTAAACTAAAAGGATTGATATCCTTTTTTGTCGGGAGGAGTTTTACCCTCTGCAAGGAATGCATTTGGCGATAGGGTATCTTATATGTTTTTGACTATGAGCTAACTTCAAATGATAATGTCTGCTCTGCGAGAGTGACCAGCTAATCCCTGGTGTCCACGCAAGACATTTTTGTTTCTTCAACATCCAAAGTGCCAACCTCTGATTTATACTGCGGCTATGCCAAGTGGACTTCATTTACAGTGTCGGTGAGAAAGCGCATAATGTGGTGTGGTTATTTTTTTTACAGCCAATACGCTCGAATCTCTGTCACGATGACTTGTGACTTCGTGTTAGTACAATTATCCACGGCTTCCGAACATTTTTGTCGACCAAATTTCACTCATAAGGCAAAGTTTTGTAATTGTTTACCAGACTGTTTTTTGTAAACATTGTTCTACTGTATTTGCTTAGCCAATCACACATCACAGTTGCATATGTACTTTTCTATAGTGATGCCGAATGCTGTAGTCAGTTATCAATTTTGCAGATAATTACCTCAAGAAGATCAAGATGTGATTGTTTGAAAGGAAACACTTATCGTAGAATAAATACAATTTTGAGGGATCAAGTGACACTCGGCCGGAATTGAGTAAATTTTGAGCCACATTCAAGAATGGTAATCGACGCAAATGGGAATCAGACGTGTCAGACAACATTCAGCAGAAACTGGCCAGTCGGTGAAAAACTGTCTGATATATCGGGTTGTATGTTCCCACCACAAGGGGAGTATTTTCAAGTGAACTACACCTCCAGGGAGGCTATTTTTTCCGTCAATAATCAGAATACTTTTCGCACAGACCTTGTATCTTGGGCATTTACAAATTTGATCATTCATTTGTTCTACCGATACAATTTTTGTAGTCCGACCATCTTTTAATCCGGCTAAAATTTGACCAAAAGCAATTATTTCTATTTCTATTTTTATGAATTCATTCTCCAGATACAAGTTATGCAGTTCAATCTTTTTTTAAAATATGAGTACCTCCACAAAATGATGAAATAATATTTCTTGTCATAGTTTTAGAATTATTATTTAACTTTTTAAAACTTTGATCCAGACAAGCATAGTTACCAAACCAAATACTTTGATTAAAACAATTTATATAATTATATAAATCCTAATTTTGTATTCGCATAAACATTATCAAATTGAATTTAATATTTGATGCAAAAATATATTTTTAATGGTATTCTAGATGATTAAACGACAGATAGAATATATTATATATATGCGTGTCTGTAAATGTGTTTATACACACACACACACACACACATATATATATATATATATAGATAGATAGATAGATAGATAGATAGATAGATAGATAGATAGAGACAGGCAGACAGACAGATATATGCTGATTAAAACTGAGGAAGCATGAAACATTTACGAGAGAGACGTTCTTGGAAGAAAACAGGTGCAGTCACATAGGTAAAAAGTGTTGCAAAAAGTTAGTGTCAAATAGATAATAACAATACGCTTTTTATGAGTATTATTTTCAGCCGTGTCTGCCCCTCTCAACTCGCCTGGCCAACAATATGCGTAGCTATATACTAGCACCCTCCCTACTGACGACATGAAACTATTTATTCTGGATCTATCCTCCCCAATTTCTAATAAAATTTGTAGAAATACACTGGCGTGAAAAAGTTTTGGGCCAAACATGTAAAATGATTATACACCTTTATTTTATTAAGAAGTTAAAATTGTTTATCAGTATGCTTTTATCAATGATGTCTGTGAACATTGAGGATTCGGAAATAAGTTGTAGCGTTTTTGTAGTTGCCGTGGAACAGAAGATACACGGCTTTAAACAGCTTGAAACTGAAATATCCATGCAAAAGTATTGGACTAACGAAAGATATGAGATTATATAATCATTATAATATGCAAATTTCTAAGTAGGAATTGTTCAGTTTTATTAATATGAGTATAAAGTGCATCGGCGAGTCATTATAGTTGAACATTAGTTTGCTTTTTTGCACTAAAATCATAGTTAAAATTTTCTGCTGAAACAACAATGAAGGTTGTGAATTTGAAGGGGAAGATGACTCAACGAAATATAGCCAGGTGGTTGGGAATTTCCAAAAGCAGAGTTCAAACCGCCCAAAAGACATTTTGCTACTACTGGAAGTGTTTTAAACGCCAAGAAAACCGGAAACCACAAAAGTTAGATAAAAGAAAAGAATGATTGTGATAATGACGATAGGCAATCCAAAACAGTCAATCAAGTGAGGAGTGAATGCCGTCATAACAGTGAGGTTTCCTTTCATACAGTATACAGGGTCTCATAAAAAAAACAACTTGAACCGGTGTATAGGAAAAAACAAATCACCAACCAAAAAACATCGGAATAGAAGATTGAAGTTGACAAAAGAATATTTAACGTAGGATGCTGAAAGTGGAAAAAATAAGTTTTAATAATAATAAATAGAAAATAAAGTTGAAATTTTAATGCAAGGGAATATGCAAGAAGACTAGTGAAAGAAAGAAAGAATGCAAAGTACACCACAAAGACAATAAAATTTGGTGGTGGACACTGCATGGTGTGGAGTTGCATCGAAAGCGATGGTAAAAGAAAATTGGTAAATATTGATAGAAAACTAAATAGCGAAAACTATATCAGTTTACCACGGTTTAATTTGACCCCCCCCCAAAAAAAAACCGAAGATGGCGAATTTTTCAGCATAACGATGCTTCCTGTCATGCATCACGTGAAACAAAAACGTTTTTTGTTAAATGAAGATGTTCAACGTTTGGAAGACTGGCCAGCACAAAGTCCTGGTATCAATATAATTGAACCATTGTGGTGGGAACTGAAGAAACAAGTGCTCCAACGAAAACCTCGCAATCACCAAGAGCTTTGGGATTACTGCCAAAAAGAAATGGGAAAATTCCAGTGAGGAAATCTGAACCTTGTTTCATTCAGTGCCACATCGAATTAAAGCAGTTATTCGAGTCAAAGGCAGCAAGACTAATTACTAACTCCATACTTTGATACTTTGTACTTTCTGTAATAATAAAGAAAAGAGCTGATTATGTAAAAATTGGCCCGGAGGAAAAATATCGTTAAGTTTTCAATATTGTAAATTTAAAAAACTTGTACAAATAATAAATGGAAATGTATTTTGGAAACGCCAAAACGATCTCGTGCCAAAAAAATTATCTAATGGGTTAGTTATACACAGAAATAAATTCAACTACAACTTCGATCTCAAAAATGCTACACATTAAAAGAGAGAATAACTTACTAAGATGGAAAGTTCTTAAGAGTTCAACTATCGGATCCCGATGTTAACTTATACACTGGATTTATTCAAATATCGTCTTTCTTAAATGAAATACTCATTTCCCGAACTAAAATACATGACGATATTTTTTTTAATTAAAAGAAAATGGTTAACTCAATACTTTCTATTATATAAGATAAATGAATACATAAATGATTTATCAACTTAAAATAATAAGTAATAATTAAATGAAAAATAAATATATATAAACAAATAAGAAAACAAAAATTCAACAACAATAACGACATTTACTCTTTTGTTTATTAGGAATTAAATTACATCACTTATCCTCCTCCAGGGTTTAACTTTACTGACATAGCTTTAAGAATATTTTAGAACGTTCTTGAATTTAAAATTTGAAAACTTAAGAATATTTTTCCTTCACTTTACTTATGTTTATAAATATATGTCGCAAAATAAAATCATTACATTTACCTTGATAAAGTCCATCAGGGGACGAAAAACATTGGTAAAGTTTTTCCCTTTATTCACATAGTGTGTGTGTGTGTGTGTGTGTGTGTGTGTGTGTGTGTGTGTGTGTGTGTGTGTGTGCGTGCGTGTGTGTGTGTACAATTATAACAATCTAATTTATATACAATCAGCAATTTAATCTTAGTTCGTTTCATTTTTCAATATTTGAATCCAAAACAATTTCTAACGTTTCTTTACCTGAATTTTTGAGCAGGTTTGCATTCGGTGGAATTTCCGTCAGGAAACCCGTCCTTAAAACATTTTGATAAACATGTTGTTTTTTTTAAAATACAATGTCACTTTAAAATGGTTTTATCATCTTTAATCTGATTTTTTTCGCAGTGTTTTCCTAAAGTTATAAAACAAATGACCGCTTTTTTTGTACTTAAGTATCACAAAACTTGTGTTGTTCGCACGTTTTTGTCCTTTTACATTGTCCACGCTTCAGTAAACTTGATACTTTCAATATTCAATTAGTATTTGTTGATAAATATCCTGTTATATAATATTAAGGTTAAGCAAATGTTCATAATATTCACTCCTATAAATTCTTCTTTTGGCAAAAACTTCTTTGTGCATGTTTTTAAATCATTCTTAGTTACTCGGTGCAAATATTGAACAATTGTGCGCTGATTCGTAAATTTAGACAAAACTGGTGCACTTCAGATGGAAAATTTGAATCATTTAGAATAATTACAAATCAATCTAAAACCAACATTTCCATTAAGAAGAAAATAGATATTAATTATAAATAAACATTTTTAAAGTTACATTAAAAAAGACAAGCTAAACATTCTGTCACTGCAACATGCACCATTTTTTTTTCAGAAACAGCATTCTGTCAGTATGCGTGCACTATTTACTGACCACAAACAATCTTCTGCTTCTGACATTTAATGAATTTCTACAGTAAAATCATTAACAATATATTAAAATTATACATATAATAGCCCTATTCTAACGCTTTAAATAGTACCTGGACAGTGATATCCCTTTTTACATATCTTTATTATATTTCTGTATTAAAATAGCTTATAATACATTTCTATATTAAATGCCCAAATCTATGCAGGAGTGTGTAAAGTAACAATAAAATTAATGGGCAACGTTAGAAAAGTTGAAGTTTGATCGAAGTATACAAAATTAAAAATTCATTTAGAACTAAGAAAGAAAAAACGCAATTATCACTTCGTATTTGCCCTTGTTGCTAGAATTTGCAGATCCACTATGTGTTTTCATGACAGTGAACGAAGAGTTTTTAAGTATCTGTTTTATTTAACCTACACGTGATATAACATAGATAAATAGCTGGTTTGTTTACACCGCTCAAGCAGTTGTAGTCTAAATATAACGACGAAGATTCAACCGATGATCTTGATGGTCGACGCTTATTACTAAAACTTGTAATACTCAATATGTACATTTTATATATCTGTAAC
Source organism: Acanthosepion esculentum (assembly GCA_964036315.1). Classification (NCBI taxonomy): domain Eukaryota; kingdom Metazoa; phylum Mollusca; class Cephalopoda; order Sepiida; family Sepiidae; genus Acanthosepion; species Acanthosepion esculentum. Next base: position 49,260,668 of record OZ038480.1, read on the forward strand.
AATTCTGGCACAAGGTGATGCTTATAACATATACAAGTTGGAGTAAATTGTAACAGTATGTTCTCACTCCAGTTCTATATCACTCCTCATCTCTCTCTCTCTCTCTCTCTCTCTTTCTATCTCTCTCTCTCTCTCTCTCTCTCTCTCTCTATATATATATATATATATATATATATATATATATATATATATATATATATATATATATATATATATATATATATATCGAAAAATCGAGAAGTATAAGCAGTCAATTGATGATACCCCCTGGCGATCCGTCTACAAAACTCTGGAATTGGGATGCTGAAGGTAACGTCAATCAGATAAGTGACAAACCTTTTACTTATATTAATTTTCTCTCTCTCTCTCTCTCTCTCTCTCTCTCTATATATATATATATATATATATATATATATATATATATATATATATATATATATTAATACAGGGTGCGATGAACAAATTGTCGTCTAAATTACGCGAAAATAAAAATAACACCGACATCTCATTTTAATAGATATATTAACCAAAATTACACAAAAGGTCTAAAGAGTAAATATATTCAATAAAATCGCAATTGGCCTCAACCATTGCATCAGGACAACTTCGCAATCTTTCGCAACTCTTCTAGACGGTCTCCTTGTTTAAGTTGGTGGATGCTGCCATTATCCTTGCCTTTATTTTATCATTGGTGTTACAAAGAGTTTTGTTGGTCATTCGCTCAACTTCGCCCCACACATGATAATCAAGGGGGTTGCAGGTTTGGGAGTTAGGTGGCCAGATGTAAGGGATGATGTAGTCGCAGAAATCGTCTGACAGCCATGACTAGGTTCTCCTGCTTGTGTGACATGGTGCAAAGTCCTGTTGCCAGATATAGGGTCTTCCAGCAGCCAACCTCTTGACCCGGAGCAGCACTTCCTCTACAACGCTCTTGATGTAGGCGCCCATGTTGAGTCTGATACCCTGTGGGAAGATGAATGGAGACATAATGTTGCCATCACTAGTGATCACTCCAAACACCTTCGTAATCACCATTAGAGTCTTCTAACTCCTTCCGAATCCTCTGCACTGTCCTCAGGTTGACACCCAAACACTCTGAAATGTTTGCATTGGAGCTTCCGACGTGAACGCCAAGTAGTACAGCATGCCATTTCCAAATTTCTCGCGGAGTGAATTGCGTCATGGTGCTCTTCTTCTCATAGACGGTGCCCAACTGACGCTACTATCCTGTGCAGTCGTCAAAATCAAAAACAACGAAATAAAAAATAAAGAATGGAGACAATTTACCCATCGCACCCTGTATAAATACAGTAGCCTCCCCATTATCCCCAGATTTGATATGATCCAATATTTAGCATATATCTGAAACCACGAACAGTACCGGACCGTGTGTGTATTACAGTCTCATTTATATATTATGTACAATAAAATATTAACAATATCTAGCAATAAAACAGATCAGTTATAACAATTTAATGTAATAAATGTTCCGTAGATCTTAGCAATCTCAGCATACATATTTTTGCATATTGAGTCGAGAAATTTCAGTTTTTCACTTAAAACAAGAAATTTACGGCTTCTCCTTGATATATCGGAATTTCCAGCATCAACACACTTGCGCTTTAATGTATCTTAGAAGTTTAAAAAAAGCATTAAAAGGAGTTGTACGCTAAACACTATTATCCATCCTGGGTATGACGATAAACAACATCCAATAGCAAAGCCTCTGATCAGGTGGTTTTGAGGAGCTTGGAACCACCTATTAATTGCTGTTGTTCCCAGGTTCACCCTTACACGAGCTGGTAGCACCTGTTAGGGTCCCAGCTATGGGTAAATAGTGAAACCCCAAAACAGGGATCAAAACACTATAAAAATACATTTTTTATAGGAAAAATACCATCAATAGATATTAATAATAAAAAAATTACCAAAGCTCCCAAGAAAATTAAATTTCCGCATTGAATGACCCATAAGGAGTTGATATGCCGTTAAACAAACAAACCAACCAATTAACACTATTACAAACAAAATAGCAGTTTGTAAATTACTAAAATTATCTTCAGACTGGAGTTTGTTTTTGTTTTGCTTTTGTTTTTTATAAACAGGACATGAATTTCTGCATTGATTTATGCGATTAAAGTTCCGCCTTAGAGAATTTCTTGAAGCAATTTAAAAGACAAAAATACCTCGGAATTTCTCGTACAGTTCAACCTACACATATCGCTGTTACTTGAATTCCCATAATTTGAATTGCTTTTACATGTTGATATCAAGTTGCCTTTCTAAGAAATCTGAACGCAAAGGAAATGATCTACCGTGTATATTTACACACACATAATAATGGGGTTCCTGGGCACGTCGACCAGGTGTAATGGTTAGCCAGCTTGCCTCTCTAGATCAATTATAACTGAGTAGTGAGTTCGCTTCTCACTCGGTGCCTCATAATTCCGGCCTTGTATCATATCTAAGATAAGCTTAGAAAATCATAAAGAATTAGCAATATTATTGGTCCTGATCTGGCGACTCGGCTTCAGTTACTGCCCACCGCCGAAGGTTGCATCTCTGTACCTTTTTTTTTATAAATACGTCCATGGTAAGTGCTTTGGTACCTAGACTGTATGAATTTGAACGCAATAAATGAAATGAAATAAAGGAAATGGCTTGTAAACTTTAATGCCTCTAAAACGAAACTGCTCGCATTTACCTACCACAGAAAACCCTCCCTGCCTCCCATCAGGATGGCTGATGCCAAACTCCACGAGAGCACCTCTCTGCGCCTGCTTGGTCTCACGCTGTCCACAGACCAGAAGTGGAGTAAATACATTGAATCTATAGCTCCATCTACCGCAAGGAAAGTTCGTTCTCTGTGTCGCGCCAGAAGGTTTTTCTCGCCTGAGTCCATCCTTCAAATCTACAAATCAACCATTCGTCCTTGTATGGAATCCTGCTGTCATATATGGCCTGGTGCTCCCGCTGTTCATCTCGAGGTCCTCAACAAAATCCAGAGACGGATATGCAACGTGATTGGTCCTGATCTGGCATCCTGTTTGCAGTCGCTATTTCACAGACGTGCTGTTGCTTCCCTCTGTCTTTTCTACAAGTACTTTCCTGACAACTGCTCCAAACTGCATGATTTTAAGCGTGCTACTAGGTTGGCATCTCGGTCCCACTCTTTCACTGTCGAAACGGTTAAATGTAGCCATTTCTTCTACCCCAACAGCTTCATATCTTGCACCTCCCGTCAGTGGAACTCCTTTCTTATCACTTGCTTCCCTGATAGCTATAATATTCAAATATTCAAATGTAATGTAAAGCGATGTCTTCTGATGCCTTGAACTCGATCCCTGTCCTTCTCTTTATCCTTTTCCCAAACACTCCTCCTTACTATTACTCTCACTCTCAGTAACTCCTTGCGTACTAGTGGCACTCCAGCCTTGATTAGGGCGATTTGCTTAAAAACATACTAGACTGGCGGCGAGATCGCATCAGTTTACAATTGAACTAGCTAGATGTAGACGTAACTTCGGCGTAGTGTAATGGTTAGCAAGATTGTCTTGCTAGATCAATTACGACTGAATAATGAGTTTGATCTGCACTGGGTGTCCCATACTTTCGGCTTTGTTCCACATCTATGCTACACTTAGAAAATAAAGGAAACTTCAAGGTGGTGTAATGGTTAACAAGATTATTCTGCTAGATCAATTACAACTGAATAATGAGTTTGATCTGCACTAGGTGTCCCATACTTTCGACTTTGTGTGACATCTAAGCTACGCTTAGAAAATCAAGGAAACTTCGAGGTGGTGTAATGGTTAGCAAGATTGTCTTGCTATATCAATTATGACTGAATAGTGTGTTCGATCCTCACTGGGTGCCTCATACTCTCGGCCTTGACTTGGTGACTTTCTAAGCTACGCCTAGAAAGTCACCATATTAATGAGTTATAACGTGCATGTTAGTCTCGAGTCCCGTAGGTTGTCGCTAGTGAGTTCGATCCTAAGTGAATCTTTATCGTCGCTTTGTAACAGATGTAGATAAATTTAATTAATGACTAAGCATATTAGGACTGATTAACGCGCTAGTCACCATTAAAAGATTTATAGATAAAGTAAGAATAAATTATTTTACTTTTTTAAAAAATCATTTCATCGCAACAAGGCGGAAATGCCACTAGTGTGCAGGGGAGTACAGGGAGTGAAAGTGAAATAGAAGACTAAGTATAGAGAGGATTGAGGAAAGGACAAAAGATGAATGGTATTCAAGTAGACAGAAAATAGCAATTGATGTGGCATTTAATTTTTTGAAGATTTTAGTTATCAGGGAAGCAAATAAACGGTAAAATAAACTGTTTGGGGTAGAAGACTTACAATCAGAAAGAGAGACAATTGAAACTTCTGGGACAGATAATAAGGAAAGAAGTCCTGTAGAAATTAACACTTACAGGAAATTGTGTATGTGTGTTTTAAATATTGAACCTCTGAACTACTTACAAAGTACTGAGGACAAAAGTCAAGTTTGGCGTTTCTAAAATTTTAGACAGATGTCATGAGAGTTTTAGAGATGCGGAGGTGGCCTAGCGATTAGAAGCAATGGAGATCGTGGATTTCCCGAATTCAAGTTGAGATAGTTTTGTTAATTTCGTGTTAATGGCCTTAAGAAAGGCATGAGACACTGTGCATGATTTTTTTTCTTTTCGATTGACGGTCAAGAGACAAGAGAATGAAAAATGAAGAGAAAGAAGAAAAGCAAGAAGAACAAATGTAAAAAGTAGGTTTATGTAAGTGGAAGTGAAAAGATAAAAGAGAGGAGGAGAAGAGATCAAAGAAACAATCAGAGAGGAATAAACGCGGAAGAAAAGTTAATAGGATTGTTTACTATAAATGGTTTTTGTATTTGCTTTGTAATTATATATATGTAATTATTACATGGAATGAAAGTTTAAATGTATTTGTTTAATGCTTGATGCTAGCTCCACATAATCCTGTACAACTTGTAACATTTAATTGGAGATGATTGACTCCATTGTTTCTTGGAGAGCTCTGCATCCCGGCATAACACTCCGACAATTTATAACTTCGTAAGATAATTTGATATTTTTATGACAATAATACCCAGAAGGTTTATCACAATTTTTCTCTTTCTCGTTGTTTTCTTTTACAAAAGAATTTATTTACATTTTGTGGTCCTAAAAGGCTGTTTACAATGTGTCGACAGAAGTGGACGCTTGTGGTTTTTTGTTGTTTAAGAAAACAACAAAATATGGCAAAGATGATTTAGAACACATTATAAGATGTTTTGTAAAAGACATCAACATAGTTTATAAAACAGAGAAAACATTTTAACACACAAAAATGGTTTTAAATAACGCATTATATATATATATATATATATATATATATATATATATTGTATATTTAGGCAGCAATCCTTCATTTATGCAGGTTTCATTAAAAACGACAGACGAGGTACTACGATTAAATTTTTTATTTAATTTTTCTTGTGTTCGAACAAGTGCTCCCTTTTTTGCACAGAGAGTGCGTAGAAACTGTCCAAATATTCTATAGTTCCGAGCGCATTCGGCTATACTTTTAGCCATTATCAAGGATGATTTTATTTTTTTCAGTTGAATTGAGTGTGTGCGTTATATGTATGTTTTTAGTGTTATAGAGATGTTTTATATTCCAAACACAGTTAGCACATTGTTGCCTTGTTGTAATTAATATTGTTAAGTGTTGGCTTTTTCTTTTTTATTATTAGGGCTTCCATTATTTTTAATCTATTTTTACAGGTGGGTGAGGTTATTATATTTGTGTTTTCTACTAGTATGTTTAAATAAAAATGAAACATGCATATATATATATATATATATATATATATATGATGAGAAATGATAAGAGTAAAACAATATCTATGTGTGTGTGTGTATGTATGTATATATGTTAGTATAATTATATGTTATTATATATCATTTTATATACCACCATAGCATCCGTCAAAAATGAGATAATTATTTTTCTGTCTGAAATCAGACCTTCCAACCATCGGCCAATTAGCTGGGATCAGTGTGTGGAATCTCTTCCACTTCCTTAGCCATGTCCCATTCTTCAGGAGAGACTCGACGCGGAGGAAGTGTGTAGGAAGTACAAATCAGAGACACCACAATCATGCAAGTACAAAAAATCTAAATATCTAGGCAATGTTTTTAACAGCGGACGGATAATGTGACACTGGATTCCGAACACGCTTTGGAATACCAAAATATGTCTTCCAAAAGCTAAGCGAAGTATTAAAAAACAGGAAATTTTCGTTAGAAACAAAGCAAGAGTATTGAACTGTTATGTAATATGGGTTCTTCTATATGGCAGAGAATGCTGGACAATCTCATCACAGATGAAGAAGAGACTTGAAGCAATAGAAATGTGGTGCTACAGAAAGATATTGAGAATACTATGGAAAGAACATGTGAGCAACGACAAAGTTTTAGAGAAAATGGAAACAAAATAGACACTTATACTTCGAATGAGAGATAGTCGGAATTTTTTGGACACATAATGAGGAAAGAGTGCTTGGAGAATTTAACACTCACATGACTCATTGAAGACAAGAGAGACAGAGGAAAGCAGCGCATAACCTACCTAATGAACTTGAGTTAATTGTTGGTAGAACAGAGATTAGAAGAGGTAGCAAAAAGATAAAACTTATTAAGAACTGGAAGTTGTGGGGAACCATGATCGCCCACGTCCCGAATGTGTACGACACATAGAAGAAGAATGACGAATTGGACAGGAAGTAAAGAAGAAGAAGAAGAAGAAGAAGAAGAAGAAGAAGAAGAAGAAGAAGAAGAAGAAGAAGAAGAAGAAGAAAGGGTAAGTGATAGGAGAGAGGAGAAAATATGAGGAGATGAAATAAGGTAAGAGGAAGGAGAAGAGTAAATGTAAGGAAAAGAAGAAGAAAGTAAATGTGGGATGAGAAGTGGAAATCATTTAAGGGGAGAAGTAGAACAAGAGTGAAAGGATAAGAGAAGAAAGAGAAACATAAGAAACGGGTTGAAGGTGGAGAAAATGAACAGCAGTATTTCGGACAGACACAACAAAAGGAGAGAGAGCGAGAGAGAGGACTATAACAACAGCAGCAATATAAATAATAAACAGAAACGGTTTCTCTCCGAGTGTCTTTTACTCCTACGCATTCTCTAGCTCCCTGGTAAAGGGTCACTTCACTTCAACGAAAAACTGACATAATTTTTTTCTAGACTTATTTGTGCAAAACAGCGATCATGCCATTTGAGAAAATGATTTTAATGGTTTATTCTTCTTCCTCGACCGAATTTCTCTTTCTTTATTATTTTTTACTTTAGAAGATATTTCACGATTTCATTCAGATCGAATTTTGGATGTAATGATTGAGTATTTGCAGGTATTATGAAGTGCCTAGGAGTGCTTGATGGAATGAAGCAACAAGTGTCAGTCGTTACTCTACACCCCTCGATCTAATGAGACGCAGTCGAGACACCTGTCAGATAGCAATGGTTCACAGGTTAGTCTTGCTAAGTGATTTCGACACTCATCATTGTGGTTCCCTGCCTCACAATAGTTAGGCTTTAGGGTTTGGCCGGTATTTATAAATCAATGTGACAATTTCATTTTTTCTTTCTTTTTATGCTTCAATTTATATTTTGTTTTCTTTTTCCTTCTTCACTGATTAGCCTCCTATTTATTGTTCCTCTTTCACATCAATTTCTCTCTGTCTTTCTTTCTCGTGTGTCAACTAAACGAACAAATTGATCAGTTTGGTAATGGCAATATTAGCCGTTTCCTTATAAGGAAGCTTTCCACATTCAGTAGTCGAGCAACCAGTGCTACTCAACTTAAACTTTGCTTCATACTCTGGCCATCAGAGTGGCATCAAAGTGTAATATCAGTTCACCTCATATCTAACGGTAGTGATAATATTGGCCGTTTCCTTATAAGAAAACATTCGACATTTATTGATCGAGCAGCTAGTGCTATTTATGTTAGGCATCAAAGTGTAATATCAGTTCTCCTCATCTCTAATGGTATTGGTGATGGTGATATTAGCTGTTGCTGTAAGGTTAGGCATATGGGGAGTACCAGGATTCGCTGTGTCCTGAAAGGACGCGGCACATTGAAGAAGAAGAAGAAGAATACATACAAACATTCACATACACACACACACACACACACACACACACACACACACACACACACACACGTGTGTGTGTGTGTGCGTATGTTTATGTGTTTATGTGTGTGGAAAATACTCTATGATAGACGTTTCGTCCTTCAAAAGGACTTCTTCACACTAAATAATGTTATCATTGATAAAATCATATATATGTAGAGAAAGAAACGAAATAACGAACATCGGTTATAATTATACATCAAGAGAAACGCTGAAAATGCAGGTACGCTTAAATTTTAATTTTAATTTAAAATTTTTGGCGTTCAATGTTTCTAGGTGCACAACCTAGCCGACATCATTCAGCTTCCTACCGCTTTTGCTTTATTGTTTTTATACCTGTTATTTTGAAAATCCTTTCGAAGGACATTTTTGTCACACAGCAACCAAGCATTAGTCTTATATATATATATATATATATATATATATATATATATATATATATATATATATATATATATATATATATATATATATATATATATTCTGATTTTCTGTCCTGGAGTAACAAGGTGCCTCACACATTTCATGTACGATTTCATTTTTTTTTCAGTCTTTTTTCACTGCTCTTTGGACTGTCATAGCTGAAATCCTCTCTCGCGTGCCAAACGTCTTATAGATTGAGTTTGATATTTTCTAATTGTTCTTTCTAACTCTAAGCTAAAATGATGATTCCTCTTGCTGTTGTCACCTCCTGATCCAGTTTTCCTCTCTACTATTCCTTTTTTATTAAACTTATTCACTGTTATCATGATTGTTTTTTAATGAAATTTGAAGGTGGAACTCAGTGTATGAATGTTGGTACTATTACTGAAGGCCTGAATAATGTTTTCCTCTCACCATTGCTCAGTTAGGAAGACATAATGAGACTGACACCAAACGATTTTAACCTGTTCTTTTTCTAACTGAATAACTCAAAGGATTTTCAGTGATTCTTACAGCAAGTGGTGTCAAGATGGCTAAACGTCTTATCTGAACACCTGGAAAAAATAAACTCAATCAATATAGTGTTTTTTTTTAATATTAAACATTTTGTGGGATCGAAAATTATGATGTTACACGATTTGGACAATTTTACTGTAATATCCGGTATATATATACATATGTGTGTGTGTGTGTGTGTGTGTGTGTGTGTGTGTGTGTGTGTGTGTAAAAAATCAGATATAACTAAAATATCTCTGTAAAATGCCAATATAAATAAGGAAAAAAACGAAAAATGACAGACCTTATCAAGGCATTTGTCTTGATAAAGCCCATCAGAGGAAGAAACGTGTCAACAAAGGTGTTTTCCTTTTGTCTTTATTCATATATATATATATATATATATATATATATATATATATATATATATATATATATATAAAGAGAGAGAGAGGAAGAGAGAGGTCAAAACGTTAAAGATGCAGACATATATATATATATATATATATATATATATATATATATATATATGAGAAAAGTATTCAATACTAAGGACATCTTGTATGTAAATATAAATATATTATGTGCACATAAGTATCAATATTGGATGGCGTCAGATTATCACTTTTCAGCTGATACGCATATTCAAATAGTTCATATATATATATATATATATATATATATATATGTATATATATATATATATATATATATATATATATATATATATATATATATATATATATATATATATATATATAAATATAAATTTGATCATCTTTCAATCAATCGATAAGCATTATTTAACATTTCAAGATTTTGAATAAAGAGCAAATTTATGTTCCACTGTTTCAGATCTTTTAACTCTGTTCCTAATAACAAAATTATTAAAATAAGTATTCCTTTTGGCCCGGACTATATTTGCAAGATCATCTCTCGCTCTCCATTCATATATATATAACTCTCTCTCTCTCTCTCTCTCTATCTTTTTCTATTTATATCTATATATCCACGTAAGTTTTATTAAAAACTGAAGACCAATTTTCTCTGCTTTTGTATTTCATTAATAGAAAAGCAGCTAAAAGGTCGTTCTTTCGAAAGCAGTCATTTTAAATTAGCTCCTCATAAAATCAATATACTGGCCAATCTGAAAACAGACAGCGTTAAAGTGAAGCCGGGCCGTTTGTCAACTAATAATAATAAACAGGGCGTCATCACTTTCTTCCAAATATGTGACGTCAACTCATAGATGGTGCCAAGTTGTCAAATAAACCCACGTGTCCCCTCTAAGCAATGAAGACACGATGCTTATTGTTAGCTGGGCGGGAACTGTAATAAAGAATTTGGAAAAGGTTATTCCATAGTTTTCACGCTGATAAAAAATGAAATACTTGTAATATTTACGTTATTGCATAACATCGAGGGAGTAGTCCGAGATAGATCAGTGATTCGATGTGTGGGTTGAGGTTGTGGTCTGGAATCACGGAATGCATGTTCAATGGTGAAATGCCCGTGGAGAAGTCTCGACAGATGCCACCAAAATTGGGGTAATGGTTTGGCCATAGGTGGGGAAGATTGTTGTTGGGAACAAATAGAAGCAAAACATGGTTGGCGCTGTTGTTGTTGTTGTAGAATAATAATAATAATAATAATAATAATAATAATAATAATAATAATAATAATAATAATGGCAAGGAGGAGAAAAATAAAGAAAAAGAAAAATATCATGATGATAGAATAGAAAAGATGAAATGAAAATAAAAGCGAGTAGAGACAAAAAAAGACACAGAAATAGAAGTAAAGAAATGGGAAAAACGGAAAAAGAAATAGAGTACGAAGCAGACTAGAGAACAAAAACAATGAAAGAAGACGGAAAGAAAAAATATGTAGAAATAAAATTCATTTAGAAAGAATAAAGAGTAAGGGCCGTAGAAGAAAGGTAAAAAATGTGAGAAAAAGTGTAAAGAAGGAGAATAAAAGGAAAAGTGAGGGAAAAGAAAGTAATCTGAATAAAATAAAAAATGATGAAAGAAAATGGGAACGAAGATATAAATAAATAAAAAAGAGTAAGAACCGAAGAAGAAATTAAAAAAGAAAAGGTAAATAAAATATAAAAAAATCAGTAAAGAAGAAGAGTGAAAGACAAAGCAAGTGAAAAGGTAATAAAAACGACGAAATGTTATAGACAAAGAAAGAAAGAAAAAAGAAAGAATAAGGAGCGAAGAAGGATGAAAAAAAAGAATTAGAAAGAAAATTAAAATAAAAAGTCAATGAAAAAAACTGGCTAAAAAGAAAGAACCAGAGAAAAGCTTAAAAAATTTTCCATGGAAAGGAAAGCAATTGAGAAAGAATAAAACTAATGTAGGGTTAAATGGGCGCCTTCGCAGTGGAACTAAGTTCCGGGGGGTGGGGGTTGAAAAGTTATCGGTTTATTTCCTAAAATCTAACCAAATTATAAAACATGAGTTTTTAAACAGCTTTTTTCAATACTTATCCTTCATAAAAATTCGTTCACTAACAGATGTCTATGCAGGTACAGCACAACCGTAAATGATTGGATGTATATTTATCAAATATTACTCACCTCACTGACATTAACTTTGGATTGTCAGTTTCGAGAAATTGTGCAAAAAATGTCTAAAAATAACGATACTCCTACTTGTAGGCGTTATAGAAGGGTTAAAATAATAGTCTATGAAGTAACGTATCATGCTGAGTTTGCAAAGTCGTTATTGTTAGTTCTTATTTTTATCTCAGCGAACAACAAAAAGATTGCTACTCAGAATGTCTGTTTTGACGCGCAGGATTAGGCCATCTCTCATTAAGATGTTTAAGAAAACAAACACTACGATAAAATCATAAGAGAACAAAATTCATGGATGTTTATCACAGTAAATTCTTTGAGTTAGCATTATGATATAATACAAAACAAAATTCTGGAAGACTCACCGGTTTGAGAAACCGTCTAAAAATGAAAGATCAAAGCAAATAAGTTTAAATCATGATCAAATGAACGCGAATGGCGGCGCTAACTAGCATTTGCCTAAGCTCTATCCTTGATTATTACTGGCATGGTCCTGACCACTAAGGAATAAAATTAGGAATATGTCTGGAGTATAGAAAGCATAGGACATAGTTTCCCAGAAATACAAGTCCTGATTAAAAAAAAGTATTGAGACTGGTGCTTTAAAAATAAAACTACAACACACATCAATTCGGCATTTAATGTCTTTTGAAGTAGTCTCCTTCTGAAGACACTTCACTTGTCCAACGTCGTTTCAATTGATTCCTGGAACTCCTTTTCTGGGATTTCATTATGTCTTTATCTAATTATTATTTTATAATTTTATTTTGACATGTTCCAACTTATCACACTGATAAAAAATGAGACCTGTTGCACATGTCTCTCTTTACCGAACGACGGTTCAGTCCCTAACTTATTATTTTTGTATTGCCTTCAGTCATGAGTTTTTGTGGGGAGAAGGAAGTTTAGTGGAGTGGTTTCATTTTGCCTTCTCCAGGATGACTTTATTGAGACATCATATCTAGTTAACTGGCCGCGGACTCTTTTAACATTCCTTAAAATTCTTTCCTCGTAATTGAATGCTAACGGGCTTGTGCCTGAGCTATACCGTCAGAGACAGTGATACAAAAATTGAACAATATTCGATAAGTTGCTTCAAAATAAAACACAACTGTACAATCAAGCTGAGAAAACTCTCAGAAGTGAATATTTATAACTTTTTAAGAGGAAGTATTTGTTAAATATAACATGGCGTGAGTGAATGTAAAAATAAAAACAGCCATTACAAGCTTATAAATGAACTACTAATAAAGATTGATAATTCTTATCTTCTATGGGATGCATGTCATTCTACGAATATCTTCTACATCAAATGGTGATAGCCGGTTATTATTTAACTATTTAGACCCACTTTCTAAAATCTTACCATATAATTAAATTGTAACAGAGAGAGTTTGGGAACCACACACAAACACACACACATATATTTTTTTATTGAAATTGGAGTAGATTTGAACAGCGAAATTAGATCAGAACAATTTTGTTTACTGATGGGAATCTGATCTAACCCATTTGGAATTGGGTCATTAGGAAGACAATGGAAGATGATCGAGATAATTTTTATCGCTTAAAATTTGAAAGAGCTTACTAAGGCTATGAGGAACTTTGAAATTCACATGTTTTTGGGTTGGAGGCAGCACTCGTGATAATCGTGTAAGGGCCATGGGTCGATTTATGATTAGACAGGTTCATCTATATAAACGCGCACAGAAATCTGTTGACAGAATGGTTGGCTCGTCTGCCGTCGAGTGCAGACGTGCTTGGTAGAGAGAGGTCGGAGACTGGAAATGACGTCAGAGATTGGAATCAAACGACGGCTAACATATTTTGTTGATATAAGTACGAAGAAGCGAATTACTCCTCCAACAATCTAAGACTGCTACTATTATTATTACAACTGGAAACGGAAACGTCGAACAAGCTACAATAATCAAAAGGTTGTTCTTGGGTTCGTCTGTCGTCGAGTGCAGTCGAGCTGGGTGGAGAGATATCGGAGACTGGAAGTGACGTCAGGGATTGGAACAAACCCCCCGCTAACATGTACTGTTAATATAAGTACCGATGCTTCTGCTACCACGAAGATTACTGCGACTGTTACTACCGCCGAGGAGGAACGCAACTATAAACTTTAAGCCGCGCTCAGAAATCTTTATCTCTCCATCGCAAGAGTCGTATATCGTTCTGAGACGATTTCACAACAAGCTAATCACAACCCCCCCCTCTCTCTCTCTCTCTCTCTCTCTCTCTCTCTCTCTCTCTCTCTCTCTCCGTCTAGAATCCAGTGTATGAGTTTTTGCGTCAATTACTTTTCTTTTCTGTAACCCGTTTTTTTCTATACTATTCTTTCCTGCTATATAAAAGACATTAACAATTCAACCACTGAATAGTTGTTTGTCCGGCTTTCTGCAGATATATATTTTTTTGGTGCATTCTAAATTTCTTAGCACAGACTCTCCAGTCGTGTCTACATCTTCAGTCGACCGTGAATGGATGAAAATCACTTCTGCTTTCTGGATCAAACCAAACACAACGTGGGCAGGAAGCAGGATTAAACCAGTGGACCGGTCGAATGATCTACGGATGCTCAGGGGTACCTACGACCACTCCCTTAAGTTCGGTTAAGAGCGAGTAGACACCTCAACCTAGAGAGTAAGATCCGAGGTTGAGGGGCTGGAGCGAAAGTGTTAGAAAATATCTGATTTTTTTAATGGCTTATTGGACGGTTCGAAAATTTTTCACCACCGCCTTGTACCTGCTAATTTGAAAAATCGACTTTCAAAGAGAATTTCTTGTATGGTTTTAATTTTTCCGAGAGACTAAAAACTTAGATATACGACTTACTTTAAAGTGAATTAGAAGTCCTGTTACTTAATAAGAGTGCATTAGAAGTAGAAGTCTTGTTAATAAGTGAGATAGTCGCGTATATTACACTAGTGTTAGAGTCAATATTTTGAGTTATTCCTTACTTGTGGCTTTTGCGCACGTTCCTCCTGAGCTCGAAGACAGCAACCGAACCTATTTAAAAGCCACTATTTCGAATGTTTATTTTGAAGATAGACAAGCCCTTCCTACTAAGAAGAATGGTGCAACACAATCTTCTTATTATCACATATTCTTGTACTGCACTAAGTTCACTTTGGCAAATATCGAAAAGTGTTGCACCATTGTTCCCCCACTTCATCATATTTCTTTTATATGCACTGTCATGGCTATCCACAGTATCCTATTCGTTAGAGCTCGAAGCAATTTTTGTCCTTTTACTATCCCTTCCTGACGCTATTCTGCCATCCATTTATACAAACTCGTTAGGCAGGTTACTTGCTGTTCTCTGTTCTTACTGCCTTCGGTATGGCCTCTGGGGGCCAAATCCTCCTCATTATGTTTCCTAGAAATTTCAATTGCCTATTTCTGATTCTAAGTACGAGTGTCTTTTTGGTTTCTATTTTCCCTAAAACTTACTTGTTACTCACATATTCACCCGTTGGGACGTTCAGTATTCTTTTGTATAATCACATTTCCGTTGCCCCAAATCTCCACTTCATGTGTGAGGAAACTATCCAACATTCACTACCATATAGAAGGACTGATATTGCATAACAGTTCAGTCCTCTTCTTTGTTTCTAACGAAACTTTTCATGTTTTTTTTAATACTTCGTTTAGGTTCTGGAAAGAATCTGCCGCTATTCGAGTGAATCTGCGAATATTATTTAACTTGCCGTTTCGTTTCTCTATTTTCATAGAATTAAGAAATGAGTTTGATTCATAAAACATTTAATATACAAGTGTTTATCTGTCGTCTACCTCTTTTAGATCATTTTGAACGGTTCAAATATATTATTGATATGCCATTTCCTGCAGTTCCTTCCCCGGCAGCCGGACAAAACTGTCCTTCTTTAACTTAATTCACGGAACCGCCTGTGCATCAATGGTTTATCTGGAAAAAGTCCTGAAAGAACATGTTCCAGTTGATAAGTGTAGACAAGTCGTGCGTATTCAGCCATCTCTTTATAAGAACACAAACACACAGATAGATAGATAGATAGATAGATAGATAGATAGATAGATAGATAGATAGATAATGAGGGCAGTGTTTGAGCGCATAAATATCGACAAGGAGTAAAATGTGAGAACAAATATACATTTAAACATCTTCGCTGGTGTCAGGAGAAATTAGCAAAAAGAACGTAAAATTTCGTCAAAATAAACTTTCGTCAATATGGATACCCAAAAATATTTGAATTGGGGGAGCAGACCTCCAACATCGTAAGCCACACCCAATTCATAAACATATATTTCCCAAATCAAAACATATGTGCAGGATAAAAAATGTGAATAGATATTTGCCATAAAGGGCGAGTTTTGGCAAAAGGACAAGTTTTGGAACATTTTCAAAACCTTACACGTCAACTACAACAAAGCCACGGGTATGCCCATACCATATAAATATATCTAGGAGATATTTTTTACGTTTTTACCAGTTGAAGAATAGACTAATTGGAGTAGATACAAAAGCTTCAGCTTCAGTCAAGTTATCTGACTTGAGAGCACTACTGACTTGCAATTACACTAGCCGAGCAAAAATGGTGTTTATGTTACGTTTTGTGGAGAAAGGCGTGAACCAGAACTTTCTTGCTCGTGCCATCAGGGAAGTTTTGCTGCAGTTTGGTTTCAACAAAACTTAGAACAATCAGAATTGCGGTGTGCAAGTCGAGTTTTCAAGCCTAAAAAGGCTTTCCAAAAACTAAGGGTCGACTTATATGGCGGGTATAAAATGCAATCCTTTACCATCGAGTTGTAAACAAGTGGGACATCACACCTAACAATTACTGTACACCACTTACCGTACCTCCAGCAGTCTGCCACAAATATTTCCCACTAAAGCGTGTGTTTCGTGAACATATTGGCATATTAACAGAGAAATTAATATAAAATGATAAAATTGTAACACAGTTTTAAATGTTCGCTAAGTTGTTCTGGTACAATATGCATTACTTACCGGTGTCTGTTGTAGGTTGTTTGCTATACAACGCATATAGAAAGATATTACGGTTAGTGTCTCAATATACAGGTAAGTGGTGTTACCTGATGTAGTCTTGGCATAGGTTATGCTATACATATAGCCTAACAATTTACCGGTAGGCCTAAGTTATAGGCCACTGTTAGCCTACTGTGTATTTGGAGGTTGGCCTATATGGTAGGTATAAGCCAAAGTCAGTTTTTCTTCAGCTAAATAGCTTGAGGTCGACTTGTACGTCGCAATTTACAGTAATCTCTAGTATTTTATCAAATATCAAAACCCGATGGGGGATTAGCATCGAACAAGAAACGCATCAAAAGAACAATTCATAAACATGAATGATTTTATTCTAGAAGCTAACAGAACAAAATTCCTCACATATTTAATAATTGCATCAAATTATTAGGTTTTCTATCATTTCTGGATTCCTACATTCTCGAAAGAATGGAGCAACACAATCTTCTTCTCTATAGGGCCTCTGAGCGAAATAAATATATCTATCTGATGTTTATGTATCTTTAATGTGACACAAGCAAGCAACCGTGAAAGATTCTGTGAAGATGAAAATCGCTACTATATTATTGAGATGCGAGAGAGCTAACTTCTGTGCTATAGCGAAACATGCAGCTACTTACCAGTCTTGGGTCATTATGGTTCAAGAACATAATTGTATAGCACCCGATAAGAATTGAAATCACTCCAATAGGCAAGACTGAATTACTAATCAATATATATGGCTAAGCTGAACGTAGTAACTATCTGCTGAGTTTAATGTATTTTAGTGTCTGTCCAGCTCTTGATAGATAAAAGGTTTAGCTTAATCTGGAACAAGGGCATCTTTCATTAAGGGCTAATCACGCAATAGAAATATTGTATTGTGCTGATCCGAGTGTAGAAAATATCCTGCTTTGAGAATCAGAATTCGAAATTTTATCTTTTACTTGAGCTCTAACACTGACCATTGGCGGTAGCGAGAAACCTTAACAACCAAGAGAGGTTAAAACACAAAACCACACACACACACACACAAAACCACACACACACACACACACACACACACACACACACACACACACACACACACACACACAAATACAAACAAACACGTATATAGATACATACATATGTTTAGGCAGTAAAAATTCATTGAAACAAGGTCTATTTAATTTTTTTTATTGTATTTGGATAATTTTTGAATGAATTGCTGCACATTCGTATCAAAAGTCTGGATTGATAAACTGTCCAAAGTTGTTTATTTTTTTGTTTTTTTGTTTTGTTTTGTTTTTTGTTCGCGAACGTGTAATCGTTTTGGTCATTATTGAGAACTATTGTTGTCAGTATCATAGACACGAGTTTCTCAGTTAAAACCTAGCATCTTTGGAAAGTTATCATTCAAATTTAAATACTTGTATCGTATAAATGACGTCATATGTAAAACGGTTTCAAAGAGCTTGACTGCAATGAAAACGGGTAAATTAAATATTTTATACAAATCATAATTATTTCACAGGCATTTTAAATACTTCATACACATTTTACAATGCCGTATACTATGGAGTATATTACGCCGACTCCCTATAGGGGAACATAAAAACACTAACCTATCTCGCTTCTACGTCGCATAATTTAAAAAAATAATCCCTACCCCTGTATGTCACTTATCCAACACTTTAAACCAAATGATCCTACCATATTTACCGATTAAATGAAGTGGCAATTCCAATAACGAATTTATTTTAGTATTTGTGGTGTCACTATAAATGTAATCATTAGAGTCAATGAAAGTTTTGATATATTTAATAATTATCGGCCTATTAACCTTCTACCTCTTTTTGGCAAAGTACTTGACGCTTAAATAAATCAACTTTGAATTGATTAAGCATCTCACCTAGCAATTTCTTCTTTCTGATAAGCAATATGGTTTTCGCTTCTTTAGGCCAACAGCTGTTGTATTAACGATTATTACTAAAAAGAGTCTGTCAAGTTTTAGATAAGAATTGTGAAGCTCGAGCTGTTGCTTTGGACATCTCGAAACGCGTTCGACTTGGTTTGGCATACCGATCTCCTCCACAAGTTGGTGTTTCTGGATGAATTTTTTAACTCATTCAGTCTCTCTTATTGTTGTGGTAGGATCCACCTAATTTTCATAGCGGAGTACCGACGATATAAATATGGTTGGTACCGGAAGACAGGGAGGCAAATCAAGAGATCCAACTAGAGACTCTGCCCGACTGCGACTTAGTCCACACATTCTCCAGGAACGGTCTTCCCAGGAATATACAAAAGACTATATGTAAATATTGTGTACACTTTCTTGTTTCAATACATTTTATTCTAACTACATTTTGTGTTTTCATTATTATTCCATGCATTAGTCAAGTTTCAAAACTTATCAAATCGCGAAATGAAAGTTATTCTGAATGGCCATTCTTCTAGATCTTTTGCACCAAGTATTTGTCCCCCAAGCCTCTATCATTGGACCTACTTTGATCGTAATTTTCATCAATGACCTTCATGATGGCATCAGTTCTTATATCGATATCTATGCTGATGACACAACTATTTACTCCTGTCTCGATAGTAAGTCTGATCAGTTCGATATGGTCCAATTGTCAGTTGAACTCAAAAACGACCATCAATCTGTTGTTAACTGGAACAAGCAATGACGTGTTAATTTAAGCGCCTCCAAAACGAAACTGCTGTCTATTAACCGTCCGAGAGTACCATTTTCGCCATCTATCAGCATGGCTGATGTTAACCCCCAAGAAAGTAACACATTGCGACCTCTTGCGCTAACGTTTTCTGATGATTTGAAGTAGAAAGATTACATTGAATCAGTTACTAGGTCTGCTGCTAGGAAAGTTAATTAACTATGTTGTGCTAGACAATTTTTCTCACCACAATTTATCTTACATATTTATAAACCGACCATTTATCCATACAGTGGATATTGCTGCCACATATGGCCTGGTGTTTCTGGTATGCATTTAGATATTCTTGATAAAATACAAAGAAGAATCTACAATGCTATTAGCCCTGACCTGGCATCTCGGCTTCAGTCACTTTCCTATCGTCGTAACGTAGCTTCCCTGTACCTTTTCTGTAAATACTTTCATGGTTATTATTCTGATGAACTTTCCTCTGTTGTTATCTAGACTTTATAAATTTAAATGCAGTACTAGATGTCATCATTTTACACTTGGAATTGCTAGATTTAACCGTAAGTTCCATGCTAACAGTCTCTTCTCCCAGACTTTTCGCTTGTGGAACTCTCTTCTGGCTTTTTGATTTTCAGTCAACGTTGACCTTTAAAAGTTTAAATGCAATCTCAATCGTTATCCTCTTTCTTCTCAATTCATGTTCTTTTATCGTTGTCTCTCCTTAATAATGTTTTTCTTTTATTCTCTTACACTCAGTATCCCCTTGCGTCTTAGTTGCTTCATTGCCTTGCTTGGGATGAAATGCTAAAAAATATAATGATTTTCAATGTACTTTCATACTAAAATATTTCCCAGTGAATTTCTACACATCGTTATATTATTCACTATGTATCTCTATGTGTAAACATTCGAACGTCTTAAAGCTTTTAATAAATCCTACTCATTAATATTACAGCTTACGTATATATATATATATATATATATATATATATATATATATATAGAGAGAGAGAGAGAGAGAGAGAGAGAGAGAGAGAGAGAGTGGCTTAGCTTAGTTAAGTTCGGAAGTGTCATATTAGCATACGGAATCTTAACTTTGGGCTCGAAAGTTCTCATTATTATCATCGGATCCCGATTTTTTAAGTTCTAAATATAAGACATTTGCCAATAAATGCGTCAATTCTATGAGTTTTCCCGGCGATGAGTCTTTGGTGATGGGTCCCACAAAGCTGCTTCTTGGTAAACGTTAAGAACTTAAGAATGGGTTTGTCTCCGAAATAGTTTCACAAATTGCAAAGTAAAACATACGTATTTTATTGTTTGTAATCTCTGTGTTTTTATCTAGACCGGTCCTTGCCGTATCTGTGAATAAAAATGTCATTTTTTGAAAGCCACTAACAAACGACCTGCCATTCAAAAAACAACAAACGAAACGGCAGAATATCTGAAATGTGGATATTATTTAATTACTGGAATGTCAAAAAGAATTTGGATGTTGCCCAAGTAACTAATGTTGTGCGACGGAACGAACAGAGGCGAATGTAAGATGAGAATGTAACCAACTTCTGTTTTATGTTTTTTTTCACTTGTACAAAGAATTAAAACTTTTTCTGTCGCTTTTTTTTTCATTTTGTCCCCCTAAGAAAACATACAAAAAGGAAAGTGCAAGGAAATAGTCATTGTGAGCAAATCTTATTGCAACTTTTCAGAAAATGACAGGCATATTTGGTATCTTAGCTAACTACCCAGTAATTTTTGTATATATACTGTATTTGGGTAGCAATCTTTCTTTGATACATGTTTCACTGAAGACGACTGAGAAGCCACTACTATTAAGATTTTTATTACATTTTTCTTTTGAGGAGTTAACATCTGCTGATAAAGCAGAACGTTTCACCCATAAATTCTCTTTAAACTCTACTCGACTCATCTGAAGAATCCATGCCTAAATTTCCACTTAGAACTCAATTTCTGTTGGGTGATATGCATATAACACTTTCCATGGTTTCCGCTATCATCTCTAATCTGGATCCCTTCAAGGCATGTGGACCTGATGGTATCCCTGTAATAATCCTTAAGAAGTGTAATCCCGAACTGGCTCCTGTTCTCTCTAAACTCTACAATAAATGCCTCGCTGCCATTTGCTTTCCTGCTTGTTGGAAATCATGATCTATTGTTCCAGTCTTTAAGAACTCAGGTGAACCATTCGGCCCTTCCAACTACTGGCATGTTAGCCTCCTACCTCTTTTTGGCAAACTACTGAATGTCATAATCATTGTTGAATTAGTTCAGCATCTTGCATCGCATGGGCTTATTTCAGACAAACAATATGGCTTTCGTTGCTCTTGGTCAACTGTTGAATTATATTATATTATATTATATATATATATATATATATATATATATATATATATATATATGTGTGTGTGTGTGTGTGTGTGTGTGTGTGTGTATTTTGATGGTGATTACTTTATATATGTATATATATATATTACTTTATATACGCATATATATATATATATATATATATATAATTATATATATACATGTTATTTGGAATAACGCTTATTTGTACTGTGTTAAGGGATTTTATTTAGACTTTTTTGTTTATGATGTAATTGTAAATAGCACAGAGAATAACTTGTTTTCGTGTCTACGTTTGTGCTTGTGTGTGTGTGTGTGCGTGTGTGTGTGTGTGTATGTGTGTGCGCGCGCGTGTTATCTTGATAGATTCTGCGCTTTCCTGAATAAATATATATAGTACCTGTTTATGTAACCCACGATCTAGGTAAGCTTTATTTAACGAATACATCAAAAGGTTTTTCTCTGCAAGCTTTAGAAATATCGTGACACAGTAGAATCTCGTGGTATGGGAATAATTAAATAATAAAATGGATGTTGTCTAGCGCCGACTCCGAGTTTTTCATGGGCTTCATTTGGATTTTACCACTCCCATGTTCAGCTTTAGTCCTTTTGCACTGACAAACAAAATATCTCTAATATTAGAGAAGACTTTGGCGATTAAACCCCGGATTTTGACCTAAACTTTGTCTGCGCATCTCAGCAACAGCTACTTTCCTACCGCCGTAACGTAGCTTCCACATGCATTTTCTATAAGTACTTTCATGATAATTGTTCTGACGAATTTTCCTCTGTGGTACCTAGACTTTATGAATTAAAGCGCTGTAATAGATTGGAGGGAAGGTCACATCTTTTTGAAGTTGAAATGGCTAGATGCAACCGTCTTATGCTAACAGTTTCTTCTATCGCACTTCTCGCTTGTGGAACTGTCTTCCGGCTTCTTGCTTCCTATTCATCTTTGATCTTCAAATGATTAAATGCAATGTCAAGCGATATCTACTGTCTTCTTAATTCTTGTTCTTGTAATGTTTTCTGACCTCACTAGTGTTTTTCTCACATTCTCTAACACACAGTAACCCATTGCATTTTCGTGGCTTTATTGCCTTGCTTTGGATGAAATGATTAAATAAATAAAGGATGCCCTAAGTAACCGGAGATTCAGTTAATTGGAATCTATTGTACAGGATGCGATGGGTAAACTGTCGCCATTTTATATTTTTAATTTCGCGCATGCGCATTGTTTGCTTTTGATTTTGTCGACTGCACAGTATAGTAGGATCAGTTGAGCACCGTCTGTAAGAAAAAGAGTACCATGTAATTCACTCCGTCAGAAATATGGAAACGGCATGCTGTATTGCTTGGCATTTGCGCCGAAAGCTCTAATTTCATAGAGTGTTTGGGTGTCAACCTGAGGACAGTGCAGAGGATTCGGAAGGAGTTGGAAGAATCTAATGGTGATTACGAAGGTGTTTGGAGTGATCACTAGGGATGGCGACGTTATGAATCCATTTATCTTTCCACAGGGACTCAGACTCAACACGGAGACCTACACCGAGTGTCTTGAAAAAGTAATGTTGTCCTAGGTCAAGAGGGTGGTTACTGGAAGACCCTATGCCTGACAACAGGACTCTGCACCATGCCACACAAACAGGAGAACCCAGTCATGGCTGACAGACAATTTCTGCGGCCACATTACCCCTTCTATTTGGCCACCTAACTCCCCAGACTGCAACACCACATTGATTCTTAAATGTGAGACGCAGTTTAGTGAGAGACAAACAAAACTCCTCGTAACACCAAAGATGAATTGAAGGCGAGGATTATGACAGCATTTACCAACTTAAACAAGGAGACGATCCAAAATGGTTGCAGGAGATTTCGAAGTCGTCTGGAGGCCGTGGTTGAAGCCAATAGAGATTTTGTTGAATACATTTAACCTTTAGTATTTCAAGATATTTTTGTATAATTTCGGTAAATATATCTAAAATGAGATGTCTGTGTTATTTTCATTTTTGCGTAATTTATCTATCGCACTTTGTATATCGTCTAAAGGTGTGACAAGAAACCAGTACGTCAAGCGTTCAATCCCAGGTGTCACATTTGAAAGCTCGTTTCCCCGAGTTTATTTTAGTAATGTTCACCCTATACAAGGCTTTCTGAAGGAGTTTTCAAACCTCTTGTCTTAAACACCTACTAGGAATTGTTCACCCAGACATCAAGTGAAACTCATATTTACGATCCATCGCTAATGATACTGGAAAAATGGTTGGTTCGCTCTACCACTCCAGTAAGTATCAGACTCCACCTTTACAAGGACCAGATCTGACCGAAAATGAAGTACTGCTGCCATATCCGGGCTGCAGCAGCCATGTCTTCACTTTCCAGTCTTGATAGAGTTATATATATATATATATATATATATATATATATATATATATATATATATATATATATATATATATATGAAAACAACTGAAAAGTTGCAAATTAAAAAAAATTGAATGTTTTTTTTGTGAAAGTATTTATTTAAATTTTTATATATATATATATTTGATATTTCAGATCGGCCCCGATCTTTCTGAAGAAGGATCGGGGCCGATCTGAAATATCAAATATATATATATATAAATATAAATAAATACTTTCACAAAAAAAACATTCAAATTTTTTTAATTTGCAACTTCTCAGTTGTTTTTTCTATATTATATACATATTAAGAAAGTATATGTGGCTTCTCATTATGCTATACATACATACATACATACATATATATATATATATATATATATATATATATATATATATATATAAACCCACATATGAAACAAATGTCTTTCGATATTTACATTTAGAAAACTATGTTACCGAAGGAGACGTGAAGTGCAACATGTTTCAGAGTCACTAGTTTTCAGAATTCTCGAAATATTTTCTGATTTTTCCCTTTCTGCAATTGGCTGTGCTGCCTCGCAGAAGAATCTTCTTTCTCTTTTTCTTGCCAGGTATTTTTCTCCTTGAATGAAACAGCTTACTCGAAGATAAAATTCCAAGGTAGTGTTCTTTTCTTATCTCCCGCCGCCTATCTAATAGAGTTTTAGAACAATTCTATGTTATTATGGTTAATGGTAAAAGTAGTAAGGAATGAACCTGACACATTGAAAGAGGAGAAAAAAGGCAGGTAACCTCCTTAATTAAACTGTATGAATGGATGGCAGAACAAGGACAAAAATTTTAACAGTTACTTCTTTTTTTTTACAGTAGTTTTCACCACTGACAAGTCCAGAGAGCCACTCGAGGTAGAGGATTACAGAGTAAGAAGCACAGCTTTTGCGGATATGTGTTCAAGATAACGGTTAACCCTAAACTTGAACAGGTTAAGATTGTAGTGATAGGGGAAGCAACCACTAAGGAGTCGATCCCACAAGGCAGTGGTTCGTGGGAAGAAGCTACTCGCATGGAACTTGCATCTCACCAGGGGAATATGAATGGAATGCGGGTGGTTCGATACAATGGGCGTGGCATGGTGGGTCTTAGCCGTAAAGGTTAGGACTGGTGGTACTAAGGAGTATAGTTCGTTTGAACACTCTTCGTGGATGTATAGCGATAGAGCAGCAAAAGGCTTGCGACATCACGTCTGTAAGAAAAGGGTGGAAAATAATTCGCCACCCACAAGGAAGCGGAGACGCTTTTGGACTCTACTGAGATTGGAAAGTGAGCAGCTTCCTAGCAAACTTAACATTCACTGGGCATATTGACGGTAAGAGAAGCAAGGAAAAACAGAGAGTAATCAACTTTAGGAGTTGGTGTGAATGAATGGCAGAGCAGAGATTGCAAAGGATTAAAGTGAAATTGAGGAGAGCCATGATCACACAGGCCTTGAAGAGACACGTTAAATAAAAGAAGTTATATACCGTTGATAATAGTTTTAGTAGTAGTAATAGTAGTAGTACTAGTGGATGAATAGTTAAACGTAGTTGTAGTAAGAGATGTGTTATTAATAATTGTAGTAGAGGAGTAAGCGATTAGACAGATACTAATAGTAATAGTAAAGGACGAGATAGGGAAGAGTAGCTGTAGTAAGCTATGAAATAGTAGGAGTTGCAGTAGTAGTAGTAAGGGGTGAGATAGTTAACAGTAGTCACAGTATGAAATGAGACTTTTTTTTACAGTTAGGTTCACTCTTTATAAGGCGCGGGGCCACACGAGTTAGAAGGTTACATTAAGAGGTAATTTGTGCGTATAGGAGGGGGAAGATAACGGTTAACCCTAGACTTGAACAGATTAAGATTGTAGTGATCAGGTAAATATCATCTTGGGAGTAGGTTCCGCAGAGCAATAGTTCGTTGGAAGAAGCTGTTCGAGTGGAACTTACGTCTCACCGATGGAATACGGAGGCAATGTGGATAGTTTACGGCATGTAAGTTTATGTAAGTGGCATGGCGGGTCTTACCCGTGAAGGTTTGGACTGGCGGAACAAGGAAATGTAGATCATCCAATCACTTTCCTTGGAAGTAATGATAGAACAGCGAGAAGCTTGCCACATCCCGCTTGTAAGAGCGAGATTGGCAGGTGGAAAATATTTCGTCACCCACTAGGGATCGGAGTCGCTTTTGGACGCTATCAGAGCTGAAGAGTGAGGTTTGGGTAGCTTCCACACAAATATGGCAAAAGTCCTTCATTTGGGGCCTGATCTGTTTCTTGTAAAGGTAGAGGATAGCATTTTAATACTAGTTTTAGTAAGGGATGAGAGAGACAACGGTAGTTGAATTAAGGAATTAGATTGTCAATAGCAGGTGAACTGTTAAGTAATAAAATAGTTAATAGCAGCAGCAAAGGCTGAGATAGTTAATAGTAGTATTAATATCAAGGCATAAGACTTTTAATAGGAGTAGTAATAGTAAGGGATGAGACTGATAATAGTAGAAGTAATATTAAGGGATAAGAACGATTAGTAACAATAAGCAGTGTTGACACCGATAATAGTAGTACTAGTAATAGTAAGGAATGTGATCGTTAATATCAATAGTAATAGTAAAGGATGAGATCGATAATATTACATAAGGGTTGAGATTGATAATAGTAGTGGTAGTAGGAGGAGTATGGGATGAGTCCGATAAACGTAATACTAGTAATAGTAAGGAATGAAACCGTTAATATTAATAGTAATAGCCAGTGTTGATAATAGTAGTAGTAATTACAAGGCGTGAGATCTTTGATATTAGTAGTAATAGTAAGGGATGAGACCTATAATAGTAGCAGTAAAAGGTTAAGACTGAGTTTAGTAGTAGTAATAGTAATAGTAAGGCATGAGGCATGAGGCCGTCAATGTTAGTAGTAACAGTAAGCAATGAAACCAACAATATTAGTAACAATAGCAAAGGATGAAACGCATAATAGTTATAGTAATAGCCAGGGTTGTGAGGCAGTAGTATGGGAAGAGATCGCAAATAGTTGTTGTTGTTGTAGTAGTAGTAGTAGTAGTAGTAGTAGTAGTAGTAGTAGTAGTAGTAGTGGTGGTGGTGGTGGTAGTAGTAGTAGTAAAGGCTGAAATCCTTAATAATTGTAGGCTGTTAATGTTATTTTTCAGGGCGTGAGCTGTCATGGCTCTCCGCAACTTCCTACCACTTAGCAGCGTTTCTCCCTTTGCCAAGCCTCCGAGCCCCGTTCCACCATCCAGTCACACAAATCGTCAGGCAAGTGCCCCGCTACCTTCCCTTATCTCTTTTGCCTTGATATACCCTGTTAGGGTCAAGTTTTCCAAGTACACCTTTCTCATTATGCATCCAAGATATTTCAGCTGTCTCTTTCTGATTCTGAGTAAGTGTTCTTCATTTTTGTAGTCATAATAAGAGATGGTATACTTAGATATTGGCAACAGTGATCGGTGTTAAAAAAAAGACAAAATAGGATTTCCTATGATGATTTTTAAAGGCAGGTAAATAGTAACTATCCACTTGGGAGTTTGGAGAAATCCTCTTATACTAATTTGGCTTAATCTTACTGGCAGTATTTAATTTATTAGTATTAATAAGTATCTATTATTAGTTGTATTTGTAGAAGCAGTTGTTGTTTTATTCTTCGTCATTGTAGTATTATTGGTAGATTTATTGGTAATAGTTATTCTTATTAAGGGTGTTATATTTGTGAATAGGCTACCTGTTATGGATATCGGCTCGGATTGAGGAATCGGAAAGCCGAGTTCGAATTCCACTCAAATGCATTACATTCACTTACGTGCTAATACCGTTAGGAAATATATGAATCCTCTTCTTCTCCCCCAGCTATGGGTAAATAGCAGGATAGACCGGGTTCTATAGCCTTGGATGGCAACTGGTCTACCGGAGAAAGAAATGGCAGCCTACTGCGGGAAAAAATTGCCTCGTCAGTCATGTATCTTCCGATACATGATCGCCTAAGCATGTATCCCGCATGGTACATAACTAACTATTGCTACTAACATGATTAGTACGAGATTATCATTTTGATGATTCATCTTTTTTTCTTTTCTTTTCTCACTATGAATGGTTACATTCGTTATCGGATATCGTGTTACGAGGGAGCGGGGCTCGCGTAAGATAAAAAAATCTTTGAAAAATAAGTCACCTGAAAATATTTAGCACATCCCTGACCACCGGACGTAAATACCAAAAGAGAAAATCATTCAAAAAATGTATTTTCCTTTTATTTTATTTTTACTCTTGTTTTGTTAAGATGTGTTGTGACTAATCAAATTTGAAATCAGCGTCTTTATCCATTTTTATTTTATTTATTCATTTCCGTTTCAGTCAGTTACGTACCATCCGTGATACATGCTTAGGCGATCATGTATCTTTCGATATATGACTGACGAGGCAGATTTTTTTCCCGCAGTAAGTTGCCATTTTTTTCTGCGGTAGACTAGTTGCCATCCAAGGTTATAGAACCCGGTCTGTCTTGCTATTTACCCATAGCTGGGGGGAGACTGGAGAGGATTCATACCTTTCCCAAGGGTATTAGCACGTAAGTGAATGTAATGGATCTCTCCGATTCGAGTTCTATTTACTTTATCAAACTATTTGGAGATGTCAATCCCCCAGCTACCTCCAAGTTAAAAAAAATGTCACACCCACAAAAAAAAAAAAAAAATACAAGAAATTCGCTCGAAAAAAGACTCTTCATTTTTCTAATCTCGTTCAGAAAGGACACAGTCGTGTCCGAAAATTCCGATTTTTAACATGTTTACCATCAT
This sequence comes from Acanthosepion esculentum, assembly GCA_964036315.1. Lineage (NCBI taxonomy): Eukaryota > Metazoa > Mollusca > Cephalopoda > Sepiida > Sepiidae > Acanthosepion > Acanthosepion esculentum. The sequence continues at coordinate 49,289,635 of OZ038480.1, forward strand.
GCTTCCATTTCGTCAAAAGGCCTACTAATATAAATATTATTAGTCTTATTATCAATATTATTATTTTTGTTGTTTTTTATCACTCAAATTTCTTCCACCAGCCTATTATATATATATATATATATATATATATATATATATATATATATATATATATATATATATATATATATATATATTTAAGCATTATTTGTTAAATATAACAGACAATGAATGTCTGATCATGAGCCGTTCTTATGTTCGAATGTTTGCTTTAATTTCTGGTGAAAATAAAGACAAAAATTGTCCAACATTTGGATATTTTTTTATTAAGTTGGCCCTAAGCTTTTGGCTCACAGGAGTGGTTATACACACATGAAACAAAGATATCCACCGTCAAAGATAATATTTTGTTATTTTGACATAGAAAATTGCTATGCGACGATAACGGTCGCGAAGTAGCAGACGCAGATCGTAAGTTCACGATGCGATTCTATGACGTCATACCACGCGATAGACCGAAGTATTACACATGAACCAATGTCTAGATACAATAGAAAAATATAGAATATTGAAAATACATTTATGCAAAGCCGCTAAATTCATTAAGATATTTTTAACGCCATGTCCCTTCAGGTGATGGGTCTTCACAGACTCCTTTTTATTTATTATCTGTGAATTGCCATTGCTTCTAAGGAAATATAATGGTGAGGTTTCCTGTTGCCTTCTCCTTCTAGACTGACTGCCATCCAAGACTATAGATGGGGATTTAAAAAAATGGATTCATGCCTTTCTCAAGAGTATGTGCGAAAGCGAACGCAACAGGCTAGTTGAGAATTTAAACTCGGGTCGCCAATGTTCCAATAACAGTTACACTAACCTCCCATCCATATATTTATATTATCAAAGTCAAAACTCACTAAAATACTCAGCTTAAAAATTAAACAGATAAATATATACCCAATAACTACGATAAATAAATTATCAGGAGAAATTAAAATATTTTTAATCGTCGCAATAAGAAAGAATCCATAAAAACCGGAAGTGACCACCATCTTTATTTATCTGCTTAGAATTTGCACTCTTTCTTTTCCGTCATCTCTGCGTGAGTCAGCATTCAGAGCTGTTTTAAAGTATTTCTTAAAATAGACACACATCTGCGATAAGAACATTAGAAACCAGTTGAGACCAATTTTTAAAAAAAAAGTGTTTTTCGCATTGCAATGTTTCGTTTAAAATTAAAGTAAAAAAAGGAAAGAAATTAACAGTTATTTCCTAAAATAAGCAAAGAAACATTCTAAGTTTAAGAGTGTCGTAAAAGTGAGGAATTTAATCTCACTTGTTTCCATAAAAAAACTATTCATATATTACGCCTACCTTAGTGCAGTGGTTAGCATGTTCTTCCCACAGACCAATTTGCGAATGCGATTTTGTTCCCCACTGAGTGCCCCCACACTTTTGACATTTTGCCAAACTAAGCGAATTTTTATAAATATCTATTTTTTTTCCTTCAAGTAAATTTTATTGCAGAGACAATTTTAAAGGCGCCTACTGTTAACAGAGTACTTAAAACACATCAGTTCATTGATGAAATGATTTCACATTTTACTGGGTGTCCAAAACTATTTTTTTTAATTTTATGTTCCTTCAGAAAGTCGATAATCGTGATTCTTTACAGATTCCATTTCTTAATTATCTGTGAAATGTCATTACTTTTTCGAAAGAGAGTGGGGTGGTATCCAGTCTCAACGGTCCTGGATTCAAATAGACTGTCTGACACCCAAGGTTTGTCAGATTAATTTAAGTAAATAAAATAACACAATTGCTGATTTGTGGGGTTTTTTCTTTTCTTTTTTTACAATGATGTTTATCGTGTACAAGTCACAAGAGCCGTTCGAGGTAGAGGGTTACAGAGCAAGATGAACAGTTTAAGGGGATATTTGAGGAAGAAAACTGTTGACCCTTGACTTGAACTTGAGTACAGTAAGGAGAAGCAGCTCGTGAGAAGCTGCTCAAGTGGAACTTACATCTTTCCACTGGAAATCGAAAAGAATGAAGGCGGTTCGCTACAATGTACATGGCATGACGAGTCTTGGCTGTGAAAGTTAGAAGTGATTACACTAAGGAATGTAACTGAAATAATTGCATATATCTCCCCGGCTTCAGAATATTGATGTTTAATTTACAAGATAACCAGGAATATTCGTGCAAAACGATACCGTACTTAGCGAGGTTTAGTAAATAAACAAGTACACACATACACACACACACACACACACACACACACACATATATATATATATATATATATATATATATATATATATATATACATATATATATATATGGTGTATCAAAAATACTTTTACAAACTTTGGGTGCGAGTTACTCACACCAAAACAAGGACAAAAGTTCGTATAAACATATGTCCGCAAATCCTTCGTCTTTGAGTTATTAAGTTTAAAGAAAGTTTACGGTAGATGGCTCTGTCGCCATTTAGACTAGGTTGCATTTGTCATTCGTGTACATTTGTGAATAGTCTGCTTTCAACGTTCCACGTGTGTCGTAGTGATTTAACTGAGAAGTGCTCCGTTTAAGAATGGCAGGATATCCATATCGTGTGCAGGCAGATATGATTTGTACATACGGCCGCGCGAATGATAATGGACGCGAGGCTGCACGGCCGTATGAGATTGGCTTTCCAGACCGAAGGCAGCCGAGTAATCCAACCTTTGCTGCTGTTTATTGTCGCGTTGCTGAGACAGGATCCGTGGCGCAACAAGCTATTGATCGAGGAGGACAGGGATCCGCTCGTATTCCTGACAAGGAAGAACACATTCTACAGGTTGTCGGGGACGATCCAGGTATCAGCACACGGCAAGTGGCCCTAGTATGTCGTAAATCTCATAGTACTGCATATCATTAGTATGTATCCGTATCATTTCGCCATCTGATCAGTCACCACAGGAGAACTTTTGGCTTATTGCACAAACTACCGATCCGTTGTCTGTCTCTTCAGCTTTGTTCACGGATGGGGCAACATAATTTTCAGATTTTATCTCGAATTGTACAGCGTCTACCGTAAACTTTAAACTTAAAAACTCAAAAACGAAGTATTTGTGGACATATGTTTATATGGACATTTGTCTTTGTTTTGGTGTGAGGATACCGCGCCAAAGTTTGTAAAAGTATTTTTGATACAACCTATATATATATATATATATATATATATATATATATATATATATATATATATATATATATATGATTAATATGACTAAAGTTCGCCACCTAGCTGATGTTACTTTATGCGTATCTGCGGGTATATATATATATATATATATATATATATATATATATATATATATATATATATATATATATAATTTTTGGTGGTAATGTTTTCGGCAGGTAAGATTAATTTTGGAGAATCGTTTGTCCAAATGATAATTTATTTACTGCCTCCTCTATCAAATAACATGAGATGCAAGTAATGAGATTATTCAGAAAATCTGAGCATGGAACAGGGCGCAGGATGTCGTAACATCATTACGGGTTTCTATTATACCCCCTGACAAGTGTACGGAGTGATTGCTGGAAAGTCTGTCTACGAAACTCTGGAGTTGGGATGTTGACGGTAACACCAATCAGCTAAGTGACAAAATTTATATTTATATTAATTATATATATATATATATGTGTGTGTGTGTGTGTGTGTGTGTGTGTGTGAGAGAGAGAGAGAGAGAGAGAGAGAGAGAGAGAGAGAGAGTGCTTATCTTCGCTGTCTGATAGTAGCTCGTTCCTATGATACGATATGGTGTCAAACGAAGGAACAATGAAACAGTAGCCATTAATTTACCTGACATAAAGTCAGCACGAGATTTTGTGACGACTGACAGTGCCGCAAATGACTACAGAAAATATGACTTTCATTCTGAAAGGACACATAGGTTTACGCTATGTTTGCAGAATGCTTTCAAATGACTGCAAACAAGTATATGACATAATGTTGTATTTCAAGTCTCCCACATCAGCCACAGCAGACAACGAAACTTAACCTTTGATATCGAGGCCGGCTGGTATAATATACCGTTATCTTGTGGTCTAGTAATGCCCAAATAAGTTCTCCTATATACATTAATGGCAATTGTGACTTCGTTTTACGCCATTTCGGATATCGGGATGAGTAAGAAAACTTGTATTAATTCATTATTCATTTAAACAAGTTTTGCTGAATTTGACCGATTAGGTTTACTTCAATTATTTCATGAATTTTTCAGGTCAGTGTCTGAGCTGTCATTTTCTAAGCTGGGGTTAGCTTGACACAAAGTTAGAAGCATGGGATAACCACTGAAGATTGAACTCACGATCCGGTAGTAATAGTCGACCAAACTATGTCACGACAAGGCACCCAAGATCGGTGTATAAATTGACCAAAAACTCTTTACCAGAAATTCTAATGTTTGGTCCTTTGATTAGATTTTTGGAAGAATGCTAGAATAACTTTTCAATACTGCCCATACATATTTTCCCTCTAATATATATTCTCTCCGTATATTTTTTTTCGCATTACTATAAGCGTTATTTTAGTGGGTACATTTATTTGAGAAGACATATTTTTGAAACAGCGATATTAATATCCACTGGCTTCGAGATCGAAACTAAATGTGCCTCCCGACATTTTCTCCGGTAAGACATTTTATCTCTAGTCCTGTATACATTAATGATACTATTGAAACATGCGTACCCACTAATGTGGATATTAATAAGAAATAATGTCGGATTAAAACCTATTAATTGTTTTAAAATTGTACATATGTCCCAGCGCCTATTTGTTTTAAAAATAGAGACTAAATAGACCGTACAAAATCATATACATACTGAAAACGTTTACATTAAAATTGTTCATACTGGACGCACACCATGTCAACAACATCAGCAGTAAGGGAAAGAACCCTACCACAAGTTCTCACTGGACATTGTATATCAGATAATGAATGAGCTGTTTTTTTCCATCCCATCATCTTTGTTTTTTGTTTCTCTCTCATCGCTGAGTAACATTTGTATTAAAATATGCCTACTTCATTTCTCCATTGTTCTTTCTTGCGCATCCGCCAAATATTTTCATTCATCTAATACTTTCTTCTCTCACATCGCAAACGTCTTACTAATGAAATCTATGTGACATCATTGTTAAAAGAGAAACACCAGATAAATCCTTCACAGAAGGCAGCTTTTATTCATTAGAAAAGAATTTACCGTTCGATGCAAATATTTCTAACGTTTTTTCCGATAAAATATCTTATTTATATAAATTAATAGCATTGTAATTGTCGTTAAGATATTTCCCTGTCTTTCTATAGTCACATATCAAATAATTTGTGTATTCCGTTATAAAAGAAAAACTTCGATTTTGATTTAATGAATTCCTTGTAAAAATTTTCTATATCTTCAAATTGATGCTGTCACAAATCAAAGATGTGTTACAAGAAGCCAAAAAAGGGGAACGATAAATAAAAACTACAAACCTGGAGAAAACGCTACACGCGGAAGAACCTTCCATCCCGACTCCATAAGCATTTGCTGCACCGCATTTGCGACAGGAGTACAGTTATTTTCATAGAGTAAAATCACCAATCGATTTACATGTTCAGAACAAAGTTGTTATTAAGTTATTCAAACGAAATGTGGTTCCAGAGAAGGATACTAAGAATTTCCTGGACGGAGCGAGTAAGGAACGAGGAAGTCTTAATGAAAATGGCAAGAGAAAGAACATTTATACACAGAATCAGAAAGAGACACAGCCGAAATTACATGAACACATAATGAGGAAAGCGAAATTGGAAATTTTAACCTTCACAGGGCATCATAAGGGCTACAGAGATAGGGGAAAGCAGCAAGCAATCTACCTGACAAGCTTGTGTGAATGGAGGGCCTAACGGGGTGAGGTCATAGCAAAAGTAGACGACTGCTAAAGGACACAAGGAATAGAAAGTTTTGGAGTCCCATGACTGCCCATGTCCTGAAGGGACGCGACGCAAGAAGAATATCTGTTCATTTTCTAGGAACTTTAATAATTAATTCCTATTGAATTTCCAACAACAAAACAAAGAAAACAGTCGTTTCCTTTCGTAGATTCCATTTGGTTTCAGACAGTCCTGAATCCATATATAACTTTATTTCTGTGTAATACATCTGTTTTTCATCGCCAATAATTATCGCAAATTACATTTTCGTGTCTTGATCTAGAAGATAAAGATAATTGTTTAAACGCAGACGAATGTTCATTCTTGTACGTACATTCACATGAATCACATTTTCATGACTACTGAATTGCAACACTGCTGGAAGATTCCACAAACAATAAAGAGATGAATAAACTGTAAAGATATTTAAGACTGCTCTGACATTATACACCAGATGGCGGTGTGAATCATTACATCAACTTAACATTTATTCAGGAAACCCTAACACTACGATAATACCTGCTACGCATATTTCTCGTGAATTAGAAAGGGGCAGGATAATATATACCTGAGTGGTTGATTGAAATCAAAGTACAATGCATATACTGTTTTATATATATATAATAATCTGCTGATATATAATATAAAATATTAAAACTAATTCACACATAGAGCTCAATGTTTTAATTAATCAGAGCAACATATTTCATAGAAGAGGAATTAAGATTACATTAGGTAAATGATCATTTTCACCTTGTAAATTAAAATAAAATTTACAAGGATTTTTCAAACAAATCAATGGATGATAAATTATTGAAATAAAAATGGCCAGACAGAAGAAGGAAAGAAAGAAGGAGAGGAAAAAGAGAAAAAGTGAGCAAATAAAAACTAGGAAGTAATCTAAGTCTGGATATGAGGATTGGTCAGACGAGAGAGGAAGTGAAAAATGGGGAGAAAAAGAGAGAAAAGATGACCTATTTATTTTATACACGGTAGCAATCAGAAGGTAGTTTAGACTTAGAGAAAACCTTCTTAAATCTATAAACAAAAATAATATTATTTTAAATAAAGAGATAAACCCATTTATATAGAAGACAAGTAATTCTGAATTAAACATATATGTAAATAAACAATATATCAGAAAAAAATAAGAAGAAAATATAAAAATTAATATATTGAAATGATTATATTATCTTAGGAAGAAGAATTTCATTTAACATCTACATTTAAATCAATATATTATAAAATAAAGCTATATTAAATAATTCCCATCTACAAGGAAAAAAACGTTAATATTTATCATCTAATATATAATATAATGAACCATCGGTCACACAACTACATGCCTATCCAGACAACTTACGATACACCTATCCGACCACAGCTCCATCAGAACCCATTTAAGCACACGTACAAAACATTCGAAACATACTAGTTGAGAATACAAGCCTAATAATCTCACCCACATATTAAAAAAGATTAAAAATAATGGAAGCCTTAATAATAATAAAAAAGCTAACACTCAATAACATTAATTACGAACACGGCCACAAAGTGCTGACTGTGTTCGGTAAATAAAACATCCCTTTAACGCTAGATACATACACACAACCCATACATCCAGTTAAAATGTAAAAAAAATCATCCTTGATAATGGTTAATAATAATAATAATAATATATATATATATATATATATATATATATATATATATATATATATATATATATGTGTGTGTGTGTGTGTGTGTGTGTGTGTTTGCAACAGTACAAAAGCGTATTAAGGCATAAAAAACAAATTTTTTATTATAGGCCATGATAGATTTAAAATAAAAACGCCAGTCGACCGGTTTCGTCCCCTCTCATCAGAACTGTTAACGGGGAATAGAAATTATGAAGAACAAGAAAGTCTGTAATGGATAACATGAATAAATGGGCAGGGAAGAGAAAAAAATATATATAATAAAAGTAATACCAATAAAGATGCTAGAGACACAGCACAGTACTGTTGCAAACATATATATATATATATATATATATATATATATATATATATATATATATATATATATATATATATTATTATTATTATTATTATTATTATTATTCCACTGACGGGAAGTGCGAGAAAAGAAGCTGCTGGAGTAGAAGAGTCATTTAACTTTTTCTACATTAAAAGGGTGGGACCGAGATGCCAACCTAGTAGCACGCTTAAATTCATGCAGTTGAGGCACCAGTGAAAATAGCTCGTCAGAGCAGTTGTCATTAAAATACTTGTAGAAAAGACAGAGGGAAGCCACATCACGCCTGTGAGAAAGTGATTGAAGCAGAGATGCACATTTCATATCTGTCTTTGGATTTTGTTGAGAACCTCGAGACAAACAGCGAGGGCACAGGACTATATATGGTAATACGAATGCAAGGACGAATGGTAGATTTGAAGGATGAGAAAAATCTTCTGGCGCGACATAGAGAACCAACTTTCCTTGCGGTAGATGTAGCTATTGATTCAATGTAGTTGTTCCACCTCAGGTCAGTGGAAAACGTGAGACCAAGAAGGTGCAGAGAGACGCTCTCGTGAAGTTGAGCATCAGCCATGCTGATAGGAGACAGGAAGAGTTCTCTAACATGGGTAAATGAAAGCAGTTTCGTTTTGGAGGTATTAAAGTTTACAAGCCATTTCTTGTCCCAGTCAACCGCAGCTTTGAGGTCCTTTTCGAGACCAAAGTCCAGGTTAACTTCGTCGGCAATGCCGGATTTACTATTTAGTATATGGCAGTGTCGTCGGCGTAGATGCCTACATGAGAACTGATGACATCAGGAAGATCGTTAATGTAAATCAGAAACAATGTATGACCCAGGATAGAGCATTGGAGAACACCAGTGTTTGTATGAAAGGAAATGGAGAAGCCGTTAAGGACGCCCGTCATTTCACGGTTTGACAAGAATGATAATTTAAATCAAATAACTGTCCTGTAATAGAGTATCCCTGAAGCTTACGTAGAAGGCCGGCATGCCAAACCCTATCAAACTTCCAATACCATCGACGGGGTTATGCTCATATCACTCAATAGAACCTCAGTTCTAGAAGGAAAATCCGGTGTGAATACTCCGGACTATTCGAGTGTTGAGTTGGATGAGAATTTCCAAGCAAAGCATTTAGCCTTATCAGCTGTAAAAGTTAGAACTTCGAATTGATTGAATAGAAGAGGGATTGTGGTTTTGCTGTTGTTCAGCACACTCTTGCAGAGCCGCCAATAATCTTTAGAACCAAACTTGCGAGATGCAATACGTTGTTTCATTCTATCAGCAAATAGTAACTTTGCTTCATTGAGGACACACTTGCACACATTACGAACAGCGACGTCTGTTGCAATCAGACATGTCGCTCCGGTACAGACAGAAGAAGTGATTCCTATGGGCTATAGCAGCTGAGCAAGCAGCTGAGAACCAAGGAGATGATCGCGATTTAACTTTGTATTTTCTTGCTGGGATGAAAGCCTCGATGCCAGCTTTCACCCAGGAGGAGACCCCAGACGCATATTTTTGAACGGGATGATTAAAAACCACATTCCAAGGGACGTCGCGAAGGAAATCACAAAATGAGTCCCCGTCTGCGCATTCATAACAGAAATATATTCTGTTATTAGGTGGTTCTTATCTTGAGTGGGAGTGGAAGGAGATTTTAATAGACACTACGTCGTAATCAGAGTTGCCAAGAGGGCAGAGCTGCGTAGGTAATGGAGTAACACCGCGATCAAGAAGGGAAGCGTTAACATCACGGTTACTGGGGAAACGTGTAGGAAAGTCAACCACTTGCGTGAGATATTGAGTGAATGAAAAGTTAAGGGTTTGGATGCCAGCGAGTTCAGTTACATATGGTTTAAGACACATGGTATGGCAGGCGCTAAAGTCACCGAACACGAATATGTGTGTAAAAGGATGTAGAAAGATGGACTTGTTTATATTATCGGAAATGCTATCGAGTACAACACTGTCTTGAGAGGAAGCGCAACGATAAAGAAGAGATAGCTTACTGAATTGAGGAGAGACAAAGGGAGACACATATACGAATGGTCTAGAGATCCAAAAGAGAGTCCCCTACCCAACAGGAGATGATGCATGTAGATTTTAGAGTTATTTCTAAAGAGAGGAAGGTAACCGGGAATCGTGAAATCAGAGGAGAGGACTGACGAGTTAAAGTTATTATCGCAGAGAAGTAGTCTATCCGGAGACTTTTCAAAGAGGAACGATTTCACGCTGTAGAAATTGGCACGGATACCACGGATGTTGGAGAAGGAAATATTAAAGGGTTTATGTGATTTTTTGAGCTTGCTTAGGTTTATATTTTTAGTTGTTTATGGTCATGTTGATTTATGATGGTAAGGAAGAGGCCTAATGTAATAGTAGCAGACGGTCATCGTATGTGACATGGACTGAAATGAACTGGTGCAGACTGCAAAATAATGTGGCCTCAGGGTTCCCCACCGGAGGTGCGTGCAGGGACACCCTTCCATGCGCGGTATGGCACTGCAGAAGCCCCGATATTATGCAACTCTTGATCAGGGCAGCCTCTCAAGACACTACGCAAGAGGTCGGGCCCCTAACTACCAGTCGGGAACAGCACTCAGAATACTAACAACCCATACCCTTATTATGAAGACACGTTGACACAAACCGCACACATCACAAGAGATTCACTACAGTATATATATATATATATATATATATATATATATATATAGATAGATAGATAGATAGATAGATAGATAGATAGATACATACATACATACATACATATACATATATATATATACATACATACATATATATACATATACATGCATATATATACACGTACATATAGCTACCTACATATATATGCATATATATACACATACTTACATATATATATACATATATATTTTAATATATTTTCTGTTCATACGTTATTTTTATAGATACACATATTTAAGTAAATATATATGTGTACGCATACATATATATATATACATATATATACATATATATATATATTAATATATTTTCTGTTTATACGTTATTTTTATAGATACAAATATTCAAGTATATATATATATATATATATATATATATATATATATATATATATATATATATATATATATTTATGCCTGATAGAATTCGGCTCCAAGGATTATTGGCGTCTCTGCAAACAGCAAACCCGCAATACCTTCTTTGTTCAACCAATCTGAGGACCTGACCTCCTGATAAGGCTAAGTGCTTTGCTCGGAAATTCTCATCCAACTCAACGCTCGACTCATCCGGTGTACGAACACCCGATTTCCCCCCTAGAACTGAGGCTCTATGGAGCGAGTTACACATAACCCCGTCGTTGGTATTGGGCATCATCTCTAAATTAGACTCCGATTAGGCTAGCGGTGGAGACGGGATACCAGCCATTGTCCTGAAGAAATGTGCTCCTGAACTGGCCCCTGCCCTCTCCAAATTATATAACTACTGTCTTAATGAATCTTGTTTTCCAGCCTGTTGGAATTCCTCATCTATTGTACCTGTCTTTAAGAACTCTGGAGACCATTCTGACCCATCTAACTACCGTCCTATCAATCTCCTACCACTCTCCTCCAAAGTCTTTGAAGCTTTAATCAACGCCGAAGTGGTTAAGTACCTTATGATCTGCTCTCTGACAAGCAATATGTTTTCCGCTTTGCCCGTTCTACAGCTGATGAGCTCACGGCCATAACTGAAATTGTTTACCAAGAACTTCGCAATAACGGAGAAGCTCGTGTCGTGGCTCTAGATATCTCTAAAGCGTTTGATATGGTTTGGCATGCCGGTCTTCTCCGAAGTTTCAGGGATATGGAATACCAGGTCGATTATTTGACTTAATACGATCATTCCAGTCAAACCGTGTAATAAATGTCGTCCTTAGCGGATTCTCCTCCAGTTCCTTTCCCACAAACGCAGGTGTTCCCCATGACTCTACCCTGGGCCCTACTCTGTTCCTTATATTCATTAACGATCATCCCGATGTCATCAGTTCCTAAGTAGGCATCTATGCAGATGACACTACTATTTACTCATGCTTCAAAAGCAAATTTGGTATCACTGACAAAAATAACCTGGACGTTTTTCTTGAAAATGACTTCCAATCGGTTGTGGACTGGGACAGGAATTGGCTGGTTAACTTTAATGCCTCAAAAACAAAACTGCTCTCTATTACTCATCACAGGGAACCATCTCTGCCTCCTATTCGAATGTCTGATTCTCATCTCCACGAGAGCACCTTTTTGCGACTGCTTGGTCTCACATTGTCCGCTGACCTGAGATGGAAAAAATACATTGAATCAATAGCTTCATCCACCGCAAGGAAACTTGGCTCCCTGTGTCACGCCGTGTCCATCCTTTAAATCTATAAATCAAACCATTCGCCCTTGCATGGAATACTGCCGTATATGGTCTGGTGCCCCCCGCTGTTCGTCTTAAGGTCCTCGACAAAATCCAGAGACGGAAATGCAGTGTGATTAGCCCTGATCTGGCTTCTCGTCTACAGTCGCTCTCTCACAGACGTGTCGTCGCCTCTCTCTGTCTTTTCTACAGATACTTTCATGGCAACTGCTCAAAGGGGCTACGTTCGCTAGTTCCTAGACTGCACGAATTTAAACGTGAAACTAGACTGGCATCTCGATCCCACACTTTCACTGTCGAAACATTTAAATGCAGCCGTCTCTTCTACTGCAATAGCTTCATCTCTCGCACCTCCCGTCTGTAGAATTCCCTTCCTCTTACTTGCTTCCCTGATAACTATACTCACTTGTTTCTCTGACAGTTATAATCTCGAACTATTCAAATGTAATGTCAATCGACATCTCCAGATGCCTTTATCTATTCCCTATCCTTCTTTTCATCCTTTCCTCTATCACGCCTTTTTACTCTTGTTCTCTGTAACCCCTTGCGTGCTAGTGGCATCCTGCCTTGCTTGAGGTGAAATGCTTATATATATATATATATATATATATATATATATATATATATGATGGCTGCAAACTCGTACTCGAGTATTGCCATCGCTTGATCAACCTATACATGTCTTGCTCTTATTTGATTCTTTAAGCCAACCAGGGACAAGCATTGTTTACTACAAACGTTACAGCTGAAAAAACCCATGGCGTGTGCTTCTGCTGCTGCTTCCTGGTGACTGTTATGAATTTTCCTGCGTCTCTTTAGCACCCCCCATTGAAGCGCACTGTATTCCACAACGTCTACATATTTTCAGAACATCCTCAATGTAGTTAATAACGTTGCGATTCATGTGATGTCGCTTGTGAATTTTGAGGCCTGCTTTACTGAAGCATTTTTACCACATTGAAGACATGTGAGATCACATTCAATACCGACATACGCTAGGATTTCAATATTTTTGCCTTTTCTGAGATTTCTTTTCAACTACTGATGCTTCTTCCGGTGATCTTCAAATGCACTTGCACCTGCTTTCAAGGAATGCCTCCAACTGCCACAATCCAAAGTATAATTCTCCAAATCCCCAAGTGCAATTTGTGCATGTATCATTGATTTCTTCAGACAATCTTTGAACCTCATATCGGGTTTATGTTGTGGACGCTTCTCCTAAGACAATGCTGTTTCGTAAGTCTCACCACATGACTACACCACCTAAGACGATGTTGCAGGATGATCCTTTCAATGCTCATGCATTTACACGTGTTAAAGACTTCAATATCACTAATGAACATCTGCCAGCGAATTCCGGCAATCTTTCTCAGACGCTGTTGGTGTAAACGTTCTAACATCTTCAGGTGTCTTCTATATGTTACCCATGTCTCACAAGAGAAGAGTGGATAGAACGCAGGTCTTATATACCTTAGTTTTTGTGTCTAGAGATATGTCACGTCGCAACCACAAACGATCGAACAGTTTGCCAAATGAAGCGTTAGATCTGCCAATTCGATATCTCATCGTCAAGGGTGCACGAGTTTTTCAAAATGCTACCTAAGTACACAAACTTAATTGCAATCTTCAACTTCTAACCATAAACATACACAGAAGGCTCAATATATTCCTTACCAGGGGCAAGTTGATACATGACACACACACACACACACACACACACACACACACACACACACACACACACACACATATATATATATATATGTGTGTGTGTGTGTGTGTGTGTGTATGTATATATGTCTGTGCTTATGTGTATATATATACACACATATATATATACATATACACACATATATATATATACAGATATATATACATATATATATACACACATATTATACACATATACATACATATATATCCATACATATATATACATACATATATATATACATACATACATATAAATATATACATATATATATATGCATACATATATACTGTGTATTTAGACAGCAATCCTTCTCTTCTGCAAGCTTCATTAAATATAACAGACAAGGTGCTTTGATTAAGTGTTTATATAAGTTCTCGTATGATCGAATAATTTTTTCTTTTCCGTAGATAAATTATACAAAAACTGTCAAATGTTTTATTTTTTCAAGCGCTTTCGGCTATACCTTTCAACGTACTTTAACCGACTCGACTATGAAGAGCGTCGCGATCACGCAAGGCTGTATACTGCCTTAAAGCGCATCTTTTTGTTTATATCCGCTAAAAATAAGGTTTAAAGTAAGAAAAATATGTCGGATTAATAAATAAAAGAATAAAGTATTTCATTAGAAATTGCTTTGTTTACGTTTCGGATACGAAACATCAGTTACGAACTTTCGGGAGAAAGATTTGCTTAAATGCAATTTACAGCCTTGCTTAATCGCGACGCTTTTCATAGCCGAGTTGGTTAAAGTTCGTCGGATCTAACGACAGATTCTCCTGCAAAGGTGGAGGCCGCAGATTCGCATCCTGCTGGAGGTCTCATTTCTCTTCCTTAAGACCTGATCGAATATTCAGGTCGGTAGACGAAATAAAATATTGTTTAAAATAAACGGAGCGTCTACTTAATTTTCTGATTTTATTGTATGGATCGACAGAGAAATGCGGTGACTGAATGTATCAGGCCAGTGAATCCTGTTAAAAACCTAGAACTGTTGATTTTCGAAGCAAGTCGGCATTTACCATTTCTAAAATTGGAGTAATACAATCTTTTCTGAGTCGTCTGAAGCTTATAAAAGCTTATAATAAGTAAAACCTATAAAATATCATGACTTTCTCTTGATTTCAATTATAACTTGTCATAAAAGTGTCAACTGTAGATCTGTTGGTATACCGATGATAAATGCACAGAATGCGGCTACTTTGCCCGTTCAAGAAGCACTTGGTTTTATTAAACGTGATCCCATTATTGACACGTGTCTTCTTAAAGACAACACATACCTCATGGGTTCCTTCAAGAAAAATTTCTCCTGACGAATTAGATCAAGTTTTTGCGTTTGTCAGAGTATTCTTTGCTAAGTATAAAAATAAGAATAAAAGCCAAAATTTTATGTCTAAGCATTTAATCTTAAGGGCGAGAGTTTAGCTTTCAGAGTTAATTTAAATTTAGTTGAGGTGGGCGCATGTTAAAATGAAAATCTAAAGTTTACTAGTTCAGTCCTCGCTTTCGGCATTGATATAACGCCTTATTTCATAAAAATGTTTTAACTAGTAATTCTTTTAGTGGTTGTTATGTATTGATATAATAAAAATTAAAAGTTATTATTCTGTTTCCTGCCAACACACGAAATAGCTCAGCTGGAACAGGATTAAAAACTTGTTTTGTTCAATTCTTTTGATGAAAAAATATCTACTATGAATAGCAGGGTTATATATTTTCGGAAGCAAAAGAATTTTATAAGTTCTTAACTGAATAATTTATTACGGAATTAAAGGCACATTTTCAGTATTTTCATATGTAAAAATTGTTTTGTTTCGTTTTTACGCCTCACCAAAAATATTTAAGAAACTGATGTCAACTATTTTGACAGTCGTAGTCGCTAACATAAACGCCCAGTTATAATTTACATAATTTTAGGAAAAATACTGTAGACAAAAATACGATTATTATAGAAATTATAATGCAGTTTTACAAGTAATGTGAAGTTCTTCGGTAATAATCAACGCTCGAACGAAAGTTTTAACATTGAATATAAATCTTACCTATGATATCATAAACAATGTAAACAGCAAATGCAGTATAAAAATTTGTAATAATGTGAATATATTAGTGTATATTATACATTTCCCGTTGTTCTCAAAACCTAAAAATGTCTGGGAATACATGTTTACATTGTGGGTGTTGAAGCGTATTGCATAAGTGGCCACATATTTTGTTCTTATATATTACAAATGGAATGCGTTATGTCCTCTTTGTAAAAAAAAAAAAAAAAAGAACTAATAGATCAACAAAAGAAGAAGAAGCAGTGTTATTGGCATTGTTCCCCTTGCTAAGATTACAGGGATTTACTTGGGCGTGAAGGGATAATATTCTCCTCATCTCCAGAAAAACCAAAGGTGACTTTTACTTCATTGTGGGTAAAATGACAAAGAACCATAATTTTTAAACATAACTGAAGTGCTATCTGCTCGATTCGATTGTTTTGTAATCCTTGTCAATGTCAAAGTAGTTATTTCATAAAGGCGCGGGCACACACACAAACGGCTTACAAACATATCATGTTGAAACACCGGTTCTCATACGATCACCGAAGTTAAGCAACGTCGACCTATGGGTTAATTAGCATGACTTATATCAGGAAATCATTGTTATCTTGAAAAAAAATTACAATCTAAAAGTATTCTCTAGCTTTAAATAACCTGCAAAAGGTTGCTAAGCCGTAGAAAACAAATCAATCAAACACACACTTTTCCAATTTACGAGTACGCTATCGCACATGTTGTTACATATCCGGTTCAAATTTGTGGCGAAACTGTCCAAAATTCTTGTTCTCTGGTAAGTATCGGGAACACGTTGTCATTGTCATGGAGAAAAATCTTAGTTTCATGTTTTCTGCTGTCTTTAGTAATAAAATAAATTAACAAATTATTCTCTATGCCTAAATTGATCTGAAAAAGTATCTCCATAATTCCAAGAGTTATTCGAACAGTTTTATTCTTTATGTGACGTTCCTTTTCTATATTCCTTCACGACGTGGGAGGCTATGAGTCTCCACAGCTTCCTTTCTTGTGTTGCTTTTAGCAATACTTGTCCCTTTACGATTCTTGTCTTTGTGGTACCTTTCCCCCTTTTATTTGCTTAAAAGTAATTTTCACGCTGTCTTCACCTACTTCTAGTATATGTCCTATGAGTGTTCATTTCTCAAAGCCTTCTTTCTTTTTCTTATATGCCCCAAAAGTTTCAGCTGTTTTTTTTCTGATCACTATCAACAGTTTCTTTGTAATTCCTACTTTACTTAAAACTTCCTCATTTCCCACATATTTGTCCATGTTATTCTCAGCATTTGTTGGTAGAATCCCATCATTGTGGCTTCAACTCCTTTCTTCATTTGCGGAGAAATTATTCATCATTCACTGCTATACAAAAGGTTTGACATTACCTAACAATCCAACGTCATTTTGCGATGTGTTAATTCTTTGCTCATGTTCCAAATAGCATCCTTCGCTATATATAGGCGTCTTTTGATTTCCGTGTCACATTTTCTGTTGCCTGTCACTTTACTACCCAATAGTTCAATTTCTGCACCTACTTGATTTTAACGTCCCTGATGCATAAAACATATGTTGAGTTGCCCGTTTTGCTTTACGACCATGATTTCCATCTTAAAATTAATGCTTAGTCTTTTCTGACCTGTTTTTCTTGTCTATCATGTCTAAATAGCTATGTGTTCCTTCTGAATATGCCATCAGCTGTGTCCTTTTGTCTGCGTAGCCTATATTTCTAAGGTTATGTCTGCCATTCCTGCTAGGTCTTCTAATAGTCTTAGAATAATCTCGTTGTATTAGTTAAATATATTTGCCAAAAGACGCATCCTTATAATTCTCTATTTTGCTATACTCAGTTAACTTATTCTCAGTCTGCAAAGAAGCTGTTTGTTCCGAGTACAGATTATGGATTATTTTTATATCTTTTCTATGTACAACAAGATTTCCTATATACCTGTCTATATTCCTGAGATACGATATTGTAACTATTTACACTATTTACATTGTTCAAGCTGCTGTTCTCATCTTTACAGTAAAGATGAGGACAACTATCCGAATAATGTAAATAATGTAAAAATCTTTCTTAACATTTTAACAAGCTCTTTTCGATAGGCCTTGATCTCCCTGTTCCTCATTCAGAAAGAAAGACATATTATTCCCCTATCTCCTAATTTTGCTCTTTTAATTAGAATTTAGAACAACATCTCTGTCGCCTCGAATCTTTTCTTCATCTTTGAGGAGACCGTCCAACATTCGCTGCCGTAAAGGGAGACAGATGTCACGTAACAGCTAAGTACTCTTTTCTTTGTTACTAAAGAAATCCTCCTGTCTCACAATACTGTGCCCAGCATTTGGAATGCGTTCTTGGCCATCCCAATACGTCTACGGATCTCAGCGTCGCACTTACCGTCCTCTGTCAAAACACTTCCCAGATATTTAAGCTTCTGCACCAGCTTAATTTTAGTTTCCCCGACCTGCAAATCGCATTTCAGGCTCATCTTTTTACTGAGGACAATGCATTCTGTCTTCTTGTAGTTTATGCTTAGTCCCTTCTTCTCGCTCTCCTTCGCTACTTTCTGTAGGAGGTTTCGTATTTTTCCCGTGTCTGCTATCAGTACTGTGTCATCTGCGTATCTTATGTTGTTAAGATTGTGGCCGCGAACGCTGAATCCCGATAGGATTTTCAATTCTCTCAGAATCTCGCTGTATAGGTTAAATAGGTCCGGCGAGAAGACGCATCCTTGCCTTACTCCTCTTTCTATTTTTGTATATTCGCTGAACTTGTTCTCTATGCACATGCGTGCTGTTTGCTACCAGTATAGGTTCTTGATTATTCTAATATTTTTCCCGAATATATCAAAAGCAGTTCCAACAGATCCTTGTGGCTTACTTTGTAGAAGGCCTTTTCGTACACGTCCTTCTGCATTTGTATTTCTCATTATGATAACATTCTGAGCATGAATATCACATTCCTTGTTCCGATGTCTTTAACGAACCCGCACTGTTCTTGTCCTATCTCTGGTCTGATTCTGCTGCGTGCTCTATTCATCATAATATGGATGATGAGTTTTGTTATGTGGCTCATTAAACTGATTGTTCGGTAGAGTTCACATTCGTTTGTCCCTGGTTTCTTAGGCATTGTTATGAAGGTATATCTGCTGAGATCTCCCGGTATATACCCACTGTTGCAGATTTCATTTATTATTTCTGTGATCTGGTCTGTACCAAAGTCATCTAACTCCACCGGGCCTCCCTCCTTGTAGATTTACCACTTAAATAAGTTATGGAATGACAGCAGTTTTTGTCAAAATTGCATAATGTTTTTATATAACATCTTGTTTTTCATTAATACAGTGAGATTTACAAAAGTTTACCTTCATTCCCTTGGAGTCAGCACTGCACAATAGTGAAATAGGATTTCATTTTCGGTTACTAAATGTAACTTTTTTGTTATTTTTAAATGAATAAAAATAGAGATCTTTTTTTTATTTTAAAGAACATTTTAGTAAGAGCAAAAAATAAGTTTGATAAGTTAGAGAAGATGGCTGTTGCCAGCATAGTCCACCTTAATTTTTGTGTATAAAGAGTAAAAAGAATGTTTATGCTAAAGGCAAACACGTACTATTTGTAAAAACTGACGCAGCACAATCTTCCTACCCCAATTGCATTATGCTGGACTATATAAAGTTTAGTACATTTGGTTTTCAAATAGATGTAGTGATTGAAATAAAAGGTGTGACTGAATTTTTTGCATACATTTTTATCATTTTTAGTCATGAAAGATTTTGTTGGAGAATGCAATTAAAGAGTGCGAGGTAATTTCTTGGATATTTCATAAGAGGAGTTGGTCGGAATAAGTATATCTCGAATGGATTTCTTTGTCCCAAAAACAAAAAAGAAAAATAATAATCATCCCGAACCCCGTCTAATTAAAATTCGAAAGTAAATATCTATCATTGTAATATAGACATGTCCTGTGTCCGGCATAATTTTGAGATTCTTACGAATAGTTTATTTTTATCTATTGCTCCTAGTTTTTTTTTTCTTTCCTCTTTTTTATTGTATTTACTAAACTAGACTTGGGCTAACACAAGATCACATGTCGGGGACAGTTAGTGAGGATCGAATTTGCTACAATGGTCTACAAGTGACACTTATCTGTTACGCCATGGCGAGACGCCCTATCTACTTGTATTTTATCATTTGAAATCTACATCCTTAGAAAAGACTGTATAATAGTTTATCTGCATTCAAATCATATAACACAACATTTTTGTGCTTTTTCTAACAATGTGGGAGTGCTTACATCACTGGCTATCTATGTCAGAAATGCATTTTAATACTCTAGAAGAATGTACCCTCATTTGCGCCCAAAGAATGTAGTCGATCTGATTTTTTTTTTTTTTTTTGCGAGGGCTCATTTACAAAACCACCATAGTTCTATTTACTTAACTGATTCCTTGAAAACGAGAACCTTATTTCAAAATGGCCGGGTAACATCGGAATGCCAGACATGATATGAATACAGTGTTTGCACTTGCAGGACCGAAACTGGTAGCCTGAAAACAAAACGTGTATCAAATGTTATATCAAAGAATAAGGCTGTTTCACAAAACATATGTCTTCTTTTAGATTTACGTGTTCTGTCTGGAATGTATCCAACCATTCTTAATATCTCGACTACCCATTCTTCAGATCTCATGTAGTGTCAATTGCCAAATTATTACTTCATTGAGGTTTGTAAGTCCCTATGCCAGTGCAGATTTTAATTGTTCCCTAGATATTCATTTTGCTTCTTTTCTGTTCTCATACGGCAACTACTCTGGCGAACTTTTTTCCCTGGTGCTAAATGCAACCGCCACTACCATTAAAAAAACCTCTTTTCAAGAACTTACAATAATTCTCTGTATGTATCGTAACGTCATCCTACAATTTAAACGCACCTAGAAATTTTACTGAACAAACCATTGCTTCATCCTCCCACTGTTGTCTTCTAAGTTGTATTGGTCGACTATTTCCACGAAAAACTAACCCGCAGCTTAATCATCAGATCCAGCCAATGTAACGCTAAAATTCATCACTAAAAATTAATGTTGAGAAATCAGTTTTCATTGAATTATTTATTCAAATTCTTTTTATGATGTTTACTTCGGGGCGAAAATTTGATTGCTTTCATGCCTTCAGCCAATCTTCTTAATATTCTGCATCTTTTTTCTCTGTTTACATTTGCAATACGAACTTCTTTAAATATTTTATTACAGCTCGGTCCACTTCTGTTTTTTTATTACTCTTAATTAATTACACTTAATTGTGAATTTGTCCAGTTTTTATGATGTTCTGAAAACGAGTTTCATAATGATGTTGCTACTGTTTTCAATTTCTTTTTTAATGTGCTGCGAAATCTATTCAACTTTTTCGTAATTTCCAACGTTATGTTTCCATCTGTAATGAATAATCAAGAGTGGTCTCACCTTGTTTTGTTACTCTGCTCTTTGAGAGAGCTATTTCTGTTTACTGGGACTCTAAAAGGACACTATACGCGAACGTTGTATTCTCAGTTAAATAAAGCTTTCTTAAGGCCTACACCTGCGCACTTTTGTCATTACACCATCATTCAATAATTTTGCAATATCTTATTTCTCTTTTGAGAAATAAAATATTGTAAAGAGTCTTACAATACATTTCAATCTGTTTATAACTTAAATTAAGAATAAATATCAGTAACTTAACTATTATATATTTATCTATAATATGAACAACCTATAAGTTGTATAATAAAAGATCACATCCTAGAATAAGTTAATATTTTTAATAAAAAGAAATATTATAAGCTAATAAAAAGAAATATTTTAAGCTGAAATTCATATGGTATATTTTTCGTATAAATACACTTACGAAGCAAAAGTCATAGGACAGTAACATGTATATCATATAGAAAACTCTCTATCCTAAAACTCTTCAATAAGTTGATGTGATATTGATTCTACGAGTGGCTGGAAAACCTCTGTAGAGGTATTGGGTCATACCTTGTTGAGACCTTGTAATTGTTAACAAGCTTGACATTCAAAGTCGATCTAGTATTTACTCTGACTCGCCATATATTTGCATTTCCCAACTCCCATCGATAGTGGAAATAATCGATTTTTTCATGCTTCTACGGCAGTTTTCATGTAGTTTGCGGCCATTTTCTACTGGCCAGAGTGAATAGGCAGGAAGATTCTATTGGCCAGCATGAGAGCCAACAGCTGACTGACACGAATGTTAACTAGCATTCGTCACAAGTGGGAAAAATTTAAATCTGCATGGTACTTTACTCCAATTGGCTCATTCGCTTGCTTAAACTCAACTCTGATTCCGATTCCGCAGAACTGGGTTGGGTGTGAAAACGTATTTGTTGTTAACATTCTTTTTTCATTCGGTTTTTCCAGTTACGAGTCCTTTTTTAAAGCTGATCGTTTTGTGTTCATTTTGTTTAGTTCTTTTTTCGTAACAGATTTAATGTTTAGTATAGAGCTTAGAAAAAATTCGCAGTGTGAGATAGGCAAGAAGTAAGGCATATAGCAACATCAGCACGGCAAAGAGCACTCCTTTAAAGGCAAGGAAGGGTAAAAATATTTTAAGTCAAGTGATAGCGATTGCTGTATGAGTCGTACGACTTTTGAATCATGCACGTGCAACGCCGGGCTATGCTGCTAGTATACATATATAAATAATATATATACAAGTAGTGTAAATAATATATATATAGCACTAGTATGTATATATAAATAAATAACACTAGTATATATATATGTGTGTGTGTGTCTGTGTGTGTGTGATGAGATGGATAAGTGTAAATTAGTAGTGCCTCCGAAGGATGTATTGTCTTTTTTTGATTTACTAAATTTTATTTATGTCACACAGGAAACTGGATACATTCCTTTTATGGTGCTAACTGCAGTGCGTACTCTTCTCCTTGCCGGTGGGCTTTGGTTGAACAAAGGACACTCCTAAGTTTCCCCGATGGCAAATGTCTGCGTGACATAAATCAATATTTTGACGCGATACATAAAGATTTTACAGTTGCTTTATTAACAGAAAAAAAGTTCTAACATCTTAATTAATTTTGGTTAGTATTTAGTCTAATTTTATCCTGTACTGGCTTTTTTATCGATACTTTACTCGGCCGTCAATCTACGGCACTGTCCGATTTGATATCGGAATGTTTTGGGACAAGGCCTAAAAATATATCATTACGTGCTTCAATAAATAATATCATAGATTATTTAAATTAACGGTTCTCATGAACATAGAATAGATTGCGATATGTGTAGTTTCGCACAAAACTGCCAGTTGCTAAAAGACCAAAACATTAACCTAAAACCTCGAGTTTTTCCTGACAATTTGTTCGAAAAGAAACAGTCTATAAATTTCATCCGACAGTACCACTGGCTTCTCGATCAATGAATACCGACTGTTTTCTTATGAAGAAACTGCTGATATTACAATTACTATGAATGAGTTCAAGGAGACTTTCCACGTTTTCTATCATTTTGCTAGTGATTAGTTGCTCTGAATGCTCACCATCTCAAACCGACACACTATTAACATTGAAACGTGCATAATTGTTTTCGATCTAAAGAATTTATGCCAAAACCCTGCCAAGGAATATTGAGGGATCTCGTTTGTCGAGCCTCACGAAAGTTCGATACAGGTATTTTATTTGAATCTTTATCTCTTCAAGATCGCAAAGCCTTTCCAGTGCAACATTACAAAATCTCACATAATACTTTTTTAACACTAATAGATAGTACGAAGCCTACTGACAAACTGAATTCGTGAGCAGAATATCGATGTGCGTTATCTGCGCGCGCATTTCCATTGAACGCTTCTATCATAATAACGTAGAATCAGTCTGGAAAGTTTCCGATACCACATCATTAAAGACAAGCAGACAACTGAAATTCAATAACTTCCATCAAGACTCAAATCCGATGCACTTTGGAGCAGTGGCTAGCCATTACTTCTGTATTATGTTTGTCCCGAAACAAGTGCACTATATTATTTACTATTTACACTTTTTACATTGTTCAGACTGTTACCCTCATTTTTATTGTCATATTCACGACGTTTCGGCCGTTGTACGCTTTGGCCTTCTTCAAATGATATTTGTGGTAAATTGTTCTAATTCCATGTGCCATGCATTTGGGTATCTCAGTTTTAGTTAATTCCTCTTGATAACTCAACTCTCCAAATTGTTGTTCCCTCTGCTGTAGCCACGGATTGAACTCACAACTCTTTGTCTCAAGTCACGTCTGGATCAATCAACTAACGCCAATAACATAAAGCCCGGTGGATAAAAGCGTTAGTTGATTGATTCAGAAAGGCACGTGGAAATAGAACAATCTACCCCCGTGGATTAAATAAACGGTTCGGTTCGAAATTCCAATTATCACCGGAAGAAGTCCGGAGCGTACAACGGCCAGAACGTCGTGAATATAGCAATAAAGAGGAGGACAACAGTCCGAACAAGGTAAATAGTGTAAATAGTTACAATACCTCATTTCAGAAACAAAGGCAGATATATTTTTTACCGTACGCTAAATTAAGCTAATCTTAGTAAATATCTATAATGTCTTATTCTTCAGCCACATAACTATGATGAATCAAAATTTAAACCAGCAAACTGTAATCTTTACTTTGAGCTTTCGGCGAGAAAGTCGCGATTATTTTAACATTTTTTTACGAGCGCAAAGCGGTGTAATATTTATTAGTACAGAAAATCAAGTCAACTAGAATTTGAATTTTGGCTATAGCTGCTTATGTTGAATTAGCGCTATTATCCTAAGGGAAAGGCATGAATCCACAATACTTGTAATATGTTCCATCGGCAGGTATCTTAACAATGTCTCGTCAGTGGCATTCCATAATGTTTGATAATTTAGCTGAGTGAATATTTGAGTAAACTACTCTTTCATATTTATCTAACCGTCCAGATTGAAATAACAAAAGAAAAATCAAAAGCTATTTCAAATATGGTCAGTCTTGGCAAGAAGTCACTTATATAATTTTACCTTTTTATTGTTTTTGCTTATTCAGATAAATTTCGTAATGTGAAAGAAGCAAAAGAATCGTTGCTCTTGAAAATTCTTTCCGTTCAAAGTGAAAGTGTTTAAATTATTTAAATGCACATTTTTTTCTTGTTAAGGATGTTTCCTTTTTAAATCCATTCTATTCTTGGCCGTCTTGCAAAAATGTGTTTACTTCACATCAAACAAATATTAAGTCGGCTAGCACTTGTGTTTTTTCGAATAAATTGTGCAGAGAATCCAGTAAAAAAAATACATTTGTTTTGCCTAGCTACGGATATAAACCTAAATACAAAAAAATCAGAGACTGTTACTTAACAACTTATAGTTCCTCCCTTCACCTGAATAACAGTAGCTACACGACGTGGCATCATGTCTACGAGGAGATGAAGATGTTACGCAGATATATCCATCCACGTATGTACTTAGGTCGTCCATATCTGTATAATATTGGTTAGCTTGTAAGTGGGCTGTAAGTTGTATTTAGGGAGTGCACCTGCGTGGAATTAAAATATCTGCAATATATCCCATACATGTTCAATCTGGTGAGCACAGAACAGTACTACTTGTAGGGTTCCTGAAACCAGTTTCCTGTCACCTGAACACAATGTGGGAGTGCGTTATCTTGCTGTAACTAATCACCACCGTCGGAAAACACAGTGAGCGTAAGGGTGTGTAAATGATCTGCAACAAAGGCTGTGTATGACACTTGTCAATATTGTAGTTTCCCTTCTTGAACACCTTAACGGAACACACTCAACACCATTACAGGGCTACCAACAGTTTTCACAACACCCTGCTGAAAAGCCGGATCCTTTACATTATGTGGGTCCCTTTACACACGAACATGGAAATTTGACTCTTGTAACCAGACAGCCTAATGACAGGCATATAAAGTTTAAGGATGATATTCTTTGGCTCAGTTAAACCGTGACTTTGGTGTCAGTAATGATATCATTGTTAGACAACGACTAAGAAACTACATGGAATAAAATGTGCGATGTGCAGGTTGTTAACTGATTATTTGAACGATACCAGCTTTTAATTGAGACGGGATTTCAAGCAATGTTCTCTTTTGTTGGATGATTAAGATCTTTGTCAGTCGTCAGCGTCACTTGTGGGTTCTGGTAGTTTTTACCAGCCACTGATATCTATCTGGAATTTAAATATTCTTGGTATATTCGTGTTACTGTTACCCGAAAGGAACTTATTACAGTTGCTACCTTAGAGAATGAGTACCTTATCTTTCTGATTCCAACAATTATTCAACGCTCAAACTGTTAAATCCTTTCCGCGTCACGTCCCTGCCACAGCTATATTTTTCGCATACGGCATCCGGTTGAGACATTCTTGAGGGAGTGAAAACACATCTATTGTACTGTCATTTTTTTTCTTTTTGCACTTCAGTTTAAAATAAGATTTTTAAATGCAGTGTCCCTTCAGGATGTGGACGATCATTGTTCTCCACAATTTCCAATCATTCGTAGCTCTAATTAATGTTTTTTTTACTATCCTCAATCCCTGTTCTGCCAACTATTTACTAATAAGATAATTTCCTCGTTGTTTGCCTCTTTTACCTTCAGTATGTCATGTGAATGTCAAATTCTTTAAATCCTATTTCCTCATAATATTTCAACTGTGTCTTTCTGAACATAAGTACAAGTGTCATTTTTATTTCCATTTTCCTTGAAATTTCCTCGTTGCTCACATGTTTCCTCTATATTCTGACCATCCTTTCGTAGAACCACATGTTTGTTGCCCCAGGTCTCCTCTTCAAATGTGATGAAATTGTTCAGCATTCACTGCCATATAAGAGGATTGATATTACATAACAGTTCAGCACACTTTTCTTCGTTTCTAATGGAATTTTCCTGTTTCTTAATACTTGGTTTAGATTTATCGCGGCATCTTTCACTATTCCAGTGCACATTCGAGTTTCGGTTTCACATTTTACGCCGTCTGTTTTAACACTTTCCAGATCGATTACCGGATTTTTTTTTATTTGCATAGATGCCAAAATGATATCCGGATTACTTGGCTTTCACTGAAAACATTAACGTGCACGCTTAAAATTACTGCATTTTGTGTAGTAAAGAATTCTCCCTCAGAAAAGGATTGTCTTCCACTAGACGACAATTGGTTTTGGAATGCCTTGGCAATTCGTTAACTGAAGACTGAAGACAAGCGGGTCCAATATCAACTTGTTGCTTTTTGTTTAATTAACTAAACTCGGTTTATAACTACGACTGTCAAATTAAATATCACCTTTAAAACTTACCCTTCATTTTTCCTTGTTCGCTCAGCGCTATATTCGTTCAAATAACATGACTTCTATCAGACAACGTTTATGATATTTATTCACATCATCCTAAGAACATTATATATAAAAGTGGCCTTTCCGTTATATTATTCCAGAGTTGGTGGGAATATATATCACAACAGCAAGAAAACTGTCCAGATTTCCTGTTTATTTTTAAGAATATTGACTAATTTTAAGCAAGTGTTTGGGATTTTATATTATACTCCATTAATCGGTGCATACGGACAGAAAAGGAATTCAGCAGATATACAAAATAGAAATGGGTGTAAGACAAGGATGTGTCGTCTCACCAGACTTATTCAACCTATACAGCGAGGCAGTTCTGAGGGAATTAGATGTCCTACCAGGATTCATTATTGGCGGTCACAATGTTAACAATATAAGATGTACAGAATGATAGCAGACACGGAAAGAAAACTACAAAAGCTCTTACAGAATGTAGTGAAAGAAAGCGAGAAGAAAGGACTAAACATAAACTGCATGAAGACAAAATGCATGGTTGTTAGCAAAAGGATGAGCCCAAAATGCAAATTATAAATCACTGATACCAATAATCAAAAAAAGCACAAAAAATTAAACATCTGGTAAGTATTCTAATAGAGGACGGAAGTGTGACACTGAAATCCGAAGATGCACCAAGATAACCAAAGTTGCATTCCAAAAGATCTAAGCAAAGTATTAAGAAACAGAAAAAAATTCTTTAGAAACAAAGAAAAGAGTACTGAAATGTTACGTGATATATGTCCTCCTATATAGCAATGAATGCTTTACAATCTCCCCAAAGATGAAGAAGCAACGGAAAGGATGATGAGGATACTATGGACCTAACATGTGATCAACGACGAGATTTTAGAGAAAATGGAAACAAAAAGAAAACATACTTAACATCAGGAAGAAGCAGTTTGAATTTCTGGGACACATATTGAGGGATGAGGCTTTGGAAAATATGACACTCACAGGACAAAATGGAGGCAAGATGAACAGAGGAACAGGGTTTAAGGGAAATAACGAAAAGACAAAATTTATTAAGAGCTACAAAGGACAGAAAATTGTGAAGAGCCATGATCGCCAACGTCTTGAGGGAACACGTCACATAAAAAGAAAAGAGAAGAAATTCAGTAGTAAATTACACGGAAAATATGTTTTCAAAACTAGATATGAACTGATGAAAAGCATCCCGTAAATATTCGTTTAATGGTATCCCTTTTCACTCCTTCGGGTTAACATTATTAACAATAATACTGAGGGTTAATATTTGAGAAAGAGTGTCTGCATTAATGCATATCGTCGCATGATTGATATTTTCGTGGTTGACTATAAACTGTATACGTTTCTTCAACGCCAGAAAAAAAAACCCAGATAGACAGCAGCTACAATATTTAGAAACACCTACTCGATAAAATTAAAGACTTCCAGACAGAATCATTATACATGCACCCGTTTGGCCATATTTACTTTCTTACAGAATAAGTTTGCTCTAAATTGACGTTGACAATGTCTTGGGGTCACAGAAAAAATCGATCAAAAACTTTTTGAAAAAATTATACGTCTGTATACCTTTATACAAATTGCTTCAAAACCAAAACATTAGCCTAAAAACTCGAGTCATATACTTAAACAGCCTTGGCATATCAAGAATTTCATCACATCGATGCCATGCATGTTGCCGAACTCATTCGGAAACATCTAAACTGTTAACTATATAAAACTGCTTTCTCAGATCAATGGTTAAAATGGCTTTGAACGAATGAAGCATATACATCATAGCAAGAAATATTCTACTTCTCACCTCGTGGACTAGAGCTACAGAATCACAAAAAACTATACCAAATAACAGAAACCACATTACTTCTGGACTTTCAACAGTAGCAACAACTAAAATGGATAGCATATGTAACTAAAAGAGTGACATAATCAAGTTGTTGACGTTCCACACTACTTCAAAGAATAGGTTAGTAAATAAGCTCTCATCAATACTGGAAAGAGTACAAATAGTTACTGGATTTGAGAAATCGATGTTCCTGAAAAATTATTCTAATAGAAAGATGTTTCCATCCAACAGTAAATACTGGTTGTTCTGTTAATGAATACCGAATGTTTCTTTATTATAAAACAGCTAATATTTCCATTAGAGATTAGAAGAACTGATACTACGCTTTGATCCCAGTCCGATGGTCAGAGAATAAAGGAAAGCGTAACCCAAATAGCACTGGCTGCTCAGTCAAAGAATGCTGAATGTTTCCTTATAATGAAATCGCTAATATTACCATTATCATTTTATCTAAATCATCATACTGTTTAGTTGAACAATTCAAAAAATAAGGCAAGAATTCAGAATTTTTCATCTTGTGCTGACAAAACTGAATAATAAAGAAAAGTAATAATCACTCTGAATTTTATTTCGATCCGTTTATGTAGACCGTGCTATCAAGAGTAAGAATTCTTTTAAAAATATGACAGAAATTTAATTTCTTTAGCCGTGATATAGTGACAGTAAACTTTTTTTTTTTGCGTTAGGGAATATGAAGCAATAATGGCAATTTATTTTAAACCTGACTGCATATTAATCCGATATGCATAAACAAAATTACGACTTTTATGATCGCTGCCTACTACTATTTTAATTTTACCCCTACTACTTCATTTTTCTGCTTAATTTTAGTGATATTTTCATTAAAAAAGCTCAAAATTTCCGATAATAGAAAACAAAATTCACGGCTGATCATCGAAATTTGTAATTTTTTACCCAAAATATATTTGTTAAAATGTCGATATTTAGTGTCCCAAGGAAAATCAAGAAGTTTACCATTAAAGACAGTAACGGTCAATTAGATTTATAATATGAACACATTGCTCATGATTTTACCATAGAAATGCGTTGAAAATCAAGTAAAAAGGAAATTTCCGTTGTCAAAAATTCAAACGTAACGGCCAAATTTAGATGTGTGTATATATAATATAGGTTGGATATTATGTACATTCACTAATATATATATATATATATATATATATATATATATATATATATATATATATATATATATATATATATATTAGTGAATATACATAATATCCAACGTATATATATATATATATATATATATATATATGTATATATATATATATATATATATATATATATATATATATATATATATTAGTGAATATATATAATATCCAACGTCGATAACACTACTCGTAGTCTTTTTATTAATATTTATTATTTTTTATTATTTTTTTATTATTTTTAATTCTCCGACCTTCGAACATATGAATTTGAATGATATAAATTATTAATAGTTAATTCTATATTTTAAATAGCCAAGTTTGTGCACCCAATTTTGAATTACCATCAAGAGAACGCGACAGATAACGATCATAATTCACACCTGAAGATTGCATTAACTGCATGAAACTCCGAGTAGTGTTATCGACGTTGGATATTATGTATATTCACTAATATATATTTATAGCACTGTTTCATAACATTGATTACTGCATTTATAACACCTTAGGAATAAATATACTTACGTTACGTGCAAGTAATTGTGCGCGTGTATGTACATTTTTCCTACCCCTTCCTCTCTCTCTCTCTCTCTCTCACTATATATATATATATATATATATATTAATGCTAACGATTTTATTTTACTATATAAACAACATTGGTGGTCCATCAGATAACGATGTTTGAGAGACATTCAGGGAATCACACTTTATTTTTAAAAAAATGAAAAGTAAAATTTCCGCTATACGAAAAAGTGTAAATAAAAAGAAGCAAACCTATTTCCAAGATTACTTTTTGAAATTTTAATTTTTTGTCAAACATTATTTTTTTTAAGAGAGGCGGAATCTAATTCATGTAAGATATTGCTCTTTTGATAAATGCTTAGCTAATTTTCCTTCTCACTTTTTTCTGCCTGTCTGGAATACTTCCAACTTCATACAATTTAAGACACACCTTACCAATAGATTTCAACCATTAGCCATAGAGCTTAGTGCTTAACTCAGCACCACTTTCGAGCATTAACCACAAAAAGCTATCACCCTTTGAATCAAGTTACGCTCACTGGAACAGATCTTATTTCAAAGGGTAACTATAAAATATATTCTCGGGATTCCTACATTTTAGAAACTCCCATTCACTTCATTTGTTTTCTTTTTTTCAGTTTCATTCTTGTTTAAGGTCTCTGGTTTTATTTTTTTTTAAATAATATATTTTTATGTTGTATAAAATTATAATCTAGTCTGTTGTGTTTACTTTAACAGGAATCACCAAAACATTAACTTATGAACTCGAGTCATGCACTTAAATAGCCTCATCAGCTCAAGACTTTCATATGGATGTCATGCATAGCGCCACACTCGCTCAAAAATCTTCAAATTGTCAACATTTTCATTTTTTCAGGTCATTGATTAAAAATGGCTTCAAGCGATAGAAGCCTGTAGTTATTAGATAGAACGATCCTTTTTTGGACCTTGCGGATTGGCGCTACAGAATCACAAACAAAGTACTGTACCAAATAACAAAAACCACATGCCTTGGGGACTTTCAACAGTATTAAGAGCTGAAATGAATAGCGCATATAACGCGAAGAGAAAATAGTGACATAATAAAGAGGTTGACATTGTACACTAATTCGAACAAAAGATTGGGAAGGAACCCCCCCCCCCATCAATATTGTAAAGAGCAATAACAGTTGACTTGAGAAGACTAGTTTCATGAAGAAGTGTTTTCCAGAGAAAGATTTAATAAATTTCAACTGGCGGTTGCACTGATTGTTCGGTCAATGAATACAGAATGTTTCCTTATAAGGAAACATATCTGATTTGATTGATTTATTTTGTACGGTTTATCAACCTTTTGCTGGTTATTTAAAGCCAGAAAATATTTTTAGATTGGAGATAATCATGATACAAGACCTGCTAATTAACCCATAGCTGGGTTTGGAAGGAGGGGGATTCATACACATCCCAAGGGTATTTGCGCGTAAGTGAATATCATGAACCAGACTGGAATTGAAACCCGGTACTCCGATTTTCAATTCCGAGTTGTTAACCATTACACCATTCGCACATTCCTATTTACAATTACCGATGTTTCCAAACGGTCACTCATCTAGGTACTGACCAGGCTCGATGTTGCTTAGCGTCGGTGATTACTTCCGGACTTTCAACAGATGCTATGAAAAATACTTTTTAATATTGAGAATGATTCATCTAAGATATTCGAGCAATTTATTTATTCTTTGCTTTCTTTATGTAAGTTTTGTTGTTGTTGTTGTTGTTTATTCCCTGATTACGTTTCCTGCTTTTTCATGTTCCTGGTTTTCAATCTCCCGGCTACAATAAATAATTTGAATAAGG
The DNA here is from genome assembly GCA_964036315.1 of Acanthosepion esculentum. Taxonomy (NCBI): domain Eukaryota; kingdom Metazoa; phylum Mollusca; class Cephalopoda; order Sepiida; family Sepiidae; genus Acanthosepion; species Acanthosepion esculentum. Next base: position 49,322,497 of record OZ038480.1, read on the forward strand.
AAAAGAACGAGAATGCAATTAACAAGTTGACTTTTCTCGCATCACTTGAAGGTGTGTGTCGAAGCTGTGAAATTCAGACAAGCTGGATATTTATATTCAAGCATTTCTGCTCATAGAATTACAAAGCGGCGGAAGGGTGGGAGAGACCCAGTTGGTATTGATGGGACAATCAAGTTATCCTGATGATAAAATGCCAACGGCCATCTCCTCCCTTCTTCTTTAATATCAATTTTTCAAACGAGAGATGCTTATCGCAGCGAAATTTTAAATTTGCCTTCCCATGAATATTTCATTTATATCACGTGCGGAAGTCTTGCAAGTAAAAAAAAGAAGAACAGAGCATGCGCTAATATCTCATTTTTATTAGTTAACGAATTTTTTTAATAATAATAGTTATAATAAATATAGGCTTCTATTTACTAACTTACCTTGCTCTATGATGTGTGCTGCGGTGTAATGAATAACGGCTCGGAAGGAGAAATCGAGTTCGAATTCCAGTTGGGTTCGTTACATTCGCTTACGCGAAAATACCCTTGTGAAAGTTATAAATCCATCGCTGTTGGGTTGAATAGACGTACAGATTGGGTCCTATAGCCTTGGTTAGCAACCAGCTTACCAGAGAAAGAAACGGCAACCTAGTGCGCCCAAATCTTCTGCCTAGTCAGTCATGAATCAAAAGAGACATGATCGCCCAAGCGTGCATCATGTATGGCACTTAACTGACTGACCCGACTCGAGGTCTCGATTAATGGCCCAATAACGTATTGGACATCATCATCATCATCATCATCACCACCACCACTACCACCACTTTTTAATTTAAATACCGTATAAATAAAAATAATGTAAACAACATTTCACTTAGCGTATATACTCGCATATCATGCGACCTTTGAAGACCTAAATTTGACGCTAATTTGAGTACAGTAAATGGATAAATAGTTTGGTCAACGGCGTAGCCAGAGCCAGCAGTATATACGCTAATTTTATATCTAGTGTATAATGAGACCCCCTTAAAATTAGCTTCAAAATTATGTCTTCAAAAGTCGCATGATACGCGACTATATACGGGAACTGCTTTTAAGTCAATATTTTTTAATCAAATATAATTATTTTAAATGAAAATTTAGATAATTTTTAATAAAAATATTTACAATAAACAATTTTATATATATATACAGATAAGCCTAAAAAGTCTATTTTCAATGGAATTATTTATAGATAAATATAGCATTTTTTATTTGCGAGTACTGTGCAACTGCGAAGTGTTTCTAAACCCCTTCCTTCCCGAAACCGATTATTTTGATAAGGCGTGCGAATGCGAAATGACGACTGTAAAATGGTGATTGCGAAACATGAACTGGAAGATGTCCCTAACCTATCATCTGACGACTTCATCTATGTGTCACTCAAAATGACTTTCATTTGATTCGACATATCAAATTCTGTTGACATCAATCAACCTCCGATGACCCTTAGCCAAACAGAAGTAGCAAGAGGTAACATCACAGTCTTCACTGAACTATCCAACAGAAAATGATTAAAGGAGAGTGATGGGATAGCTTCCTTTTTTTTACAGTGAGGTTCACTCTGTACAAGGTCCGGGAGTCACTCAAGGTAGAGGGTTACATAGTAAGGGGCACAGTTTACGCGGATATGTGGAAAAGATAACGGTTAACCCTAGACGTGAACAGGTTAAGATTGTAGTAATCAGGAAAATACCCTTTTGGGAGTTGGTTTCACAGAGCAGTGGTTCGCGAGAACTTGCTTGAATGGAACTTACTTCTCACTAATGGAATACGAAAGGAATGACGGTGGTTCACTACAATGTTCGTAGTATGGTGGGTCTTAGTCGTGATGGTTAGAGCTGGTGGAACTAAGTAATGTAGTTCGTCTGAGAATTTTCCATGGAAATAGCGGTAGAGTCATGAGAAGCTTGCAAGGTCTCGTTTGTGAGAGTGGGTTTACAGGATGGAAAATAATTTGTCACCCACAAGGACGCGGAGACGCTTTTGGAATCTATCGAGACTGGAAAATGAGGACTGAAAGCAGTACTCCATAAAATCATAGGAGAGCAATAAGAAAGGCAACAAAGTGTGCTGAAAGACCCTCCTCCCTCCAAGATGTTTGTTCATTTGGTTAGAATTTGGGAAGTGTTAGACCGATAAACTCTCAGTACACCTTCGTGAAAACTTTCCCTACATGGACTATTAATAGTCGGCGCTAAAATATAACTGTAATTACTTTCTCTTTTCTATGCCAGCAGTATTTGTTGTATCAATCTCCGAGGTGATCATGAAATGTTCTCGGACCAACGTATTTCCCAAAATTGGATGAGATGGCTAAGCATCAGAATCTTTTCTTCAGTCTTTTGTTACTCAGGCTGAGAATTTTTCGTCACGAGTTCGTATATGTAATCATTAGAATGAATGGAAATCTTTACTTGTTTTATAAAATCCATGCATGATATTTGAGATTACACGAAGAGTTAGGTTTAATTTCACCATCGCTGCCATGAACTACACACTAGACTCTGTTCTTTGATTTTTATCGCTTAAACAAAATTAAATTGATCCAAATTATTATTATTATTATTATTATTATTATTATTATTATTATTATTATTATTATATTCCGCATGGTTGTTCCTTTTCAACCGGAGATCATACATTATGGGTCTTCTCCATGAAGTCGTCCGAACTCAAACAGATTTTGCTTATCGCAGAAAATACTAAGCAATGCGGACTTCTAAAGCGATGGGATCCTTATATATTCCGATTGTCTTAATTTAAAACTTTGGTGTTATAGACATCAGCGCCCAAATGATAACTGAGACAATAGCTGTTTGAACATGCTTATTTAATTATTGTAATACAACAGAGAGTTGAAATGAAAAAAATAATATGTACAGGATATAATAATAATTCTCCAAAAATTAATAATAATAAATTTGCTTTATTTTAGATATTTTCTTAGCTAAGCTTAATCCAACAAATTTCTTTTTAAAATAAGACTATTTTCCGAAAACCTGGTTATTGAAGGCTTAAAAAGATTGTGTTGCGCCAGTGTTTCAAAATATTTCTTCTTTTTCGAGGATCTACCTGCCGCAATTATTTTGTTTTACGTGGAAACATTAACGCCGGTTGGAAAATAGGCAACCATCTCAGCCATGAAACCAAGCAGATGATTAGGAGTCTTGATATTTACTTCGTTTACATTCTTACAGAACGAGGCCAAACAAGTGGTATGGATATTAGATTTGTGCACCATCAATGTTACAAGCAGGAAGATAGTTTTAATAATCAGCATTCGAAATCCTGGCTTTTCCCACCTGAACTTGAAATACTGACGAAAAATACCCTGTCAACTCGGCCACAAAGTAGGTTAAGTTGTTGAAGTGTTCGTTTGAAGGAAATAAACTCAGGGAATATCGGCCAACAAATGACAACCAAGCAATTTGCAACTTTTTTTCTCTTTTAATGCTAGCCGAAAGTTTTGTTCATTTGTTTTTGGGGTTTGTTTATTTATTTATGTTTGACAAACTGTCATTAGACAAACTAAGGTGTTCCTTCCTTTCCTTTTGAACTATCAGGTCCTATTATCAATCGTCTGTTAAAACTAATGCCATCAAGAACGTCCAAATTAATCAACATCTTCATCTTTGATGATAATTCTTCAATTAGCATTTTGGAAGGAGGTCACGAGAATAACTTCTCTTTGATTAAGTGTGTGAGTATATTTCTCTTTGTGACTGTATGTGTGTGCGTTTTCTTTGTTTATTTGTATACAAACAATTTCTCTACGTGAGTTTGTATGTATTTTTTGCGTACGTATTTGTGCAGGTGCTTGCATGTATAAGTTTGCATAGTGGCCGGAACTGATTAGTTGCTATAGTGATTTGCCTCCAGAATCATAGCGGAAATAAATTCTTGGAGGTTTGGAACAAACATTGACTTTTGGGTGTTACCGGTAAATACAGTGGGCGTCGTTTCTTTAACGTTCACACTTATCGTTTTTTCCCTCATTCTTTAGGAGCGCCATTTTTGATAACTATCTCAGAACCGACCATTTATGCTGATGAAAGAACAAAAGGAATAGAGAAAGAAAGAAAGAAAGAAAGAAAGAAAGAATGTGACTATTCAATGAAGAATCGGTTCTTAGATATTATTTCAGAAGTTTCTGAGAATGGATTTCTTGGATTGTGGGCGAATCAGAATGATGACATATGGGTTGTTAGGCTTGGAGTGAGATGTTTTGTCCAATTTTGATGGAGTTGAGTTTGTTTATTTGCTGACGCTAATTATAAAAACGCCATTCATTCCAAAGTAAATACTAATAAGTAATCAAACAGATATTGAGTAAAAAAAAAGAAGACATAAATGCATGGATATAGGTTTGCGTTTATCTACGTATGTATACATGTGAGCGAACAGATGCAACCACTGTGCCCTGAAAGTGAAGACACGTGCTCGTGCGCGCGCGCACACACACACATATATTTGCCTTTCTCCTAAAAAGTAAATGAATTCTCTCTCATACATACATACATATATATGTATGTGTGTGTATGTGTGTGTGTGAAAGAGAGAGAGAGCGCGCAGCTATTTATTTATCTACTATGTTATCGAGCTAGATAGAAAGGAAGTTTGTCGGAGAAATTAACACACACACACAATATATATATATATATATATATATATATATATATATATATATATATATATATATATATAATGAAATGAAGAGGTTATAATGGTTCCAACGAGAGAAAAGTGTGTATATTAAAAAGAAGAGAGGTACCGCAAACTTTTTTGGTTGTAATGTGGGTTTTTAAAAAAATATTATTTTTTATTTTTCATAGTTTTACATAGTTTTACAACACGTGTTTCTGGTCTTACGACCGTCTTCAGGTAAAGGGTGGAGATTTCCACATATTATTAAAAATAATTATTAAAAATAATAATTAATTTTTTTCCTTTATGTTTTTCAATGTTAAATCTTCTCTATATGAGACATTCTCTGTTTTTGTGTTGGTCATTCCAATGTCTTTATATATATATATATATATATATATATATATATATATATATATATATATATATATATATACGTAAAAATGATAAACAGCCTGAAGATCCGAGGGTTGAAACTGTGGTAGCTTAGCATGATTGTTACATCTTTTAAAGATAATATTTTCGAGTATTGGTCTACGAACAAGGTATTGAGCACTTTCTAGAATCTACTGGAATTGTTCAATTTCGGGATAAACTCTTTATAATGTCGTTAATTCATGCAAGAGGAAAATCTATATTCAAGATTTTTAGCTCCACATATAATGGACTTCACATAATTGGTATATTTAGTATCTCTGTTTTACATTCAAAGGCTTCTTTGGGGGTCAAAGCCGCTATCGATGCTCCTCAGAGATACCATATGCACTCACCATCCTCTCAATGGTTCACACTGGCCTGTTCAGCCGCTATAGCGCACAGAAATCACCTTTTTACAGCTATACCAACATTACAGTTTCGCACACAACAGACGCCTATTCGTGGCTGCACGTATTGAATAAAAACATATATATCCTCGAAGGAGCTAAGTCTTTGTTTGTTGATCGAATGAAACACTGTATTTGCTCTTAAAAATTTAGCTCTCATGACCACTGTCGGCTCTGTAATAGTGTATTGAATAAGAGAAAGTTTTCCTCTTTTCCCTCAATTTGAGGTGTTAACAGTATGTTTTGCCTGTGAATTCTCTTCAAACTCTACTCTTGACTCAGCTGGAGTGCCACTGCATGATTTTCCTCTTAGGACTAAGTCTCCGTTGAGTGATATGCATTTAATCTCGGCTATAGTTTCTGCTATCATCTCTAATTTGGATCCCCACAAAGCATGTGGACCTGATGGTACCCCTGTAATAGTCCTTAATAAGTGTGCTACCGAACTGGCCCGTTATACAATAAATGCTTCGCTGCCTCTTGATTTCCTGTTTATTGGAATTACTCTTCTGTTGTTCCAGTCTTTAAGAATGCAGGTGAACAGTCCTACTCTTCGGACTATCGACCTATTAGCCTTCTACTTCTTTTTTTGGCAAATTACTAGAGGGCTTAATCAACTCTGAATTGGTTAAGAATATCACATCGCAGAACCTTCTTTCAGACAAGTAATATGGCTTTTGCTTCTCTAGGTCGACTGCTGATATATTAACAATTATTGCTGAGAGTCAAGCTTTACACAAGAATGGTGAATTTTGGGCTGTTGCTTTAGACGTCTCTAAAACGTTTAACAGCATATCGGTCTTTACAAGTTGACACGTTATGGTATCTCTGGACGAATTTTTGAACTCATTTAGTCTTTCTTATCAAATCCCTAAATGAAAGTTGTCCTGAACGGCCACTCTTGTAGATCTTTTCATATTAATGCAGGTCTTTCCCAGGGCTCTATCCCTATACTTTGTTCTTAATTTTCATCAATGACCTTCCTAATGACATCAGTTCTCAACTTGGTATCTATTTTGATGACACGACCATTTACTCCCATCACGATAGTAAGTTTGATCAGTTCGATAACTTCAAATTAGCAGCTAACCTAAAAAATGGCCTACAGCCTGTTGTTAACTTAGGATAAAGAATAGCTCGCTAATTTTAATGTCTCTATAACGAAACTTCTCTCTACTAATCATCTGAGAGGTCCCGTTCTAACTCCCATCATCATGGCTGATGCTAACATGCAGATGAGTGATACATTACGCCTTCTCAGGCTAACATTCTCGGCTGACATGAAATGGAAATGTTATATTTAAGCCATTGTTAGATGGTTCACTGTGTCGTGGTAGATAATTTTTCACTCTGGAATATATCTTACTTATTTATATGTCTTCCATTCGTCTTTGATTTGAATATTGCTGCAACATATGGTCCAGTGTCCCTGCTATATATTTAGTGATTCTTGATAAAATCTAAAGAAGAATCAGTAATATTATTGGTCTCGGCCTGGTGTTTCGGTTTCATTCACTTTCTCACCGTCGTAATGTAGATTTCCTGTGACATCTCTATAAATACTTTCATGGTAATTGTTCGGAATAACTCTTTGCTATGATACCAAGACATTATGAATTTAAGCGCATTAGTAGGTTGACAACAAAGTCTCATCAATTAACATTTGGATTGGCTTAATGTAACCGTAAGTTCTATGGCAACCATTTCTTTTCCCGCACTTCTCGCTTGGGGAACTCACTTCTGGATCCATAGTTTCTAACCAACGATGATATTAGAAAATTTAAATGTAATAATTGTCTGGAGTCTGTCTATATTTCTGAGATGAGGTATTATGTACAGTATTTACATTAGTCGGACTATTGTCCTCATCTTTGTCGCCATATTTGTCACAACGTTTCGGCCTTTGTACGCTCCAGCCTTCTTCGGGTGGTTGGAATTTCGAACCGAACCCTTTATTTCGATCACTGGGGTAGACTGTTCTAGTTCCACGTGCTATGTTTGATGGATGTCAGTTATCAGTTATCTCCTGCTAATTTTACCTCTGAAAGTTCTCCACTGCCTTAACCGGGTATTGAACTCACACTCTTTGGGTCTGTCACTGGATCTAACCAACGCCTTTAATAATTGTCTACTGTCTTCGTGATTACACTTCTATTGTTCTCGCCCATTAATAATGTTAATGTTTCTATTTTTCTTATTCTTTCACAGACAATAACTCTTAGAAGCTTTACTACCTTGCATGGGGTGAAATATATATAAAGTAATTCCTAAATTTCCACTTAAGCATCACACTAATACTCACTTCTGTACCAAAGAAAAGCCTCTTCAGCATACATTGCAGCAATAATTTGCACAAGATAGCGAGAGAAAAGAAAATACAATGTTGAGCAATAAAAAAGTTGATGGCCTACCAAGTTCAACGTGGCGCAATTTCGGTATATTTTCTTAAAAAAAAGAATCCTTTGCAATGTTCTGGTAAACAGAAGTAATTAAAAAAAAACAAATTAAAATATTGGATCTCAGATGTGTTTAAAAAAGACAGTGTCTCAGTGTTGAGATTAAAAATATACATGAAAATTAAAATAACACTTATTACGGATAAAAACAATAAACGAAGTGCTTGTGATGAATAAAACAAGAACTAAACATTGAGAGCTGTACCTAAAAACATTAAACGACATGTTAGTGCAATGTTAGCGACCACCTGAAACAAGTCTGTGGAACAAGAATAGCCACGATGCAGCATCGCGGATGTCCTTGTTCAACCAAAGCCAATAAAAATAAAACGTGCAAATCAAGTCCAAAGCCAATATGAATAAAACGAGCGGTCTTGCTTTTATCTTGTCTAAAGAAAAACCTACAAATTATTCCATTCAATTAATGAGCAATTGAAATTCTGTTGAACAAGTGAATATGCTGTGTTTATATAATCTACTCTTAAAAGCCGGTGATTTTTTGTCTATCCTGGTCTTGTCAAGCGGTTGCGTTATGGAGGCGGAAAATTAGACTATAAGTGTAATTTACTGTACTTGGTGGTGAAATGAGAAAGGTGCGCTGACCTACGAAGTCACTAGAGGTGGATGAAGGTCAATTTAACAGCAAAATTGCGATTTCAAGTTAAACTGCAGAAAAGGATATATTTTTTGCATATGTAAACATTTATGATTAAACATTCCAATAGCCGAGCTGTTAACACAGAAAATGAAATCAGTGAGCCGAGTTAGAACCCCGACAGAGATAAGCTACGTTCACTTCACATGAATTTGAATAAATGATGCGACACTGAAAAAATGTCTTGACTTCAAGGAATAATATAAATAAGTATAGTAATTTAATACAAAACAACTTTTGCTTTCCTAAACATTAAATAAATTTAATGAGTATTTTTACAGCTTTATGAACCCATTGCAGGTAATTTAAAGCCAGAAGATCTTTTTAGATTGTAAGAGTTTTTGGTGATAATAATGATTTACTGATACAAGTCCAACTATTTGACCATTATCTCGAGGAGAAGAGGTGGATTCCTACATTTTCAAGTTTATTTGAGCGTACGTGAATATAACGAACCCAACTGGAATTGGAACTCTGCTATCCGATTTCCAATTTTCAGCCATCAGCAGATCGAAGCTTACTGTGCCTGTTATTCCGAAGCGGTTACCCATCTAGATACTGACCAGACTCGATGTTGTTTAACTTCAGTGATCGTACGAGAACCGCTGTTTCAACGTGATATGGCAATAAGCTGTATCAACGAGTAGAATATCCTTTTAGTCTCTATATTTGTTTATGTTGATGTTTTCGCAATTTATTTATAATGAAGCAGAAATATTTTCTAATTGCTTGGAAGCATCAATTCTTATAGAACCAGAATTCTTGGTCCAAGTGAAGACAGCATCTTTTTAATGCAACTTAATACAAAATATACTCTACTCGTTTGATTGCATTCGTTTTAAATATTTAGAAATCCAGTCAAGGCCAGCTGCTTCCACTAGGAAATATATATTGGAAACAGTCTCCTCACAGGTACGAAAGAAAAGGTTTACGCATATCCGAAGATCTTTCAAAAAGTATGAATATAAACGTCCTAGATTTGAAACTAGATCTCACCATTTTACTATTGAACTAGCTACACTGAACCGTCTCTTCTCCGAACAGTTTCTTTTCTTGCACTTCTCACTTGTGGAACTCCTTTCCAATTTCTTGTTTCTCTGCTACCTACTATTTTCAAAAATTTAAATGCAAGAAACAACTTGTGACGGGCGATGAAAAATGTATAATTTACGACGCTGTGCTGGAATTGTAAGGAAGTCTTCTCCGTTAAGCTTCTACCGAAAGAAGCAGTCGATTGGTCTGGATTCCTGTTGGATCATTTGAACGCATCAATGGAGAGACGAAAAATCTCCAGAATTAGATAAAAGGAAAGGCGTAATATTACATCAGCACAACGCTAGACTGCGTGTTTCTTTGTGGCAGTTTGGGCGCGAAGTTCTCGCTCTTTGCGGAATTTCCTTCATAAAAATATCAATAAACTGAAAAAAGGCAAAAGAAGAGAAAAATTTCGGAGAAGCTGGAATCATTATTTTTTCTGATTGTTGGCGTAAAACGGTAAATATGTTGTTCAATAGTCTTTTTTTTACAATGAGATTCACCCGATATAAGGCCTAGGAGCAACTCCAGGTAGAGTGTTATAGTAAAGGGTAGTTTATGTGGATAAGAGGGGAATATAACGGTTAACCCTAGACTTGAGTAGGTTAAGATTTTAGTGGTCGGGGGAAGTTGGTTCCACAGAACAGTGGTCCACAGGAAGAAACTGTTCGAGTGGAACTTACTTCTCACCACTGGAATACGAAGGGAATGTGGGTGATTTGTTACAATGTGGGTGGCATGGCGGGTCCTGGCCGTGAAGATTCTAACTGGAAGAACGAAGGAATGCAGTTCGTCCGAGCACTTTCCATGGAAGGCTTGCCCATGTTCCACCTGTGAAAGAGAGGTTGGAGGGTGGAAAACAATTTGTCATCTATAAGAACTGTGAGACACATTTGGGCTCTATCGAGACTTGAAAGTGAGGTCTGGTCAGCTCCCGCCCAAATATGACACCAGTACTTCATTTTAGGCCAGATCTTGCTCTTGTAGAGATAGCATGTGGAGTCAGGTGCTTACTGGACCAGTACAGGGAACCGACCATTTTTCCTGTATCTTTAGTGATGGATCATATGTACGAGACCCAGTTGAGGTTAGATGTGAGTTTAAGGCCTAATAGTCTCTCGAGATCGAAAATAGAATAATTTTAATTTAATAAACTAAACGAAGGTTTTCGGTAACTGATAGATAAAGTGATCATTGAAGAGACATTAGGAGAAATTATAAGGCTTCTTGTTAGCTCGTTTACATTCAGCATTCAGACACTCGTTGTCGCTTTGGTCTAAACTATTCAGTACATATTTTCAATTATCCTAGTTAGCAAGTCACCATAAATTCATCTTCATTTAAACTTAAATAATACTTTTCAAATATTGAGCACCTTTTATTCTATTTTATTTTTTTACAACAGTGTAATTATTCACTTTAATTCATATTCTCTCTCGCTTGTATATATATATATATATATATATATATATATATATATATATTATATATATATAGTCATCCACAGACAGATTGTTTCGCTGTATCATAGCTCCTCAGTGTGGCTAGAAGTCCGATTGCTTCAAGCCGGGATCAAATATCTTACCTCTAGGCCATTGTCGCACGGCAGAAAAGAAAGGGAATTTTAACGTTTTTCTCTGTATGAAATACACCAGCGGCTCGGAGAACTCAATTCAATTTACTAATCAATAATAAATGTTATAATTATATATATTATAGTTATATATATATAATTATAATCTTATAATTATATTCAATAACAAATAATTAATGAATAAATACCCTAAATAATCAATAATAAATAATGTGTTAAAATAGCTACAAATAACAGTATCCAGACACACAATTATTTCTCCTCAATAGCCTTTAGAATAATTTGAAATATTACCGTTGCTACATACCTAATAGCCTTTAGATTAATAGAATAAACCCGAAACACCTGACCTTGCACCCCATAATGCCCTATTGACTAACATATATAAATAGTCGAGCCACCACACAACACACATGGCCAAGAATATTGAGACAGACGGTCGCCACATGGTGTTGACCTCAGTGTCTATTTATATATATGAGTAATATTTTGATATACCTAGTAACTAAAAGAGTTACGCGTTCTTCTCTATCTCAATTTGGTGTTACTCATCGATGATGTAGCTTGAAGTCAGGTGACATTTTTCAAAACAAACATGACATTCATTTATTCGTCTCATCCTTTAGCTTTTCATCTTTTTTTTCTTTATTTGACTTTGTACCATATTAAAGAAAGAAAATGCAGTCATAAAATTCTACCATCTGAGTACGGACTTTAGGTTTAAGTCACCAAAATTACACCACTGGATTATCGAAACGGATTAAAGAGTTTGTTAAGGCATATCTGTATCCATGGAAGTTATAAGTTCCGTGAAAGAAAAGTCACAAAGGTGAAGAGAATCTTGAGTATTAAATGATAAAAATTATTTTCTCTAAGCGTGCAAAGCGATATGCGAATAATCGACATCGTGGGTTGAGAAAGGGTTCGAAACGAAAATTCTGAGGTGGGTAGCGAGTATAACAACAGACACCTGAAGAAATCCGAAGAGCTCAACGGCCGAAATGTTGGGTGTAATCTAAGATGAGTATATTTGTCCGAATGGAAAGGCATAAAATATTCAATGTTCAGTAAAGATTTAAAAAATAATAGGAACAATCAAAAGTATTTGTGTTGTTTCATCTAGTACTATTTATTATTTTGAGAATTTTCTTTATTCATTAGTTGCTCGGACAATTGAATGCTTTTCTCATCGTCGCTTTTCGTGTGACTACAACCTTTTGGTTGATCCACTCTACAAGCTTCTTCAAGTGTACAATAGGAAGAAAAGAAATTTCCTACTTTCCTTACTGGTTATTACTGTTCAAAAGAAACCATTCACTTTTTGTGTAAATTTTATAACTAAAGAATGCTGTAAAAAGATCGATCGAAACATTATCAAAACCACACAATCAACAAAATGAATGAGTTCAGTTGTTCGAAGAATTGTTAAACTTACAAATGTTATTACTAAATGTTAAAATGATATAAATTACTACAAACACGGTTTTGTGTGCTTATTTTAAATACACTCCTTAATTTGAAAATCTACAAAACGAATATCGAATCGCGGTGGTAATGAATACGAGACAAAAAACATATATAAAAAGGTAGTATAACGTATAGAAGCTAATATTTTCATATTAACAAGTTCTGCCAATGATCTTCAGTCATAATCATACAAACAGAAAACACAACTCACAGTCTTCTTCTTTTATGAACCGTGTCCCTTCGGGACGTAGGCTATTATGGCCCTCTACCTCTTCCTGTCCTTTATAGCTCTTAATAAGTTTTGTCTTTTCGTTATTTCTCCCAAACCCTGTTCTACCTTCCGTTTGCTCAAGTCTATCAAGTATGTTACGCGCTGCCTTCCTCTGTCCCTCTGCTCCGTGAGTATCAGATTTTCCAAGCCCCCATTCCTCATTACATGCCCCAGAAATTTCAACTGCCTGTTCCTGATGTTAAGTATGATTTTCATTTTTGTTTCTATTTTCTCCAAAACCTCGTTGTTGCTCACATGTTCGGTCCATTGTATCCTCAGCATCTTTCTGTAGAACCATATTTCTGTTGTTTCAAGTCTCTTCTTCATCTTTGATGAGATTGTTCAACATTCGCTGTCATACGAGATCATCCCAAAGGAAAATGAACAAAGACGAAAAATAGAAATCAAAAATAGAAATCCCAAAGGAAATAGAAGAAAAACAGAAATCGAAGAACAAGGAGTTGACTTCAAATTGCCTGAGCCGAACAAGAGATAAGATTTCTTTATTTCAGATCTGACTGTGTTAACGGTTTCAGTTGTAATTAGCTGCCCATTGACTCTTGAAAACCAAAAAATAAAAATAAACAGAACATCTACGTATGCGTAAATTATCCAAATCCTCATCTGTGTCTGACGAGGTTTCTCTAGTTCGTTCTGTGCCAATGTCTTTAATTAATATGAGAGATGTGTCCTTTGATAATACACTTTAGTCCCTTTACGTTGCTAAATGAATTACATTTGGATATAGTGAAATATGAGATAATAATAATATAATAATTATTTGGAAAATACTTTGGAAAGAGCTTTGCAAACAAATCAAATTAGAAAAACTGGAACTCCTTTTTAAGAATGAAGCCAATCAAATGATATATTTATTAAAAATCAGTAGGAACACTGAGATAATTTTTCAGGATGATAATGTATCTTGTCATAGAATGAAAAAAAATTTGAGAAAGGCATATCAGATCAATGACAGCGAAACAGTTCGAATGGCAATCAGACTGACAATTTATGGCGGTAAAAAAAGTGATCAACCAACAGGTATTCGAAAAGGTAGCAACAAGCTTAATTAAAAATATTGTTTTTTATGGGTGGGGTGGATGTGTGTGTTGTGTAATGCATAACGGTTCGGAGAGAGAAAACAGAGAGTCGAGTTCGAATACCAGTTGGGTTCACCACATTCACTTACGCGAAAATACCCTTGAGAGATATATAAATCAATTTCTTCTCTCCCAGCCTCAGCTTCGGTTTAAATAGGATCTGGAAAAATCATTGTTATTCTCGAAAAAATTGTTTATTCATTCGCGTCCCAAAAAGAATTATTCTTACAATCCAAAATATGTTTCGGTTTTAAATAATCCTCAAGGGCCTAGTTAGTTGATTCCTCTCGTTCCTCATGGAATATTGGTGGACAATAGCTCTCCATCGAGCACGATCCTGGGCTTGTTCTGCAGCTTTCTTCCAGGTCTGCCCCATCTCAGATATGTCTTTCTCTGCGGTCTCTCTCCAGGTCATGAATTGTTTGCCTCTCCGTCTTCGCTCCCCGTCCGGCGTCCTCTCCAAAGACGTCCTCATTGCTCTTGTCGACTGCATGCACAACACATGGCCAATCTTGTGCCACTGCACTATGATTTTGTCTTGCAGATCAGTTTTGCCAGATTTCCTCATGACCCTTTTGTTAGTTACGTAGTCTCACCATGAGATCCCAAGTATGGTCCTCAAGTATCGTCGGTGGAAGACATTTACCCTCTGGTAGATTTTGCTGATTTTCTTCCATGTCTGTTATAGATTGCCGTTGGCATGACAACAGAATAATACAGCCGGAGTTTAGTACCCTGGCTGAAGAAACTGCTCGACCACATCGGTTTCACACAAGAGGTTAATAAGCCGTAAAAAACAAATCAATCAATTTCATGAGTGAAGTCTATGCTTAAATGAATTGAAACTGTAACAAAAACTCAAGAAGGAACAACAAAATATTATGTTTTTATGATTATTACGTAATTTTTCGTCTACTTCATCTGTAAAAAATATACTAATACTTGAAATAATTTAACTTTGTTTGAGACATATTTAATAAAGTTAGACTGTTCAACCTTTAATCAAAATTATTTTGTGCCATATTTTATATGACTTCTTTATTTGCTGCAAAATAAAACCCCTAAGTGGATGTCCTGTAAACGTGACGATTCCATAATTATGCTAGTAGTTTCGGAAAGTGGGAAAATGGAATACGACAGTTACGATTGAATCCAAAGTTATTAAAGCGCTTGAAACTGTCCCGAGGAACTTTGCAGAAAATTTAGAAAAATTCAGAATTCCTAAAAGGAATTAAAATCACCCAAAAGACAGCATTAGTAAAATTCGTTCAAATATTGTGGAAAGTGCTGGTGCATCAAACAAAATCATCATAAAAACAACAAAGATGAGGATTCTGTCTATATTTCTGAGATGAGGTATTATGTACAGTATTTACATTAGTCGGACTATTGTCCTCATCTTTGTCGCCATATTTGTCACAACGTTTCGGCCGTTGTACGCTCCGGCCTTCTTCAGGTGGTTGGAATTTCGAACCGAACCCTTTATTTCGATCACTGGGGTAGACTGTTCGAGTTCCACGAGCCATGTTTGGTGGATGTCAGTTATCAGTTATCTCCTGCTAACTTTCCCTCTGAAAGTTCTCCACTACCTTAACCGGGTATTGAACTCATACTCTTTGGGTCTGTCACTGGATCTAAACAACGCCTTTATCCACTGTGCCATGTGTAACTGATAACTGACATCCACTAAACATGGCTCGTGGAACTAGAACAGTCTACCCCAGTGATCGAAATAAAGGGTTCGGTTCGAAATTCCAACCACCTGAAGAAGGCCGGAGCGTACAACGGCCGAAACGTTGTGACAAATATGGCGACAAAGATGAGGACAATAGTCCGACTAATGTAAAAAGATGAGGATATTGGTCATAATGGAATTAATGTAAATAACACTATAACACTATATACTATGGTATGAAAATACATAATTACTAACAATACGAGGATGATGGCGTTGAGGATAGAGGAGGAGGAGGAGGAGGAACAACTACTACTACTGTTGTTGTTGTTACGCCACCACCATCTTCACCACTACTACCACCACCATCACCACCGATATTATTTTATAAACGTAGAATCTCAGAACATTAACAGCTTCGCGATATAGATCTCTAATTTATATTTCCGTTTCTTCCGGTTTATTAAAATTCCTTAAGCAATATTGGGTGGGGTGGGGTGCTCTTCCCTTGGTACGCATGATTTTTGTAACGACCATTCTGATTTCTCTGCCTCTCTATCTTCCTGTATCTGTTCGGCGCTTTATTTACGAACGCTTCTCTTAGTTTCCCTTCACCATCTTGTTTAAAATAAATAATAAGTAGGCTACATCTGTTGGAAACATCGCATGAAAACTGACTTATATTATAAATATATTTATATGCGCCCAAGTCAATAATGAAGTATGGATTGATGTTGGTGTCTACAGATATTAACTAAGTTAAGCATAATCCAATATAGATATAATGTTTAAGGAATGAGTTAAGATTCTTTTCCGCCAATCTTCCAAACAAAGTGCTTTGAATATTTGGTTTTGTTCCAGAGCTCGAACACCAACCACTGGCACCACAGAAAATGCACAAAAATGCAGACCTTTTATACATATTATTTTTGCATTGGTTAGACTGGCACAAGGATTTTTACAGTAAGAAATGTCGTCTGTTAAGATGATGTTGTGCATCTTTTTCAAGTGGGGGGAAGATTTTCTTGTCTTAAAAATAATTACTTTTGAATCTTTCTGTTCCGTATCTCTTCATGACGTTGGCGATCATGGCTCTACACAATTTCTTGTCCGTTGTATCTCTAAAGAAATTTTGTCTTTTGGTACGCACTAATCAAAAGCGCATTAATCGAATACAATAACTCATAGGAAATTATGTAATTTTAGTCCCATTCGCAATTCATTTCTAATTTACGTATTTTTTAATTAAAATATAAAAAGATACAATAAAAATGCTATGAATTAATGTTTACTTACAATATTTACATTATTCGGACTGTTATCCTCATTTTCATTGGCTTATTCACAACGTTTCGGTCGTTGTACGCTCCGGCCTTCTTCAGGTGATTGGCATTTCGAACCGAACGCTTTATTTCGTCCACCGGCCACATTGTCCAGTGGATAAAGACGTTGGCTAGATCCAGTGACTAGACCCAAAGAGGTGGGAATCCAATACAGGCCACCGCAGTGGCGAACTAAAACTGAGACATCCAGAAGAGGCACAGCACGTGGAACTAGAACAATCGGTTCGAAATTCCAATCATCTGAAGAAGGCCGAAATGTTGTGAATATTTAGTCAGATTTTGGAATGTCAGTCTAGCCGAGGAGCCTTCAGCACTCATTACATAAAAATGAAACTCGATTGTACCTCATTTTTATGTCCATTTCGCTCCCCGGGATAAATTCCCCGGAGCTCGTCAATAGTAAAACATTTGATAACACGCACGCACGCACGCACGCGCACGTGTGTGTGTGTGTGTGTGTGTGTGTGTGTGCGCGCGCGCGCGCGTGTGTGTGTGTGTGTGTGTGTGTGTGTGTGTGTGTGTGTGTTTCGTTCACTTCACACTGAATCCTTTGGAAAAGACCTGAATCCATCTCTCTCCAGTTATGATTTAAACGGCAAGGTAGACTGGGTTCTCTTGCCTTCAGTGAGAGCCAATTATAGAAGGAAAACTCCAGATTCAACCTCCCACTATTTTATACATCTTCCCGTAACTCTTGCTGTTGCACCTGTGCTAAAATGCGTTGTCCACAACTTAGCAATATACATATGATTTTTTTTAATCTTCCGGCAACACCAAGTATCAGAAAATAAGAGGTACCTAAAATAAATTCAAAATTTATTGGTCATTTTTTAAATTATTTTCTCCAGAAGCATCTTCGTAAGTTAGACTATAAAGACAAAGTACATAAAATTCAATAAAATATTGGATTTTTTATAATGAAATCTTACATTTTTAAGTTTACTTGGTAGTTTAAAAACTTATTTCAAAAAGGCGTTCACATTCTATTTTTCATATCATTTGTTTCAGTTATGTCCCCCTTACTTAAATTTCCCAAACATCAAGCTGTCAATAAATCACTGTTACGTAGTTCTTTAGTCGTCAAACGTTTTAAAAGTGTATTTGCGTTCCTCGGTATAAGAATGGCGTGTGATGATGGACAATCATTTGATGGTTATCACAAGTGACAAAAAATATTCTAAAATCCAAAGCACCTTCATCAATATCCCTGCAGAGATCATCACTATCATGTTTTGTGCAAACTCAAACTTTCTTCAATCTTCGAATCTCCAGCTTATGTAATATTGCCTTTATTAATATTGGAACACTTCCAAATATAGCCATTATTATAAAGCAAGGCTCTAAAGTTTGTGTTTCACAGCTCCGATCCCGGAAGAGGTTTATTTATGCTTTCCTGTCTGTTCAGCTTGCGATCAGCTAACAAAACTCCATCTACAATGGGACAGATTCTACTTTCCTTATTCACAACAACCAAATTTGATGTTACTTGTATTTTACAGTTTGTTTGTTTTTTAAGCCGGTTTCTGGTTTGTGGTGCTATTATTTATTTGTATGGTCGATCCTAAATTGTACTTCCCGAAGCCATAAAACGTTTCCTTTTCATGTTTTATTACAAGCTGATATATTTACAGTTTTTCAACACCATAGAAATAAATAGACAAAGTTAAAAACAGAATGCATAAACAGAACATTGCTACATATAATATAAATATGTACATATTACTTTTGCCTGCTTGTGGACTAATACGATGTTTTTGTTTTCTTTTATATTCTCTTAAGTTCTTGGACTGTAGAATCTTAATTAGATGAGAGAAAATCCTAGCCCCCACCTCATAAGTTGATGGTTAGGCTGGAAGAGATGAAAATGACACTGATGCCTAGAGGCAGTTGCTACTGTGAAGAGCTGATAGCTCTATGTCTACAGCTACACAAATCGTTTTCCAAATCCATAGTTTATCAGTCCTTATTGTACCGTTGCTCCTTGATTCACTTACAAGGTAGTTTAGTATCTCGTTTCTTTCCCGGCAAAAGCAACAATTATTGTTGTTCTTCTTCTTTCAAAGAGAAAATGAAATATGGCGATGCACTTCTTCAGGCTCTTATCTCTCACCTTCTCAAGGTTCAAATTGTCGGACACCAATTCTTGTAAACTCTATCACTGATCCACCCACGCACTTCTCAATAATGAGAGACAGAATGTCTTAGACAAACAAATTCTCGTCTACAAAAAGAAACGTCCTATCCGCCTCTGTGCTTTACGAACAGAGTACATTATTTATTTATTTTTGCTGTAATTTTTTTGTCGGTCTGGTCATAATAAAGAGTTCTCGATTTCCACGCAATTTCATCATAGAGAAAAAGTTTTATTACATACGCGTCAAGGCCGGAAAGAAAGAGGAAAAAGATTAAAAACATTAAACGTGAATAAAAATATTAAATCTTTGTTGTTTATGGGTGCATATTTAATAGTGTCTGTATTTTAGAGTACATTACAGAACGACCTAGATACTCACTCATCAGCTAGAACTCGTACCAACTAATATAATAGCTACTTAGTCGTTTTCTGGTATGCCTGTTCGCTAGTATGGCACGTTTTTCGACGCCCACAAAGCCAACCCACGAAACTATGCTGAGCGGACCTTAGTTACATATTCGGAGGGAGAGGGTATAATCTCGCGTGATCAGTAACTGAATAAGGCCACTAGGCTCAAACTCTCAGTCACGATGACTTGTGACTTCATGCTAGCACAACCAAAAACGACTGAATATTTTTTTTATTAATCCGACAGATTTTATCACTTAAACGTTATTTTCAATGGATACACTTATTTGAGTAGACGCTCTGTTTATTTATTATACAGTATATTTATTTATTTTAGTCGACCGGCCTGAGTATTAGAGAAATCTTATTAAAGAAAAGATGCGCCCTTCGACAAGATTCGAACCTGCATCACCCCCTAGCAGGAGAACTGTTGATGATCTTTTCTTTAGTGAGATTTCTCTAATATTCAAGCCGGTAAACGAAAATAAAGATATTGTTTAATAAATAAATGGAGAGTCTACTCAAATATGGGTATCCGCTAAAAATAACGTTTAAGTGAAAAAATCTGTCGGATTAATAAATAAAAAAAAATCATTACTTTTTTAGAAACGGTCTTTGGGGCAAACTGACGAAATTGTTATCTGAAAAATGCAACCAGCTTGCAGCGAAAAGAAGCTCACACGAGTTGAAAAATATTCATTAATGAAAATACATTCCAGCGATTAGCGGAAGCACAAAAGAAAATCATCATCCCTGAAACTATTGTAGCAAAGTCATTGAAAAGAATGTTGCACTGCGCGTTTGTGAATATAGCATCCTTTTTCAGGAAGGACAAGATGACTCCTGGACAAAGAAGACAGCGAATACGACGAAGGCTGACAACATAGATGAAAGTGTTATGATGCCTGTCTTTCACAAAGACAACAGTGAAGCTAACTATAATGTACTTAATATCTATGTGAATATTAAAAAAATAAATAAATAAAAAGAAACAAATACAGTGTTTATTTAACGGTTTTAAGTCTTTGTTACACATTAGCTACAGGGTGCCTCACAAAAAAACAAAACAAAAAAAAAGGAAATTTTGTAGTTTATTTCATTGTTGGTATTTTTGTTACAGTTATTTGAAAAGTATAGCACAGCTGCAACAGCAGTAAACTGATTTTTAGCCATCGAACAAAAGAACACGGAATTTCTTGGCATTTTTTAGTCCCCTAGTTGGATGTTCTTTCTTAAAGAGAACAATCACTTTGCGTTGAAAATTTGATAACTGGGCATCCTGGTACAACAAATGGTTTAAAAATTTATATGCTAGTTAATTTTTTTAGTTCATTCATATAGTAAAATATACAGTAATTTTTTTTTTATATGTCAGTTAATTTTTTTCATCATGTAGTAAATCTAAAATTTCCTGTTTCTTATTTATTTATTTTTTTTGTGGGGCACCCTGAAGTTTGCACAATAGATATCAGTTACTTTCGGTCATATAAAAAAAATGAATATTTAGTTTTTATATATAATATGCAAAGCAGATTTTTAAGCTTAAAAATTTCAGAAAATGTGTATTATGCGTGGATAAATACGGTAAATGTTCGATTGGACACATGAAGGGTAAATGTTTCCGCAACATTTGTTGGAATCTTCCAGAAAGCTTCTCAAACCAATTCGAGGCAGCTTGACATCGATGACATGTTGCATTATCCTAATGAAATAAGCTTTCGTTATTAGGATACATGGTGTCCAAAATTGGGTGCAAATGATCCCGAAACAATGCAAAAGGCAACGGTCACCAGTTAATATGACGTGTTTACGTTGTTTTTTTATTTTCATTCAGTTAAAAAAAATAGAAACAACATATGTCTATATCTCTGAAATGAGGTATTACGATTACTTACGTTATTTACATTATTCGGACTGTTATCCTCATCTTCATTGCCATATTCACAACGTTTCGGCGGCTGTACGCTCCGGCCTTCTTCAGGTGATTGGAATTTCGAACCGAACCCTTTATTTCGTCCACTGGGGTAGATTGTTCTAGTTCCACGTGCCATGCCTCTTCCGGATATCTCTGTTATTTCCCTTTAACTCAACTCTCCAAGTTTTGGTTCACCACTGCTGTATCCTCAAGGACACATGGCCGAGTGGATAAAGGCGTTGGTTAGCTCCAATGACTAGACTCAAGGAGATGTGAGTTCAATACCAGGCTAAAAAAACTTCACTACTATAATCAAATCATGTGTGTGGCTAATCTGACTGTTTTGTTCTAGGAGCTGAATTTTTGAACCATCAAATATCGAAGACGTTCAAGAGTACAAAATGTATACATACATAATGGGTAACCGCTTTGGAATACCAGTGTCTATAGGCTTGGATGTTCGTGTGATGTAATGGATAATGGCTCGGAATTTTTAATCGAAAAGCCGAGTTCCAATTCCCGTTGCGTTCGTAAAATTCACTTACGCGCAAATGCCCTTAGGAAAGGTATGAATCCACCTCTTCTCTCTTTAGCTATGGGTTAAATTGTAAGATTTGTATCCCCCACGAAAACATTGTGTACAAAATATTTAGATTTCGGCATTAACTAAACTATAGAAGTTGATATGCCGCTAAACAAAACTATTCGTACATTACTTTCACTTTTAATCGGAACTGCGTTCTTAAATCGAAATTATTTTGAAAAAAGGTATTCAATCAAAACTGCAACCAGCGTTTGTTTTAGATCTCCCCACCACCACAGCGTTCTCTCTTTTTATATACTAGCCGTACACTAGCAATATAATCAGTATTAGTAACAACAACTGGGTACAACTGAGTCACATTGCCAAATTGGGGGTTAACAATTTGAATGAGGAGTGGCCCTGAAAAGGGCCGTTTTTGCGTTCTCAATCTTGCAAGGAAGGCACCTCTTCCATGGACCGTCATGATAATAATATACGATAATTTTTATTTATAATTCTAATAATCTTTTGCGTTAGATTTCAACTCTCGGAATTGATTGTACGCTGTTTTTTACAGACATTAAATTTTGCCTTTGACTTTTGCGCAAAGTGTAAAAAATCAATTTTTTCGATTTTTCACCTTCAAGGTTTTAATTTTTTCAGACAATTTGGACTCAAAACCGACTCTTAAGAATTATCTATCAAACAAAAAAAATTCATCGAAATCGGATGAAACCTGTGGAAACGCATAAACAACATCCGATCACACACACACACACATACATACATACACACACATTATATATATATATATATATATATATATATATATATATATATATATATATATATATATATATATATATATATAACACATTCTATCAATAAAAACGTTATCAGTCTGAAGAAGTTCCTTCTCGGAACGAAACGTCTTACTAATTTTTTCATTTTGTCATTCACTTACACTATATATATATATATATATATATATATATATATATATATATATATATATATAGAGAGAGAGAGAGAGAGAGAGAGAGACGATTGTATTATAATTATATTATAGTATGTTTGGAAGCATGGAAAGATGTTAACTATCTGTTTGAGTTGAAAATATTTTCTAATCTTAGTACACTACAATTGGGGTTCGGAGATGTTTTTCACCAATCTTTAATAATGTGGGGTCATCACTGCACATATACACAAAGAAACAATTTCGGGAAAACGTTTCGCCCAGTAGTGAGACCTGGAAGCAATTGCAGACAAATACACAACAATCTCGGTCACAGAACAAGCCACATAGTTACACGTTTGACACAAAAATCATATGTATGATAGATAGATAGATAGATAGATAGATAGATAGATAGATAGATAGATAGATAGAATCCTTACGATGAAATTCATGACATGTCTAAGTTGCTAATTGAGAAGTGACCTGCGTCTTATTTAGGTGACACTTGTTTACATGGTTTATGTATGTCATCAAATTGGAAGAATAAATGCTTATGAAGCAAAACATTATACAGCATACTTTAAGAAGATACGTCGAAAAACCTCTTTACTAACGACACAAATAACTTAAAATATATTTGTGCAAGACATGTAAGGATTTTTCTATGGGACACTTCTTTCCCTTAATTCTGTTATTTACAATTTACGTCATCCCGCGTTACTGGATAGGTCGTAGACAACCGGGCCAAAATTAGGAAATCCGTTTCCTCGGATACACAGGGTGACTGTCGGTTATGCAGACGGAAGAAATTTACATTTACTAGCAATC
The DNA here is from genome assembly GCA_964036315.1 of Acanthosepion esculentum. Taxonomy (NCBI): domain Eukaryota; kingdom Metazoa; phylum Mollusca; class Cephalopoda; order Sepiida; family Sepiidae; genus Acanthosepion; species Acanthosepion esculentum. Next base: position 49,346,356 of record OZ038480.1, read on the forward strand.
ATTCTTCGACTCGAAGATTTCTTTGTACAGACCAAGGGGATTAACGCCAAGTCAATAGTAACTGACCTGTGACATTTGTGGGAAAACAGTTTCCTAATGAAAGAAAACACACACATATTCATTACACAACTTAAAAAGCCCAAGACAAAATCCATACTTACATGAATATATATATATGTGTGTGTGTGTGTGTGTGTGTGTGTGTGTGATATACAACTATCTACCTTTTCAAGCAGAACAAATATTTATTAAGCTTAGCTATAGCTAACACAAGGCCATAACAGTAAATATTTTGTAAATATCAACTTACTACGCACGTCTGCCGTGTATTTGAAGATGCTCAATGAAATAGAATTACGCTGAGGAAAAGAATTTTATTGTTTTTCTGCATTTGAGAGAGATATGAACATGAATATAAAATGACCGAAACAGACATACAGATAAATAGATATGAACAGGTTCAGATAGATAGATAGATAGATAGATAGATAGATAGATATAAAATGACAAACTTATATGAATGGATTGATAGACAGACAGGAGTGGACATGGAAATTGGCGTTTTGGTCGGACTGAGAAATTTCTCCAGATAGATAGATAGATAGATAGATAGATAGATAGACAAATAGGGCATTTTTACATTATGAAATGTGTTCCTATTCTGCATCAGTTATTTTAAAGAGAAGCATAAACTACGCACAGACAAATATATGAATGTGAATGCGTGTGTCTATGTATTTTTGTTATGTATATGCACACTTGAATATTCAAGTATCCCAAACCCGCTATTAAATTCGATGCACCTCGCCAACTGTCAGTAATCATCATGTGGGAACGTTAATCAAGATGGGCTTGGAAAATTTGTGTAACTTTTCAAATGTTATATACACCTTTAATAAATATCTTCCACTTCCTAAGACTAAGTAGCCTCTGTTTTTATGCTAAAATTCACCCAATACAAGGCTCAATGTAAAGGGTTACTGTTAAAATGATAATGATGAATGACGTGCGTGATATGTATGAAAGATAAAAGATAAAGAGGATAGATAAAGATTTGTTGGTGGAATGATGAATAACAAGATCATCTTCGCAGAGCAAAGCGCTAATATCATGATTTTGAACCTTACTGAATATCTCACAGCAGTGCCGGACTTACGTAGGCTTGATTGAAGGGTTAATAGCAGTGACATATCAGTGTTCGAGCCAAGGTATAGGCCAGGATTTCTCATCATATACAGGATTCCAAGTGACTGGAAGCACAATTTGCTTCTTTTAACTTCTCTTTGCTTTAAACTAAATGTGATAATTGTAATGGTAATATTAACCATTTCCTTGTGAGGAAACTTTCATTGACCAAGCAGTCAGTGATATTGTCGGTTGTAACTTATAAAATCTTTCTTTAAAAAAAAACAGTTTTTGGAGAAAATAGGTCTCTCAAGTCAAGTAACTGTTATTCTTCTTTCCAGTACTGATGGGAGTTTCCTTCCTAACCTTGTATTCGAAATAGTGGGAAACGTCAATAACTTATACAGTAATATAAAATATTTTTAAAATATAGTAAACATATACATTTTAACAACTGCACACATTTTAACAATTTTTCAATTAGCTTTCTTAACGCCGATTTCTTGTATTCTGCCCCCCTCACTCTATCTCTTTCTATCTCTCTCGCTCTCTCCCTCTCTCCCCCCCTCTCTCTCTCTCTCTCTCTCTCTCTCTCTCATTGTGCTGTCTCCTTTTGGGATTTAGGCGATCATGCCTCCCCACAGCTTTCCGCCTTAATATTTTCTCCTTTAATACACATTTTTGTGGTACTTATTTCTCCTTACATTTAAATTTTTTTAATAGTTTAATGCTACTTTCTTCTGTTTTCCTTACCTTCTGTAAGACTTCTTTTTTCACGATGTGCCCAAAAGAATTTCAGCTGTTTCTTGCTGCTTGCAAGCAAAATTTTCTTTAGAGTCCTTATCAACCGTAAAACTTCCTCATTTGTCACGTGTATTGTCCATGATATTCTCAACATTCGTCGGTAGTAACCACATATGGATTGCCTCAAGTCTTTTTTGTTTTTATTTTCTTTATATGTGATGAAATTGTTCAACTTTCTCTGCCATATCGGAGATTACAAACAAAGGCAAAGATTACTGCACCCCTATGCAACGTCTAACCTTATTTTTCGATCCCTTAATACTTACTACTTTTTTTTTAAAAAGTATATTTCATTATTCCTGTATGTCTTCGAATATCTGCGTTGCTTTCTGCTCCCTATTATTAACACTCGTCAGATAATTGAATTCCCTCATTTGTTACAGTTTCAGTGTTAGATAAGAAAAAAATAAGCTTCTTTCGTCAGTGATCAGAATTTTGGTCTCAATAAAGCTCAGATTTCGAATGTTGATATTTAAAACAGGCAGGCGCTTCCCACTTGAAAAACTGATACAACACAATCGCTTACTTATTTGGTCTCATACAAGACTAAAGTAAGCAGAGTAAAAATCTACATAGAGGCCACTTCGAGTTTGATATAACGATATATTTCCAATTATTGTCAGTGAGAGATCAAAATAATTAACAATACTAGAAATTTGTCAAAGGGAACAGCAGGAAGTTACAATACTGACAGAATCTTACTAGGAATGCTGGTAGTCCTATCGCATGAACCAATAAAAGTAAGACGATACGAGATAAATAATGAATTCATAGTTTTATTAGGGAATCGAGTAGTGCAATTAGACTAAAATTTATAATTTACCGATGAAGTCGTATTTCGGTTTACGGTAGTGGGATCAGAATAATTGCCCGAGAGAAACTGTAGTAGACAAATAAAGTAAGTTTTATTTAGGAAGTGAAGTTGGGATGTACGTTGTGGTGTAATGGATATCGCCTCGAAATGAGAAATCGGAGAACTGAGTTCAAATTCCATTCGAGTTCTCTATATTCATTTACGCTTGCGAAATGTATGAATCCGTCTATTGTTCCTCCAGCTATGGGTTAAATAACAGGATAATCTGGGTCCTTTAGTCTTGGTAGGCAACCAGTCTTTTTTTTTTAAAGAAATGGCAACCTACTACAGGAAAATGTTTTGCCTAGTCAGTCATAAAACGAAAGAGACATGATCGCTCAAATGTGTATCACGTATGGCACTAAGCTAAGTGCCATACGTGATGCACGCTTGGGTTAAGCTAATACAGGTATGGTGTCTGATTTGGTGTGGTGGTTATGGGGTTAAAGAAATTGACGGAGGAAAGCGGAAGGTGATAAATAAATGTACCGATAAAGTCTAATTTGGTTTGGTAGTAGTGGGATTAGACTGATGAATAATTTAGAAATGAAATCTTATTTGAGGTGGTGATAACCAGGACAGCCAAATTGCAGGATTGAACCAGTGAAAGATAAATATTGTACAGATGAAGTCTAATTTGAAAAGGTGGTAATGAGGCTACTCTATTACCGGAGGAACTAGTGGAGACAAATAATTTACCGGTGGATTCTCGTGGGGTTACACTAATTGCCGGATGAAAGTGGTGGGAGATAAATAATGTACCGATGGAATCTCATTTGGATTTTTAATAGTTTGGCTATACTAATTACCGGATAGAACCAATAGGATATAAATTATATACCGACCCAGTTTATGACGGTGGAAGATGACAGTCGTGTGTTACTTATTCCGGATCAAATTCACTACAACAGCAATTCTGTATGTGAAGTGAACTTACTAAATAAAAGTTTACGATAGGGGTCCTCTTTCCAAGCTTCTTTACTGATCTTATTTGTGACACAGGTGACAATTAAAATATTATAACAGAACATTTTTGTTACAGCCATTGTCAACCTTAGAACTCTCTCGTAAAATTTGCTTCGCCGAAAGTATAAGTCATTGTGTATACATTATAATTGGTTATTGACTAAATCGAGCTTAATCCATTAGTAACCACCGTAAAATCCTGTATTGATTATAAAATCAAAGTAAAAATCGAGTGTTAATTATAGGTTTCTATATTTTTAAAAATCCTGTATTAATTATAGTTTTATAAAAATTCGGTATTAGTAAAAGGCTTTTACCTATAATCCACTAATGGCCACGGTATGTTTTAACGGGTTAATCAAGAAGCATTTCAAATTTACAGGTTTACATATTTTAATTATGGGCAGTTTTGATTAATGCGTCTATCTTTCATTCTTTGGTCACGTGGAAACCTTTCGGTTAGTTGCTACCCTATAAGCGTAGTATATCGTGGAGTTATACATTTTATTTGGTAGGTGAAGTATGGTAGATTCGAAAATACGGTAGCTTTTTACATTATCATTGCCCAATTGAACGAGTTAATAAAGTATCCCGGTTGATATTAACCATATGAGGATTTGACTTACAAAAGATCGACTCGTAACAATTTTGGTTTGCCCTAACACTAACCTTTATTTAACTAATAAACTCTTCACACACTAAAAAAAGAAAATGTCCCTAACCAAAATCGAAAACAAAAATCTGATATGTCTCCCATTGGCATCACTAATGAGAAAAACATTCTTTAAATAAATAATTTTCCTTCATTTCATTGCTTTAGACACGGTATTTTTTCTTTTCCCATTATTTTTCGCGACGTTCTCTCTCTCTCTCTTTCCTTCCCTTTCTCTTCTATTTTACTCTTACTTTCTCCCTAGAATCTTCTTTTTATGGCCCATTCTTAACTTCATCTATACAATTGAACATTCTTTCTCCACTCTTTCCTTTCACAATTTGTTCTCATCTTCTCTTTCTTCCTTCTTCGTTTCTCACCTACATTTCACTCCTTGTGTCCGCTTCCCGCCTCCTCAGCTTATTCTTCTCTTTTCGCCTCTTCTATTTCATTCTGTTTTCTACTGTTTCTCTCTTTTCCCATCTTTGATTCTTTCTCGTTCAATTTCTTTCTTACGTTTCATTTTTCAATTTCCTTTTTATTTCAATTTATATTTTTCCTCTGCAAGTTTCTTTTCTTCTTTCTGCTGTTTTCCTTCCGACACCCATCTTTGTTTCTCATCTTTTATTTTCTCTATTTTTATTTCCTTTTCTTCCTTTTTTCTTTCTTTCTATTTTTTATCAAATCTGTTAGTTTATTATTCTTTCTTTTTATTGTTTTCCTTCCGACTCCCATCATTGTTTTTCTTTTTTTTCTCTCTATTTTCACTTATTTTTCTTCCTTTTTTCTTTGCATTTTTTATCCCCTCTCTTCCTTTATTTATTTTTTTTTGTCGTTTTCCTTCCGACACTCATCTTTGTTTCTCACCCTTTTTTATTTTCTTTCTTTCTTTCTTTTTTCTTTCTTTCTTTCTGTTTCATCTTCTCTTTCTTTATGTTTCTTTTTTATGTTTTCCTTCCATTTACCATTTTTCTTTTGTTTTTGTCTTCTTCTCATTCCCAGTTTATTCTGCCTCTTTTTTCATTTTCTATTTTCATTCTATTTTTCATTCTTTATTTTGGCTTTCTGTTTTTACGCTTTCTTTTTTCTTCTTCGCTTCTTTCTTTCTTTCTTTTTGCTGTTTCTCTTTCCTTTTTTATGTTGCTTCTTTCTCTGACTTCTTCGATTTTCAGTTTTTTTTCTCTTCCAGCTTCTTTTTACTTATCCTGTTTTTAGTTTCTTTTCTTTCCTCCTAACTTTCTTTCTTTTCTTTCTCTTCAATTTCTTCTGTTTATTTCTTGCTTTACTTTCTCACACATATGATGCCTGATGAAGACAATCTACTTGATAAATATCATTTGTTCATAACTTATCAAATTTATCAGTTTATATAAAGGAATTACATTCCCGCTTTACAATCGCACCACATCAGCAATGTGATACATCAACATGTTTACCTAAGAACGACATGTCATTTCAATTTTTCTTAATTTTAAAAAAAAAATTGTTTTTAACTGACTTTTGAACCGGTTTCTTCTTTTTTCTAATTCTAATTTCAGACGCGACTCTTGCTTTAATTTTTATTCAAAATTTTTGTTTGTAGTGCTTTTTTCACTATCCTTTCTGTCACATGATACACTATTGTAAGACGTTTCCCCATAAGAAAGCACAGCTGCAACAAAAAATGAAAATAAGTATATATGATAATAAAAATATTTTGTCAGCAACGTTGGTCTTAAATTCCTGACCATTGACAATTCCTTTGTTTCTAATTTGCAGTACATTTCATTGACAAGAATTTCGGTCGAGTAAAGTTGTCTGTAAGAATTTCTATAGTAAAATTATCAGTAAGGCATTTATTTACATTTTATAAAAACAAGCTCTCTTCTATTAAGTTTTGTTTTAATTTTTAACTACTGACGTTTTCTAATTATTATTGACCAATACAGTGACTGAAAACTCGCTTAATTTCATTTTAGTTAGAAAATTTAAAAAAATTAATGCTTAATTATCAAGATTTTTGTTACCATAAAAATATGTAGTTTGTTGCTTCAGGAGAAAATATAGCGAAGTAGCAGTAAGGCCAGTGGGAAACAATAAGTAAAGTAGAAAATTTGAAGATTTAAAAGCAGAGAAAATGTTGCGGAAAAAAGATTAAGAATATGGCTACGCGGAGGACATTTGAAAAGAGAAAGAGAACCCCACATTATCGCATAAAAAGTAGATAGCGCCATTACGAACCAACAGTAAACCATATAATCAGTGAATATAATAATCAGGCCTCCAAAGAATGCAAGATGACAAGGTGGAGGGCTACTTAGTAAACGTGAATGAGAGTGAGAAATTAGCGAAATACCAGAATTTTGCCAGGCCGCTGAGAGAGATATGGATTATTGTTTAGAAGTTTGAATTATGCCCATAGGAATAGGTGCACTTTAAACTATGGTAAAAAAATCGATATCGAATGAAATGAAAATCAAATGAATTACTGAAACTATACAAATCTGTCTGCCATAGTTATTTACATTACATTTACATTATTTATAGTCACACTATTGTCCTCATTCTTATAAGCAACGTTTCAGTCTTTGTGATCTCTAGCTTTCTTCAGATGTCTGTAAATTTTGGTAACTTTCTTGAAAATTTGTACAAAACCTTTCATGCAATCTGTTCTCATTATGTTGTCCATGTCTAGGCATATCTCATCTTATTTAATTAATTTGCTAGTCCCGTTTCTATTGAGTTCGTATCTGTACTATCCACCAGCCCAGAAATTGAACTAACGATTATTATGTCCCCAAATTCACTAACGAACGTTTTAATGCTCTCAACCATTGACTGCAATGATACTAAGGAAGGTGCATGATATTAGTGATGACTTGCTGCTTCTCAATCGTCAATCGTTGGACATTTGTAGTAAACATATACATGCACGAATAATAACAATAATATTCTATGACAAAGTAACCTTCAGAATACATTGGAAACTATGTAGTAAGTATGATTTCGAGTGCGCTGAGTCAGTAGTCGAGAATGAGTAAGTAAGCTAAGATGGAATACGACAATCTTCACTGACAAGCGTTTGGAGAGAAATCACCCTGATATCCCCCTTACGCATAAGATCGGCCATGAATGGATCCTGATATGTTACCTTGGGATAAGAACATCGTGAAGGTGGGGCAGGCAAAAATACAGATATACCAAGCAACAGCTTAAGTTGTCCCTTTTGTGGTTGGGGCATCCGGACTACTTCCAGGAATCCTTTTGCTCTGCAGAACGCCTTTTTGATACCTGGCATAATTGGGAGCAATCAAGGAGGCTTAGAACAGCCCATGCACTGAAGACAGGAGCTGAGATGATCATCACCACCCCGCCTAAACATCTAAGAATCGGAGAGGATATATAATAAATAATAAATAGGAAATATAGAAAATTTGAATTCAGAGAAAAAAAGTTAAATTAACCGAAAAAGAATTTTAGAAAAACACGAGTGGGCAATTATAGTGATCAGCTAGGAATTGTGCAAACAATTTGGATTCAACCATGTAGGTAAATGATATCGTTATCAATCACAAATTGTCTTGGATAAAAGTAAAAGATTCTGTGGAACTTTGAAATTTAAACAGATTCCCCGAACCATGTAGGTGTAACCATTTCAACAAATAAAAGTGTAAGTTTCAAAGAGGTCAAAGACGGGTTTAATTTCACAACGCCGACAGAAAGTAATGTGTGACAAATAGACTATACTGAACGTAATAATAATCACTGTACAGCTTGGTAGGGTCCCGAATATGCTTTCAATAAAACTGAAAGAAACGGAGATTAAAGACAGAAGCAGAGTTGAGGTCGGCGCAGAACTGTAAATTTGAAGAGACTGGGCATCGAATGTTAACCACCGATATCAAAAGACAAATATTTAACTAATAATAATAACCAGAAATACCCGTGAAAGTTTTACGGTTTAACTATTTTAATTTTCTGATGAATCTTAATTCTTGCGTTAATGGTTGAATAGGGTCTCTGTGAGTTACGTGACTATAAAATACAAGTAGAAATTACCCTAATGCCTCGTTAAATATTTGAGCTTAACAACTTCAACAAAATATTATAATAATACTTACACTATTTACTATTTTCGGACTGTTGTCTTCGTCTTTATTGTAATATTCACGACGTTTCGGTCGTTGTACGCACCCGCCTTCCATAGGTGAAAAGTCGTGAATATGGCAATAAAGATGAGGACAAGAGTCCAAACGACGTAAACAGTGTAAATAGAAATATAGACAGATTATAATAATTATGAATATAAATGCAAGTCATTGTTTAAAGAAGTAAGAGGGTACAAATGAACAGATTAAAATTGACAAGGTTTTTCATTTCACTAAAATAGACGTTAAACACATGAGTGTTATCGCCTTCTCTATTTTCCTTTCTTTCTTTCTTTATTTTCCCTAAAACCAAACAGCGCTTTCTATATATATTTTCTTCCGTCTATCTTCGCAATCGAACAGGAATGACCCATTGCTTATCTGATGTATTGACAGGACGTAACGGACGTGCTAACTAATTAAGGAATAAGGAGAATTATGAGATAATCGTAATAGAAATAGTCGTATTCATAACAATAATAAGTCTAGTAAATCCTAGCTATTACTATTACAACTACGGGTAGGACCACATTTTTGGATCTGCCATTTGTTGTTTTGATTCCAATTCTGTTTATTTTGTCGCCTCTCGTACACTTATTTTTTTTAAATTTTCCTGAGAGGAAGAATTTTACTTTTGTTAAAAAGCAAAACAATGCATTGCCCTGTTTGTTTTGTTTTTTGCCTCTCTCTCCCTTTCACTTATACACGCACATAGACAGACATACAAATATGAACATGTATACACACAAACACCCACACGCACGCACAAGTGCATACACATACAAGGACATACATACTCGAAGAGTGAAATATGTATATACTTACATGTACATACATGTAGATATGTGCATATAGTAATATAGACACACACTTAACCGCCTACAGACATACACACGCATAGACTTGTCTTCTTTCATGTCTTTGTACTCGGGCCGCCTACCCCGTATAACCGGCTTGTTATTTTTCTTTATTTTCATTTTCCATAACATTTAAAGGAAATTCAGTCAGGTTAAGTAAAAAGGACCATTAACAAAATAGACAATTTTTTTCGTTCTTTTTCTCTTTTTCATTATAAGTTTTCTTTCTTTCATTTTTTTCTTTTGCCCTTATAACATTCTTTCTTTTCATTATAACCTTTATCTCATTCTTTCTTCTCTTTAACTCTTTTCATTATAAATCTTTTTCTTTCTTTCGTTTTCCCTATTTCAATATAACCTTACTTTCAAATTTCTTTCTTTGCCATTTTACCTTATAAACTTACTTTCTATATTTATTTTGCCCTTTTAAAATATCACCATTCTTCACCGCTTTCGTTTGCCCTTAGCTTTTTACTTTTTTTATAATCTTTCTTTCTTTTGCCCTTTTTCATTATAACCTGTCTCTCACTCTTTTTTTCCTTTATCTCTTTTCATTAGAACCTTTTTTCTTTTACACTTTTTCAATATATCAACTCTTTATCTTGTCCTTTTTCAATATTTCTTTATTTCTCGCCTTCTTTCCACTAATTTCCTTATAACCCTTCTTTCTTTCTTTTTCTTTCTTTCGGTATTTATCTCGTCCCTTTACAACATAATCTTTCTTTTGCTCTTTCTTTTTTTCATTATAACCCTTCTTTCTTTCTTTTTCTTTCTTTCGGTATTTATCTCGTCCCTTTACAACATAATCTTTCTTTTGCTCTTTCTTTTTTTCATTATAACCCTTCTTTCTTTCTTTTTCTTTCTTTCGGTATTTATCTCGTCCCTTTACAACATAATCTTTCTTTTGCTCTTTCTTTTTTTCATTATAACCCTTCTTTCTTTCTTTTTCTTTCTTTCGGTATTTATCTCGTCCCTTTACAACATAGTCTTTCTTTTGCTCTTTCTTTTTTTCATTATAACCCTTCTTTCTTTCTTTTTCTTTCTTTCGGTATTTATCTCGTCCCTTTACAACATAATCTTTCTTTTGCTCTTTCTTTTTTTCATTATAACCCTTCTTTCTTTCTTTTTCTTTCTTTCGGTATTTATCTCGTCCCTTTACAACATAATCTTTCTTTTGCTCTTTCTTTTTTTCATTATAACCCTTCTTTCTTTCTTTTTCTTTCTTTCGGTATTTATCTCGTCCCTTTACAACATAGTCTTTCTTTTGCTCTTTCTTTTTTTCATTATAACCCTTCTTTCTTTCTTTTTCTTTCTTTCGGTATTTATCTCGTCCCTTTACAACATAATCTTTCTTTTGCTCTTTCTTTTTTTCATTATAACCCTTCTTTCTTTCTTTTTCTTTCTTTCGGTATTTATCTCGTCCCTTTACAACATAATCTTTCTTTTGCTCTTTCTTTTTTTCATTATAACCCTTCTTTCTTTCTTTTTCTTTCTTTCGGTATTTATCTCGTCCCTTTACAACATAATCTTTCTTTTGCTCTTTCTTTTTTTCATTATAGCCCTTCTTTCTTTCTTTTTCTTTCTTTCGGTATTTATCTCGTCCCTTTACAACATAGTCTTTCTTTTGCTCTTTCTTTTTTTCATTATAACCCTTCTTTCTTTCTTTTTCTTTCTTTCGGTATTTATCTCGTCCCTTTACAACATAGTCTTTCTTTTGCTCTTTCTTTTTTTCATTATAACCCTTCTTTCTTTCTTTTTCTTTCTTTCGGTATTTATCTCGTCCCTTTACAACATAGTCTTTCTTTTGCTCTTTCTTTTTTTCATTATAACCCTTCTTTCTTTCTTTTTCTTTCTTTCGGTATTTATCTCGTCCCTTTACAACATAGTCTTTCTTTTGCTCTTTCTTTTTTTCATTATAACCCTTCTTTCTTTCTTTTTCTTTCTTTCGGTATTTATCTCGTCCCTTTACAACATAATCTTTCTTTTGCTCTTTCTTTTTTTCATTATAACCCTTCTTTCTTTCTTTTTCTTTCTTTCGGTATTTATCTCGTCCCTTTACAACATAGTCTTTCTTTTGCTCTTTCTTTTTTTCATTATAACCCTTCTTTCTTTCTTTTTCTTTCTTTCGGTATTTATCTCGTCCCTTTACAACATAATCTTTCTTTTGCTCTTTCTTTTTTTCATTATAGCCCTTCTTTCTTTCTTTTTCTTTCTTTCGGTATTTATCTCGTCCCTTTACAACATAGTCTTTCTTTTGCTCTTTCTTTTTTTCATTATAACCCTTCTTTCTTTCTTTTTCTTTCTTTCGGTATTTATCTCGTCCCTTTACAACATAGTCTTTCTTTTGCTCTTTCTTTTTTTCATTATAACCCTTCTTTCTTTCTTTTTCTTTCTTTCGGTATTTATCTCGTCCCTTTACAACATAGTCTTTCTTTTGCTCTTTCTTTTTTTCATTATAACCCTTCTTTCTTTCTTTTTCTTTCTTTCGGTATTTATCTCGTCCCTTTACAACATAG
>OZ038480.1:49363255-49683255 GCA_964036315.1 Acanthosepion esculentum
GCTAATTTTAAGGGGGTCGCATCATACACGAGATAAAAACTGTATGTACTGCTGGTCCTGGCCACGCCGTTGACCAAACTATATATTCATTTACAGTAGTCAAATTAGCTTCACAATTAGGTCTTTCTTTGTCTTCGATGTTCAGTGTCCCTTCAAAATGTAGACGATCATTCTTCATAGCTCTTAACTCTATCCATTACTCATTTACACGTTAAGTAGGTAACACGCAGCTTTCCTCTGTCTCTCTTGCCCTCAATATATCTTGTGGGTGTCAAATTCACCAAGCCCGCCATTTTCATTATGTGTCCAAAAATTTAAACTGTCTCTTTCTAGTTCAAATTATGACATTCTTTGTTTCCATTTTCTTTAAAAGTTCCTCGTTATTCACAGGCTTTGTCAATGGTATTCTCAGCATCTTTCTGCATAACCACATTTCTATTGCGTCAAGTCTCTTCTTCATCTGTGTGGAGTTTGCCTAGCATTCACTGCCATACAGGAGGACTGATATTATATATTAGTTTAGTACTCTTTTCTTTATTCCTAACGAAATCTTTCTGTTTCTTAAGATTTTGGTTACCTTTTGGAAGATATCACTTATACCTCAAGTTTTTCTTCTGAATTGTCCGGGATTCACTGCCATATAGAAGGATTGGTTTTACATAGCAGTTCAATACTCCTCTGTGTTTCTAACTAAATATTCCAGTTTCTAAATACTTTGTTTAGGTCTTGGGAGGCACCTTTCGCTTTTTCGATGCGCCTTGGGATTTCTGTATTCTGTTATAACACTTTTATAACATAAATCACTGTACATTCTTGATTTTGATGTCTCCACTTTGTAGCTCACATCCTGCTGACGACCATACATTCAGTCTTCTTACGATTAATAATTAGTCTTTTCTTCCCGCTTTCCTTTACTAACTTGACTAGGAGACCCGGCAGTTTTATTTCTGTGTCTGCCATCAACACGGTGTCATTTGCATATCGTATGTTGTTATTTGTTGCCAAAAGAACATTTGATACCAGATGACGAAGGTGATATTTTTCCAGTATAAAAACACACATAACCGCTTATTTATGCCACTGATAGTGTGAGGTACAATATAATATGGCTGTTGGGGGTGTTACTGTATTGAAATGTTGGCCAGCTCAGAACCCTGACTTAAATATCATTGAGCAAATGCAGAGAGAATTAAAGAATTCATCAGAAAAATCCATGCAATATTTTGAAGAGTTGTAAGAAATCAGTCACAGAGAATGATGTCTCATAGTTGTGATAATGTTTAAGAATGTGTACGCATAATTAGAACCAGGCGAATTGAAGCAATTATTCAAGCTAAGGAAAGATACTTGAACAATTAACAATGGACAGTAACTTCAGAGAAAACATGAGGCAGAATTCATGGGCTGGAAATTATTAGAAATTTCAAATTGTTTAAAGTGACCGAAGATTTTTGAACAGAAATGTATAAATATAAAAAAAAAAAAATGACGAGTATAAAAACAGAATTCTCAGACATTAACAATAATATATAGAGAAAAACTCCTGATTCATATATATATATATATATATATATATATATATATATATATATATATATATATATATATATATATATATATATATAAAATGTTCATTTTAAAATGTTGATTATCAAGCAATATGAGGTTTAAAACACACGTACAGATAAGTTCACGCTGAACTAATTGAACTAATATATATATATATATATATATATATATATATATAGTTTAAAGGGATGCGAAATTTATGGGATAAAGTGGTCAATATCAGAGTTAGAGCGTATGTAGATATAAAAGTGAAGATTTATGCCAACACTTCGAGGCGACAGACTGTTTAATACTAAACGCAATCGTCGGCATGAAAACAGTCGCTAAGTGTTGACTTCAATGTTCACTTTGTATCTCTCTCTCTCTCTCTCTCTCTCTCTCTATATATATATATATATATATATATATATATATATATATATATATATATATATATATATATACCACCGCCTAATGAGATGCTTTAATGACAATCAAAACATGGATTCATTGATGTAGCGGGTACATATGTACAATTGTAATATCCAATAATAAAGAATATATATATATATATATATATATATATATATATATATATATATATATATATATATATATATATAGAGAGAGAGAGAGAGAGAGAGAGAGAGAGAGATAATGGAGATAATTATATATACATTTTTATATGGTTTAATTAAAATAGGAAGCAAGATGAAAGTATATAGAAAGTTCTTTAATCTGTAGATCACCCATAGCAAATTTGCATCCATGTTCATTCATATTTCTTGGCAGATTTCCTATTATCCCAATGTGGGATACTTAATGACAAAAGCAATAAAAATATAATCAAAGAAAAAGAAACAAAATGAAATTTACTAAACTATACACTCAAACATACATATAAAAAATGAATTTGAAAGTTTTAAATTTCAGAGTCCTCTCTCCTTCGGGTGCATCACGTATAATGTAGTTATATCAACGTAAACATCATTTTAGTCCGATGATGCCCTAAAGGACGAAAGACGTAACACGAATATTTTTTCTCACAGTGTTATTAATTTTCCTAACAATACATATATATGTGTGTTATTGTGTTTTTTCTTGCTTCAATAATTAAGTAGGAAAAGACGGCAGCAACAAAGAGTGTAAGATAGTGTCAAAAAAAGCAAACAAATATATGAATGAATTAAAAATCAAGATAAAAATAGGCGTGTTCACTAAATTTCGAAACATGATGATTCCATTAGAGAGATTTGTTTGTTCAAATTGTTTATTAATTACACATTCAGATTTGTATTGGTTTCTTGTGTTTGTCATAGTTTTTCCATCGCCTTATCTGACCACAAGGTAGGATAGGTTTTCTTTCATTTCTCTTATTTATTATTTTTACTCTTAATTCTTAACGCAGCAGATGCATCCACCTCACCCCTGATTCTCATCTGGAAGAATGATGCAAAGATTTTGTTTGAAAAAAAACAGCAAAAAATATATATGCAGATCTGTTTGACAGCAAGTTATTTACAAGAACTTCCATACTGACGCATTTACTTATTCAAGTCTTTTGAATAGTTATTTAACATCCTTTAAATCAATCATTCCAATCGCTATTTTTGACTTTTAATTAGAAATTGTTTCTTTGCTAAAAAATGTAGACTATGCTAATTTAGTCCAAATGTTACTACAAGCAAATTCATTATAATTCTACCGGTGTCTTTTCCCTTTGCATTCTTCCAAACAAACAACTCCTTCCTAAAGATGACATATTCACTGAAAATGCTACAGCAATGTCAACCTATTATTGAAAAATTAAAAGCGAAATTGTTGGAAGTACATTGAATATTGCTGTCATATCTGGTCTAGTGCCTCTGTTATGTATTTAGAGTCTTGATAAAATCCCAAGAAGGATCTGTAATGGCATCTGACTGGGCATCTCGGCTTCAGTCCCACAGCCGTAACCATGCTTCCTTGTGTGCTCCTTTTCTATAAATATTTTCATGGTAACTATTTTAATGATCTTTCCTCTTTGCTCCATCAACTTTACGAATTTAAACATTTTACAGTTGTAATTGCTAAATGTAACTATAATTTATATGCTAAAAGTTTCTTCTATCGCACTTCTCGTTTGTGGAACTCTTCCGGCTTCTCGCTTTCCAGTTACCTTGATCTTCAAAAATTTTAATGCAATGTCAACTGACGTCTTCGGTCTCATTTAATCATATTCTTTTATTGTCTTCTCTCAGTAATGATTCTTCTCAAATTCTTTCAATCACAGTGACCTTTTGCATCATAGTGGCTTTATTGCCTTATTTGGGTGGAAATGATTAGTAAGATTTCTAGAATGTTCATGCAGGTAAACGAAAA
The DNA here is from genome assembly GCA_964036315.1 of Acanthosepion esculentum. Classification (NCBI taxonomy): domain Eukaryota; kingdom Metazoa; phylum Mollusca; class Cephalopoda; order Sepiida; family Sepiidae; genus Acanthosepion; species Acanthosepion esculentum. The sequence goes on from OZ038480.1 coordinate 49,367,165, forward strand.
TAAATAAATATACTGAGCGTCAGCTAAAATATGAGTATTCACTAAAAAAACGTTTAAAGTGATAACATCTGTCATATTAATAAATAAAAATGCATTAGTTCTTTAGAAATTGCTTTGTTTACGTTGGGATACGAAACTGAGCAGATATTAACTTTCATGAATCTGGCAAGGATTTGCACTTACAAGGAACTATTCAACTTTGCTTGATTGGCAAGACACTCCGTGGCTGAGTCGCTTTGGAACACGTCGGATCTAACGACGGTTTCTCCTGCAAAGAGCGACGCATATATATATATATATATATATATATATATATATATATATATATATATATATGTGTGTGTGTGTGTGTGTGTGTGTGTGAGTGTGTGTGCGTGCGTGTGTGTGTGTGTTGATATAATAGGAAAGAACTGTTAGATTGATGATCCTAAGTTCCTTAGTATTTTTGTTTTTATTTTTAAAAACAGTGCTCGATACAGAAGAAGAGCCTAAATTATAATTATTTTTTAAAAATATGATTCCATCGCAACACAGTAATTACTATGTTTCAAAAGTGGTCATCAGTATTCAAGTTTAAATTCAATATTAAACCTTAACTGTTGGATGACATTTCAGCCTCAAGCGATGTTTGGAATCCAAATGTTTAATTCCAAACATCGCTTGAGGATGAAACTGTCATCCAACATGGAATCATATTTTTTTTAAATAATTATAAAATATAAACATGTTTATAAATTGTTGCATATCCGTATGAAGATCAAGGATATGCTGTCCAAAGTTCATGTTTTTGAGTACTTTCTACGATATTGACAACATTTCATTGTTGACTATGAGCGAGAACACTCAAACAAAAATGTAACAGTTTATTCATGATTTTGATCCGAATGTGCATCAGCTTATTCGAAAATTAGAAAAACACCATCAAATTTTAACAGACCTTACTGGTTGAATTTATCCAAACTTGTTTAAATGAATTCTACATCACACATATACACACACATATATATGGCCTAAATATTGCGTTCTAGCATGAAATATAAAATAGACTGTCGCTACTCAGTGTTGACCTCAGTGTCTAGTTTTATATTTTTATATCTAAATACGTTCTCTCTCTGATATTGATCACTTTCATCCATAAATATAGCATACCTTAAATCTATATATATATATATATATATATATGTGTGTGTGTGTGTGTGTGTGTGTGTGTGTGTGTGTGTGTGTGTGTGTGTGTATGTGTGTGTCAAACCTAATGAGCCAGACAAACCTAACAAGGTTTCACTTAGGCAGAGCGGCAGGGTCAGCTGACGATCTGCCTAAGTGAAACCTTGGTAGGTTTGTCTGGCTCATTAGGTTTGATTAGGTCTGCTCTACGTTTGTATCGAGCTCTTTAGTTAGTTGTTTACTCGTATCGGGGTTTTTTCTTTGAGTTTTGAACCTGTATCTGTGCGATTATTTTCGACAGACTTTCATGTTCCTGGCTCTTTCATTTTTAAAACTTTTTTTTTACCTTCGAGATTGATTTAACTATTGGTTAAGAATTCGAAGGTTTTTCGACACGAGTATATATATATATATATATATATATATATATATATATATATATATATATATATATATATATATACTAATTTCAGCTTCCTGTAACACTCAAACGCAAATATAACGAAGTATTTCTTTTTAATCCTACACTATCTTCTACACACTTGGTTTTGGGGGGGAAGAGTTTGGAGAAAAAATTTGTTCCAAAAATCATCTTAACATTTCAATTTATAGTTATGTTTGTAAAGATGTAAAGATATATCTGTCACGAGAGAAATATGATAAAAATCTCAACTATTTCGTAATCTCAATTAAAGGGCTTGTTAATGTATCTAGCGGTGAGACAGTGCACAAGGAAAATGGTTTTCATGCTTTTCGAATGGTATTATTGTAAAATAAAGATTAGCAGATCTGAACAAAATCCGAATTATATAATACTAGCTACTTTATTTTTCGTTTTACCCTATCACTTTTTACAATAATATACTTTTCAGTATGCTTAAGGAGAATTAAGTCCTTTTGTCAGTTTCTGTGGAATTAGGAAGTTCAGCTTTTCATTTCAACCTTTCATTTGTCACTTTAACCCCCTAACGTCAACCCAAGCTGACTGCCCCAAAACTCAAAGGCACAATTTTAATTTAACTTCTTACTTTTAATTTAATTTCTTGTAACGATTCATCTGCGTCATTAACGGCATTTTTGTGCAAACGTTTATTTAATTTATTACATGGAGGCAATTAAACATGTACATCGTGACAGAATTGTGACTTTTACACTAATTATGGCAGTCAGTGAAAGACTGTCTGTTTCATTTTCGCTCAAGTAAACTCGGTGTGCATCTTTCTATAAGATGGATTATCTTCATTGCTTTTATTACCGTTGACATTGGCCTAATATGTACAACATTTATCGTGTCATTTTTGCTGCTTACGACACGGACATTGAGTTCCCGTGAGCGACTGATTTATTTATATGCTTTAATTCCAATTAAATATTTGTTTAATTTTCTGGGAATTTGACACTGGTATTGCCGACTGTTTGTTTTTTCAATGATGTTAAATTGATATTATAATTTGTTTGAACTCTTCTTTGTTTTTTGTTTTTTGTGACTTACTTGCAAAGTTAACAGCTGGCCATAAAGCGTCTTTATTTGCGAGCTGTATTGACCCCCCTTTTGTGACCATCTTCCTATTGATAATACCAGCATCTTAGTCTTTCATAGACATCACATTAACTAATAACTGTGTATTTCTACTCGACGCCAACGGTCAGTATTCGAGATCAGATAAAAGTCAAACTGTCGAATTCTGATTTTCAAGAAATGTTCCAACACCGCAAGTATTTAGTATTCTTCCTGTATAAGTTTTGTAAATATGTGTGTGTCGGGGGGGGGGGGGGGAGATTTATTTTTTTACGGATTATCAAGCTTTTTCAGCTTATTTTAAGCCAGTTTTTTGAGATAATAATAATTTACTGATACAAGTCCTACTAATTAAACCATATGCTGAATAATCGAATAATTTTACTTATGTATATATTAACGAAATGTAGTTGGTTGGTTGTTTTTTTTTAGCAGCTTATCAACCTCTGTGGGTTAGATCATGCTGAAAATCTAAATATTTTGGATGCAATTTTATTTTATTTTTTGGAGATATTAGTGGTTTAGTGATACAAGTCTTACTAATTATCCCATATCTGGGTCGAAGAGGTGAATTCATTCATACCTTTCCCAGTGGTATTTGCGCGTAAGTGAATATAACGAACCCAACTGGAATTGGAACTCGGCTCTCTCTAAATTTCCACTTCCGAACTGTTATCCATTACATGACCCGCACATCCAAGCCTACACACTTGGTATTCTCAAGCGCTCAACCATCTAGCTACTAACCAGGCTCGACATTGATTAACTTCGGTGATCGTACGAGAACCGGTCTTTCAACGTAAGCAGACAAAAAGAGAGAGAAATGGGGGGGGGGAGAGAAATGTTGATAATAAAACCACTCACGCCTTTCAAAATAAAATTTAACGTATTGTAAGGACAGAAAACTTTTGGCAAAAAGTGCTCAATTTTTATTGCTTCTATATATTTAAATTTTGTTTTAACAAACTCTAGCGTAGTATGCATTTCAAATTTAAGATTAGCATTTACTTTTGTGAAGTATAAATAATAATTCAATAGATCTGTCAGGCAATCTGATCCTGACGAACGGTATTACGTGAAACTCTGGAGTCAGACAATGATATATATATATATATATATATATATATATATATATATATATATATATATATATATTGTCATCCACAGACAGACTGTTTCGCTGTATCACAGCTCATCAGTGTGGCTAGACGTCCGGTTGCCTCTGGCTAGAATCGAAAACCGGCTGAATTCGCGTCAGTCGGAAATTTTACCCTGAAGCCGTTGGCGCACGGCAGAGAAGAAGGTGAATTTAAGCGTATTTATTTTTAGATAAACACACAGTGACTGAGAACTCGATTCGATTTACCGAAGAGTCTTGCATTATTAGCCGTAATAGTCACTGTTTACAAACCCACACATCCTCCCCAGAGAGCTCAACCGAAATAAATTTTTCAGGAGCATAAATATTATATATATATATATATATATATATATATATATATATATATATATATATATATATATATATATATGGTAGGTGGTATATTTACTTGCCAATAATACCGAAAGTGAGTGTCTCAACCCAGATAAACTCCAAAATATACAACGCTAATTTTCAAGGTAGGAAAGTTTTCACGAAATATTTTTGCCTTTAAAATTAATCTTTTTGCATGGTAGATGCCTACTTCATGTCTGAGATAGTTGTGTATTTCCGACCAGCAGAATTATTTATTTTGATTTTCGAGAAATGCAAACGCTCTTTACTTGAAAGTTTTATGCAACACAATATTCTATTTTATTTGACCCGGATGTAAACTGAACTAAGTCTAATAAATGTCTGCAGGAGGACTGTCCCAAAAGGAACCAAGCATTTAATGTTAACAAAAAAAAATGTAACGCTTATAGAGCAATAGCACTTTCTTAGTTCGCTTGGGCTTTATACACACCTCGCAGTGTCTTTTCTAATTTAAAAAAAAATCTGCTAAGTACTCTTTCGGGACCACTATCAGCTGTTTTGTTTTTGTCCTTAATCTTGTTCACAGTTTGAAATCTCCTTTTCAACGGCGATCCATGCATAAACCATCCCGTCATTTTAACTTGATAATAATAAGATAAACAAAGTGCACACTGATCTTAGACAGATAGCCGGGGAAAGATACTTTTATCCCAAGCAGAACGAACAGATACTCCTATCCTAGGCAAAGATACACTGATCTTAGGCAGAAATGCCGATTCATACGTAAATAATCACATCAGTTGGCAGGTACTATGCGAGTGTGTTTAATAATCACTATTTGTAATACCATGGATTATATAAACAAGGAGTTTAGTAACAACTACAGAAAACAACATGTAGACTGTTTTGAAGCTGTCCAGATCTCTTTTCTTTTTTTCTTTTATTTTGTTTATTTCTTTAGATTTTTTTTCTCAGAAAGTTGTGAATAAAAAAGCAATTTCGCCAATGTTTTGTACACAGATTCAGAAATATTTTGGTGCCTTACCAACGGCTCTAAACAGCCTTGACTTGATTAAAGAATCAAGGAAAGAACTGTCATATCACGCTGAATATGCAAAGTTCAAATCCCTTCAAGGAAGAGACAAATTGCGGGTCACGCATTCATTAAATGTAAATATAAAATATGATGAAATTTATTATGACATCAGATGGCAGCCGGCAAAGAATGTTAGACAAAGTTCTGGCAGTGGTAGTAGCAGTATATTAATTGTGCAACTGTAGTTTATTTATTGTTGCTTTTTAGAGTCGCCATAATTATAAAGGATTTCTGTAAACAAGCATATCTTAAAAATCTTAAAAATATATTCACAAGTATACAGACAAGTAGAGAAACACTCGGTTTGAGTAAAGAAAAGGTTGCACATACTTATCCTAACATTGGCACAAGACCAAAATATGATTGAGTCTGTATTCCTCCAAGATTCTAATTAGAATTTTCATCCTTTGAAAGGTCATCACTCAATATATTGGCTTTTTATAGACTAAAACATCGATCATTAGCGCCAGCAGGAAATAAGGAATGACCTCAACCACAAAACAGCTACTCTGCTATCTTACATAGGAAATAGAGACAACTTTCCTCCATCCTCAAACTCGAGACAATTTAGGAGGTTCCGTCATTATTTTTCGGCTTGTTGAGAATCCGTTGCAGGCTCTTAACTGCTTGCAACAAAACAGTCTCTTAACATGTGAACCTAGATATGACAAGTGTGATAAGACATTGAATTGGGCTTGATAAACAAAAAAGAGCTTAACTATCGTCTACCGGGCACACAGCAAATTGACAGTAGAAAGCTTACCGCTTACTGGGTAAACAAAGTACTCCATGGATTTATGCAGAGGAAACTTACAATTTTGCCAGCGAAGTATTTGCCAAAATTACCGAATTGTTTCTTGTAACAAATAAAAATTAAAAATAAAATTTAGTAAACAGATAGCCGTGTGTTGTGTACCCGGTAAATGGTAGTCAAGCACCCCCAACTTCCAATGTCTCGACAAGTATGTTAAGAAAGATAAAATAAATTTGGAGATAATACATTTATAAATTGATATTTTCATATGAACGAACCTTCTTTAACTCCATAAATACATTTCTCACTGTTAGCTTCATAAATAATTTCTCCATTAAACTAATTCATAGGGGAGTGTGTTTAATTGACAAATTTTAGTGTGGATAATGTTCAAATAGCCACCCATATAAAGTGGATGTTAAAATTATCATAAATCCAGGCAGGCTGCGAAAACACTGGACGGAACACTTCAGTAATATACTAAACAGACCTTCTACAGTTGATCGTACTGCATTGAGCCAAATACCTCTGTAGTCACTAGAGTTTGAGCTTGATTTACAGTCCTCTATGGTGGAAATCAGAAAAGCCATTTTGAAAGAAAATACAGACAGAGCATTAAGAAAGTATGGCATTCTTGTTGAGATATACAAAGCAGCAGGCTTCAATGCCCTTGAAACCTATCACGATGTCCTGCAAAACATCTGGGAGGTGTTGAAGATGTTGTGGGTTACCATGATTGTCTCTCTATACAATAGCAAGTGAAATAAACTGTGGAAACTGCATAAGATTCTCACTCCTTTCTATCGTCGAAAAGATCTCGGTGCGAGTCGTCTTCAACAGACACATCACAGTTTCCGAACGGAAACTCTCAGGAGCGGACTGTCTCTTCAAACCAAGTAGGATCTTAGATATGATCTTTGCCATAATAAAACTACAAGAAAATTGCATTGATCAAATCGTGCCTCTATATTCAACAACCTGATGAAAGACTTTGATACTATCAATAAGGGATGCTCTTTGGACTGTGCTTGAGCGTATCATTCAGCTGATGATGTCATGATCGGTAAGGTGTTCTCCAATGCTGACGTGACAGAGCCTTTTGAAATCAGCAAAGGCGGGAAACAACACTGTGCTCTAGCCCCAGTCTTCAACATCTTCTACATGTACATGTTATTTCACTCAACTCAAAGTCTACAGGAAGAAATCTATATTCAATATTGTCTAGATGACTATCTTTTTACCTTTGTCGTCTCGATGCCAAAACAAAGACTCTTCAACATCTCTAGGAGGCTCTCTACGCTAATGAACTGCAGCTGATACTTGATCGATTCTCAATGGCTTCAAAATTGTTTGACCTGATAATCAGCAACAGTAAGACTAGAGTGTTTTATTAACTTGCACCAAACGCCAACTACCCTGCACAAACCATCACCATAGATATCACATAGCTTTCAAATGCTAATACCTTCAAATACGTTGATAGCACGATCTCCCGAAATGGTTCTCTGCACAAAGAAATCGACGTTCGAATCAGTAAGGCAAGGCAGGCACTGAAAATGCTAAGTAACAGAGTCGAAAAAAGCACAACATACGCATATCAACGAAACTAAAAGTGTACAACGCAATAGTCCTCCCTTCTCTCCTCTATGGATGAGAAACGGTCGCATAAAGAAATTGGGAAAATATCATGCTGGATCATCGCTCCATACAAAGAATCCCATTTACAGGATCGCATCACCAACCTTGAAATTCTGAACCGTGTGAACTCGACAAGCATCGAATCAATTCTCATGAAGGCACAAGTTAGATGGAACAACATCGCATTCCCAGACGCCTGTTGTACGGAGAGCTGCTATGACGCAGGAAACATCAAAACCGACCAAAATAAACATTAGCGTACCATTGTCCACTAAACTTCTGCAAACTTTGAAGAAGCCTAGTGTAAAAAAAAATATTCAAACAAAACAGCGTCATCGTGCAACTTTGGCACTGGTCACAACCGACTTTCAGTGCACCCATTGCTCCTGATTCTGCATGCCCCGACTTGGCTTGCAGATTCACCTCCGGATCTCCTGATGAATTGCAAGTCTTCAAAATCGAATGATAACCATGATGATGATGATGATGAATGCTCAAATAGCTACTCTATAAAAGAAGATATTAAGGTGATCCCAACAGATCATTTGGAAATTTTTAAAAACTTGATCAATTTGTTCATTTGCCAAGATGTCCAGCATTTACCAAATATCGCTGGATATCTCCCACATCTTAAAAAAAAAACAATCTACAAACAAATAAAAAATACCTTTTGAATATTTTTTTCTTTAACAAAAATAGTTCCACAGTCAAAATCAAAACTAAATAAAATTGTGTAGACTAATCAAGACCAAATAAAATTATGCAGACTAAACTGAAGTGCCAAAAATGAAACTAGATGGTTTCGCCCCTCATTTATAGAAATGGACTCAACCGAATTATATAAACGTGAATTTCCAACCGACATCTGCATTACGTAAAAACTGCAATAACCCGCAAGTGATTCAATAAAGGGGTCGCTAGCGAGTGGTAAGAATACAAACCACCTAACGAATGGGTATATCACATCAGATAATATCCTAGTTCAACGCTTGTGCCACTGAACCCATCAGTAAACGCACTGTACAGCATATACTTAATTGCATGACATGTCGTAGTCGTCGAACAACAAGGTTACTATTGTTGACACAACGGAATCTGCTAGAGCGCCTCATCTGGGCGGGAAAACATTACTATTAGACTCTGGATGTATAACGACATGTCGCCTGTTCAGACACGTCACGTTTCCAGTTATTTTGAACAGACGATCATGTTCGCATATGACTGGATCCAGCTTGTCAGCAATCTGCTATTATCTACATTTACAAGAGCCAGATCAGGCTGAAAATGGAGTACTGCTGCCATATGTGGGCGAGTGCTGCCCAGTTTTCACTTTCCACTCTCGATAGAGTCTAAAGGAATCTCCACGTTCTTGTAGGTGACGAATTACTTTCCACCCTGCAACACCTTTCTCACAGACGAGACGTCGCAAGCCTCTCACAGCTCTATCACTATCTCCATGGTGAGCGTTCAGATGACCTACACTCCTTCGTTCCACCAATCTTACCTTTCACGGCCAAGACCCGCCATGCCTCGCACACTGTAGCGAACCACCCTCCTTCCCTTCATATCCCGCTGGTGAGATGCAAGTTCCACTCAAGTACATTCTTCCACGTACCGATGCCTTGTGGAGCCCACTTCCAAGAGGCTGCTTCTCCGATCACTACAATCTTGACTTGTTCAAGTCTAGTTATCTTCCGCACATATCCGTATAAGCTGTACCTCTAACTCTTAATACACTTCTTCGAGTGGCTCTCGGATCATATACAGGCTGAACACCACATTAAAAAAAATGACAGGATATACAAGATGGTACTGCTTCTGTAATAAGCTGGGGGTGCTCCGTGGGAGTTTGCAAGAATCACAAATGAAACTGGGTTCAGTTTTGACAAGTGTGACATACGCGTATGTTGTTGTGGACCATTTGGATCCCTTCATGTTTCCTGGTGGTGATGGTTTGTTTCAACCTTCATAGTGCGGATAGTGTAAAAGTTAGCGACTCGAAAGGAGAAATCAGCGGTCCGAGTTCGATATGTTCACTTTCGCAGAAATATTTTAGGAAAATTATGAATCCATCTCTTCTAACCTACTCTTAACTATATGCTAAATAGCAGCACTAACTCGGCACCCTTGCTTTGAGATGGCAACCAATTTAGAAGAAAGATAATTCGGAATTGAAAACCAGCATGAAAAGAAATGCTATCTTGCATTTACTCCACTAATCCCCACGCATTTATAAATAACTAAATATATAAACCGCATTTAGTATATATGGGACATGTTGCAGACATCACTAAATTCCTTGCAGTCAAACACAACAATTCAACCATGCAACATACCAAACGATATACGTTGAAACACCGGTTCTTGCAAGGTCACTAATATCGCAAGTTAAGCAACGTTGAGACTAGTCAGTACCTACATGGGGGACAGCTTGCGAATACTAGGTGCTGTAAGCTTGGATGTGTGTGGGGTGTAATGGATAATGACTCGGAATTGGAAATCGGGGAGCCGAGTTCCAATTCCAGTCAGATGTTTTATATTCCCTTACTCGCAAATAACCTTGAGAAATGTATGAACCCATCCCCCCCAACTATGGATTAATTTGTAGGACTTATATAAGTAAATCATTATTATCTCCAAAAACTTTCTTACAATCTAAAAACTATCTCTGGCTTTAAATAACCTACACAAGATTGATAAGCCATAAAACACAAATCAATCAAATCGAATAAAACGATATAACCACGCAATTACTCCAGTACGTAAGAGAATACATACTACGTCATGTTGCCGCTATTATTCAGGCAAAGGGTGGAGCTACAATTTATAAGGTAGCCTTCTCTGTTTGGCACTTAAGTTTAAATTTACTCAAATAAACATAAAGAAATTTGCTTGATGAAATGTTAAAATATCTAAATAGATTGCGTGAGATAAGGAATTCCTCCCAAAAAGTAAAAGTTGGCTGCATACGCGTTTTATTTTGTAAAAGTTTTTTATCTTTCTTTTCTTTTCAAATTCAGATCGTATTTGATAACAGTTCCTAATGTAAACTGTTATATTACAAGATCTATGAACAAATACGTAAAAACCTGTTATATTCCGTGCTAATAGGAATACGGAATGGACAAACACGGTGGATAAATAGTAACAGGTTTATTGTAGAAACCAGTACAACAAGCAAGGAAGTAATAGTTATGCGCACGGTCGTCGCAAGTCAGTACAGTTGTGTACGTGCAGCTATCGGAAGTTCTCGCAGATCCCAGCTCGACAGTATTTACTGTCCCTCCCACAAGGGGTAGATGTGGCACAAGGCCGGGTTTAAAGTGGGGTATTCCCGAGCCCGTAGGCTCGGCCAAAAAATGCCTGTAGATCCCGTATGAACGGGATTGGGTTGGTCAACCTCCCCGAACGAAACTCTGCCCTTCGGCGGAGCCTCGTCCGGGTTCCTCTCTGTCCGAAGGCAGAGAGTTCGACCAGTTCAGCTGGAAAAGATCCCAGATCGACTCTCCTATCCGCTGTCCTAACGGATACATATAGGTGATTACCACCTATAGTGCCGCCACTCATGGGCGTGGCAGGTTATTCCATCACATCGAAACCTTTATTTAATGTTTACACATATAATGGCATAAATTCTGACGGTGGGGAAAAATTGTTCCATTTTAGAATCGACTACCTTCAAAAGTAAACAATTTCACTTTCAAAATGAGAATAGTGTTAATAAAAATGGAATAAAAACGATTTTTTAATAATTTAATATTGCTTATAAAATGTACTTTTTATAAGATTCTATATTGAAAATATTTTACAAAATTATTTTCTTTTTTAAATTAAATTTAATTAAAAATGCATATCGTGCATATTCAAGGCGTCACTAACTTTTTCTTGAATTGGCACAAATATGAAGTGTTTCGGAATTCATTGTTTTAATGGGAATCTCGTAAGTCATCGAAAATAAATCCTGGTCCAGTTTGGATTGGTTTGATTTGTTTTACGGCAACCTCTATGGGTTATTTAATGTCGACAAATTTTTTATTGCTGGTAATACTTTTTTTTCAAAAATATATTGTCGGTAATAATTATTTTCTTCAAACATTCGTTGCTGGTAATAATCTTTTACAAAAATGTATTGCTGATATTAAAACTTATTTTTATACTTTCATAGTGTTTGATCACAGTTTAGAGAGTCAACTATTTGCCTATAGCTGGGGCCGTAACAAGTGCCACCACCCGGGTCAGGGTGGACCTGGGAATACCAGCAATTAAGAGGTGGTTCCACGCTCCTCAAAACCTCCTGATCAGAGGCCTTGCTGTTGGATGTAGTTTATCGTCATACCCAGGACGCAATCCTGGGCCAGATGCTACAATTACTAACCTAGCTAAGAGTAACAAGCTTGACCTGGGGTGGGTGCCGAAGCTAATTTCACCATATCTTCGTTGCTTTTAACATTTGAAACTTTTCTCCAGACTCATGTGGTTGTCACATCCGATAAATTTCCAAGGGTTTTCCAGCAATCACGGTATATTTCATCTCAAATGCTTTTGCTTCCGAGATTTAGAATATACTAATCTTTTATACATGTGTGTCAACAAAAATTTTCGAATTCGTCATTCTTTGCTGCAGACATCATGTGGTCCTACTCATTTTACTACACTGTAATTGAAGTCACTGTCTTGAACATGTATCTTTGACCATCAGGATTGTTTTATCCGCGCCTAAACACAACAGAATGTATGGGACCAAAATTTGAAAAATTAGCGATCTCATTTGAAACATTATACACAGAAATAAATTCAACCACAACTTTCATCTAAAGAATGCCACGCTTATTAAAAGAGAAATTAACTTATTTAGAAGCAAAATTCTCGAAAGTGCTGCTATCTAATCTTATCAAAATATAAATCTGTGCCCAGGATTTTTTCCAATATCTCCATTCTTAAAAGAATTACTCCTTTCCCAAGCCAAGATACATGACTACGAAAATGTTAAAAAATTAAAAGAAAAAGGTTAAATCCATATATATATATATATATATATATATATATATATATATATATATATATATATATATCACATAAATTAATCCCAAAATAATTTAAATTTTTAAATAATATATATTATATTTTTATATATAAAAAAATTTCAAAAATATCACATACTCACTTTCGTTTATTCGACGTTGAATTGTATCACCATAATTCGCCTGACTCTTCAGTCAACCTGACTGAAAAACCAATAACATGTTTGCTCTTGTGTATAAATAATTGTTACAAAATAAAATCCTTAATTTTGCCTTGATAAAGTCCCTCCAGTGGACGAAACGTGTCGGCTAAGATAAGTTTTCCTTTTGTCTTTATTCATATTGCCCTTTTACAGATATATTCTGAATTTTTACACATATTCCCAGCAAAAGATATTTTAGATTTCAAACTACAGAAGAAGACATTATGCCTCATCTCATTGGAATACACGGACGTTTAGAAAAATAAGTATAATATGAATAAACAACACACTGACCGAGAGACTGATAATACATTAAAATATCTCATATTCAGTATGAAGTTTCATTACGACAAATCTTGTACAGCGCTATTTTCGCAGATTTTTACCAAGATGATCCCTTAATTTTACTTTTATTTTAGATTAATCTTCAGAAAGTAATGAGCATAATAATAACATTTTTTTAATAAGTATAATGCAATTACAAAATGACATATTCGTGTCATTTGTTGACGGCTCGGGTAAAATTGTATCTACTAGGTAATTCATACTATAATTGGTGAGATTTATTAAAGAAATATATATAGATATACTGAATTTTAATTTTTGTCAGTCATTATTAATTTTGATGAACATTTTTTTCGTAGTAATTTCCCTTGCTTTTCATCAAAACTCTTTAGATCCTCACTCTTCGACTGTTAGAAAAATCGCCTAGAAAGAAAATAAAATCTTTGTGAGACTCGAATTCGTATCACTTTTGCATCTTTTCTTTTTATGTGCCATGTCCTTTCAAGACGTAGGCGATCATGGCTCTCCACCTCTCCCTATCCCTTGCAGCTTTCAACAAGTTCCAGCCCTCTGCTACCTCCTCCAGATCCACTTGCTTAAGCCTGCTAAGTATATAATGCGTTGTTTTTCTTTGTCTCTCTTTCCCTCTATAGTGAGTATCAGATTCTCCAGGCCCTCCTTCCTCATTATGTGTCCCAGAAACTTCAACTGCCTTTTCCTGGTGTTAAGTATAAACCTCCTATTTGTTTGTAACCTCTCTAAGGCCTCATCGTTGCTGACACGCTCGGTCCATGATATCCTCAGCATCCACATCTCCGTCGCCTCGAGTCTCTTCTTCATCTTTGAGGAAATCGTCCAACATTCGCAGCGGTAAAGAAGGACAGGTGTCAAGTAACAGCTCAGTATTCTTTTCTTTGTTATCAGAGAAATCCTCCTGTCTCAAAATACTCTGCCCAGCTTTAGAAATGCGTCTTTAGCCATTCCAATACGTCTACGGATCTCAGTGTCGCACTTACTGTCCTGTGTCAAAACGCTTTCCAAATATTTAAACTTCCGTGTCTGCTTGATTCTAGTGTTTCCGACTTGCAAATCGCATTTCGGGCTCATCCTTTTACTGATGACCATGCATTCTGTCTTCTTGTAGTTATGCTTAGTCCCTTCTTCTCACTCTCCGTCTCTATGTTCAGGGAATCGAACTTGCCCTGATAACTGCTCTCATTTTATGCCTCTCTTCGATCAACTGAATCATGCCGACATTTTATTCGTCGTTTCCTATCAGCAATATTTATGTAGAGTGATGGTCAAAATATTTGTCATGAAAAGCTAATGAAATTAAGATGAATTCCGTAAAGTTGAAATGCGTCCTTAAGTTTCATCCAAAACTGCTTCTTTACGAAGAACAGTCGAACAGTTTAACAGTCGAAGAGATGCTGTGCTAAAATACATATATTGGGATAAAAACGTAACGTGAAATGATTACAAAAAAACTAGTACAAATTTCTATCAATTTGGAAAATACTTCATCTCAAAAACAACCGCGCTTACATAGACACACACACACACACACACACACAAACACACACACACACACACACACACAACACAGCACACACAACACAGCACACATACACACAACACATATATATCTCTAGGGAAAAGGGGGTTTTAAAAAACAGTGGCTCCTACTGCTATTAAGCATTACTTAAATAAATTGAATCGAGTTCTCCGAGTCGCTAGCGTATTTCGTATAGAGAAAAATTCCCTTCCATTCTGCCGTGCGACGATGGCTTAGAGGTAAGATATTTGACTGATGTCAAGTGTGGCTAGGCATCCGGTTGCTTGAAGCAACCGGACGTCTAGCCACACCGAGGAGCTGTGACACACTGAAACAGTCTGTCTGTAACTGACTGTATATATGCCATATTTTATTATGTAAGTCAATGTTTTCACAGTAAAGATGGTATTAACCAACCGATGCTGGTAAATCTTCTGGCTATATTTATATGCACAAAATAAGAGAGTTTCAGTTAATACCATGTTTTCTTAGATTGATAAAAATTGTTACATTTTATTATTAATAAACAATACAAAAGATATGAGCCACATAGACATGTATTTCAACAGGCACAATATCACATACAGCTTCATCAGTTTTTCATTCAATGATTTTGTTAAATTTTCTACTCTTTCGAGTTTATCATTGTTTGCGACATTGTTTATTATTTTCAAAAAAATTTTTTTGCTTGAATATCATTGTCCATTCCCGTATACATTACTTTTAATAAAAGATACCAAGTTTTCTATTCGCTTAATAATTTAAGAGTCTGTGGTTCATTTTATTAGTGTCAGCTTCGCAAAAGTTGAAGGAACATTATCTTGCTTGAATATACTCCTTAGCTTAAAGCGTCTTGGTTGTGACCAGTACCAATCAAAAAATGTCTTGTCTAAGAAATTAATTATCTGCATTTATCTTGATACCGTAATCAAGTTTGAAAGGTCTTACAGCCTACAATAATGTCGCAAAACACTTCACCCTGTTGTATTCTTTGTGTTGGCTGATTATTTTCATAAAGTACACCACCTCTAGCCCAACCATCAAGCCTACCCAATGTAGCTCTACATTCATTCCTAAAAACCACTGATGAGAAATCAATTTTCGTTTACTTCTTCGCCCAAGTAACATGTTTCTCTTCGTGATATTTACCTACTTAAATTTGACATTTTGATTTGTTTAGCTACAGTTCTTATATTCTGTATGGTCTTCTTTGTTTAAAACAACATCGGCTTCTTCAATTATTTCTTTTGCTCAATTCACTTTAATGACTTATTTTTCTTTTAATTTTCCCAAATGTTTTTGTATGATTCTTAAGCCTGATTTTCTTATTCTTATCAGCCAATATTTACACTTTCATTTTTATTCTTTTAATAATTTCTATTCGTTTAATACTTTAAGAGTCTGTGGTTCATTTCATTAGTGTCAGCTTCGCAATAGTTCAAGTTTTTCGCAATTTCCAACATGTTCACATAATTCAATAAATTTACAATATCTTAACTTGGCGGTTTCATATTCCTTACAAACTATGATAATCTCTATGTATCTGGAACTAAAAATTGAAATTAATGACTATAATATTATATATGAAAATACTAATAAATACACTATAATATTTACACAATATAATAAACAAATCTCGAGCTGCATGAAATATCACACGATCAAAATTGAAAATATTTCTAATAAAAGTAAACATTATAAACTGATATTCACATGCTATATCTATCCAAATTTACACAAATCAATTGTACTAATTTTATTCTGTAAACAGTGACTTGCATTATAAAATTTGATCGCACATTTATAACTGCGTCGTATTCAGCAAAAGGCACAAATATTGACACTTTAAATAACGTAGCCGTAGATTTACTGTTAAATGCTAAACTTACTAAAAAAAATAAAAACAAAGAAATTAAATTTAAATTTGAAAAAAAAAGGCAAATTTTGGCTCAGTTTCAAAACATCTTCAGTTGAAAATATTTGAAAACTGAAAATATAGACATTGCGCAATTACTTTCTCTATATATCTTCTTCTATATGCCGGGTTCCTTCAGAACATAGACGATCATGGGTCACCACAACTTCCTATCTCGTGTGGCTTTTAGCAGATTTTTCCCTTTGCTAAGCCTCGCTCCCACCCCATTCTACCATCCATTCACAGAAGCTCGTCAGTTAAGAAGCTCGCTGCCTTCCTTTATGTCTTTTGCTCTGTATATGCCCAGTGAAGATTGAGTTTTCCAAGCCCTCTTTCCTCATTAAGTGTCCGAGGAACTTCAGCTGTCTTTTCCTGATTTTGAGTAGAAGAGTTCTTTCACTTGCCATTTTCTTTAAGGCTTATTGCTTAGTCACTTCGTCTATTAAATTCTCAGTATCCTTCAGTGGAAACATATATCTGCTGCCTCTAGTTTTCTCTTCATCCGTGGAGAGATTGTTCAGCTTTCACTGTCATATAAGAAGATAGGTAATACACAGCAATCCAGCAATCCTTTCTATGTTTCTAACGATTTCTTTTCAGTTTCTCAACTCCTTGCTTAGCTTATGGAATGCTTCTTTCGATCGTTCAATACGTGTTCGAACTTAGGTATCCATTTTGATCCATCTCATTTGTTCCCGCAAGGTCAATAGCATCGTTCAGTCGAGATGTAAGGCATGATAGCCAAGCCCTGTATCGAAGAGATAGTCGACCGGGATACAGGAGTAGATGGTTCAGAATTTTCACATTAAATTCACTACATGCGACCTAGCTCTCCCGGCTTGAATCCCGTCTGGAGCGTCGTTGAGGGGGAGACCAACAAGCTCCACGATATCAAGAACTCGGTGATAGACAGCATGAAAGGTAACCATTTGAGTCAGAAATGCAGTCACTTCCAAAATTGCCTTGCAGCTGATCTTGAGACTGATAGCAATTACAACTGAATAAACTTTTTCTCAGTTAAACATGTATACAACTTTCTTTGAAAATATGCAACTTTCTTCTATTGAGTATACCCGTTTTCCTTTATACCATAATTTGTTCTTAATTATCAAGCACACACTTTCTCTAACACACGCACACGCGTGCGCAAACACACACACTGAGGAGATCTGAACGATAGAGAGATATATTGTTTTCTTTTATATCATAAGCGTTATCTTCTGTCTTCTTAATTCCTGTACTTTTATTGTTCTATCTTCTTAATGTTTTTAATATTTTCTCACACTCAGTAAACCTTTGAGTCTTAGTGGCTTTATTGCTTTGCATGGGGTAAAATGATAAATATATATAAGTGGACATTGAGGTCAACATCTAGTGGCAACAGTCTGTTTCATGCTTAAACGCAATCGTCATGAAACAGACTGCCAGGCCTGACGATTGCGTTTAAGCATGAAACAGACTGTCGCCGCTTGGTGTTGACCTCAAGGTCCACTTAAATTTTTAAATATGTTCATCCCCTGATATTGATCACTTTAATATAGCATACCTTAAAACTATATATTTATTATATATATATGTGTGTCTATGTGTTTGTGAATATATATATATATATATATATATATATATATATAGAGAGAGAGAGAGAGAGAGAGAGAGAGACGAGTGAGGTCTGTCCAAAATTAGTTGCCAAGTTACATCGCGGCCAAGCAACCGATTCTCAGGAGTTTCTAAATGACTGAATATTTTTCTGGACAGACTTTGTATGCGCGTAAAGTACCATGCATCTTCAAATATATTGATTCGTAAACGATAAGTTGCTGAATATTTCCCGACCTGAACAAGAAGCCATTTCAAAAGAAATCTGATGTCTTCGTCATTTGGCCAGATTTTGGGAAGTGGGTCAATCCGAGATTTTTTTCCGCACCTCCTCGGATGTTTTCGTGATGGCTTTGTGTCGTTGTAAAACAATCTTGCATTTATTTATCATACTACTATTTTGATGAGTTAACTCGCATGTGTTTACTATATTACTACTGTAGTGAGTTACCTATTCCCATAGTAGAGTTCAGTTGTGATTCTGTTCGACGCAACATGGAGTAAATATCAATAAAAGTATTTTGTAGAGGAGCAATATTTAGCAAGATAGTCTCGTAGACCATTAAACTGGTTCTCGTACGATCACTGAAGTTAAGCAACATTAAACCTGGTCAGTACTTAGATTGGCGAACGCTTGGGAATACTAGAAGCTAGGACGTGAGGGTGGTGTAATGTTTAACGGCTGAAATTGAAAATCGTTCAACTGAGTTCCAGTTCCAGTCGGGTTCGTTATATTTGTGGCGAAATTTAAGTGTTTTAAATTACAGGAGGTGCAAAGAAAAGATGAAGTCTTTGACTGTTTTGACGTCCAAACTCATTCACCTCTTCATTGATGCCCCGTCTTTATAGAGAAGGCAGATACCATTTCTTGACAAGGAAGGTAACTGTGGATTACTTCACATCCAAATTTTTTTTTTAAAAGTCCTTTCAATATGAAAGTTTATCAATCGGACGAACCTTGGAACCATATTTGGTGTAAACTGACGAGCTGGTGCCATTGGCAATCGGTTTTTCAATTTCAGTTATTTGGGTTTCGTGTTGATCCCCTAACAATTCATCTGGACCATTTTTCTCCGAATAACTAACATCGGAAACAAGTCTTGATTGACGCTGCAGTGTACTGAAAATTTGTGGGTTGGTAACTTTAGTTGACGATGGCTGTTCAGTCTTTCGCCTTATGTGAAAGGTATTTCGTCGTTGAATTCCACTGTTTGTTTTAATTAGAACAGACCTTGGTGAAGCATGTTTTACAACGATTGCTATTGAAGTTTTTGGTGTCTAAACCCACACAGGCTGTCCTTCAGTTAGATTAGGGCAAACATTCCCGTTTTTCTTTAATACGGCAACTACTGGTGCACACCACACTGTTTGTACCGGACGTATAATATTTTCTTTTTCTAAACGATCTAACCCTTCCTGAAAGTTTTTCTTCATGCGAAATGGCAAGCGTCGAGGAGTTGTTAAAGACGGTAGTTGCGCAGACTTTTTAAACATATTTTATATATATTCTGGAATCGACCAATGCCTGTGAAAAGTTATGGAAATTCTTTTCTATATTTGTGGTCTTCACTTTTTATAGATTTCACCTTCATCAGTAGGTTAAGAGCTTTTTATTGCCAATGACCCCAGTAATGGTTCCCTCAAATTTTCAATAACAAATAAATCCTGTTTAGACTTGGCTTCTGGAGTTTCTGTTAAAGCCTCCACACGACTGATAACTTTTATCTGGTGGTAACTGGGTTCATACATTTTTGTTACATTTTTTTAATGATTGGGGAGTTTTTTTCTAAAATAACTACTGGCGAATACCGTCACATTTGCTCCAGTATCCAATTTGAAATGAATTACTTTATTACATAACTTTGTAGTAACTAACTCACAACTTGTCAGGCTTCTTCCGTGACCGTGTTAATTCTATCGTTAGTAGTAATAGACCAAGGACGTAGTGTGGTTCTTCCGCTTTCACTTCTCGAATTTTAGACCTGCCAGTCCTACACATTTTTGCATAATGTCCTTTTCTTGAATACTTTCAGCAAATTGCAATTTTGCCTGGACAGTCGTTTTGAGATTAAATGGAATATTCCCACAGCGTATACATTTATTTGTACTACTTTTATGGCGTGCTGTATCTTGAGGCTTCTTTTTATATTTCTTTGGCGTTACTCTGCTAACGTCTGCTTCTGTTGTATTTGTGCCTAAAGAAAGATTTTGAGTTTGTTGCTTGGAAGTTTCATAGGCTCTGCCTATGTCTATTCATTTGCCTAAAGTAAGCCTTTTATCCTTTAAAAACTTTTCCCTGGCTGTATCATCTTTAACCCCTACAACTGTTTGGTCTCGAACTAGCCTGTCTTGCATTTCCCCAAAATTGAATCTTTTTGCTAAGTGCTGGGATACAGCGACATATGCATCTATACACGCTGAAGTGTCTTGCATTTGAATATAAAATGTGTACGCTTCATGGGTTTCTCCAACAAAATTCTTCGAATTTCTTTATTACTACTTCCAAATTTCCTTTCTCCTCTTCATTATCGAATTTCACTCCCTCGTAAATGTCGTATGAATCTTCTTCATTTATTGACAAAAAGACAGATGTTTGGTATGTACTATCAGATTCTTTGTTGAGTCGACTGGCTTTTGAAAAATTTCGAAAATTTCAAATAAATCTTTTCCAGTTAGTTGCCAAATTCTCTGACAAAACCATTTTTGCAGGAAGTTGGACATTTGACGTAATTTGCCTTTGGTTATCGTGTCCTTGTTCAGAATTTTGTGCAATGGACACGTCGTCCACTTGACTAAACATCTTTTTTAACAAAGAAAAATCAAATCTGTTTTTCTTTTGTTTTAACTTCATAAACTGTTTAGAGTTTAAACGCAAAGGAATTTTTTGAAAAAGCAAATGACTTTACGTAAAATTTCTAATAATTTTTTTTTTTTTTAGTCTACTTGTATATTCCAATGCCATTTGTTTTTGTGGTAACGTTTTTTTTTCTTTCGGACACTATGTGGCGTAAGTTCTTCCTGACACCATATGACGTAATTTAAGTGTATTAAATTACAGGAGGGGAAAAGAAGAGAAGATGAAGTCTTTGACTGGTTTGACGTCCAAACTCGCTAATGCTAGATTATAAAACTGTTCCCATCCTCATTGATGCTCCGTTTTTATAGCGAAAGACAAATACCATTTCTTAAGCGTGGATTGCTCCACAATATTCACTTACATGCAGATATCCTTGGGAAATGCATGAATCTAAGACTTCTTCCCACCATCTATGGGTTAATTAGTAGGACATGTATCAGTAAATCATTATTATCTCCAAAGCCTTCTTACACTCTTAAAAT
Organism: Acanthosepion esculentum; assembly: GCA_964036315.1. Lineage (NCBI taxonomy): Eukaryota > Metazoa > Mollusca > Cephalopoda > Sepiida > Sepiidae > Acanthosepion > Acanthosepion esculentum. The sequence goes on from OZ038480.1 coordinate 49,388,706, forward strand.
ATTTTATGGCTTTAAATAATCTGAAAAAGGTTGATAAGCCGTAAAAACAAATCAATCAAAAATCGTAGCCCATTACTAACTGTAACATATTTATACCTATCCTATGCCTCACATGTGTGGCTTTGTGACAGGGCAAGCTAAGCTTAATAGAATATCTAAGAACGCTTTACTGTGGAACGGTGGTTAACCAGCAAATCTTGCAGACTTTTACTACCGCAGTGAGTTTGATCTTCACCGAGTGCTTGTAGCACCTCACTATAAACCAACGTCTTCTAATATCGTCTAGCACGTTATAACTACTGTAATAAGTTAGACCTTTACTGGGTACCCAATACTTGTGGCCTTGAGCCAGACTTCGTATGTGCGCATGTGTCAGTGTGCGCGTGTGAAGATGTTTTATAATTCTCAGAAAACAAAGATAGCCACCCTCCCCTTCTATTCACTGTTTACATGTTAAATAATGAAAGAAACTTGGATCCACTAAAAAAATGGTCGATTGATGGTTGAATAATATATTTAAATATGTTTAAATATAATTATTAACAATGGCAAATAAGAATTTCTAGGGTAAGAAACATATTTTTTGTCTTACATTTCCGAGCACATGTTTTATTCGTTCGGGACTTTACCGCCCACACTTAACGAGATTTTTGTTTTTAATATACTGTTAGAAGAAATTTTATTTGGTCAAAACTGAAATAAAAAATACTGCTTGCTTCGTGATTGGTCAATTGGATACTGGTCGCTCATTGCTCAGAAATGAGGTATCATAATAATTTTATACGGTCGGAGGTGAAGGCTATGTGGTTGAATGGAAGACGTATTTATTGTATACATTTGTAATCAGAGAGATTAACAAGAGAGCAGTTGAAAATGTAAATATGTTTTAAACTGAAATAATGTAATTATTAATTATCAGTGATAAATAATGAGTTTAGTGACGTATATTGGGATAGAATTTAGGATTTAATTAACAGCGGATTGTAGTAAAGAAAAAGGTCACGTGGTTGTTATTTTTGCTGTTGAAGAATATACGACCGTCACCACGACAAATAATGCCAGTGCGGTTTTAGTAGCATTTATTTACACATAGCTGGGAGGAGACGCGAAGTGATGCTTTTCCCAAATGCAATAGTGCAAAATTAAAAAACTGTCATAGTCAGAATAAAAACTCGATTTGCCAATTCCATTCTTATTGCTGTTATCCATTAAGCCACTGGCATATCCCAAGTCGTCATACATATTTATGCAATTGCCCTCTCAATGTAATTATCATAGCTTTGTAGAAGACTACATTGAGGCTTGGTTTTGCTAGCTCATAGTCACGGAGATTAGTTTTCTAACCATCTATCTAAGCTGGATTTCCAACTATAATCTATAAAGTTCAGTTAGTTATTTACTAAGATCGGCTTTCTGGTAAAACGTCATAATAGTGGGGCACTCGGTGAGGGTCAGACTTGTTATGTCTGTGATTTGTTTATAAGACTAGAATGTTAACCGCTGCTCTACAACATGCTCTCAAGTCAGGTGGTTATATTTTGAACTGAAACAACAGTACTCGTGAAGAATCTCTCCCTAACAGCTCTGGTAAATTCTATGGTTATCCTACCACAACACGGGCGTTTCACGGTGAATTTCTTCCGAAATAGTTTGTGACCTAGAATAGGTAATAGAGAGTTATATTGGTAGACCATTATTATTGCGATGAAGTCTATGCTCACACATGTTTTACTCTTTGTAGCCTTGTGCTGTACTAAGTTGGACATTTCGCCGTAGACCAGTTAATAAGATAGTCTCGCAAACAGTTACTTACGTGAAACGTCTGAACATTATTGGATTCTCGTAACTTGCGGCTTCGTCTCAAACTAAATTAAGCTGTGTAAATAAATATTTCCTCACCGCTCCTCATTTGTTAAAAGGGTACAATGATCGAACTCACAATTCGGTTACGAAAAAACGAAAACAGAATATAAAACTTTAAAAATCCATATGAGTGATGCATAGAATATACAGACAAACCTCTCGTCGACGGACTAATAGGGGATGGGGTGATTCGTTAAAGTCGATTGTTCGTAGATGGGAAGGGATTATTTTTGAGTTATAAAACCGCTATAATGACTACCACTAGTTATGATCATAATGTAAATACTATAAACATGTATATATAGCATAAATAAATATAATGATTTTCCAAGCGTAGCTTAGATGTGGCACAAGGCCGAAAGTATGGGGCACCCGGTGAGGATCGAACTCACTATTCAGTTGTAATTGTTCTAGCGAGACAAGATTGCTAACCATTACACCACCTCGGGGTGCCCAGCATAAATAAATATATACTTAATATAGATATATTAATCAAAACAAGAAAAATAATAGATTTCTAACAGCTACTTTCTCACTTACGCTCTAATATATTGTACTTTATATACTGTACACCTATTTTTGTTTACAATTGAAAGGCTCGTCATCGCCGCCAAGCGGCCACTTTGATAAATAATACGGATCCTTCCGCTAAGCCCGCAAATTTTGAAATATATCGCTGAAGATTTGGAAGTTTTTTCTTGCAGATTTTTTTTTATTTTGCTTACAGACTTTGTCCGTTGCATCCGAAGTCCGTTGATGGGAGGTCCGTAAATGATAGGTTTGTCTGTCGGTTAGCAAGGTCGATTTTACTGCTTTCAAACTACAATCTTCCATGATTCTCTCACTGAACGATCCTCTGTGGCCCAATCGATTTCGGCACGCCGGGCTATATGACGGTTACGTATAAGATTCAAGTTCGATTTCTGTCGGAGGACGAATATTTTCTGTGAAAATTTCTCGGACATTCAGGTGAATGTTGTTAATACTGTTTATTATAAACGGAGCATTTGCTTAAATATTTGTATCTATAAAAAGAATGTATAAACATAAAATGTCTTAAATATATATATATATATATATATATATATATATATATATATATATATATATATATTATTCACCCCAAGACAGGCGATAAAGTCAATAAGAGGCAGTATTATCCGATAGTAGCTCAATGAAATCGCAATATCACCAACCAAAACAACAACAAAACCCATGAAATCCAACAAATTTTTCCCAATAACGTAATAAAATAATGGCTAAAAATATCAGCATAAAAATATAGTCAACATTAATAGATTGTTAACAAATTTAGAAACAAATATATTTCATAAATTAAAGGACAACACAGAACAAAATATCATGTAAAGATGCAATACTTAAAAAGAAAACTTTTGTGATAATGGCTTATGAAAGCTGAAAGTACTCCCACATTGGACAATTTATATTTAAAATTTCACCGGAAACCAAGAAAATAGCTCGAAATATAAAAGAAAAAATAAACCCAAAATCCTTAACAAAAAACATTCGTTGGTCTTTAATCAAACTGAATAAATGCAAAATTGCTGAACACACTATATATATATATGTGTGTGTGTGTGTGTGTGTGTAGTGAGAGGTAGGGTAGATGTTCGTGTAGGTTATGACAATTGACGTAATAAGGAGACCGACATGTTAGTACAAGCGAAGACTTTGTTCGCATAACAGTATTTATCCGGGCGCCCACGTCGCAACAGAATGTGACACAAAGGTCGAAGTTTAATGTGAGTTTTTCGGCAGTACCGTAGAAAAATTGCTCAAACTCTTTCAGCACATCCCCTTTTTGGGGATGCCTCAGGCGCCAGGTAATGACCCCAGACTCCTAACGAAGGAGATATAATGCCTAGGAGGATGGCCCCTGTGGCTTGAGCTAATATTATTGCCAGAGGAGTTCGCTCCTTTGCCGAACAAACCAGACTTTGCACGTACAGCTGGGTATTTAGATGCACGCCCACTAGAAACGTAATGTTTAATGCGGTTTGTCAGCAGTACCGTCTGTTTAATGTGGGTTTGTCAGCAGTACTGTAGAAAAATTGCAAAGCGACCACGTCTGCAAGCCAGACTTTACGCATACAACTGACTTGGAGTTGTGGTTACATTCCTTTAGGTAGCACTTGGCAGAGTCCATTCGACTTCCTTGGAGATACACAAAATTATATGATACGTAAAGTAATTTACAAGGAGTTGATGGATTTTCAATCCAACGTTATTTTTTTATTGCTATAAACGATTTGTTTCCTCTATGTAATAGGGACGCAGGTTCAAACCCTGCTGAAGGGTATATTTTCTTGATTAAATCATTCCAAGAATCCACATGTTAATTATTCTGTTAAAAAACAGAGATATCTACACAAACAAGTGTATCCACTAAATATAAAGTTTATAGTAATGATATATATATATGTATATATATATATATATATATATATATATATATATATATATATATCGATAATGGGAAATAAAGTTACTATTATAGGCATAATAGACAGAAAAAAATAATAAAAATAAGATATGTTTCATTTGAATATAACACAAGACGCTGTTCATTTCATAATAGATCTCTCTTTAATTGGACGTAAAATTAAATGAGAAATATCGATTGATTAAGGAACAAAGTTTCACTATTTCAAATTGTCCGAATCACTTCTAAAATTAAGGGTTGCCTTCCCCTATACGCCGATGCACAGGGCGCGCGGGAAGCAAACGACATCTGCGTAAATGATTTATTTTATTTATTATGCGTATGTCTACTGGTTGCTTTATATAAGCGTACACTGTGCAAATCCACAAATCTAGCACTTGACGCGTACAAATTTGACTTTAATCACATCCTGCCGAGAAATATGAGAAACGTGTCCTTTGAAACCATCATCCGTGACTCTTTTTTATCAAATTTGATATTCGAAAATATTACAGCGTCCATACATTGCATGAAGAATATAAATAAACACATTTCTTTTTTCATTGTCGCGTAACAACCTAAGCCAAGCTTAGTAAATATCCTTACTCATCCGTTTGCTTTCTTTTCCTTATACTCACAAAAATATTTATTGTTTTTCTCACCCACCAGATAATTAATCTACAGTATAAAATACTTCCTCGTCTAATTTACAATCGGCTTCGTCCATATTAAAATTCATTCTCGGCACAATAATGATCTGCTACTTTCCTAGACTACTAATCTATTTGCGGTACTGAAATTATATTTTATGCTTTGATATGAAATTGTTGCCGTTGATGTGCAGGGTGCATCTGACAGAGAATTAATTCAAACTGGTGAAGTAAAAAAAGGCCAAGTCAGAATTTTCCTTAAATCTGCGTAGGCGAGCAGTTAAAGTTCTTAAAATTCTTAACAAAATAAAAAAAAAAACGAACAAACATAAACAGATGATGGCCGTTACCAAACACGTGACACGAGATTTTACGATAAGCTTGATTCTGATAACTATTTATAAAGATGCAACAAAAAATATTAAAATTGCAATTTTTCTTTAAAGGCTTTTCGAAGTACGGTTTAGTTTTTGCTGGTATCTCTCAAAGCAATTGCAAAATTACAATCTTCTAAAATTTTACAATTCATGCAAAAGGTGCAATGACAAAAATTGTAGCTGTAAGTCTGAGTTTTGTTGAGAATCCTAACCAGATTGAAATGTATATATTTTATTCGTCAAACTGTGACAAAAGGCCACATTTACAAGGCATTAATTGATGATCGTTCTTACACACAATGGATTGCACGATAAGCACGTTGACCATTAACTAGTTTACTAACACGAATGTTCATTTAAGACTCAAAGTCATACTCTCCACAACTAAATGATTAGAGCCTAGTAACAAAAGGACCAGCACGATAACCATTTAGCTATCACAAAAAAGTCATGAACTTTTTAATAAAAGAAAAAACAATCCTGAAATCAGTGAGGTGTACGGATGCCTGAAATAATTTACACTAATTGAAGACTTCCGCTTCCGGTGTGAATCATGATTGTTTTACAACAGGAAACGAGTTTTGGTTCAGTTATGAACAGAGAAAAACAAACTCCGCGATTCGGTTACCGACACAAGACAGTTTTCATCACGATATCTATTCAATATCGTCATTAAATGAGATTATTTTATACAAAAATGAACGCAAAAGGACTTTAAACTATTATATATCAATGGTTTGGTGAGATATGTTGTAAACGAAAATGTTTAGGTTTCAGCCCCTCATTTTGGGATGAATCAATGACCCTCGTTAACCTAATTTCACTTAGAAAAAGGAATAAACAAGTTATTAAAATGACCCTTTCCTTAAACTGTTCCGAAAGGGGTCAGGACCACAAAAGTAACTACGTTTCTCACTGGGTACTCTAAATATATGGTCAAAGTTTTTGACCATATGTTTAAGGTTATACTTCTGTATACACATAGCTACATAATAAGATTGTAACCTGATAGTAAAAGACATTTTACACAAATATTACACATAATCTCATTCTTTGTCAAACGCACTTAATTTTTTTTCCATAGAACAAATGGAGTTAATATTACACAGTGACATTTTCAGATAAATATTCAATTCATAAATGTTTCAGGCCACGCCTTATTCATCCGCCCTCATACGTGTATTAATCTTGATAATTATTCTAAAATATACCTTACCTTTTACATTTAAATTGTTTCGCAATAATGTTATACTCAGGTTCGAAAACGACTTGTACATTCGACACGAAGAAGCCTTTAACACAAAAACCTCGTAGCAAAAATCGCCGAGATTACATTAAATAAACGATCCACTGGTCAATAACTGAAAAATTTAAACTGTGTCAAGTAATTCTTTTATAGCCTCTCCTCCACCCCAAGGTATTTTTAATGGGAAACATTCTTTTGCTTCGTCAGACTAAATTTAATTCGGTTAAAAAAATCTCACAGAAGTTAAGAAGATCTATGTGACTTCCCCGGAATAACATCAATAAAAATAGTTATCAGTGGCATAAAATCATTGTGCCAATATTAGTTTAAAACTAGCTGCAATCCTCATGCCTAACGATATATGCATTAAACTATTTATTCAAAAAACAACAGAAGTTGGTTTCTTTCATTAAATTAAAAATAAGAGATTCATTCTCACCTGATAAAACCGAAGCTTATTTCATAGGAAGAAACGCATTGAATAATAATGAAACGTTTAATAGCTTTGTTTTGTCATAAATACTTGCCTTAATTTATGACTACCGTTCTCTCCAACTTTCAATGCATTTCTATAGTAAAATCTTTATCAATGTATTAATATTTTACATGTAACAAACTTATTCGATCAGCAATACTTATTTCCATGTTACTGCTTTTAACCTGATTTTCAATTCATTTATATTATATGTCGAATTGCTCAATTCTATTAGAAAGTCTTCTTAGCCTAAGACAATACTTTTTTTCTGATTCTCAGCACACAAGATCAGAGCGATTTCGAAAAGTTCTCACAACGACCAAGAATTGATTTTAAAATATTCTACTGTTTTGGCCATATTTTGAGAATTGAGGACAAAGACTGAGCCTTTAATTCATCTCTATGGACCACTGAAAATAGTATGGCATTCATCAGTGAAAAGAACGGTTGGAAAACCTGTCTTCATTTATTCTGTTAGGCAGGTAGCTGTTTTTTTTTTAAAAAAAAGAAGAAAATTAAGAATCGGTCTCACAGGTTTTTACACTTTATTTAGACTCGATATCTTGTGCTTCTCAATACTGCCTCACTTTCTCAGCGTGCAAAAGATTTATAACAAAGATGGGTTTTTATAACTTCTCTCTTGATAGAGGACAGAGATCGACGAATCAAAGTCGTTAACTTGCTCTTAAAAGACTTGCGTTGGAATTGTCCAGGGTCTACAAAAACTTCTTCCAATTTCGTAGTTTGCGTTGTTTACTTTTCGTAAGCTCTGAAATTATTAAATGTTTCTCTTTATCCGTATAAAACAGCATTACAACCCATTTTAATGATTAAAACTTGCAACAAGACTATTAATCTGAGGCTTCAAAATTCAGGACATCTCATACAAATAGGTTTTGTTTGTTTACATCTGCTTAGAACGAACCAGCTTCCATCCAAACTGTGCAGATAGATGCTGCCATCATTAAGCAAATAAACCTTTTGATTCGAATAAATATTTACTCGATAAAACAAGAACTAACTAATAATGTGACAATAAGACATAGTACATGATAGTTCATATCATACCCTGTTGAAATATGAATATAACGTCAATATCTGTTTATAGTTTTATTTTAATGTGATTAGATGAGTCTTTATATGTAGTATACGCATTTGAAAACATGCTATATTGTATAGGAAAATGTGTGTATGAATACATCAGGATTATTGGGAGTTTATGTAAATATATTTGTACGCTCATAAGTACATGTGTTTGATTTGCACAAATGTGCAGGCGTGTCTGAGATCAAGATTAATTTGCCTTCCCTATAATAACTGGTTACTCGTTTTTTCAAGAACACTTGTCAACTCTGATGGCTAGCAAATCCCTGATGCAGACGCCTGCTCATGCACATTTGTGTTTCTTCGATAACCACATAGTCCATTTGTGGTTTATACTGCAACTATGCTGAGAAGAGTTTAGTTACGGTTTCTGGGAGAGAACGCATAATCTGTTATCATCAACAGCTTGAACAAGGCCAGTACGCTCAAACCCTTCACCACGATGATTTGTGACTCCCTTATAAAAATATACAAACAAAGCTACACACAATATTTATATACTGCAACTAACACAATTTCTACAAGAGGATATACATGTGTGTGTGTGTGTGTGTGTGTGTGTGTGTGCGCGCGCGTGTTTGTAAGTAAACTTGTATGTGAATCCAACAAAATGTCAAGTATATAAGACAATTTGTCAAATTTTTACTTTGACATGTTTCACCGATGAGTAGTTATCAGAAAAAGAAATTTAATTCACAAGAAAAAAATCTACGTCAGAATTTGTCCTTTTTCTGATGTCCTTTTCCAAAATATGTACAAGTAGAAGTTTTCAAAATTGTCTTCAACACACACACACACACACACACACACACACACACACACACACACACACACATATATATATATATATATATATATATATAAGAGAGATAAAGAGAAAATAGGAAATGTATAGCAATCTAACATGCTTCACTTTTATTAAAGCTTCGTCAGAGATTGAGAGAAAACAGACAAAAAGACAGAACTTATCATTGGTCAGTCACGTATTACGTGCATTAAAACCGTAGATAATTCTATATGTATGAAAGTTTGTAAAAATTCTAGTATGTCTAAGCGGATTTTGTGGTTATGTTTGAGTTTACGGGACTTAATATGATTACTAACTACCTACATCGGTAGCATTAATCCATTGATACCAATCTTTACTACCATTTAGTGAATATATATATATATATATATATATATATATATATATACAGACACACACACACACATATATATATCTATATATATATATATATATGTACACATATATATTCACACACACATATGTATATATATTTGTGTGTGTGGACGTGTGTGGGTGATAGTACATCAAAATATGTTTTTGTCTGTCTGTCTACATCTCATCTTCCACAAACACACATAAACACACGCACACAAGTATGCTGCTATATAAATAATTACATAGCATCATATTCTCCTTTTTTGCCATTGTACTTAAGTCCAAGCTTTTCAATTTATCACATTCGAACATTCGAAAATAAAATTTCAGTTCAAAATACTTGTATTCTCTCAGGATACGGATTTATCTAGCCTCATATATATATATATATATATATATATATATATATATATATATATATATATATATATATATATATATATATATATAAAGATGTTACATGCATCTTTATAATAAATAATTATTGCTCTACTCTTGGTATTGAGCCCTCCTTTAAATTAATGCTATGAACATTTGAATTTATATTCTTTTCGTTCTCGTTACATTTGAATATATATATATATATATGTGTGTGTGTGTGTGTGTGTGTGTGTGTGTGTGTGTGTGTGTGTGTGTATTATTTGGCATCAAATTGCACTGAAAACCGTGTAAATCCTGCTGAACTAAATAATATGTCAACAATAAAAAGAAAAATATAAAAATGTAGAAGGGTGGGATATACCAACAATTAATTTCACACGTCGTGAAATACCAACAATGATTTTCGTACGTCGCCAACTGAGTGATCCGCTCGCTGACGGTGTGCAGTGCAATTCATTGGACCGTGTTTTTAAGTGTTTGTGGCTGCTCAACTCATCTCCTCGGCTGATTTTGAGACCGATAAGTTTACCGTTGTGGGAGAGTGTACAACTAGGAGCGCCAATTGAATGCAAACTTAATGGCTTCGCTCTGCTCTAAACGACCATAATGTATCTCTGAAGATAAGACCTAGCGATTCGATAAGACCTGTTCTGATCGCAGAGAAAACGAGTTCGAAAGCTGGTCTGATAGACTTCTGTGAGTAAATTGAATTCGACTTTCACTGGTACTTTTTACTGCGACTTTGTCCCAGACTAAATTTCCTTTATATACCAACTCGTGAGCGAACGTGGCTCTTCACAACTTTTAATCCTCTGGAGCTAAAAATAAATGTCTGCCTCTTTAATATATCCGCCTACTGTTCTGACATCCATGTGCACATTAATCTCGTTTGGTTGGTTACTCAGTTTTTCTCTGTCTCTCCTGTCCTCAGTAGCTTCAGTAATTGTCAAATTCTCCAAGCCCTATTTTCTCAGTTTCCGAGAAATTTCATCTTTTCTATCAATCCGTCCGTATAGCAGAGAATGCTGCACGATAACCTTACAGATGAAGAAAAAAAACTAGAAATGACAGATCATAGGGATGCTGAGAATACAGACAACGAGGAAGTTCCAAAGAAACTAGAAATTAGAAAGACACGCTTCCTAAAATAAGAAAGACACAACTGAGATTTCTCGGAAGGACGGCTTGGAAAACTTACTACACACAGGAAGTACTGAGGGGAGAGGAAAGCAGCGAGCAACTTTTTGAGTAACTAATAAATTTGTACGAAAGGGTGGTGAGGGATGATAAAAAATAGCCGCACCTTGCTTAAAGTTACAAGAGACAGGAAGTTGTAGAGAACTCTTGAGTTCTGGGAGGGCACAGCACATAAATGATGATTAAATTTCAGCTCCCTAGTAAATACTGACAAGAACGGTTCACACTGAAATATGAAGAACATTGAAATATTTACAAGTGGTCACTTGAAATACCTGTTTATTCCGGTGAAAATTTTGTTTCCACCAATCTACCGATGTTGCATCTCTTAATTTATAGACAACTGGAAATCATCCAGTTACTCGAAAGCTATCATTTAACTTGTTGAGCCAAAATGTTGTATTTTTATACATATAATTACATTTATTTATTTTTCATTAACGTCTGGTTTGACATTTTAATTTTGATTAATATTTGTCTGTCTTATCAATTATTTTTTATTTCCCAGGAAAGAGAAAAAAAACAACCTATGAAATTGATAAAAAAAGAGCTTACTTGACAGGAAAAATGAGAACGTGACGTTTTTCATTGCAAATCTTCCAGAAGAAGAGAGATTTATGCTAAGGGTCAGCAGAAGAAACAATAGTTCACACGATATGGAGTAATTTCGTCTTTAGTAATTGAACCGCGTTTCAAAGGATTCTATTAAAAAGAACATTAAGGAAATAGCATTGGTTAATTTAAAAATAAACGCATTTTCCTTATTTAATTAGTATACTGATTATTGTTTCTTTTTTTTTTTCTTTCTTAGGTTGATGCAAAATTTTCCGACCGCATTTATACACAATTATATGTAACATTAAATGTTTTTGGAGTTTACTCTGATCTTTACTGCTTGCGCAATCTGTTATTTACAAAAGATCGTTCATAAGCCTAAGAAAAAATTCTGATGTCAAAAATGGCTTCCACATGAAACTGGTCAAAACAATCATTCAGCATTTATCTTTCCCTTTTTGTTGGATAGAGAAATCTATTTTTGGATTAGATAATCATTATTGGCAATAAATAAAAATGGACTTATTCTGAGAATCCAAAGTGAAGAAAATCGTGGTTAGATCCAAGATACCCTTCAAAAGCTCAACCTTAAATGGAGTCTCCTAGGAAAAGAAGTTTGCCTGTCTGTCTTTGTCTCTCGTTATTTGGTTTAGTTTGGTTTGGGTTCAAAACGAATTTTTATTACGAATTGCTGGAACATGAACGAATTGTTTTAGCGCAACACTACAGCAAGCAACTGGTTCGTTTGAATGACGCGTTAGGGCGAAAAAGCCCTTTCCTGGACTATATATTCTCGCAGTTGATATCAAATAAGAGTTGGTGGGGATCTTTCATTTTCCAAAATAATTAAGCTAATAGAAGAATATACTACTAATGCAGAATAAAGATCAATAAACATTCATTTTTCACGATATTGTTTGCTGTCGTAGAATTTTAATAAACAAGGGTTTCAAATAAAGTGCGATTGTTTCTATTAATTTTCAAAGTTTTTATAAGCGTACACCCGCATTTACTCCACAGGCATGAGTATTTAACGAGAAATATCTTTTTTTTTTCATGAAAATGAATATTTTTTTCATGTTGTAAGTGCGAAGCGGCAAACAACCAATGAACTTAGACGTAAAGTTTTTGTTTTTAAATACAGCGTTTTTCACCAGTTTTACCTTCAAACGACCACTTGCTTCGATGCATTCAACACGTCATATCTAAACAGTGTTTCCAACAAATTGAAGAAAGCAAAGAATTCCATCTTAATACATTTTATATCTCTGGGTATATACCATATTCACTATTATTATTATCATTGTAAACTGAAAGGCTTACCGCCATATCACGTTGAAAAACTAGTTCTCGTACGATCACTAAAGTTAAGCAACGTCGAACCTGGTGAGTACCAAGATGGGAGACTGCTTAGGAACGCACAGTTGCTCTAAGCTTGAAAGTGTGGGTGGTCTAATGGATAACGGATCCGTATTTGAAATCGGAAAGCCGAGTTCCAATTCTAGTCGGGTTCGTTATAATCACTTACGCGCAAATACTCATGGAAAAGCTATGAATCCACCATCTACGAATTAATTAGTATGAATTTTCTTAGCAAAATCATTATTATCTCAAAAAAATTCTTACAACCGTAAAATATTTTCTGGCTTTAAATAACCTGCAAAAGGTTATTAAGACGTAAAAAACGAATCAATCAATCTATATAGAATGAGAGAGCAGTACACCAACAAAGTGACGCTAGGGTACAAATACACGAAGGCTAATATTAATCATGACACAAAATCTGGTAAGGGTATATCAGATACATACATCACAGTTACATATGCGCGATATTACGAGAGGTTTTATTAAAAGCTGTGCATATCCTTGCAAGTGGATCCCAGTTAGAAATACATTCAAATCGGTTAAACCAGTCCGTTCAAACGGTCACCGATTGAATGTGTACCTAAGTATTTTCATGTGACTCGTAAGTCGCTTTGGCTGCTTCATCCTTAATACTTAACAATCAGCCCACTCGACCATGATGCTCTCCCATTACTCCTGCTCATGAACGGAGATGCCCAGCACGTCAACTCCTGTGGCACATGCAGTTCACTCAACTGAAAAGAAAATCTGTGATTCTGAATGGAATATTTATAGTAGCCCATCTTAATTCATCAAGGTAAAACATGTTAACACCTCCAATCAATGAAAATGAGAAGCCACGAAAACAATGGCTGATCTATTTTATTATTATATTTATTTTATTTCCTTTGATTTCTGGTGTGTACACATTTCTTTCCGGATCCCGCCCAGAGATCTAAGGTTAGAAATGGCATCATGATATTTTACACTAACCAATTAAAAAAAAAAAATTACATAGATAAAGCCCTTCGTAAGATGTGGGCATTACTCGAAAGAAGAATTTTTTGTATTTCTTTTAGGCATGGACTTCCAGGAATCCCTTCAATTAGTCTACTGGAATCTTTTCCAACCAATCGGAGGGCTCCAACTACAACAGGGATTGTTGATGTTCCCATTTGCCACATTTTTGAGATTTCGATTTCAAGGCCCTTGTATTTTTAATTATTTATTTAATTATTTAATATAATTATTATTATGATTATTGTATTACGAGCTTTATTCCTTTCTTAGAATTATATCGTTTTATCACAACACTGAATTAACATTCCCTTCAACTCCTATTGCAACCAGCAAATCGTAGAGAACTACATGTCCCATAGGAGTTGACGTGCTGGGAATCTCTGTTCATGAGTATGAGTAATGGGGGAACCTTATGGCTGATTGTTAAATATTAAGAAAGAGGCAGCCAATGCTACTTACGAGTCACCTCAAAATACTTAGGAACACTTTCAACAAGACTCATATCTCACAACTCTGGATCCCGTCTTTCAGTCTTTGTTTGATCATCCAGTTATAAATGTAAATGTATTATTTTTAAATGCCTGTATTGTACTATCGGCGATCTTCGAATGATTATCTCTGAAGCAAGAATATAAATCGAGGAAATTAACATTTTGACATGTGATGCTCGGTTCGGCCCAAGAAACAAATTATGCAAGATAAGCTGAAACAATCAGGAATTAAAATGTCTTCAATATTTTCTTCGTATTCTGTATTTTATAGTCAAGTAATTTTCTTTATAAAAAAATCGTACAGTCATGTTATTTATGACATTTATTGTCTCCACACCTACTCAAATCATTTCCGCTTCTCAAATATTTATTCATTCATAGCTACGTTCCTGTTTTTCTATCCTCATTTCACGATTTATGACGAAACAATATGCGTTCTTTTATCGAAAACTTACCCACCATTATTCATTCAGATAGAAAAAAATATGTACCTCGAACCAGAGTAAGAGTTCGATCGAGTAGTCATCTTTGCGTAATATTTTCGTTGCCTGATTGACGCTGTTTATAGAACATAAACGTTAAAGTAAAAATGTTCTTCTTAAATCTGATCCAAGTTATTTTTCGTCGTAATATTAACAGCGAACCAAATTATAGCCATTTTCGTTCACAATTACCCTTACTAACATTAACCTTATTTCTAAACAGGTTCTAGATCATATGGAATTTTTACCTTATATATATATATATATATATATATATATATATATATATATATACCCAGTAGCTCAACTTTGAGTTGCACAACGCAATCGTTAGGTGCTGATTAAAAACTGGCCGTTGCTTTATTTAAATATTGATATATGTGCGATAGTATCAATATTTAAACAATGCCACTGTCAGTTTTCAATCAGCACCTGACGATTGTGTTGCGCAATTCAGAGTTGTGCTACCAGTGGGGTAAAAAATGCATATTTTTATTAATATAAACTATAGCTCTGCTATTATACATCGAGCACTATTTTATGTGCGTGTGTGTTTCAAGGTGTTTCAAGAAGATAGTGGCGTTTTCCTATTGTCAGTGCAAAAGGTGCTCGAGATAAAAAAAAAATGTCAAAAATCCAAGGCCTATTTTACTTAGACTTTAGTTGATGTATAAAAGGACTTTTTACTTGCACAGTAAGCATTCGGGCTAACCCCAAATCATGAAATTTACAAGCAATAAACTGACTTCAAAGTACAAGTAAATTTTTTCGAATTTAAAAATTTTCTTGCATGAATAATAATTTAAAGTGTCATCACCTTAGTAATTCACAGTTTGGTACCTTTTCTAATCAATGAGCGAATACTTCAGTGTTCTCCATCACCGACAAGCTGGACACACAATATAAGGAAGGATTTTGATTTGCTAAAAGGAATTCTAATTTAAATAGACAAGTTAAATCCTACATGCAAGTCTTGGGAATGTAAAAATAATTTTGTAAAATTAAAACAAACCCATCCTTTTTCTTCTTCCACTTTCTAAGTTTGAATTATTGTCCGTTTTATACTGTGATTTATTCAGCATAGCTTAGATATGGCACAAAGCCGAAAGCATGGAGCACGTAATGTTGATCGAACTCACTACTTAGTCGTAATCGATCTAGCAAGACAAGCTTGTTAACCATTACACGACGTCGAAGTGCCTCCTATATATATATATATATATATATATATATATATATATATATATATATATATAGTGTATTAAAGTATTTTTAAAAACTTTGGTTGCGGGTTCCTCACAGCAAAGCAAGGACAAAAGTCCATATAAACATATGCTCGAAAATACTGCGTTTTTAAGTTATTAAATTTAAAGAAAGCTTACGGCAGATAGCGCTATGTTGCTTTATAGACTTGGTTACATTTGTTATTCGTGTACATTTGTAGCTAGTCTGTCTTCAACGTTTAGCGTGTGTAGTAGTAAGTTAACTGAGAAGTGTTCCGTTTAACAATGGCAGGATATTGATATTGTAAGCAGGCAGATATGATTTTCATATACGGCCGTGCGAATGGTAATGGACGCAAGGCTATATGATTGCGTTTCCAGGCTGAAGACGGCCGGGTCATCCAAACTTTGCTGCAGCGTATCGTCGCGTTGCTGAGACAGGATCCGTGGTACCAAAATCTATGGATCGAGGAGAACCGAGATCTGCTCGTACGCTTGACTATGAAGGACACATTCTACAGGCTGTCAGACACGATCCAGATATCAGCTCATGTCAAGTGGCCCTAGCATGGCGTACATCTCATAGTACCGCACGGAGAGTAATTCAAGTACAGCTCCTGTATCCGTTTCATTTGCAACGGTCTTGCATGGTCTTTCGCCCTCTGATCACTCGCCACGGGAGGACTTTTACCGATGGTTTATTGCACAGACTACAGAACCGTTGTTTGTCTTTTCAGTCTTGATTACGGATGAGATGAAATAACAAATTTACACAACCAGAATTTGTGGGCGGTTCGGAAACCTCATCGTACAATACACTCTAGACACCAGAATCAATTTACAATTAATTTCAGGTGACTGTTTTGTAGGTCCATATATTCTCCCAGCACGTCTTAAAGGGGCTGTCTACAGAGACCTTATTTCGAACACAATTCCAGACCTGCTAGAGGATCCTCCCTTGCTAATACGAAAACGCATGTCGTTCATACTTAATGGGGCTCCAACACATTTTAGTCATATTGTTCGCGATGAAATGGTTATTATCTACCATGAAAGATGGATAGACACGGGATGACCGGTTCCATGACCTGCAAGTTTTCCCCACCCGACTTCAAGTCTTTGGATTTATATCTGTGGAGCCACCTAAAATAATAGGTTCATGCAGCAGACATCAATAATGCAGTGACGCTTCATGAATGTGTCATGGGTACCTGCGAAACCATTCGACACCGTATGGGGTGTATTTGAAAGGGTCCACCAGTCAATGATCCGACGGGTGAATGCGTGTGTAGAATCAAGCAGAGGACATTTTGAACATTTGTTATGAGTTGCTGTGTGTAGGTACAATGAGGGACATATGTTTATATTGACATTTTACCTTGTTTTGGTGTCAGGGACCCGCCCCAGAGTTTGTAAAAGTATTTTTGATAGACTGTGTGTGTGTGTGTGTGTGTGTGTGTGTGTGTGTGTGTGTGTGTGTGTGTGTTGCAATTTCTGAAAGAAAAGAAAAAAAATTATCTTTACGGAAACTCTTTACTTTTAGTAAACCAAATCTGCGAGTGTATTTTATCTTCTATGCGTCGCATCACCTCAGGTCATAGATGATCATGATTCTCCACAATTTTCTCTCTCGTGTGATTCTTTGTAGTCATTCTCCCTTTGCTAAGGCTTTCGCCCCCGTCGCGCCATCCATTCACACAAACTCGTCAGGTGGCTGGCTGGCGCTCTCTCTCTCTCTCTCTCTCTCTTGCCCCCAATATGCCCCGTAAAAGTTTTCCAAGCTCTCCAGTATAATTATGTGCCCAAGCAATTTCAATTGTCTTTTTCTGATTCTAAGTAGGAATGTTCTTTCTGTTGCCATTTCCTTTAAGATTTTCTTTGTTATTTACTCGCTCCCTCCAAAGTGGAAGTGGAATTTATCACTCCAACCCCAGGAAGCCGTGCTGAGATTGGCTGTTGAGAAAGTGGGAGAAGGAAGAAAAGGAGAGGGAATATAAGGGACAGGGAACAAGAAAGAGAATGAAGAAGAAAGAGATTAGCACCGCCTATATAGAGTGATAATAAGAGGCGAAGTGTAAAGAGAGTAGGATTTAAGGGGTGGTTTCATTCCTCTGATCACTCTCAAAAGGGGAATGGAAAATCCCAAACTTGGAAAATCACTTGTGTAAACGTTTTTTTATATATGGAAATTTAGAAAAAGTTGTCGGATACAGGACTCCATATAAGCTGAAGATTTTGGATTCAGAGTGAAGTTGCGAGGAGATTACAGACACAACAAGAAGAGATACATTGAAGAACACACCAGAATTCGCGTCGTTCGCCGAGACCTCCTGACCAAAGACCTGTGCTGGACATGAAGACCAAAACTTAGAAATTTAAGTTACTACTAAAACAAGCTGCAGACTCAGAAGGGGGTCCCAGTGTCATTTGATTATAACAAGTAGGAAGGGTTAAAACTGTTGTATACAATAAATCATATGTAAACCAAATCGTTGTTACATTTTTAACCCGAGTTAATTCTTTATTCCAAGGATTCTTGTTCTTTCACTTCAAGTTTGCCTCATCAACGATCTTCTCACCTCTGAGATCAAAAACACAACGTAGCAGAGGAGTGAATGGTCGTGAACAGACAAACACCAGCTAAGTCGAGTGGAACCGTACCACAAACATGATACCAGCGACAAAACGAGTCACGCGCTAACGAGTGAAGAGTCAGCTAAATGGTAACTACGACGTTCTGCAAGAACTTGAGGACCGACAACTGGATGATATAATTGGCTACCTCTGTCTAGGGCCGACAACAGGGGTGTATATTTGGTTACCGCTGATCAGGGTCGACTCGGGAGTTGTACAAATGGTACGATATTCACCGACGAAAAGAACTGTTAAAAGATCGGTCTTTATATGTTTTGTCACTTCATTTGGAATCCGACATCTCGTGCTTAACCTACTCGTTGCCACAAGGCATTAAGAATTCATAACTGAATAAAGACAGATGCTTTAGTAAGTTCTCTCTTGGTTTGAGATACAGATCAGTGAGATAAAGTCTTTAATTTGCCAAACTCTGAATTATCCAGCATCTTCAGCTCTGAAATTATTAAACATTTCTCGTTATCTGTCAAATAAGCATAACGACTATCTTAAGAGCATAATTAATCAATTATCCGTCAAATCGGCATAACGACATATTTAATTATCCATCAAATCAGCATAACGACTAGATTAAGAGCTTTAAATTCGTAACGGGGTTATTGTGGGATTTCGAAATTCAAGATATTTCATAGAATATCTACAATTTGTTTATATTTGCTAAGAACGGGCCGATTTTCATACTCACCGACTGCACTCGCCAATCATTCAACAAATCAATCTTCAGATCCCCAAAAGTATTTATTTTATATTTCTGTGATATATTTTATGCCCTTATGATATGTGGCTAATACACACACACACACACACACACATATATATATATATATATATATATATATATATATATATATATATATATATATAGTAGGTAATCGAATAGTAAAATGAAAAGCCAAAAGTTAAGTAACGCGTTTCGTACCTAGAAAGAACATATTCGGACTACTAATAGTTCTATCGATGAATATATATATATATATATATATATATATATATATATATATATATATATATATATATAAGAAATATAGTCTTAAAATGTGCTATATTTATGGGATAAAGTGTTCAATATCAGAGATAGAGCGCATGTAAATATAAAAGTGAACATAGATGTCAACACTTAGAGGCGACAGTCTGTTTCTTGCTAGATGCAATTGCATCTAGCATGAAACAGACTGTCGCCTCTAAGTGTTGACTTCTATGTTCACTTTTATATTTATATATATATATGTGTGTGCGTGTGTGGTGAGAGAGGAGATTTGTAGGAGAAATACAACAAACGCAGGTTACAATTTTATCTCAAAAACATTAGCGATCCAAGGATACTCAGTTTTAAAATTTGACCGCCGCTGTATCTAGATGTATAATTTACCCGATTTCATTCAAATTTCTGACACGTTTGTTTTTATTACAATTGTTTACTATTATAATTTTTATTTTTAGTACTATTGTAATTACTATTACCCAACATTGTACTAGCAGATGTTTCCATTTTGGCATTCGATTACTATGAGTCTGATATCTACATTCATATATCTTTCTTAATTGTTTTTAGAGGTAGAGGGAATATTTCCTTAGCAATTGGGTGCATTCGATGGCTGCTTTTCTATCGTTTGAGTCAAACCATCAAATGCTACATATATATATATATATATATATATATATATATATATATATATATATATATATATATATATGTGTGTGTGTGTGTGTGTGTGTGTATATATCTGTGTGTGTATATTTAGGCAGCAAATTCTATTTTAGTCATGTCTGATTGAATAAAATACAAACATTATGCCTGCTTATTTGATGGAAAGTACTTGGGAAATAAAAGTGCATATCTTGCCTTATTTAATTGTAATATACAAAAACTATTCGTGAATATGAAAGGATTATGCTAAGATAAGCAGACAATGTTTACAATTTATTCAATCAGACATATATATATATATATAAGATAAACAAAAAATAGGAAACGTTTATCAATCTAACGTTTCACTTTTATTAAAGCTTCAGCAGAGAATGAGATATGTTTACGGTTTTTCAGTTACGCATGGAATCCATTAATTTCTCGGAACTTTGAATGGGCGCGTCGTCTCTCCTTGAATTCGTTTGTTTACTATATATATATATATATATATATATATATATATATATATATATATATATATATATATATATAATTTTGCCTCTTGAGCGAGAAACCGAACTTCAGAGTATCGAAAATACACCATGAATCTCTGATTTGTTATCGTCACACGGGAGGAACCTTCCCGTTATCCCAGAGTGCTGAAAGTAATTTTGCATTTCCCATGACCTAAAAACAACATTCTCTCTTTTTACCATAAGGAGTGTTTTGAACTTATGACAGTACAATATTTATATCTTATAACATGTGAGTGGCTGTGGAGACACTATTGAACCACAACTATTTTTGATGGCGCCTCTCAGATTACAGAATTTGAACATATCAGTCTTTCTTTTTATTTTTATTGTGATAAAACTTTACTTTTCTCAATGACATTTGAATTTTAAATTGTCATTTATACAGATCATTGCTAGACTCACGTAAATGTACAGAAACTGTTCCTTAAGATTTTATCGAGATGGAAAATTGTTATAACTTAACATCATTCTTAATTTTACTTAGTACGAAGATTTTCTTATAATCAAAAAAAGGATACAGCTATGTAATATATTAAGTGTATATGTATATATTTAATAACAATGATAAAAATAATTTTTAGCATAAATGAGAATAAATTACGAATTTTACATATATATACATGAGGAAGATTAACAGATGTTAAAAAAAGGCTTCAGTAAAGTTGAAGTACTGTCACTATTCGTTAAATCATTCTAGTTAATGTGGTTATCGCTGTTGTTATCTGACCGATGAGCTTCAGGTTCTAAAATAGATTCGGCGTTTTTTCCAATTTGTTATCTCATTATTTTAGATGTAATAGACTGTAGTTGTCCGAATTTCTTTCATGCAGTATTGACATTAATTTTTTTTACTTGCTTTTCTTTTATCTTATTTCGATTGTTTTTGGTTGTGGTTTTTGTCAAAACGCTCAGGCCGTTTTGCATTCAACAAAATAGCGTGAATTGGAAGTAAAGACTTAGTCTTCGAGTTCGAATTCCAGTCGGATCCATTGCATTCACTTACGTGCTAATACCTTTGGGAAAGGTATGAATCCTCTTCTTCTCCCCGAAGCTATGGGTAAATAACAGGACAGACCGGGTTTATAGCCTTGGATGGCAACTGGTCTACCGCAGAAAGAAATGGCAACCTACTGCGGGGAAAAATCTGCTTCGTCAGTCATGTATCGAAAGATACATGATCGCCTAAGCGTGTATCATGCATGACACATAACTGACTGATCCCCTAGTCTTGGGAGTCTGTGTTACAAGGGAAAAAACTAATCATAAATTAAGAACCGATAACGTAAAATAAAAAGAGAAAAACTAATTTGAATCTACTCATTAATTTGTCTAATTATGTAACTAATGAATAAATTTAACAAAATTATTTTTTCTTCCAAAAAATGTGGGGACAGCAAAATAGAATAATTGTAACAAAAACACACCTGCATTTAAGGACAACATAAGAATCGAGAAGGTTTTACAATATTTAAAAACAAAGTATTTCTTGGACCTACGTTTTTTCTTATCTTCATCAAAGACCTTCCCGATGTTATCAGTTCCCAACTAGGTACATGAGGTAGCTATTTACACATGTCTTAATAGTAGATCCGATAGGTCCGACAAATAAAATTGGTAGTTGATCTCGGAAATAACCTCCAATCAGTTGTTAACTGGGGTAAGAAACAGCTTCTCAATTTTAACGCGTCCAAAACAAAAACTGCTATCTTTTAATCATCATAGAGAACCATTTTTACCCTCTATCAGCATGGCTGATGCTAAACTCCTGGAGAGCAACTCATTGTAACTTCTTGGTCTCAAATTTTCTACTGGCATGAAGTGAAGCGATTATATTGAATCAGTTGCTAGAAGTATTGCCAAAAAAATCGGTTCACTATGTTGTATCAGACATTTTTTCTCGTCAGATTCCATTATTCACATTTATAAATCTACCATTCGACCATGCATTGAATATTACCGCCCTATCTGGTGCGGTGGTCCGGTTATATATCTCTAAATTCTCGAAAAAAATACAAAAGAGTTAGTAACGTTATCAATCCAAATCTGGCATCTTGACTTCAGTCCCTTTCCCGCCACCGTGATAGTACTTCCCTCCGTCTTTTCTATAAATATTTCCACAGCAGTTGTTCTAATGAACTCTCTTCTTTGTTACATCGACCGCATGAATTTAAGCGTACTACTAGATTGTCTCCGAGATCTCATCGTTTTACTTTTGAAACAGCGAGATGTAATCCTAAGTTATGTTCTAATAATTTCTTTTCTAGCGCTTTTCACATATGGAAATCTCTTCTGATTTCTTGCTTCCCTGCCACCTACAATGTTCAAAAATTTAAAAGCAACGTCATTCGTTATCTTGTCTTCTTGAAAACATTTCTTTTACTGCGCTTTCTAGACGCTAAAGTTTTCTCATTCTTTTCCACTCCCAGTAACCTCTTGCTTCTTAGTGGCTTTATCACTTTGCTTGGGATGAAATTATTAAAAAAAATCGAAATATATAATGACTTCACAGTGTCAATATTGACTATGTGTCGAACAGCTTCTTGCTGTTATTGATTGGATGGGTAACAGTGTTATATGAAAACATAGTTTGTTCAAGCGCCCACTTGCCCAGTTTTTATTTCGTCTGTTACCAGCACATGTTAGTGAGGTAAACTTTGTCAACAGGCTGAGCCATGATGCAGATCACAGGAAGAAGTGAATTCATGCCTTCGCAAGAAACTGTGAAATGGAACATAAACGGCTTCAACAAGAATTCAGATTCGCTTCGCAAAGTTCGTATTCCGTCCTCATTTTTCATCACTTGTATATATGTTTACTCCATTTTGTTCCCTTGCCATCATTGATTAACCAATTCAGTTTTAGAATCATTAAATGAGTTAAGACATATTCATTCACGTTACCCAACCTCGACGCACTTTTATTATTAATTAAATCATAAAATCCTTTAAAAATGTTCATTTATTTTGCATACAATTAGATATATAACAAAAATAGAGTTGGGTATGCACTGCACAATCGGTAGTCATCTATTGGCTCTGAAATAAACGGATCACTTCCGGTTTTAGTTTGAATTACATCAGTTATTATGATATCAATTGAAACTATAATGTAATTTGTATTGTACTTGAAACTCTTGAAAAAGATTTATATCCTTTTGTACAAAATCTTAATGCAAAGAGGTTATCTATTTCAGCAAAGCAATCCAATAACTCACAATAATTACCTTTGTTAAAGTTGCCTTTTCCTTCATTAATTGGCAGTTCTTATTTGCAAAAATATAATATAACGTTTACTAATTATTTTAAATATTGTCTCTTTTCTTCAATTTGTTATGACATTCCTTTTCAAGCTTTGCAGACTCACTAATAAATGTTACTGTCACATTCAACAAATGTCTTTAAACATTTATCTGACTCACACATTGAGAATGATGCTTGCAGTCACTCAGAAATATGTTTATAATTACAATAACCGTCATCGTTCCATAGGTGACCTGATTTGTGGGTGAAAATGCAAGCATGGACAACAATATAGTTTTTATTCTGATGCACTTGAACGTAACGAATATTACATTTGCATGTGATCTGAAACGAAGCGTGCCTACTTCAGTTTCCAGTAATGATTACATTGTGATGTTTTGATAATTTCTCTCACTTTTCAGCAATATTCATCTGCCCAATTACTTTTTCTTTTCGATCTAACACCAGATTTTTCTTATCACGAATACATTTTTATTTCATCAAGATGTCTTTTTGACAATAAGGTAACGTGTTCATAAAAACGCACAAAAGATTTAAAATATTAATTATATTTTAATAATGTGTGTTAATAGTGAATAATATTTTAAAAGTGTTAGGTACATTGCTCATTGCATAAAGGAAAGTAACGGAGACATCTTTGAAATAACGGCCGGACTATCGTTTACCAGGCATACTCACGAATGTAGTAACGATAACTAAACGGGCGATAGCAAAGGATTCTTTTTACCTTTGTATTTTACCAACACAATATTTTTTATACGAAACAATTAAGTTAAATTTCATAAATCTAACAAATGAATAACATTTCCTAAACAACATTGACAAAATCAATTTATGATTTTAAGCGTACTACTAGATTTGCAGCAAGGTCTCACAAGTTTACAGTTGAAATGACTAGATATAACCATAAGTTCCATGCTAACAGTTTCTTCTATCGCACTTCTCGCTTGTGGTACTCTCTCTTGGTTTCTTGCTATCCAGTCAACTTTGACCTTTAAAAATTTAAATGTAATGTCAATTGTTATCTTTCGTTTCTTAATTCTCATTGTTTTATTATCCTCTCTCCTTAATAGTATTTCTTTTTTTCTCATACTCTCCTGAAAGTAACCACTTACGTCTTAGTGGCTTTATTGCCTTGCTTAGGGTGAAGAAATTTAAAAAAAATAAGGCTCGAATAAAAATCTTAATTCAGCTATAGGAAATTTAATTATTTTATTTTAAAAAAAGTTACTTAATAAGCGGGCGCTAAATCGCTAGTGCATTTCCCAAGTGTGCCCGGTAAACGATAGATAAAAGATAATATTGACGGTAATCTTCAAATGTAAAAGAAATATCTCTAAAATGACTGATATATTACATGTTAAATTAAATAACTTTGAACCGATGTAATGGTTATGTAATAGTGATCCCGAAAACAAAAACAAAACACTATGAAAGTATAAAATAAATTTTATAGTAAAAGTACCAGCAATACATCTTAATATAAAAAAATGTTCAACAATTCCTATTTATAGCAAAATTACCAACAATATGCACATACTAACAAACTGTAGAGACTTCACGTTTAAAATATTACCAAACAACCAACATAAAAGAAATTTCATAACATATATCCTACAATTTCTTAAACCAAACAGTATTCCAAAATATAACTTCAACAGAACCACAACATAAAACACATATCACCGCCTTTAGTAATTATGTCCACACAATGTATATGCTGAGTATCTACCATGTATACAATTGTGAAAGGAGAATAACATCCATATGATAATCACGAATGTCACTGTGTCACATTTTTTTAACTGTACTCCTGCAGGCCGTAGCCCAACATATCATACCATTTTGGAATCAGGCCGACTACGTGAGAAAATTAAAAAAAACATTCGGGGCCGGATCCGCACGCCCAATCCTGAAATTTTGGATTCCCAAATGTTCATTATTCCGATTGTTTTCGGCGATTTTTTGACGTGATTTTTTTGTGACGAATTCTTTTGTACGAAAACAATTTTTATAACTCGGAAGTAAATTTGGGAATAATTGAAATTAATTGTGAAATCCAGCGAAAGTCACCAATGAAATAAAAATTTAAAGCTTAAATACCGCCCGATATGGCGGCTTTTAAGCTAGTATCATATATTTATTACTTGCAAGCTACCGAGAAAATTAAATTTCGGAATTAAATGACCCTTAAGGTGTTGATATGCCGTTAATCAGACAATTCCTTCAGATAACTCCTCCAGTAAAGAAAAAGGTCTCTTCTGAATAAAAGATGCAATTTAATAAGTGGTGAAGTTATTTATACTTACAGAGAAGCAGAAAAAGTAAAAGCACGTGTGTTGTGTTCGTAAGAGAAAATTGATGCCAAATGTGGAATTAGGTTTAGCCAGGTGAAATCAAAATTTACAAGGAAGGTCATCTTGTAATAAGATTGATTGTGATGTGTTTCTCTATGCCTTCTATATGTCACTACTGCTAATTGTGTTGCATTCGCGGTGACAGATCAAAGACACGCGAGGATTCAAAACCTTAAACTTTTAAACTATGGCTTTTCAAAATGTTTCACTCGCGACTTCTTTTGATAAAAATTATTTTGTTACTCCTTACTAATTGTTATAAAAGTAATATTACTAACTTCTTCTTTGTGTGCCGTGTTCCCTTAGGACGTAGTCAATCATGGCTCTCCACAATTTCTTGTCCTTTGCGGCTCTTAATAAATTTTGTTTTTTCGCTATTTATCCTAAACCTTGTTCCGCTATACATTTACTCAAGCTCACTAAATATGTTATACACTGTTTTCCTTTGTCCTTCTTGCCCTCAGTCTGTCCTGCGAGTATCAGATTTTGCAAGTCCCCTTTTTTCTTTATGTGCCCCAGAAATTTCAACTGTCTCGTCCTGATGTTAAGTATAAGTTTTCTTTTTGTTTCTATAAAACTTCGTCGTTGCTCACATGTTCGGTCCATGGTAACCTCAGCATTCCTCTGTAGAACTAAATTTCTGTTGCTCCAAATCTTTTCTTCATCTTTGAGTAGATTTCCTGCATTCATTGTCATATAGGTTTTGTTTTACGGCATATCAGCCTCAATGGGTTATTTAATGCCGACAAAATCTTTATTCCTAGCAATATTTTGTTTTGTCAAAAATCTATTTCTGGTAATATTTTTTCCTTCAAAAATCTATTAGTGGTAATATTTTTCCTTAAAAAATGTATCGCTGGTAATTTTTTTTTTAAATGTATTGCTGGTCATAATTTTTTTCAAACGTATTGCTGTTAATATCTTTTTGCAAAAATGTATCGCTGGTAATAGATTTTTTTCTTCAAAGATTTATTGCTGGTAATAATTTTTACGAAGTATTTCTGGTATTAAAACCTATTTTTACACTTTCATAGTGTTTTTACCCCAGTTTGGGGGTTAACTATTTGCCCATAGCTGGGACCCTAACAGATGCTACCACCCCGGGTCAGAGTGGACCTGGGAACACCAGTAATTAAGAGGTGGTTCCACGCTCCTCAAAACCTTCTGATCAGAGGCCTTGCTGTTGGACGTAGTTTATCGTCTTACCCAGGACGCGGATGTAGTTTATCGTCATACCCAAGACGGCATTTCCATATAGGAGGACAGATATCACGTAACACTTCAGTACTCTTTTCTTTGTTTCTAACGAACTTTTTCTATCTCTTAATACGGCTGAGGAGTTAACGGTCGAACTCTCTGACTCTGAACAGAGAGGAACCCGGACGAGGTTCCGCCGAAGGGCAGAGCCTCGTTCAGGGTGGTTGACCAACCCGATCCCGTTTATACGGGATCTACGGGCTATTTTTAGCCGAGCCTACGGGATCGGGAATACCCAACTTTAAACTCGGCCTTGTGCCACATCTGTCCCTCGTGGGGAGGACACTAAATACCAGAGACCTACACACCCACGTTGTGATTATTGATCTGAGCAGATCTTGAAACTTGTCAAATTGATTCGCCGCATCGTCCGTATTAGTTACTAATTATACTCTTTCCGCTACTTCACCTGAGTAGTTGATAGTTAAGTGAAGGTATACGTATTAAATAATCAAGATACACAAGCTACCTTTATACACTCTATTTTAGCATTAAACTTTATCTTCTTTTTTTCGGTCCCGACGAGGTATTAATGGCCTGGTCTTTTCCACTTGGCTTATCTTTTCCCTCCTTTCTCTACACAAGTACTTGATTTTTACAAGGTGGGCTCGTTATCACTATACAATTATTCTAACGTCGTTGGGTACAAATTAACACAAGATAACATCAGAGTTCTTTCTCGACGCACGAAATAAAACAGTCTCGCTGACTGAATGGTGGTCAGACAGCAGTAGGCCAATCGTGACTTTCTCATCTTGTGGTGAGTCCTTCTAATTATGAGAAACATATTTCCTTCAGGTGTCAAGTTACAAGTTCATTTGTATATGGACATAACAGAGCAGAGTTATTAGCAAGATCAGCTAAATTCTTGACCCTAATCAAAGTAAAAATGGTGAATATTATTTAAAAAATAATAATATTCCGTTATTCCCTTTTGATCAAGATCCGACATAGCATGAGCCAGGTGGGTTATCTTAACTGTTAGTTTTCTAATGACGGACTGAGTGAAGGACTTGTCTCTCGATGCTAACATGTTAAGTCATGAGCTCAAACACAGACAATTCCAGATACTAATTCATTTTACTGTAATTAAATGCCTTTATTTGCAATAAATTCTTTCAACCTTATCCTTTACGATGTCCTTAATTTATAATTCGCGCAGATGCACCTTCCAATTCATCAAATTTGTATCAAATATCACTTGTACGTGATCTTCAGTGATTTCAGATTTTAAAAAGGTCAAAATGATCATGTCTACTTGGTGTGTTAAATAGCTCGGTATTTCCTACCTTGATGCTGGAGACTAGGTATAAGCCATGATTCTGAATTTTAATTTTCAAGGTAAGCGGGCTTTTCTCCATTATATTGCTATATGATCACCCTTCCCTCACGTATTTCCCTATTTTTCTGGCTCACGAGTTAAACTTAAGTCATCATCTATAACAGCCAAAAGCAATAATTTCGCTGATTTTACTTAATGTTAAGAAAAATACGAAATAATATAATGACTAATGAAATCTTAACAAAATATGTCAGATGGAATATGTGAAAAGTAGTTGGATGTTTATTTTTTATTCTATAGTTAACGTTTCGTTCATTAAGAACATCATCAGAACAACTGAAAAATTAAAGAAATATCATTACCATAATTACTAAGTGGCTTTAAAAAGATGGCTTGTTCTGAAAGCCTGTATTTGAAACCTTGCTGTTTCTTTTTCTTTCCGACACCGACTCCAGATACTGGTGAGAAATATGTAACTATTTCAGCCACGAGGCGCGCTATAGACTAACTTTGTTTGAATGGATGACAAACGAGCGTTTGTGGGAAGTTTGACCATAAAACCTGCTTTCGTTCCCAGCCAGCCGCTTCGTTTGCTTTTTGCTGTTGGGACAAAAAACTAATGCTGGATTGAAAATAAAGTTCTTTTAAACACCCACTGTTTATTTTCAGCATATGTTTTTTTTTCTTTTCTTTTCTTTTTTTTTTTTTACTCCATGTTGTTCAGTGCATTCACCTTTTAAAATATTTAGACGAACATTTCATTCAAGTAAGTTCTCCCAAATTCAGCAATGATCGTATCTATTCACGTACTGCAAATACTTTTAATGGTTTCTATCCGTAATAAGTGACAATGGCTATAGTAACTATTTTCTGCCTGGATATCATAATAATCATCTATGGCGGTAGGAATAGCTCTATATTTCCCACTGGCTACCAATGATCGATGCTGGAACTCAGATTAAAAAAAAACATAATTCCGTATTTAGATTTTCAAAGCGAGTATAATCTTTCCACCTTAAATTTGGTACAATATAATCTTCCTATACACGTTCCTTTGTGCTGTACTAAGCTAAATGTAATAAATGACTTCCCGTTACCTTTGGATGTTGAATTAGACAGAAAACAGTTTTAGCTTAGGATCATTTTCTTAAACATCGGCTCCCTGTAGCACATAATTACATATTTTCCACTAAGGCTAATATCTAGTGGTTGAGCCTCGTTAAA
Organism: Acanthosepion esculentum; assembly: GCA_964036315.1. NCBI lineage: Eukaryota > Metazoa > Mollusca > Cephalopoda > Sepiida > Sepiidae > Acanthosepion > Acanthosepion esculentum. Next base: position 49,418,917 of record OZ038480.1, read on the forward strand.
AACTAAGATTTCGAGTGATTTTCAAAGTGAGTGAGTAATTGCTTCTCACTTGGAAGATGTACGTAGCACAACCTTATTCTATTTGGTTTTGTGCGAGAAAAAAAGTCTTTCTTACATACGCAAGTACTTTCTACTGTACATTCAGTCAGCTTCAGGCATGGAAATTATTTTGTTTTTGTTAAAATTCAGGTAGCATCCTAGACGAAAAAATATCTGTTTTTTTTTGTTTGTTTTGTTTGTTTTTTTTTTTTTTTTTAATGCGTTATTGATAACGGATACAAACTTTTGGAGCCTGCAGTTGCAACGCTAAGGTTGAATTTTTTTGAAAATGTCAGAGAGTGCGTTTTTTACTAATATAGTATTGCGTATTTAAGAAAGACCTTATACAGCTTATAATTTAAAAAAAAAACAAGAATCATAACATTCATCGAGTGATTGGTAGGTTAATGCACCTTTAAAATTTTGTTAGCGAAGAGATTTCGCCATTTTATATCATTAACTTTACTAATTTACTTTTTGTATGAATGATTCATTGCAATATATATATATATATATATATATATATATATATATATATATATATATATATATATATATATATAAGCACCTACTCCAGAGAGGAAACGGGTAGTCTCTCGGACATCATAGACGAGAATATAGATTCGGTAGGGGCATGAGGACGCGCTCTCGCACAATGGCCGGGAGTAATTGACTATGTATGAAATTGTTTGAAATATATTAAATACGAGATATTACATTTCTTATTATTATTTTTCTTATTATCTGGTTTGCATCTCTAATTCATTACATATTAAATAAATATGTAGTAAGTTTAGTTTGGGAAAGATCCAGCTATTTAATATTTACGGGAAAGTTACCTATATCCAACAATGATGCTTTAGTACTCTTCAAAAAACTCCTGTTGGAACCTTACAGACTTACTTCAGTGTCCCTTTCACTTTTAAAATTGATCTGCAAAATCCTCTTTAGCGATAATCATAAGCTACCTCGTATTCTCCTTAATTTCGTTCATGGATTGGAATCCCCTTTTCAAGGGCAATTGTAGTTTTGTGGAAAACCCCAAACCAGCAAAGAACCTGAATTTTAAGTGGTGCTGACAGAACTGGATGGTGCGAAGCTGTACCAAAAATCCTTACAAGAAAGATCAAGAATGAGCAGGCAGATTATCATGATGAATGCGATGGTTACATAAGCTCCTAAGATATTTAATAAGTTTAGTTAAATGGAGTGAGACATTATTTTACGCCATTCTCTCAAGTGAGGAGGCGATTTTAGTAAACGTAGCTTACTTGTGGCACAAGACCGAATCCATGGAGGACATAGTGAGGATCAAACTCACTACTTAGTTGTAATTGATCTAGTAATCCGTTTAAGTGAGGAAGAGCTGCATTAAAAATCTGTATTTGAAAAACCAAGTTTCTTGTCTGTGATTGAACAATGACTAATGGTACGGGGGAGAGAACACGCAACTATTTAACCTACTACATTATTATTTACACTATTTATATTCGGACTATTGTCCTCATCTTTTTTGGTTGTTATCACTACGTTTCGGCCTCATCCCAGAAATTCAGACAGAAAGCAATGTTTTTATATTATCTGTAAATAAAAAAAAATGGATAAAAATAAGCCATCAAATGGTCGCTAAATAAATATATATTGTTTATGGACTCTGCTGATTCTAATAATTTTAACGACAATTAGAAACGATGTTCGTATGTTTACTGGGATAAAAAACGACAATAGTTCCCTCCCCTTTGTGTTTCGCCCAAGTAGTTAGTTGGCCTATTGCATCAGCAGCAGACTGTCAGCTCTTGGCACGCCTCCAGCACTCCAACACATGTGACGTTGTACAAGTGGAATGGTAAGAACGCCATTCATGGAATGGGTGTATCCGGAGAGTTGTGTTGTCCAAGAAATGAATGAAAGACGCCGGCAACCAAAATTAGAAAGTAAGATTCGGCACAAAACTGGAATCATTTCGCTCGTGCTGCTGTTTAACGGAACAATAGGAAATTATGAGAAAATATTCAAGTCTGTCTTCTACTGTTTCTCTGTGCAGAGGCAGAGAAATAAAAAGAATTCAAGGAGGAAAACGTGTTGCAGGAGATGTACTATCTTTTTAAATGTATGAATGAAATAAACAGCCTTGCTTTTTTAACTGATTTCATATTTAAATAAACATATTTTTTTAAATTTCTAGCGATATCTATCTAAATAATTTGTTAAATAAGGTGTTGCCAGTGGCATGAGTCTAGTCTCACAAGTTGTGCCTAATGAATTAAGATCGAGATACCACATACTTCTGGTCCTGCCCGACTAAGCTGAGGTATTCTAGGTGTTAGCAATAAACCAATGGAAAACAAACGGGTTGAGTAGGCTATTACTACAGTAGTGAATTCACGCCGTGTATTTATAGACAGAGTAATGAAAAAGTGAGTTAATTTAATTTTGTTTAAGCTTCACCCTGTACAAGGCGCAGCGCCACTCGAGGTAGAGGGCTACGTTAAGGAGTAGTTTATATGGATAGGAAGGGAAGTTAACTCTAGACTTTAACAACTTAATATTGTAGTGATCGGGGAAATATTTTCTAGGGAGAAGTGGTCCGCAGAAAAGTGGTTCGTAGAAAGAAGCGGTTCGCGTGGGACTTACGATGGAATACTGAGGTAATGTATGTGGTTGGCTACAATGTAAGTGGCATGGCGGATATTAGCCGTGAACGTTAGCCCTGACGGAATCAAGGAACGTAGTTCGTCTACAGTAGTAGTGATAGAGCAGTGAAAGCTCGCCATATACCGCCGACGAGAAAGAGGTTGGTGGGTGGAAAATAATTCTCATCCAACAAGAACTCTGAGACGCTTTTGAACTCTATCAAGATTGGAAAGTGACGACTACGCAGCTCCCGTCCAAATATTTCCGGCCTGATCTGGCTCGTATAAAGGTAGAGGAGTCAGGTTGTTAGAGGAGTCAGGTTGTTAGAGGAGTCAGGTACTTACTGGAGCGGTACAGGGATCCGATCATTTTACCTGCATCTTTAGCGATGAATCGTATGTAAGAGTTCCACGAGGTCGAATGTGGGTTTGAGGCCCAATATTCTCTTAAGCCGCTGCTATGGGCGTAGTTTTATGTTCTTATGAAAGGTACATTGCATGCTGTCGACGTATATATACGTTTTGAAATGTAGGTCCATAGTGTTTGTGCTAAAAACTAATTAGCGTATAATGCTATTTCCAAAACAACGAAAACATAAAGTAGTGTACAATACGACCTGTTTTCTGACGTATTTTTTTTATTATATTGTTTTGGTAGTGTCCTTTAGCATAGTTTGTAATGCAGAGTATCCGATCAAAGCCTAAATGTCGGTGCCTATGAGAAATCGTCTTCAGCGTCTCTACAGTCATTTATTACCAGAAAATGGCAATTTTCTATTTAAAAAAAAATTTTTTTTGTAAAACGGGACGATACAGCAATGCGACAATTCTATCACAATGCAGTAGTAAAAGTTTTAATACCTATTGTAAATTCGTAAAATTGCTTTTATAAACACGGAAATCCGAATGAACAAAAAAACACTTTAAATCATCTCTCTTGGATGGACCAATTTTATATGTTTACAATGTGTGTTTAATCGTCAAACAATAACGAGAAACGTTGATTGTATATTTTTATTCGAACTACTATTCTCATCTTTGGTTGTTGTGTCTATTATATACCTGATATATTGACCCTACAGCAGCATATGACTACATCAAAATTCCTCGTCTTATCTATTAGAAACTGTCTTCCAAACTCTGACTCCACTGAATGTCTAATAAATCTGATAGAGGACCTATAAAGTTGTATGCACAAATACTGAATCGTTTTAAACCTCATCAGGAGTACGACAAGGAGGAAATGAGAGCCCCAATATACTTACTCACTTCTTAGATTATGCTCTGCGAGTATACAAGCAAATATGGGAAGAGATGGGCCCACATAATTTAAGTATTCCATGCGACATCGCAAACGAATATACTAATAGAAAACAGCATTCCTGTTTTTCCTCCAGAGGCCAGTGCCCTGATGATGAGCCGGGTGTTCATATATTGGATAAGAATGTCCCAAGTGTTCCAAGAAAATCTTAAGATAAACGTTTCCAAAACAGAAACAATTATCTAGAATTGGAATAAGAAAAATGATGACACATATGTAAAATCCATCATAAAAATCCAGAGTATGGAATTAAATAAAAAAAACTTCATATACCTCGACGTATGGATCAGCTAAATAAAGTTAGTATAGCGGATAAAGAAATTGAATATAGAATAGCATGCGCTAGAGGTAGTTTCACTCAACACTATAAATTGCTACAAAACAAAAACATTAACCTAAGAATGCGAGTCATGTTCTTAGTCTCGTCAGATATAGACTCTCATATGAACGTCATACATGGCGTCCAATTCATTCAGAAATGTTTTAACTGTCAGCTGTATACAAATGTTTTCTCAGATCAATGATTAAAAATGGCTACGAGCAAATGAAGCCGGTAGGAGGGCCGTCTTACTTCAGATCTCGTGGACTGGTGCTAAAGAATCACAAAGAACTTTACCAGATAACAAAAACCGCATCACTTGATGGCTTTCAACCACAGCAACAACTAAAATGGATAGCACATGCATCACGAAGAGAAAATAATGACATAATCATAATGTTGACGTTCCACATAACTTCAAACAAAAATTTAAGAAAGAATCCCCCATCAATACACAGAGATAACAGTCTGTGAATATGAGAAACCTATTTTGCGAAAAATTTGTTTTAATAGAAAATTTTTAGAAATGTCAACCGGCTGCTTGGTAAATATTTCCGTATAAAGAAGCGATTAATATTACCGTATAAAGAAGCGATTAATATTACTATTACCATAATAACTAAAGATGATAAATGTAGGTCAAACAAATCAGTGCATATTGACAATTTCTCATCTTAAAAATCAAATAACACAAACCTTCTTTTGACCTATGCATTTTATTTAAGCATTTAGCGCTTTGTGCAAAAAGAAAAGTTTATTTTGCTATGTTATTTCTCTGTTAAAATTAAGTTATAATAGAAGTTCTACGATGACGTGTTGTCATTATTCTACGCATCAATCAGACTAGTATCTTCATAATGGTTGTTTGAAATAATGAAATTAAACAATGGAGTATTGCTGCCATATCTGGTCTAGTGATGTCCATTCCTCACTGTCCAGCTTTGACAGAGTTCAAAAGCGATTACGTGGCATTGTTAGTGATTAATTATTTTCCACCCTACAACCCTTATCCCATAGACAAAACGTTGCTAGCCTTTCATTGCTCTACCGTTATTACTATGGCAAATGTTCAAACGAGTTACATTCCTTAGAACCCTCTGCTGAGACCTTCACAGCTGGGAGCCGTCATGTCATATTCACGGTGGCAAATCATCCCCATTTCCTTTGTGTTCCTTTTGGTCCCCTGAGTGGACCTTACTCCTTTGAGGAGTAAGGTCCACTCAGACAGCTTCTTGCCGAGAAATGTTACTGTCAGGAGAGGATGCTTTGCTAACTACTATTTCTTTTAATCTCTTCTAGAGTCAACCAATATCTATACTAATATCCTCATAAAATGCAATTCTTACTTCCTCCTTCTTCCATTACAACAACGTCACTCAGTAAACCTCTATTTTGAGTGGCCCTCGGGCCTTGTATTAAGGGAACTAAAGTAAAAAAAAAATGGTTTTTATTATTACACATATTATTCAGACTAAGATATTCGTAACTAGTATGTCAAATTCTGAATGTGCATTATTTTCGATTCTCTTCACATTATCCAGATGAATTTTGGATTCTCTTCACTTTATCCAGATTAATTTTCAGTTAACATCACATTATTTAGATTATTTTGTTCGTAAAAGTATCACGAAATTAACACATTACTCCTTTTCATTGATTCTCACTTAATTAGAATTAGTAAATATCAATGTAACTGTTGCTTCAAGTTTTGACATTAAGTCTCTTCATTATTCTACATTGTATTTAAACTATTATTTTCATAAACGGGTTCTTAAGTTATGAGATAGATTATTTCCACTCTTCCATACATTTACTTAAGTAATACCTTCATCTTAGTTGTTTTTATCTAACATTACAGTCTTAACAGTATTCTCCTTTCTTGTATTGTCTGAAATTTTGAGATGTATTTTGATTATTCAACACATTATCCCGATGAATATCTTCATAACTGAATTCTGAAATCCTGCGATTAAGTATACTCATTATTCGGCACATTTTCGAGATGTTTTCTTCACCCGTATTGTTTTTAAAACAATTTTAAACAACAGAAAAACCACATCACTAACATCACTTGAAAACTTCCAACAGTAGCGACAACCAAACAGGATAGCACATATAAATAGAAGAGAAACTTTACACACAACATAAAAGAAAAATATTGGAAAAAACACCAATCAATACTGAAAGAGGGATAACTATGGATTGAGAAGACTATATTCATGAAAAACTGTTTTAAGGGAAAGATTTTATAAATTTCAACAGCACTGTTTGGTCAATGAATGCCAAATGTTTCCTTGGAAGGAAATGGTTAATTTTACGTCAGATACATTTTCGGCTGTTTCAGTACCAGTTTTTAAAATATGTTTCGTACATATTTCTTAATTTTTTTTCTCTCATCTCCTTAAATTCAGAAAGCGTATTAATAAAAAAAACATTAGAAACAACAAAAACAGAGATACTCGTCGGGAACATGCAGGGATCTCAAGTTTGATCCTCATAAATATAAAAGTTATCAAGTAATTTGCTTAACTCTTATCGGGACAATTTGCTTCTGCAAGCTCTTAAAATAAAATACACATTTTTTAATTATTTACAAAATTATTTCAATATGTTTCCTTTACCGAGACTATTTTTTTTTACCATTCTCATTCCATTCTTCCATCCGCTGCGCAAACATTTGTTTTTTATATCTTCTTTAGTCTTTACGTAATTTTGTTTTCAAGTGAACATTATCCGTTACATGACGTTAGACGCCTACACAGTCACAGAGAAGTATGAATTTGCTTACATATTAATGATAGAAAAATAACCTAACTAATGTGACTTTCGATATTCGGTAGCAATTATGCATTGTCAGGAATCAATTTGAAACCATTTGATAAAAGAATAAAGGCATCTTTGCAATAAATTTCTGATTTGGATTGTGCGCAATCCAAATCAGAATTCAATTACGAAGATATTCATCGAAATAATGTGTTGAATAAACAAAATACATCTCAGAACTTCAAGAAAGGGAAATACTGTCAGTTATGTGCCATGCTGGATACACGCTTAGGCGGTCATGTATCTTTCGATACATGACAGTAGGTTGCCATTTCTTTCTGCGGTTGACCAGTTACCATCCAAGGCTATAGAATCCAGTCTGTCCTGCTATTTACCCACAGCTAGGGGAGAAGAAGAAGATCCATACCTTTCGCAATGGTATTAGCATGTAAGTGAATGTAATGGATTCGACTGAAATTCGAACTCGGCTCTCCGATTCCTCAATCCGAGCCGCTATTGAATACCCCTCCTGTCATGACCGTGATGTCAGATAGAAAGAACTAACATGAAGGGATTACTCAAGTAAATGTATGGAATAGTGGAAATAATTAATCTCATAACTTAAGAAAACAGTTATGAAAATAATAGTTTAAATACAATGTCGAATAAGAAGAGACTTAATGTCAAAACTTGAGGCAACAGTTACAATGATATTTACTTATCCGAATTGAAAATTAATGAAACACAGTAATGTGTTAATTTCGTGATACTTTTACGAACAAAGTCATCTAAATAATGTGAAGAGAATTAAAAAGTCATCGGGATAATGTGAAGAGAATCGAAAAGTCATCTTTGCAATAAATTTCTGATTTGAATTGTGTACAATACGCCTTCGAATCTCAGTGTAGCTATTTTCCGTCCTCTGTTAACACACTTCCCAGATATTCAAATTTCCGCACTTGTTTGGTTTTGATATCTCCGATTTGCAGTTCGCACTTTGGACTCATCCTTTTGCTAACAACCATTCATTCTGTTTTTTGTTTTTGTTTTTTGCAGTTGATGTTAATTCTTTTCTTCTCAATTTCCTTCATTACCTTCTGTAGGAGCTTTTGTAGCTTTTTTTGTGTGCCTGCTATCAGGCAACCAAATATATTTCTAGCAGCCACAAGAAACCTATTCATCATGAAACACTCGTTAATTTTTACTCGACAGGTACTTACGTTTCTTACAAATTTCCTTGTTCATTCAAGAATTAATCACATGACTACAGTCTGGGGTTACAATACAGTCACGTACGATCTGCCTCTCACGGCGCTCAATAAAAGAAAAAGATGGTCCCAGTCATATTCTTCGTTTACTTATATTGAGGATAGCCCAGATGTCAACAAGATGATGTATTAATGAAATCACCCATAAATTTGTTGGTTCTAAGTGCATCGTGAAAACCAGATGCCCACCTGTTGACAGCCTAAATTTATGTCAGTTAAAATTTTCTAGCCAAGTTTTTTTTTCTTCTTTTTTCTTTTCGTAAGAGAGTAGCGATTTTGGAGGAATACTATTTGGCACTCAAGATAACTTCTATTATGAAGGTTGAAACTACACAAGCACATCCATCCGTGCCAACCAACTTACACAAAAATATGGGTGAAGTGGGCGAGATTGGAGACTTACTTAATTTTGGACAATTTAATACATCTTAATAAATTATCCATAAGTTCGAACCTCATCATGGCTTTTCATTTATTCTCAACCGATTTCATTTATCGCAAATAATTAGCATTTTTACTTAATTTTTTTCTTTCGTAACATATCTATAATTCAGATTTAATCGACCCCTTTTCACTTAGGCCCGCATCTCAAAAATAGAAGCTTACATTACTTATCAGTTAACTTACTGGCCGCCTCAAAAACTATTCATGGAGTCTGCACGCTTCAGCAGTGGAGGGCCATCCTCACCCTGTTATAGAAAACTTTGATATATTTCCCATATTTGTGTGTTACCATTGTTAAGTTACATAAATTTAGAACATAACACATAAATACTGAACGATTTAGGTGCGTGTCAATTTCCTAATGCTGTCTTTGTTTTCGAAAACTAAATACTGAATATTATAAATGATAAGGATTCTTTAAAAAGTAAAAAATATAATAATAATAATAATAGTCGTCGTCGATTTTTGAAGACACCTAGTATTTTTAATCCGGTCCGGCCCATTTCACATAATGTAACCAAACAGAATATTACTTGTAATCCTTTAATTGAGACGAGAACTTTTCATCATCGTTTCACTATTAGAATCGTACTAGTGCTGATTTTGTGAAAATTAAATTTTTGGAAAAGAGATTGATCTTTTCTTTTAAATTTAATTCATAATGAAAACTTACGTTTTTACCATTTATATAACACATCTTGTAAAAACATCGCGATATTTCTGAGATGAGGTATTTTAACTATACGATTTATATTGTTCGGACTGCTGTCCTCATTTTACTGTCACGTTCACGACGTTTCGGTCGTTGTACACCCCGACACTCTCCAGGTGTTATCTGTTTGAATTTCGAACCAAACCGAGAATAGTCACTCTGTATGTTGGTGTTTCTGAAGATTGGTTCGGTGACGTTTGTGGAATTCTCAAGCTCTCTATTACCGGTTCCCATCCATATTTTGGAATATAGGGTCTGTACCGATCCTTCAACATCTGTCTGTATTTCCGTGATGAGGTATTATAAATATTTACACTGTAAACAGTTATAATACCTCATCACAGAAACATTGTTCGGACTGTTGTGTAAATATCTTGTAAGAACACTGATGCTAAGCAATAGAATGATTGTGTTGCGACAACATCCCGTGTCAAATGAGGTTAACTGCGGAAGAATTCAATACTTGAAATGTGATTTTAATTGGAATAGAATATGGAACATAAGATTAATCGAAGGATAAACTATGGGAGACAACACACACACACACACATATATATATATATATATATATCCACGATGGAGTACTGAAAATCTTTCGGTGTCGCGTGTGTCCTACCGATCAGTTTCTGCTTTAATGCGTATCTTACCACCACATTTGTATCCTACATTAAGGCATTGTCCCGATTTTTTTCTCGATATGTTAAAAAACATTTAAAATGATTTTATTTAAAGGATTCAAATATCTTGTTTTATGAATTTTTTAGTCAAATTTCTTATTTTACATTTTTCTTATTTTAAATTTTATACTAATACAAAAATAAATGGCACCCCTCCTTTCGATTTTGCATTTTTCCTTACGTTAGATACTGTAGGATACAAATGTGGTGGTAGGATACACTGATCGGTAGGACACACGCTAAAGCGGTACCAATTTTTCGATCTGACTTACTTGCGAAAATTTGATAAAATGACCAAACAATATTTTTAGATTTTCTTTATCGGACCGAGAAAATCTCAGCACCCCTCTTGCTATTATTATTAAAAATAAAAATGTTATTTCTTTCATTCTAAATTCGAAGCAGTTTATAAATTCCACCAACTTGCGCAATTTTTTTCTTTTAAATAACTAAAATTAAATAAAACTCCTATTAAAACTTGAAATGGATATAATTTCTCCAAAGCGCCCTCACAAGAGATTCGGAAACTTCAAATAAACAAGAACACTATAAAGAAAAAAAGGAAATTAAATCGTACTATAATGACAGAAAAAAAGTGTTTGAAACGAAAAGAAAATTCATTCACCTATCAAGAAGGAAGAAAAAAAAGTGGCAGGTTGAATGGAAGATGACAAGGGATTTGATTAAATATTTCCCTCACGTGGAAGACAAAATTCCTATCTGGGCCTGTTCTCTATTTCAACGTTTTATTACTTAACTTTTATGAGGATCAAGAAAACATTCATGGTGAGTAACAAAAAATAAAATAAAATAAAATAACTTTCTAAACGCTGCTGATCGTCTGCCTCGTATGATAAATAAATCGGAGTTGACGTAGGTCACAACAGGAAGTAAAACACTTGAAGATGAAGCGCCATATTTGGAATCGCTTTTAATCATTTATTCTTTTGATCCGCTCACAGTAGATTTTCAAGTCAAGAATCTTCGAAAAGAAATAGATTAACTTCATTATACAGAACTGAAAGAGTTAGAAACCTATAAAAGTGACAATGTTATTTCTTTTCAACCATCATCAATTAAAATCCAAAGCAGTTAATATCGAGTCTTTGAATATTTTTATATATATATATATATATATATATATATAAATCAACTCATAATTCTTATAGGCAGGGGAATTGGAACAACGGACAAATTTTTTAAAAAATTCCCCAAGTTGATTCATTCTTTGACCGCCCTCACATTTTTTATACGCTTAAAGATTTTGACTAGGCATGTTAGATGATTAGAGAAATTCTCTTGCGTATTAAGGTCAATGAACTCTCTGAAGATATCTTTTCCATTTTTTTTTTTTGTATTAAAGTACTTACTGTTCAAAACGTGTTGAACCTCTTGATATTCAAATCCGTTCAAAATAGGTCAATAGTGTATAGTGAATGTCACTCAGTTATGTGCCATGCGTGATACACGCTTAGGCGATCATGTACCTTTCGAAACATGACTGACGAGGCAGATTTTTTTTCCCGCAGTAGGTTGTCATTTCTTTCTGCGGTAGACCAGTTGCCATCCAAAGCTATAGAACCCGGTCTGTCCTGCTATTTACCCATAGCTGGAGGGAGAAGATTCATACCTTTCCTAAGGGTATTAGCACGTAAGTGAATTTAATGGATTCGACTGGAATTCGAACTCGGCTCTCCGATTCCTCAATTTGTGCCTCTTGCTGAATGTACATGTTCAATTAATTCCCGGGAAGATTTTATAAAATTTATTTATTTTATGCAGTTAAGAAATATCTGTTAGGTTGTTCCGCAATAAATATTATTTTGGAACTGTAATAGAAAGTAGAAGCCAATTCTGTAAGACAGTTTAACAAATAATATGCACCCTAGACTTCGACAAACGTCTGTCAACGTTTAACTCTCTCAGCCAAAACGAGAATGTCTATCATCAGTGAACTCCTTGAAAACCTTTTTCTTTTTTGCAGCCACCCGATCCTGAAAACAGCTGTTTGGCCTTCGAACCAGGACCCAAATATAAATCTATTCTCACTTTTAATGTTATGATAGAAGCCTAGTTCCGGCAATTCTATTCCTGAGGCATCACTTTCCTCTTTGTTTTAAAGAATGACAGTTATTGATTACCGACTCCAGCGTGACAGTGATTGCGGGGACTGGGCAATTTTTGTCTCTGAGTTATATGTACGCGTAAAGGCACCCCACGTTAAATCGACCTTGCGTCATACCCTACCACCATGGAGAGATGGATATATACCGAATATAGTATGTATACTTAATCGGTAGTGTTATCGCATTTGGGTTGGACGTACTAATATAGAAGCAAGCCTGGCCTTGAAGATTCCAACCCTGGGGTAGCACCTTCCCTATTACATTATAAAAAAATATTCTGACACCATCGTAACAGTGGTCGCAAAGACTGAGCTATTTTTGCCCTGGCCCACACGGACGTGTGTCATATTCATCCTCCGTGGGGGTGAAAGATGTTAATGTTCTTGAAAACAACAGTTAATATAGGAAATGCCTGAAAATACGGTGGGTGTGTTTGTTCATTGAACTTCCGGATAAACGATCAGGCATTCTATTACTTAAGTAACTAAAAATAATGTTTGGTTACTTTTGTTAATATTTTAATCTTTCTTCTGATTATGCTGAGCGTAATATTGGGTTATCCAGAAACTGCAAGTAATGGAAAAATAATGATTAATCCTGTAAAGCCTGATTTTTTAAGTCGTTAGTGTTCAGTATTCATCTGCAAGAATAATTAGATTCCTCTGATTAGTGAATTCTCTGAAAAAGAAATTATTTAAATCGAGATCACCTTAAGCAAGGCAGTAGAGCCACTAAGACACAAGGGGTAACAGGGTGTGAAAAAATTAGAAACAGAAATATTACTAATGAGCGAGAACTAAAAGAGTAATCAGAAGGACCGTAAATAACGATTGACATTGCATTTAAATTTTTACAGATTAAAGTTGACCGGAAAGCATGGAGCTGGAAGGGAGTCCCACAAGTGAGAAAAGGAACTGTTAACATAGAATTTACGGTTACATATGGCCAATTCAATTGTAAATTGATGAGATCTCGATGCCAGTCTGGTACTGCGCTTAAATTCTAAGTATAGGTAGCATAGTGAAGAGCTCATCCGAAAAATTACCCATGAAAGTAATTTTTGCAGCTAGCTTGTGACGAGAGAGCTTATTCAAAACGTTTGATAATCGGCTATCGGATCATCGGTAGATAATGATCTGGAAAATACGATACGTGAGGTCGAAATTTGGTCCTTGTTCATCTTGCGACAATAAGTTATTTATTACTCCGTTTTTCAGTTCTGTCGTGTTTAAAAACATTCATTTATGAACAACTTAACATGTGAAGTAATTATATAATACAAGCGTGACACTTTTATTCGTTCAGGAAAAATCAAAAGAAAAGCATTTTGAATTGGTGTTCAGGTAGTATAACGGAAATTGGCACAGAAAGTGAATCTCCGTTTAGTTTTTCGCGTGCACTTTCGTCCTATGACCTTCGAAAAAGCATAAACTTATCTTTTCTCCTCAGCTATGGATCAAATAGTAGAGTGAGTTTAAATGGTGGCTAATCTAAGAATTCCGAAGAACAAAGAAAGTAGTGGGAAACCTTTTCCATTATCTTTACCAAGTAGTCGTAGCAATTCACAGACAATAAAGAAAATGAATCTGTGGAGAGCTATAACCATCTACATCCTGAAATGACATTAAAAGATTTTAAATTGAGAGAATTTGTTGAAAAACAGATTTGCGAATTTTACGACTCAAGTTTCATAGAATAACTTTTAAAAAGGATTTAAAATTTGATTAACCAAAGAATTTTATTTTTCAAAGAATACAATATTTTCATATATTTTGTCATTGGGGACAAATTTGTGCAGGACATTTTCTGCACATCAAATATTTCAAATTAGAAGGACCATTTGTGTTAACATGTGGACGGGATTACTTGGATTAGATCATCTGTCATTCGTTCTAACCACTGAACAGCCACGTTAGAATGTAGAACAGAAAATTTCTAATTCATTAAAGCAAAATAAATTGAAAAGAAATCGCCGAAAAATTATTTATTTAATCAAAATATTCCCTGTCTAACATATTGTTGTAGAATACCTACGGACGATAATGGGAATGTCCACATTCACATAAATACAGTAGTAAATATTGTATGTTGGTTTGCAGTTGGAGATTCGTCTCCAGCTGTACTGGTCAAACTCTCTGCCTCTCGACAGAGAGAATCTCCAGACGAGGCTATGTTGATGGGCAGAGTCTCGACTCTGGAAAAATCTACCCGACCCCGTTTTATACGGAGGCTAAGGGGAATTTTTGGTCGAGGCTACAAGCTTGGATAACCCACATTAAATTCGGCCTTGTGCCACATCTGACCGCGTGGGGGGGGTAGATATCCTGCAGTTAATGATTCACTGTAGAATTCACTTGACTCACTTATAGCAGTTGATTACTTCTACATGCCGCTGGCGAATCTTATATGTATCATTCTTGTCCGAAGTATTATCGTTTCTTACCAACCATCGTGTGATTATTCTATTCAGTAACCTTCCCTAGATTACAACACATATATTCTTTCTTGGTTGGATGTTTTCAGTTCCTTTGATAAATATTTTTTCAATCAAATAATCGATAAATTAATTAAAGAATTCTTCAAGTTGATCATGATTGAAGAATTTCTTCTGTAACTAAATGGTCAACATATTTGAAAAATGGTAATCCATTAGAAAGAGGTGTGGTGAACAGAGAAGGTACAATAAAATCTATATCTTTAACCGACTCAATTTTAATGAGGTAATTTTGAAACATTAAAACGGGTATTATCATGTCGAAAATTTAAATCCCCCCTAATCACCAAACAAGGTACTGTCCGTTTAAGTTTAGAATGCCCTATTCTAAACTGATCTAAATATCTATAAATAATAATTGATTTTAAGCAAGCTACATATATGAAAACCCTCTTATAAATAATCGTTCATAGGAGGGATGTTATATATATATATATATATATATATATATATATATATATATAGTACAGGTAATAAATATATAATCCAAGTGGATCCTAGCAATATTGAATATTAAAACTGATCCATAAAAAGAGCTGAATGTATTTATTATAACAGAGCAGATAAATTACACAACAAAATCCAAAATTACCTCATATGGTCCCAAATGAAGTAATCTTCGATTTTGTTGTGCAATATAATGTGTGTGTATGTATGTATATAGCTCCCTTCAGTTCATAGTTTCAGTTTCGCAATTTTATATGGTTGAACATGAGTAATACAAGCTTCCATATGACTATTCTTTTGTTATTTTCTTTCGATTTAAATTATAGAATATTTTCCTTGACAATCACTTAAATAATTTTTTAAAAAATGCATTTTATGTCCTGAAGCTTGTTACGAGTTCTACTGATTGTGGTTTTTGAAGAATTTTTCATCAGACTTCAAATCTTCCCGATTGCCTGAGAGTTTGAACTGACCTTTGTAGGTTTCCTAAACTGAAATCTCCACTTGCAAACTATTGAAAACAAACAGTATTATCTGTAAAATCGGTATTTACATTACATACAGATTCAATTACACTGTGGTTCGGCTTGAATTCTTAAAATTATTAAACGCAAAAAATCAAGTTGAAAGATTTTGTACAGTTTCCATTACAATGACATTAAATTAATCGAACAGATAAATTTATTACTATTTAGTGATATATTAATTTATTCGATTAATTCCCTAGGATGAGAAGGGCCATCCTCTAAGCACAAACTTTGTGACATCTTAGTAGGGGATTTTTCCAGACTTGACTCTACGAAATGTACCGGTCCAGATAAAATCCCTGTAATTATTCGTAGGAACCTTAGCCTAAAGTTATCTCCAATCTTATCAAAGTTATTTAACCGCTGCCTGAAAGAGAAATGTTTCCTAAGTTTGTGAAAGGTGTCAGCCGTATGCTCTGTTTTAAAAAATGCGGGCGACCCTTCATCCCCGTCGCTATATCGCCAGCTCAACCACCGTACTGCCGTTGAATCTATTACAGGAAGGTTCTTGATCACCACAACAGAATGAAATTTCTGAGCAACCAACAGAATGGATTTCGCTTTTCGATGTTTACTGCTGATACCCTGCCAATAATCACAAAATCATTGGAGCACTCAATAGTAATTTCGTCACTAGGTAGATCTACGAAGGTTATCATTAACGGCTAGACTTCTAGCCCATGAGATTAATGCAGGCTTAACCAAATGCTCTCTCTTCGGTTCTAACCACTTTTCTGTTTTATATTAACGGTCTACCAAAGAACATTCTTAGAACATTATTATCTATGGAGATGATAACACAATTTGTGTGCGCACCTCTAGATGACCAGAGCTGATGTCTCTTCTGATTTAGCTTTAACAGGTCAATGAGGGAAGGACTGGCTTGTATCATTCAATACATTCAAACCCAAGCTCGTAACGTTTCATCATCACTGAGAAAACCCTGAATTTTCTCCTGTGATGTTGGACGGCTCTATTCTTAGTTAAGAGACGTTCAAAGCAAGGAGCCTAAGACTCAAGTTCTCCCCAAACCCCTATCGCTAAAAATGCTGGAAAATGGTCTGATCCTTGTACGGCTCCAGAAAGTATCTGTAACCCCATGCTTATACGCTATCGTTATGAGTCAGATCAAACTCATAATGCAGGACTGCTGACATATATGAGCCGGAGCTGCTCAGTCCTCACTTTTCAACCTTGACAGAAATCAAAAGCGTTTACGCAGCCTTGTGGGTGATGAATTAATTTAAACCCTAAAACAGCTTTTCTATACATGAGACGTCACAAGCCCCTCGCTACTCTATCTTTTTTTTCCAAGGCAAATGTTCTGACGCGCTACATTCCTTAGTTCCACTAGTTCAGACATTTACAACTCAGACCCGCCATATTCCATTAGTAATGAGGAAGTTCTATTCGGACAGCTTTTTCCTAAGAAACTCTACATTGCGGAACAAACTCTCAAGAGGATGCTTTCCCGATCACTACAATCTTAACCTCTTCAAGTCCCGGGTCAACCGTTATCTACTTTTAACAACCTCATTCAGTAACCCCGTAACTTGAGTGGCTGTTGAGCCTTGTACAGAGTGAACTGCAGTAAAAAATATTTTTTTAATCAAATAGTATTGTTAATATAATATAACGTTTTTGAAAAAATGTAGAAATATAAAGCTTAAAACAAACTCGGCAGTTCCATTTCAAACTACTAAATATGCAAAATTATATGTTTCATTTTTACCAGAGGCTTAATTGGTGCACTGGAGTGTAGCATATTTTTCTACTATCACTTATAAGTCATTGTTCAAGCCCAGGTAAATCGCATGATTTCAAATGCTATTTTTAAATAGCAGGTAGCCAAGCCCTCCCCATTTTAACAACTAATGTAACAGATTATTTTAATTTTCTCACTTCTTTTTGGACTTGTTAAATAAATCTTACTGAGTATCTATTGGCTTTTATAGAAAACTTTGGAATGTCAAAATGAATCGTCTTTAGCAATTGTAAATATGGCCGATAGTAAAATAGGCATGACGCCATTTTTGTATGCTCAACAATAGCATAAAGCTTTTAAAATACTTTAATTTCTACATGGGAAAACTACACAAACGTTCTCTCATAGTATAAAAAATGTTTTGAGTCATTGTTAGAGGTTAAAAATAAATGAACTAAAATAGATTTTTCTTAAAATATTTCACTTTTTATAAATAAATAAATAAAAATATCACAACTATTTTTATGCATTTTGGTGTGAGGATGGATAGACATTTTCTAAGAAATAGTGGGCCATTGAGTGAAAATCGAAATTAATAGACGAGTGACTTATCAGAGATTCGACTTTAGTTAATCACTGCTCTACAGCAGGCGATCTATTTAAATATTTAACTACCTCAGCCGAATTAGTCACAAGCCATAACAATGGGCCATTCAGTTAGGCCTAAACTCACTATATTATCAAATCTCCCGTGAAATAACCTTAGTTAATCAACATTGTTGCAGATGTCGTATATTTGATATTTACTAAAATTTACTAAGTCTGGCACAAGACCATGATCGTAAGACACCTGATGATGGTTAAAATTAGTAAACTTCCGAACTTTTCGTGAGACTACCAAATTAATTTTCACTCTAAAGCTACCGCCCTTATTGCTAGTGTTGACACAGTTCGCTCGGTTCCAATTTACTGATGGCGAAAATAGAATTCTTTTGTATCGTCTTTTGTATCTTGTCATTAAACATAAGAAGCAAATTTACCCATATCGTTTCGCAAATCTCAAGCGACTTTTTATTTATTTATATTACTTTTAATTTCTTTTTAAATTTTACATTTATATGGACAGAAATCAGCATTCGCATTTACTTTATTCCACGAAAATGTAACCTCAAAATAAATATTAATAGGATTATTAGCTGTTTCTATACAAGAAACATTCAGTATTCACTTACCGAGTAGTTATCGTTACCATTGGTTGAAATTTATAAAATCCTTCTCTTAAGAGTTCTTGCTGAAAATAGGCTCATTAAGTCCACTGTGTTCGCTCTTTCTAGCATTGATAGAAGTTTCCTTCCTAACCTTTTGTTTAAACTAGTTGGCAAAGTTAACATCTTGATTATACCATTATTTTCCTTTTTCCATGTGCTATCCATTGTAGTTGTTGCTGCTGTTGGAAGTCTTCAAGTGATGTGGCTTTTTGTTAATTCGTAGATGAAGAACAGGCCTCTTCATGACGTACACGGTTCATTAGCTTGAATCCATTTTTAATCATTAATCTGAGAAAATAATTGAATATAGCTGATCGTTTAGACATTTCTGAACGAGTTGGATGTCATGCATGTCATCCATATGATATAGATTTGACGATGCTATTTAAGAGCATGAATCGAGTTTTTATATTCATATTTTGGTTTTATAGCACCTTGTGGTGTTGTGTGAAACTATCCCTAGTGAAGCCTGTCCTATATTCAATTTATTTATCTTCTATCCTAAATTTGTTATAACTGATCCATACACTCAGCTATTAACATTGTTATTTCTCTACCAATCATCATATTAACTTCACTGTCCAACCTATAACCTATATATTAATTTTTCTTGAATATTTCTATGTGAGTTGTGCACACCACGCGAGCTGTTCACAAACATAAATATTTGTTTTATTGGTAAAGCAAAAAAACAAGGTCGTGCACAGTTTAGAAAAGTGGTTTGATTTTATGGATATGGCAGATGGTCAAGAGATTCCTGTATCTTCAATCCAATCTGGAAGCCATCATGAAGGAGAACGTTGAAATATCCTCTTTTTACTTGCTCATAGGACAGTCGTGTTCTCGACAGAATTTGAGGCGGATTGCTGGGGATAATTAGGACAAATTAAAAGACGAACAGAAATCTTTATGTTCAGAAACTCATCTAAAATGGTTGGATTTTATGAAGGCTTCTAGTTTTAAATCGGTTAAAATTGTTGAAAGCTTTCTGATTTCACGGCCCTTTAAAAAACGTCGGTTTTATTATGAGACATTATGTACAAAGTTTAACTTATTGCGGCACGAGATGTTCCTCGTGAGGATCAAACTCACTTCGCTCTCTGATGGTTTACCAGACTAACTTCCTCACCATTGCTCTAAACAAGACTGAAGATGTGTGTGTGTGTGTGTGTGTGTGTGTGTGTGTGTGTGTGTGCGTGCGTGCGTGCGTGCGCGCGCGCTATTTATGCTCGTCCACATTTCTCGATCAACTTCGATGAAATTATACATACATACTGCAAATTTACTAATATTAGTTCAAGACTAACTTTTCAATCTCCAGAGTCCCGGGGTTTGGCAGAAAAATTAATAAATCTGAAGGTAGGTACAACTTTTTGCAAAAACCAAGGCAAAGTTACACGCGAACAAAATTTTTACTAGATGAGCTGATGTAATGCAAAACATAGCTCATGTTATAAGGTTTATGTAGAGTGCTTGGTAGTTTTTCTGCGACATTGGTTTCACATAAAGATGTGCAAAAACTGCCAAGAAATCGTGTTTTTCGTACTACTTAAAATAAAAACTAGATTAACTTCATCATTTTTTATCCGATTTTCTTCAAACATGACACAAAAAATTTGCTATCATGCAAGAAATAAGACAGTGTCAATTTAGTCCTGCTCGCTTTCCTGCCTATAACGAAAAACCACAAATAACTATTCAAAAAGCCAGTTTTTCGGCCATAACTGCCTGGTTTTTCATCCGATGCTTTCTAAATTTGCCATGTAAATTATATATGACACACAAGTTGTCTTGCGTGAATGCTTGGTTTCGATTATTCCAGTTAAGTGGACGAAATCTGCGACAAACTAGGTCCAGAATCGGCTTTTGCCTTTTAGCCAATATTTTCTTCATATGATTCCATCCTAAATTGGCATTCGAACAACCTTTGATGCAAAGATTGTTTGAGAAGGATCATTGAAGCATTAAAAGGGGAAAATTCCCGAAGAAACTCTTGTTAATCGCAGCTTTACAGTAAATGTACGAAGAAGGAGGAGGGTTCATGTGTTTGCATTTGCAGTTGAATCAATCTCTGACATTTCACGCCGTTTTTTGTTTGATTATTAGATTTGGGAACAATGCCATACTATTTGAAAGTTATTACAGCCACAGGAAATTTACTCGATATCTAAAACATTGAAACAATTTAACCCCGAGCAACGACCATACAAGAAGGTTTTATTGATGGAATTCCTTTATTAAGAACAATCAAGCACTTACAAAGGACATAGTGTAAAAAGATTAGGTCGGCGTAGCTTAGTATACCAACGGATGAATCATGTAAGCGGAGACGCAGACAGACATTTCTAGACAGGGGGTGCAGTTATAATATTGCAGCCATGTACAAACGGGCAACCCCGGATACCTTGGCTAGTTAACACTATCTTCTTTTTTACAATAATGGTCACCCTGTACAAATCCCAAGAGCCGGTCGAGGTAGAGGGTTACAAAGTAATACACATTGTTTATGTGGATATGGGAAGAAGAAAAAGTTAACCTTAGACTAGAACAGGTTAAGATTGTAGTGATCAGGAAAGCATCTTCTTGACAGTCGGTTCCACAAAATAGCAGTTCGTGGAAAGAAGCTACTCGAGTGGAGCATACATCTCACCAATGGAATACGAAGGGAATGAGAGTGGTTCACTTCAATGTACGTGGCATGTCGCTTCCTAGCCGTGAAGGTTAGAACTGGTGGTCTCAAGGAATGTAGTTTGTTTGAATACTTTTCATGGAAATAACGATAGAGCAACGAGAGGCTTGCGATGTTACGTCTGTGGGAAAGGGTTTGTAGGGTGGAAAATAATTCACCACCAACAAGGCAGCGGGGATGCTCTTGGGCTCTACCGAGACTGGAAAGTGTAGCTCCTGCTCTTATATGGCAGCAGTACTCCATTTTCGGTTTGATCTGGCTCTTGTCAATGTTGAGGATAGGAGTCAGGTATTTACTGGAGTAGTACAGAGAACCAACCATTTTTCACCATTTTTAGTGATGGATCGTATGTACGAGTTCGACTTAAGGTCTGGGTTGAGCTCGTCCTAATAGGCGCTCAAGGCACAGAGCCTCTCTGAGAGAACATCCGTTCATCGCGAGAGGTGAAAGTTCAGGGTTCGCTCGGTGATATCAATCTGGTTGCAAGTACGGATCACGCATAATAAACGATCTTTAGTATGAGCATGGTAGTCATTACATTAAATTAGCTGGCATGCGTAACTCTAAGATCGGCTCTTCGTAGTAGTTTAAATAAACACGTACTAATCTGTTCTTAGATAAATGTAAAATTAAAATAACCTTTCGACATTTCAGCTGTCACTTAAGTAATTCTCACGATAAGAAATTGAAAAAACAAGTTGTTTATTTTATATATTGCTCAATATTCTTTTGTGAACCAACTGCTGTAAAAAAATAAAAGCAGAAAAATTGTAAACGCAGCCATGTCGTCTGCCCACATCTTGCTCATCACGCACACAAAGAAAGAAAGAAGGAAGTAAAATCATAGGAGTTTATAAAATGATAAGATCCGAAAACTATTGTAAATGAGCTAAGTAAACAGAACACTATCGTAGAAAAATTGGAGTAAACAAATAGTCTACTTATCGAAAAGAGGACACATGGCACAGTGGATAAAGGCGTTAGTTAGATCCAGTAACAGGACCCAAAGAGTGTGAGTTCAATACCTGGTTAAGGCGGTGGAGAACTTGGAGAAGGGAATTAACAGGCGATAATTGATAACTGACATCCATTAGACATGGCACGTGGAACTAGAACAGTCCACCCCAGCGAGCGAAATAAAGGATTCAGTTCGAAAACCACCTGAAGAAGTCCGGTGCGTACAATGGCCGAAACGTTGTGATTAATATGGCAACAAAGACTAGGGCGATAGTCCGAACAATGTAAATAGTGTGAAAGTTCATGATCTGCTCGCTGATGGTGAAACATTACCAGTTTGGTTTTGGCGGTATTGAATGCTACAAGCCAATCCTTGCCCCCTTTGTGCCACCAGGGCTAGATGAGAAGAGAGATCAGCTGCCAGGTTCTAATACCAAATGCCTATACACTGCTCTATCATCTGCATAGATATTCGCTAAAGATCTAAGTATGCTCTATCCAAGTTGAAATAAAGTTGGTAAATAATTGTCTTATGGCTGAGACAGTTGCATTTCTCATCAGTATAAAAGGTCAGTGTTCAAGCAAGGATTTTGAATGTTGAATTTCAAGGTAGAAAAATTGGTGTAGCACAAACTTCTTAATCACTCACACAAATATATCATGTTATACGCAGTATTGAGATTTGTTTAGCAAATAATAGATTGTATTTATTTGTTGACAACTAAAAGTGAAGTTGAATTAATAGCTAATTCCTCCATCTAAAACAATTGGTTTATTTACAACATTCTTTACGTGTTCAAATCCAACCACCCATGTTTTTGTTGGTTTCTCTTTGCACGTTTTTATGCATGTGCTCTTCAGCGTTTATTAATAAATCATAATTCGACCCAACCCAAATACTTATCTTTCAAGTAAAGCAGTTCTGGGTTGGTTTATAAAATAAAACATCAATTATGGCCAAACTCGTGGCTGAAATAGCTGCATGTTAACTAAGTTTAGCGCGGCACAGTCACAGTTCTGAAGCTCCCAGTGACAACCGAATTCTTTGTAGCAGTAATAGAGCATAAATCTACTTTGCTCACTGATACTTTACGTCGAAACACACAAATATTTACTAATCTTGGCTTCGTATCTCACAAAGACACAAGATTGAAGCACCCGGTGAGAATTGAACTCACTGCAAAGTGATATTGCTATTGTAGTTTTATTTTGCATCTGGGGGGCATGCAAAATGAATTTCAAATCGTGATGAAATGGCTAAAGAATAAATTTTAAAAGCCAATGATTTTTAGTTCGATACAAAGAAGTTCCTTAAGAAATGTTTTACAAACAATGCTGCTGTACATGTGGATCACGAAAAGATCTAGCCAAGAGGAGGTGAGCTCACATTGGACCAGCTTCTCTCTTAGAACCCTTACCGACCATTTTTGCCACATTTTACAAAATAAATATCGGTCGATTGATTCAAATATCATTTCAGTGAATTAAAATTTCCTTTTGGGAATATGACGATTGGAATCATGCAAAACTGAAAAGGAATATATGATGAGGTCAAATTTTCTTTTGACTCTCAAACATTGTAGAGGAAGTGGTGGTACTACTGAGTTGGTGATAGTTATATTTCAACCTCTAAATCATGCTTGAGACCAGGGCCATCTGATAAAGTATTTTTTGACAAAACAATGTTAGATTCAGCAGAATGTGTATCAAATTATTATTATTATTATTGTTGCTTTTGTATGAGAGTGCAGCACGCCGACTAAATGCCGATGGAGTACAAATATACGAAGCCCAATATGTTCATCATGACACCCAGTCTGATAAAATATTCTGTCGTTTTTGTTTATTGGCATATCAAGCTATATGGTTTATTTAATGCCGAAATCTAAATATTTTTATGTATTTTTTAAGATAACAATGGTTTAATGATACAAATCTCGCTAATTAACCCTTAGCTGAGGGGAAGAGATGAATTCATACCTATCCGAAAGGTATTTGCGCATAAGTGAATATAACGAGACCAACTCTGGAATTGGAACTCAGCTCTCCGATTAACAATTCCGGGTCATTATCCATTACACCACCTCAACTCATTCAAACTTACAGGACCATGTATTCACAAGCGGTCACCTATCTAGGTACTAACAAGACACGATGTTGCTTAACGTCAATGATCGTACGAAGACGGCGTTTCAATGTGATGTGGCCGTAGATTAAGAATAGACCAGACACATACACAACAGCCCAAAGTGCACGATATACTTAGAGATTTTGATAAACTTACAGGTGGGGCCAGTTAAAAATAGCTTAAGTTAGAATATTCCAGTCTGTTCAGATGTCTGAGTGTGTTCCCAAGTATCTAGATATGATTCCTAAGTCACTTTGACTGCTTCATCTTTCAAACTTAATTTTTTTAAAAAGCGCTCTCGACAACCGGCCATGATGTTCCTCCCGCTCTTGAACGCACAGTATGTTACGTTACGTTCTAGAAGACATGGTCAACTGATTACGGTCAATCAACTGACAAAAAATCTGTGATATTGAACAGGATATTTACTGTAACCCATATATTTTGCTTTCCGTTTAGTACATTCTATTAATGCGCCATTATTTAGGATAAGGTAAGGTAATTAATACATGCATTCTGTTTGCACAAATTCTGATGCATTAGTATTAGTAACATATACATTGTAATAGATAGAGGCTCGGATTGAGGAATCGGACAACCAATTTCAAATTCCAAAGAGCAAAGATCGTTACATTCACTTAAGTGCAAGTAGTAGTACCCTTGGGAAAAGTATGAATCCATCTCTTCTCCACACCCCTATGTATGGATAAATGCATGAGAGACGGGGTCCTTTAGCCTTTGGTGGTAAACGGTCTAGAAGGACAACTCTGAATTCACAACCCTTAACTCACCAACCCACAATTGGTCAAGCGCGGTGAATACGGCTACACCAGTGAATACATGGTCAATCCACCAACAAGAATGGGAAAGCCCTGGATTTGGATTTAGATACATTGTTTATATTTTTCTTTACATTGATAATAATCTCTTAAGAAAATGAGCAGTTCTACACATTGCAATTTTTAATATCTTGTAAATAAGGTCTACCAGGGATCCTGTTAATGTACTTGTCTGTACTTTTCTTGACTGAACCCAGTGCTCCAATTATTATCGGCATAATAGCATTTTTAAGTTGATACATTTTTATCAATTTCAAGATGCTTATATTTTTTTTTCATATTCTTTAACAAATGATTTTTATCTGGTTGCACTTCCATATCTATGAAAATACATTTTTGTATATCGTCATTAATCCTTATGTCTAGTCTTTTAATTTTTATATGTCTGTCAGTATGAATGCTTAGTCCCAAAAATAATGACTTCATAAACTTATATCACTAGTTCAAGATAATGTTCATGCCATTTTCCAGTATGTGATACACTATAGTATCGATATATCTGCCATTAATTATATAAGGTTTCTTGATGTGAAAAATAACCCCTTATCAAAGATTAGATAACCATGATCAGAAGGGTCTTATAAACTAAGCACAGAAGAAACATTTAAATTCAAATTATTTTCATTTCAAATTATTTTCATCTTTGCTGTTATTATCACCAAGTTTCAGATGCTGTGTCCTCTGGCCTTCTTCAGGTGCTTACCGATCCGGGTAACCTCCAGGGAATTTCGAACTGAATCCTTTATTTATTTTTATTTGTAGCACAATTCAACAATGATCGGATCAGAGCGTACATAGCAGTGTAATATATATTTCGTCGTATTTCGGTCGTTGTTCCTTCGTCCTTCTTTAACTTCTTGTTGGTTAGAGTAAGCGTCATGGAATTTTGAATTGAACACTTTATTTAACAGAAAATACACGATTAGCAGACATTTTATTAGACTGTACATAGAAGTAGAATACCATTTCGTCGTCTCTCGCAGCTTGGATTCCCAGAAGGATCCAGGATGGCAGAAGAAATGTTAGTAAGACATTATAGGAAGCCAAGAGTGAACATTTCGTCATGTCAATTGATAAACTGCTTTAACAAAAGTAAACAAAACATGTAAGTAACGATCATTCCAACTGGTCGTTCCTATTGAGTGATTATTGACCACAAACTTCTACACTTGGCAAAAAAGCGAAGCAGAGCAGTTGTTATCTGGGTGTCGAGAATTTGCAAAGGTCTTACATAATAATAATAATAATAATTCATTTTAGAACTTCAGACAACACTAGAATTGTCAGAATGAAACTGCTGATCGAAAAAAATGAAGAAGATATTAGTTTGAATAGTGACCTTGCTTCCATGTCGAAACTTCAAGCAATATAAAACAATTCTTTTTATGCCCTATGAGTGTCATATTCTTCAAGCATTCTTTTCACCATTATGTGTCCATAAATTTCACTGTCACTTCTAAGAACAAGTGTCTTTTTCCCCCATTACCTTTAAAACGTCTTCGTTCCGTCCATGATATCCCCAACATCCTTCTGTAGAACCATATTTCTATCGATTCAAGACTCAAATGATGAATCAAAAAATGGAAGAACCTGTTTCGTATTCTTTTGCTGTAAATAATTATTTCAGAAATAGCGATGGGTTTAGTGTTCTTTCTGATTCAAAATTTAGTTCTTATTTTATGTCTCTTCATGTCTAAGGCACTCCACAAAGTCCTATTTTTCGTAGCTTTAAATAAAGTTTGTCTCATCATACCTCCCAATCCATGTTGTGCCATTCATTCAAACAAGGTCGTTCTTCAATATGTCCCGTTAGTTTCACGATCTCCTAGCCCTCTTTGTTCATTATGTGTATAAGAAATTTATATTGTCTCTTTCTTATCATAAGATAAGCGATGAGGTTTCAAGTAACATTCATCTCATAATGACTGAAGCTTGTTTGGTGTTGATTGTGATCGTAGTAGTAGTAGCAATGAGAATGGTAGGAAAATATCAACCTAACAACATTTTTACGTTTAACATGAATTTCAAAAGGGTGTTCACTATTAAAAGTAACTTTATTTGCTTATGAAATTGAAATTCAATGAACATCTAAAGATTAGGACATGGGTATTTGAGGCGTTGTGTATGCGCATAATGGACTTAGTTGGAATGTAAAATAACTTGGGACTGTGCGGGTTGGAGTAACTGCAAGCGAAACCAGCAAATCGAGGTTGAATTCCGACTGAAGCAGTTTATATTCATATCGCATTAATACACTTGCGGAAAAGAATAAAATCCGCTTATACCGGGACTCTATCCTGTCAAATAGTCTCCTTACTAGCACGTCACGTTGGTTGGCAGAGAAGTCTATAGATGACCAGGTATATGGAAAGACTACACTTCTTTAACTACTTTTCTGTCCAGTCGGCAGTGACCGTAAAAAGCTTTTGCACCCATTGTCAGAGGCCACTCAGATGTCAGAAAAGAACACCTTAATAAAGACAGATTTGTGAATACTACTTTCAGATGCAGCATCGGTGCCAGAGTATTTCACCCCTTAGGTTAGCACTACATTATGCCCCCCTTCTCCACGCCTAATAAGTGAGATCGTTCGAACGACTGTAATATACCAACTAGCACACACTGACTAGCGCCTTTTTATAAGGAGTTTTGCGTTCTAAACGATTTTCACATCCTGGATGATCAACTAGTTTGTCTGATGTGTAGCGCTAGTCATATTCAAATTTTAAGACAATTGTTCCTTTGAACAATTTGCATTAGATAGTGAGACGAAAATTGGCACTTTGGTTGATCCTTCTCCAACCCGCTACATTCAGAGTTACACGCTTTTCCCATAGTTCGGTGCATTTGTAAAGACGTTTCTCGTAGAAATCAGAAAATTGGAACTGCAGCCATGACTGTACTCCCATTAATCCTGGAAGTGTCTACCTTTCAAATATAACTTCCAGGAAAGATAAGGATGGAAATAAGATGTTATCAGGCCAAGACAATAGCCGGAATAGGGAAGATTTTCAGAATCATTGGAATTTTCTTTCATTTGTGCCACATGGGCTCTGGGTACTGGTGTGCTGTTTTGCAACTTTCGATTTTCAATGTCTTACCGTAACTTCAAAAATAATTATGCTAAAGAAGTACGGGATATTATTATGTATCTGGACAGGAAATCCAAAAGCACCACCCTATTTTGATGCCAGACAACTATGAACATCACCTTGCCAATGGAGTTGAGCGCGTGAGATTTTCGGTGGTGGCGGGTATTACCGTGCTTCTATTGTTTGGACTGTTTTCTTCTCTGAGTCAAAGTAATAAATGCGAAACTGCAATCACTAAGGCAAATAAGTTGATTTGGTCTTCTTAACACACACCTAAACATTCACGAGAGCAATTCATTCTGGCTTCTTTATGAAAAGGTGCGATCAAACGAGGAACTGATACTTGCCGCATATGCATGTGTATATCGATTACTTTTTCCACGTCAGTTAGTTATGTGCCATGCGTGATACACGCTTAGGTGATCATGTATCTTTCTATACATTACTGACGAGGCAGATTTTTTCCCGCAGTAGATTGCCATTTCTTTCTGCGGCAGACCAGTTGTTATCCAAGGTTATAGAACCCGGTCTCTCCTGCTATTTACCCATAGCTGGGGGAAGAAGAAGATGATTCATACCTCTCCCAAAGGTATTAGCACGTAAGTGAATGTAATGTTTTTCCACATACTCTACACAAACCTTAACCCCTTTTCGAATGGCTGTGTGGCACTCTTCTAAGATGGCAGTCTCCACTTCTTGGATGATGTCAATGACTGACTGAGGACGACCAAGAATAGGAGCCGTTTTCGCTGAAACCTGTTCACATTTGAAATGGGAATACCAGTACTTAATAATGCTGTATGGTGCATCAGGTCCATATACGCTGTAACCTTAATCAACATCATTTATAGCATGTCAACTTTTGGGAAAATTTTGGGACATATCACACAAGTGGAATGCGACTGTGATAAGAATGAACTTATTAACGGAAGTGTCTATATAAGCAGACTGGCATGATCAATAAATACAGACATTTGAAGCCATGACCCCTCGAATACTTGGGTCAGGCCCATCCTTCTTTCCATGAAAATAGCCTTATCTTGAAAGGAGTGGGTTTTAATTTTATCAATTGATAATATGAAAACTCAATGAAAATTCATTCACAAAATGTAGGTAAGTAATGTTGAACATCAGCATTACTTACCTACATTTTGTGCTTGAAATTGTATGGATTTTACAAGTATTATATTGATTGTCAAGGGAAAGAGCTTTTTATTGTTATCAACAAGCAAGTTTTCAATAAAGTCTTTATTTTTTATGAAGCATTTGACTTTTCCATACTACCTTTAACCTAACTTTCAGAAGGAAATTCCCATTAATATTAGAAAGAGAGATAACAGTGGAATTGAAAACCTATTTTCCTGAAAAACTTTTTACCAGAAGATTTTACAAATTTTAACCAACAGTAACACTAAACGTTCGATCAATGAATACCAAACGTTTCCTTATTAACTATTGACGAGTATTTTCTTTTATCTTAATTTTTAGTTGCTTTTTATTGAAATTTATTCAGGCCATCATTTAGAACAATTTTATTGCTCTTTTTTATCAAAACGATAAGGCTAAAATATTTCGGACCAAAGAATTACTAAAAGGGTATACAAAACTCAATGAAAAAGTAAAAATGGGTACAAACAGCCTCAAAATGCTTTACTTGGATTAACCTGGAAAATTTCACTTTTAAAAGACCTATCCAATTCTGAGTCAAGTTGTAAAGTTGTCTTTTGTTAATCGTTCAAGCCTCCGAGGATAACCTTCCTTCCTTCATACGAGTTCATGGATTCTCATATTTCATCTAATCAAAGCATTATTTTATTACATTCTTCTGTGTTTGTCACTTAGTATTATCAAAACGAAGAATACCGTATAGATATATGTCTACATTATATGAAGGCATGAATAGTAATTACGAATAGAAGCATACGGCACTGTAGAATGCCGTTGGTTCGTGATCAAGAAATTAATAATTTTTGAAATTTTATCACCATTTTCAAAAACTTTACTATTTTTATGTAAACACTGTGTTTCTTCATACAAAAACAGACAACGAAAATAAAAATGTTTATATGTAACTCGTCTTTTGTGCAAAAGTGCAAAAAATTACGCTTTTGTATTTAAATTATAATTCCATTGTAAGTTTTTCAAAAATGCGCAGAGTTGAAAAATAATTGCGTGCAAATAAAATGTGTTTTTCATTACGAGTTGATTTAGCTTCAATGAAAGATGTTTTCATTTCTTGTTTTTGAATGGTATATAACACAAAAGCTTTATGGAATTGGGTTAGAAATGCGTTCAGTTAGGATAAAAAGATGGCTGAACACAAATACCGATTGTCTTAGAGATACATTGGTGATCCTGAAGAAAACAGTAAAAGATGGGGGAACGCTGTGATGGGGTAAGGAACGTATTAGCAAATATGTTGATGAAATTAAATGATAGGAAGGACCATATAGATGCGAAGAAAAGAGAGAAAGAGAATTTCAACAAATACATATTTACACCGGTCGTCAAAGATAAGAGACCGTGAAAGATTGTATTTTCAACGCTAGTAAGCGCATGAATCTATCTCTAAAAATAAAAACAGCTTCAGAGTTATGTTTGCATTTGTTTCTGAATTATTCGTTTATGATAAAAACAAACGCGCTTGTATTTCTCAATGCATTATCGTCTATAATGATAATTGTCTGTATTTGTTAGTGAGGATTCATCTATAATAATTGTTTTCATTTTTAATTTATATGGCTTTTTCGTTTACAAAAATAACTGTTTCGATTTTTAGTAATAATAGTCATTTTCATTCATCTGATAGTTCTTCATCTATAATAATAGTTTTCAATTGTCTATGGATTCTTCGTTAATAATAATTACTTGCATTTGTCTGTGAATTCTTTTTCATAATAATTTGTTTTCAATTTTCTGTGGTTCTTTCATCCATAATAGTAACTGCTTGCTTTTCTCTGAATTATTTTTATAATAATTGATTTTATTTGTCTGTGATTCATTCGTCTACAATAATAATTGCATTTCTTTGTAGGTCCTTCGTCTATTATAATAATTATTTTAATTTCTTTGTACGTTCTTTGAGTCGTTTGTAGACTTTTATTTTATCATAATAATCGTTCCTTATGTCCGTGTCCTTCGTCTATAATAATAATAGGTGAAGAAATACAAGTAAAACATAATACACCGACTGCAGCTACAAAATACTTAAAAAAGAATGCAAAAGCAAATGCAACCGACCAGATACAAAAACGATGGCAAGATAAACTACTTCACGGTCAATACTTTGCCCGTACCAAATAAGCTGATGTAGACAAACACCGTACCCATCAGTGGCTACGTATAGCGAGGTTAAAAGCTGAAACCGAATGTTTTATTCTTGCTGCACAGGACCAATGCTTATTAACTAGAAATTACCAAGCAGACATACTGAAAAATGGTGTAAGCCCAAAATGCAGATTCTGTGATAAATATCCAGAAACAATTGACCATCTTGTATCAGGTTGAACGGTACTGGCACCCACTGAATATAAAAAACGGCATGACAAATTGGTTTAATATATGCACTGGAAAATCTGCAACTTCTACGGAAAGGAAACTGAAAGAAACTGGTATGAACACCACCCAGGCCCAATTACGGAAATAGGACCTGTAACAATTTTATGAGACTTCACAATACACACAGACAGAACAATCAAAGTTAATCGTTCAGACATCGTTATTAAAGACCGTAAACAAAAAAGTGATTCCTTATTGATATGGCAGTCCCTGCAGACTGCAATGTATTTTTGAAGATCTTCAAAAGCTATCAAAATAAAAGGACCTTGAAATCGAAATCGAAAAAATGCGGCAGATGAGAACATCAACAATTCCTGTTGTAGTTGGAGCCCTCGGATTGATTTAAAAAGATTCAAATAAACTCATTGAAGGAATTCCTGGTAGCCCATGCTTTAAAGAAATACAAAAAATTGTTCTCAGAGTACAGCCCACACCTTACGAAGGGCTTTATCTATGTAAAATATGTGTGTGTTTTTGTTTTTGTTTTTTTTTAAATTGCGCAGTGGAAAATGACATGATGCCATTTCTGACCTTATGTCTCTGGTTGGGACCCGGAAAGAAATGAGTACACACCAGAAATCAAAGGAATAATAATAATAATAATAATAATAATAATAATAATAATAATAATTGTCTGGAGTTCCTTTATAATATTAACGTCTTCATTTGTCCGTGGATCCTTCACCTATTATAATAATATTCTTTTACTTTTTTCAGTATTCCAGCAGACCGTAACAACACTTTGCTTTAAAGAGTTTCAATTTTCCCCAGAATTTGCAACTGGTTCAATCTTGATTCTGGTGTTCTGGAGCACCGCTCCAAACGTGCCAACTATTATAGGCTTGACCCTAAACTTCATGTTCCATACTTACGAAGCTCCAGGGCAATGTTCTGGTATTTTTAGTTTTTCGCTCTTTTTTATCTTTAAAGATGAATTTTCATATTTCCAGACAATAGCATTGATGAGGTCTGCTAGAAAAGTACTGAACATTTGATGCGATTTAGTAACTCGGTCTCCAGATATCTGGTGTGAATATGCAAATCCTCAAGCATTTGATTTGAAGACGTCCACACATGCAATGCGTATCCAAATATATACTTTTATTATGTCACGCTTTTCTACGTCACTAGAAAAATCCACAACATAAAATTGAGTGAAATACCTATCCTTATGTAATGAAATCTTGTGACACTCTTAGTTGTGGATCCTTCTGGCGACGTAGTAGAATTAATGTTATATTAAGCTGGGTAAATAAATTATATTACGCTTGGTAAATAAAATTCCATTATTGTTCAATGGTGAATCGGTCACTGCGACGTGGTCTGATGTTTTACAAACTTGTCTCGCTAGATCAATTATGACTGAGTAATGAGTTCGATCCTCACTAAGCGCTCCATACTTTCGGCCTTGTGTCACTTAGTAGCTACTTAGTAAATCGCTATTCAGTGATGAATCGAATGTTGTTTAGTTTGAAATTCCATAAGTATTGAACCTAAACTAAAATGCAGAGCAGCATAAAGTATTCCGTATTTTCTAACTACATTGTTCGAGTAAAATAATAAGTAGCAGTAGTAGCTTCATCTTGATGTTTTCTTGAGTCAAACATTTTTATTTGGTTGCTTGTGACGAATAATAACACCAAATCTTATTATTAGAGTTTCACTAGCAATCCTAATACCTTCCTTGTTTTATATAGCTGAATTTTAATTTGTATAAAATGTATGTTACTATCATCAGTCACAATCAATGGATGTCCTCTCAGGGAAGCCCCATGCTTTGAGCAACTATTCAGCTTTAAACTCAACCCAGACCTCAAGTGGAATTTGTATATACGATACATCGCTAAAGATGCAGGAAACATGGTCGGTTCCTTGTACCGCTCCAGTAAGTACCTGACTCCTCCTGTTATCCTCTACCTTTCCAAGAGTCAGATCTGGCCAAAATTGGAGTACTGCAGGAGCCGCCCTTTCTTCACACTTTCCAGTTTCGGTAGAGTCCAAAAGCGTCTCCGAAGCCTTGTGGGTGATTAATTATTTTCCATCCTGCAACCCCTCTCTAATAGACGAAATGCCCCAACCCTCTGACTGTTCTTTCGTTATTTCAAAGGAAAGTGCCAAAACGAAATACGTTCCTTAGTTTTACCAGTTCTAACCTTCATGGCTAAGATCCCCATGCCACGCACATTGTAGCCAAACACTCTTATTTCTCCCGTATCCCATTGGTGAGAAATAAGTTCCACTCGAGC
Organism: Acanthosepion esculentum; assembly: GCA_964036315.1. Lineage (NCBI taxonomy): Eukaryota > Metazoa > Mollusca > Cephalopoda > Sepiida > Sepiidae > Acanthosepion > Acanthosepion esculentum. The sequence continues at coordinate 49,453,169 of OZ038480.1, forward strand.
AGCTTCTTCTCACAAACCACTGCTCTGTGGAACAAACTCTCAAGAGGATGTCTTCTCGATTCATACAATTTTAACCTGATCAAGTCTAGGGTTAAACGTTATCTTCCCCACATATCCGCATAAACTGTACCTCTTAATCTGTAAACATCTACCTCGAGTGGCTCCCGTGCTTTGTACAGGGTGAACTTAACTGTAAAAACAATCTTACATTTTATTTATATGTACGACCATTATACTTTGCAAACATGACTGGACGAGATGACCGTTGCTTAATCTACACTACAAAAATGTATGATATTAATGCTATCTTTCTTTCTTCCTTGCCTCGTGGATTGTGTACTAAATGCGTAATATGCAAGAAAATCACCGAGAACCATAATTTTGTCACTAAGCCAGGACCGAACATTTAAATATACAAAAGTGTAACTCTCCTGTGTACTACGAGCATGTCTTCATATCAAACACCTAGACCATATCTAGAAAAAAAACCGCTAACGTACAAACATATTTGACTATAAAGAATTAACCTTAAAAGCCCAAAAACAAAATCATTCTTGAAACATAAGAGCTCGTGTGACGTAACTATTAGCAATGGCGTATAAATGGTTTCGAGTCAAATATAGGTACCAATACGAACTATTATAACAAACATTTAACATAACTTTTAAAAATAAAGTGAAGGTGAGAAAACAGATTAACCTTCACCACTCAGTTCAAAATAAACAAATATGTATGTCTTTAAGATTCAAAAGTTGTCGCTTTTCGTCATTTTTATAAAATATTTTCTTAGATTTTCTTATCACTGAAGGTCTTAATTAAAAATTATTATAGACGTTGTGTACTGTTGTTAATTCAGAGACTTGTGGGTTTGCGCCAAGCAAAATACGATAGTTGTTTACAAAGAGAGGCAACTCGTTCCACAAATTCAGAACGAGAATTTGTACCGTTAGTAAATAATGGAAGAGTTTTAAATAAAATACCACATCGATAAAGTTTTTAATTTGTTTTTTAAACATTTTCAGCTTCATCTTTCTGTGCACATAGACACAGTGATAAATATATCCACACGAGTCATATATTTATACAATAATGAAAGCGAATTTATATTGATAAACGCTTATTCACATATGTCATCCAGTTTCGAGATATAGATAATCAGAGACACACATATACAAGTATATCAGTAAGTGCGTGGCCTAATGATGAAGAACAGTTATTTTGCACGACAAATATTTTTAACACAATTTCCTTCATTGAAAATGCAGTTAATCTAGTAGTGAATATTAATCACATTAACTTTCATTTAAAATTAATTTCAGATCAAAATTCACTTAAGTATGTGTCAAACTACGGAATTCTTGATCTACACGTGTAAATTCTACTACTGTTGTAGTTGTCAAGTTCTACGGTCCTAGCCGAATGGTGCTAGAATTACACTGAATTATCTATCTGATAACAAAGTTCACCGGATCGGATAATGAAATGAGTACAGAAATCCGATCTGCATTTTATATATTTGCTAAGTGTGCTAAATAGCATCCATTGAGAGAAACACAGGGACTAGTTAATGTAAATAAAAGCTTTCAATCAAATTTTAGGATATGATTTGTACACATTTGTCTATATTGATATACCACTTCATATATTTATAGGCATAGGAATATATATATATATATATATATATATATATATATATATATATATATATATATATATATATATGATAAGATAAAGAACAAGTAGGAAACGTTTATCAATCTAACATGTTTCACTTTTATTAAAGCTTCATCAGAGATTGAGAGAAAAAATACAAAAAGACAGAAATTTTGTTTTCTCTCAATCTCTGACGAAGCTTTAATAAAAGTTAAATATGTTAGATTGATAAATTTAACTTTTCCTACTTGTTGTTTATCATATTATTCTGTCTACATTCCGATCTGCATTTGATTTTTAACTCATATATATATATATATATATATATATATATATATATATATATATATATATATATATATATATATATATATATATGATAAAAATTGTGAGGAGGATTTGATAATTATAATTAAGTAATTCATTAAGTCTGAAAGAAACCTCAACAGAATGCAGAAAACACTGGACGGCCGTTTCGTCCTATATTTGGGACTCATCTGCAGTGCGCATTCACTACCGAGAATTGAAACCGTGACAGTTAAGTTATCAAGCAAACGTCATACCAACTGTTCCCTGTTGCCGCTCAAACTGAAGCATTAGAAGCCGGATCAAGCAATGATATACACATGATAGAAATTGTTAGGAGGATTTGATGATAATAATTAAGTAATTCATTGAGTCTGAAAGAAACCTCAACAGAATGCAGAAAGCACTGGACGGCCGTTTCGTCCTATATATGGGATTTGAATGCGGCTTGGTGATAGTAGTCGTGGCTCCTGGGGGCACAGTCGTATGGTTACAGAGAATTTCAGTTGAGTTCCACCACGGAATATGTGAACGAGCGGCGCTATATTGAGTCTGATTTGCTACCTCTTCGTCACCGAGGCCCGTTGTAAGTGTTGGTTATGACGTTTGCTTGATAACTTAACTGTCAGGGTTTCAGTTATCGGTAGTGGATGCGCACTGCTGATGAGTCCCAAATATAGGACGAAACGGCCGTCCATTGCTTTCTGCATTCCGTTGAGGTTTCTTTCAGACTCAATGAATTACTTATATATATATATATATATATATATATATATATATATATATATATATATATATATATATATCGTAAAAATAAGAGCAAAAACTTAAGATATAAAATAAACTGAGGGCTCAATGCCAAAGTCGACAGAGTCTAAATATAATATTATTAATTCAATAATGCTAAAATCCGCTACTTAGAGTGCCATGCGATAACGATCAACAAGCGGAAATAACTATTATAATTATTTCAGCCTTATTACTGTCATCACCGGAAACTGAGATATTATTTATTATTAACAAAACGCCATATTTATTGGTTACATGTATTTGAGGAGGTATACCTATTTTGAATTTTCCCGATAGAAAAGGGAGATACAATTTCAATTTAATATGATCCTTGATTTCTAAAATGGAAGACATTAATTTCCCCTGTTAAAAAAAGAAAAATATGAATATCTACTCAAACATGTGCCGACAAAAAAAGAAACTTTATGTATATGATTCTTTACAAGCTGTCATAGTTATTTTAATTGTTCAGCATGCTCTTCTTCTTAAACCATTACACTATGAGTGGTAAGCATTTCTTCTCAAATGATGAAAACTTTTGATATTTCTAGATGAATCTTACTTTCCAATTGACTACCGTCTGCCATGATATGAAGTGAAAATACAAATCTTATAATTCATGCATTTACAAAAGTTTTAACTATTGACTGTGTAGTAATTTGAATTTTGTGTCAACACTTGAACGGCCTAGATACCTTAAAAGATATTTCTATGGGTTGAATATTAATCTGAATCATTAGCGGTTGACGGCAATGGTCCGATACTATCTAAATGAACAGTTTGAAAACATAAATGTAATTCAAAATTTTGAATGTGAGATTGTATATGTTGATTAATTTTTGATTCATGTTAAAATGTACACTGTGTACAAAACTCTTTTATATATTCATCCATATTTGGTCAAAAGTATTTAGATTTATCCGTATAAATGACCCAAGACCCTGAATAGACAATGAATGACAGTTATCAATATTAGACTGACACAATGTCTACTGAATAAAAGTTCTGGGGTAAGAAGTGGATGCATCACACAATATATTAAAATTATTATCCAACATTGAAAACTCTTTAAGATTAGTAAAAATTCAATTATTTCATCATTAGTGTTTTTTCTTATTTTACTTTGTATTGCATAAGCTGGTCGCGATATAAAATCGATGACTATATTCTGGCGATGCGCTATGCCAAATATCTCCTAAGTACTGACACGTATCGTTATTGTTAAGTGGTTTATGTGCTACTTCATCGTCATTGATTAGCAAAAACCCTCATTAGCAAATATTTTCTCCATATAAGGAAACTGAACTCAGACTAGGCTGCGTTAGGAGTCGATTTGTCCCACATCACAAGATGCTACAAAATATTAACCTGAGAACTCCAGCCATGACCTTAGATAACTTCGTCAAATCTAAACTCTCATATGGATGTCATTCATAATGTCCAACTTGTTCAGAAATGTCTAAACTGCCAGATATATACAACCGTTATTTTAGTTTAATGATTAAGAATGGATTCAAGCGAATGAAGCCTGTGGATCTTGAAGACGACTGTCTTTCGACGGATACTGTAAACTGGTGTTACAGAATGACAAAGAACTTTACTAAATAGCAAAAACTACATTATTTGAAAATTTCCAACAGCAGCAACAAGTAAGTAAAAAAGCACATGTAACTATAAAAGAAAATAATTATATAATCTAGCTCTTAACTTTTTACACTAATAAAAACAAAAAACAAGTGGAAAGAAACTTCCATCAATACAGGAAGAGCGATAATAATAGCCTATTTTTTCTAAAAAATAAACGGTGTTAAGAGAAAGATTTTATAAATTTCAACTGACAGTATCGCGAACTGTCCGGCATGCCTACTGTTCCCTTTATGGAAACAGCAATTCTCACTCTTAACACTCTTACCATTTTGTGTTATAATGTTGCTGCCGCTTTTATAAGGTACATAATTATATTGAAACAGCCCCAAAAAAGTACTTCCTATTGTCTGAGGCACGTCATTCGGTGTCAAACTTTCAACAACAAAAAACAGTTTATTGTCAGTTTTGGAGTTAAATAAGTTACATAATATATAGTATAGGATAGCGATCACTTTTTATAATACTATTTAGAACATGGTAATGTCTCCAGCATCGGTAATTACTGTCAGATTTTAAAACAAGATGGAGGAGATTTATCCATTCACCTTCAAGAGTCGCTATCACCCTGGAATTCTGAACTTATTCATATTTTTTAAACTCTACTACTTTATATTTTTCTGTAGACATTTCTCTAATTATGACAAAAAATATAGCTCTCTTGTTTTAAACTCTACAGTATTTTCCAATTGTCTTTACGTGAGGTAGCCTTCACCGAGGCATTTTCTTATTCACTCACTACTGAAGGAAGACTAATGTCGTTAAAAATGAAATTTATCGAATATATAATAATATTTAAATTAATCTTCCTTTCTGTAATATTATTTTATACAATTTTACAGTCGAAGTTGTTAAATTTAATTTTAAGTTGTTAAAAAATTAATGTCCAATGAAGGATTAGTAACACCAGCGATCCTGGGAGTCCACTGGAAATATCATTTTAAACAAGGAATGTCAATTTCCGGGTCCGCTTGTCCTTGCCATTTTATTTCCTCACCAATGACGGATGAGATTTTGAATGGATCCATTCAAAAATGTAAAGATTTGTGTAAGTTGATTTTCTGTTAATCTATCCTGTCATAGTAAACAGTCTTATTATTTTAAATATTAGTAGAAATTGACATGTATCTGATATGAAGAAAGTTCATAGATTTTATTAAATGTCATTACTCACAGTTTACGGGAGAAAAGGTGGAATAAGTGTATTGAAGTTTCCATGTAATTTCAGTTGTTAATTAGCCTTTTAATCCCTAGTTTCCTTGCTTAACTCTGGGTAAAGGGTTTTGCTTTGTGTATATACGCTGATATAGTTTTAGTTAACTGATCACGACCTATTGAAAAGTCTCGAATTTATTTGTTTTAAGTGAATACAAACACGAAGGCCATTTAAGTTCATCAAACCAACAGCGGCTAGTTGAAATTTGTTTTAGTTTTTGTTATATCCTGTGATTTTTCTCGTACGTCACTAATTTTAAAAATCTTGCTTTAGATATTTTTTCGGCTTTTCCTGGATCCTGCGATTTTGAGATAAGTACGTTGATCTTATTTTTGTGTGAGTTTTGTGACATACTTCTGAGATTTTTACGTGCAGGTTAATTATTAAATTTTGGATATTACAAAATAAAAGGCAGAATATCGAATGTCAATTTGCAAGGCAAGCAGAGTTTGCCAACTTGTAAGATTATTGATAGACAATCTTTCGATTCTCAATTCCTAATCCCATTTGTCCTATAAACGTATTTAAGCGGAATTTATTGAAGCATTACATAATTATTATTTGCTATAATTTATAATTTAAAAAAAAACATTCTTTGCTTTTTTCTTTATTCCGCTAACTATTTGAGATCCTAAATAAGCATAAGTTTGGAAAATAGATTTAAATGTAATTAAAATAAAACAAAAAAGTAAGTTAAATTTGTTTACAAATACAAGTAATCAAGATTGCAGGAATTTCTCTTTTCCTCAACTATCGACTAATTTCCAAATAGCTTTTTACTTTTATTTTATAATGCAATTTTCAGGTTGTTTTAACGGCTGTAGCCGAGTGGTTAGAACGTTCGCTTTCTGACCATGAGACTCCGGTTCGAATCTCACCATGGTCGATTTGTCAGGAAAGAGATTTCCTGATATTATCGGACCCAGCGTGCAGCACCTTTGGAAAGTGCCCGAAAACCATACCATGGTGTGAAATTTGGTAGACGGAACTCTTGGGGTGGGGGCGAAGTCATCGAAGGCTTAAGCGTGCTGGCTTTGTTCAAATTGTTGAACAAAGCCAGCACAAAGCTAGATAACACGCTCTCTCCCAGAAACTGTAACTGAGGTCTGCTCAGCATAGTTGCAGTATAAACCACAGGTGGACTCTGTGGGTGTTGAGCAAACACAAATGTGCCTGAGCGAGCGTCTGCAATAGTGGACGGGTATCCTCGAATACGAGCGGCCAGCTATTATATATTAGAATGTAAGACGATTTGAATGTGACGATAAAAATCAATAAAAATAAAAAGTAAGTAAAAAAAATGGGTAAAAATAAATAAATGAAACAAAATAATCTTTCTAAGAAATTCGGACGATTTCAAACATTATTGTATGTATAACTGTCAGCTTTCCTCACGATCTGTGAAATAATTCTTGTTTTCCTAAGGTGATTCCTGGCGAAATAATGACTATTCATACATAATAACTGAAATAAGAAGCGATTTGATTAAAGTGAAAATGATTCGACACCTACAGAATATATTCATGTTCTGACAAATAATAAACAATCACCAGTAACATATAGAACCAAGTCAGGTCGGAAGCTGAGTGCAGAGTAGTTGTTAGCAAGTTTGTTTTGCACCCCATGACTAATGTAATGTGTTCGAGCCTCTATCGATGCCCCATACTTGATACTTTGTGCGAAATTCTTCTTCTATGTGTCACGTGCCTTCAGGACATGGCCGATCATGACGTTCCAATTCTTCTTATCTCTTTTGGTCCTTAGCAGTTTCTCACAACCTCGTTAGGTAGGTGGGTCGCTACCTTCCCCTATCTCTCTTGCCCGGAATATGCCTTGTAAAGTTTTCGAAGCCCTTTCCTCATTATGTGTCCAAAGAATTTCACCTGTCTCTTCCTGATTCTGAATATAAGTGTTCTTTCTGTTGCCATTTTCTTTAATTCTTCCTCGTTACTTACTCGCTCCGTCCAATGAATATTCAGTATCCTCCTGTAGAACTACATTTCTGTTGCATAGTTTTCTCTTCATCTGTAGGGAGATTGTCCAGTATTCACTGGCATATAAGTGGATGAATATCACATAGCAATTCAGCACTATTTTCTTTGTTTCTAATTAAATGTTCCTCTTTCTCAATACTTGCCTAGTTCAATGCGTGTTCGGATCTCGGTGTCGCATTTTGCAACCTCTGTTAAAATACTTCCCAGGTATTTAAACCTCTGCATTACATGTCTGCATTATGATTATATCTCCCATTTGTAAAGCGCAACTTGAGCTTTTTCTCTTGCTGGTGACCGTAATTTATGTATTCTTGCAGTTGATAGTTAGTCTTTTTTTCTCGCTTTCTTCTACTGCCCTATCTAAGAGGTCCTGTAGTTTTTTTTCCGTGTCGGCCATCAACACAGTATCATTGCAAATTTTCAAGTGTTAAGATTACGTCCACCGATAATAAATCCTGGTTGAATCTCCCGCTCCCTTAGAATAGCCTCGTTGTAGAGGTTGAATAAATATGGAGAGAAGACACATATTTGTCTTAAGCCCCTTTCTATTTGGAGGTAGTTATCCAATTCATTTTCTATCCGTATGCTGGAGAGAAAATGTTTCCTCTCAGAATCATTTCTGGATTATTCTAACATCGTTTCCAATAGATCTAGTTTTCATAGCAGTTCAAATAGATATTTGTGCCCTACCTTGTTAAGGAAATGTCAATATAAAATAATCCCAACAAAAATAAAAGTAGATAGATAGCTCGGAATAAGTTGAGATAGTGTTATGGATTACATAATACATCCCCAGTGACTATATGAACTAGTACCTAAATATAAATAAAGAACTCCTGGTCAGAGAAGAAGCCCTTTGGAGTCAGATATTTCGCTGCCAGGCTTGCGACAGGCTTGTCGAATTCTCTGCCTTCGGACAGAGAGAAACCCAGAAGAGGCTATGCCTGCGGGCAGAGTCTCTTCTGCGGAGGTAGGCAAACCCGACCCCGTATATGCGGGGTCTAAGGGGAATTTTTGTCCGCGGCTACAGGCTCGGAATCACCCCACGTAAAAACCTGCCTTGTGCCAAATCCTGCCTTGTTGGGAGGTTTGGTAAATACCAAAAGAAGACGATTGGAGTTAGTCTTCAGACTAAGTAATACAGGTGTCACGGCAAGTAGCCGAAGCATTACTTATATTATAAGCGCTACGAAGCGCGTTATAACAGATAGATAGATAGATAGATAGATAGATAGATAGATAGATACGATTAGAGACTGATAAAGAGATAGATACGAAGATTGATACATAGACAGAAAAGATATTGAGATCGATACACAGATACGAAGAGAGAGAGAGAGAGTTTGATACATAAATAGATAGGAAGAGATAGAATTTGATACATAGATACGAAGAGGTAGAGACTGATGCATAGATAGATACGAAGAGATAGCGATTGAAATATAGATAGATACGAAGAGATAGATATTGATGCATAGATAGATACGAAGAGAAAGAGAGAGAGAGATTGATACATAGATACGAAGCGATAGAGATTGATACATAGATAGATACGAAGAGTTAAAAATTGATACAGAAATGGATAGATGCGAAGATATAGATACATAAATAGATACGAAGATATACGTACATAGATAAGAAGATATTGATACATAGATAAATACGAAGAGATTGAGATCGATACACAGATACGAAGAGATAGAGATTGATACATAAATAAATACGAAGAGATAGAGAGTGATAAACAGATAGATACGAAGAGATTGATGCATAAACAGATACAAAGAGAAAGATTGATACATAGATAGATACGAAGATACATAGATAGATGTGAATATATTCAGATAGGTACATAGATAATTGTGAACATATTCAGACAGAAACAAATGTGTACATATTTAGATAGGTCTACATTTAAATATGAACATACTGAGAGGGGTACATAGATAAATGTAAACAGATTGAGATTGATACATAGATATGAAAAGACTGCAATACTTACATACATACACTTTACATATTTCTTTCGAGTAAAAAAAAATGTTTGTTGCATTGAGCGTAACTAAACAAAGGAGCGGAAAAAAATGAAGATTTTTTTTTTCTTTTTACAAGTGGTTAAGGAGGAATTTTTAACGAAAACAAACATAATTTTATTATACAATTCCAAGTAAAGGGGTAAGACGCGCGGACACGGACACACATACACACAGCAAGAACAACAACAAACATCTTGAAAAACACGAATGCAACCGCGTGGGTTCATGGCATTTCTCATATTTTTTTCTTTATTTAATGTTTCTTTTTTTCTGTATTTTATTTTATTTTTCTTATTTCCTTGTTTATCGCACTACTTTTTTTCTTACCCCAACCGATCCCGCTAATTTGTGCATATTTTTCTTATTTTTGTGTCTGTGCGCATGTGTACCCATGTGTGTGCTTGTGTAGTATACTATATTCGCCCACTCTTCAGCGTATGAGTGCGTGTATATATATATGCTCACGCGTCTGTGCGTGTGATTGCCTATGTATGTATGTATGTATGTATGTATGTGTGTGTGTGTGTGTGTGTGTGTGTGTGTGTGTGTTTTGGCCCGTGCACGCGCATGTGGATGTTTTACTGTGCGCGCGTGTGTATTTTCTCTTGTTCTCAGCGCGTGCCCACCCTCTTTGGAAGACATCTCGCTTCTCATTCGACGATCGGCTAAAAGTGGGAAGGCCCCCATCGAACCAGGCGGAAGTCGATTGAGCGCTTCGCATTCTTTCCAGATGGCAACTACCATATAAGGAAAGCTGTCCTCTCAACTCCACCCCTTCATACCCCGCTACATTCTTTTCCTCGTCTCTCTCATATATATCGCGCCAGAACTTTGTCAAACATCACACATCTTCTAACTACTTGCTTGTAGAAGAAGAAAAAAGAATTCAAAGAAATCATTTACCTGACGTCTTTGTTAACAGAAAATTCGGAGACATCTCCCTTAACAACCAGAAATACTCACCACTAACAACGACCACTTATCATACAGAAATTACTTGGGATACTTCTCCCTCATTTTTCACCATTTTAGAGATCTGCTAGCTGCGAAAAATCATGAAAATTGAAACGAATATAATACTTGTGCTTCTTGGACTAAGTCTGGTAAGTATTACTTAAGCTATTTTTCTTTTAAATGCATTTTTTTTTAGAAAAGATATCGTAGCTGCTTTCAGTTTTTAAATGACCGCAGATAAAAGGCGGGGTAAAGTCAGCACGTGGTCTTCTTGGTTACTACGATGTGTTGTTTTGAAACTGAAGCAGTAGTACTACAACACGCCGCGATATCATTCCCTTACTCACAATTATACTCTGTTAAGTTATGCGGAGGTGCGCCGTATTTTCTTTAAGACAATGAATCAAAGTATTCTTTTATAAATAGTTTTATTTATTTTTAGCCGATGATAAATCAGATTTTTATTGGAATTATCATAACGCCGGCAAATTATAACATCAGTCTGCTTTAATCAGATTTAGACTACTAACCTCGACAGTTGCAAATATTAATACGCCTGGATGTACTTTTTCATTAAGTAGTGTTTAGTTGTTTTCATTGATAAAAATATTCTTTGATAGTAATTGTAAACGCCATGCGTCCACCGCTGATGTTTAAGCTCGCACATAACCAAATAACGTTATTAATAGACTTGTCAAAACTTTCTACGACTATCTTTTAATTAGAAGGAAAAAAATTTCAAAACTATTTCAGCTACAAATAAAGACAAAATATTGGGGTACCAAGTGCAGACCAAACTCACTATGCTAGAAAATTGGTTTATAAACCCAATAACAAATCTATTATGTTATGTAAGGAGGTACCAAAAGAGGGTAGAACTCATTATACAAGCGATCTGGCTTACGAAACGAGTCTATTAAAAAATTCTCTACGGAAGACCAGAGTGACCAAGATTAAGACATCAGCATTCTACAATTTCTTTATTTGAATGCCAGTCACGGTTTCAACCTGTTGCAACCGAGTGTAAAAAATCTCCCGCGCTTTTTTTAAAAACCTTACTTCTACGTTAGCTGTAGTTTACATGTACGTCCATTTATTGTTTGTTAAGATTCTATTAAGAAATGCAGCATGGTTAGCTCCTGTTGAGATTAAAAGTGAGCGTGACATTTATTCTGTTACTGCCTGTTCAAATAATCATAGGAGAGTGGCTTGTCGAATTTGTTTACTCACCAACTCTTAACACCCATACATTGTTAAGACCTTGGAAAAAATTTTGAGCGATACGACAGAGCACAAAGGAAAAGCGAACACAACTTTCTCAAAGACAGTAAGACGTGAGCGCAACCTCAACTGCAATTCGAACTAGAAACACCAACTCGAATTTTGGTGGCTATAACCATTACGCCACCATACACTACATGACTAGTGCATAGCAATGAAAATATTTACACTAATTTTTGTCAAATTCTTTATTTTATTTATTTTTCGTGTTTTAGTTACTTAACTATTTTTCCTTTTCAGGTTACGGCGTTTTCTGCAGAACCAGAAACTTACTGTAAGTTAATGTTATTATTATTATTGAGTGAGTGAGTGAGCCAATAAAATGATGCTGGGGTTATACGAAGCCCAGTGTATCTATCATAACACCCAGTCTGATAAGGCTTACGGCCATTTCAAGTCGAAACCCCGGTCCCTGTACGATTGTTGAAGTTAAACATTGTCGGGCCTGGTCCGTACCTAGATGATTGACCGCTTGGGAGTACCAAGTGCTGTAATGTTGGATGTGCGGATGGTGTAATGATAATGGCATGGAATTGTTAATCAGGAATCCGAGTTCTAATTCCATTTAGGTTCATTATATTCCCTTGGGAAAGGTATGAATCCACCTCTTCCTCTTAGCTATGGGTTAATTAGTAATTTGTATCAGTAAATCATTATTATCTTAAAAAAAACTTTCTTACAATCTAAAAATATTTTTTTGGTTTTAAATAACATGCAAAGCATTGATAAGCTGTAGAAAACGAATCAATCAATAAAACCAGTTTGATAAGGATATACCAGGGACATGCATCATAGCCAAATATATGCGATATGGTGCATAACCTTACAGTTGGGATCCAGTTAGAAATATTTTTAGGTTCGATAATCCAGTCCGCTCATACATTTCCAAGTCAATTTCGGAAGGCTCTTCGAGAGTGCTCCAAATTAGTGCCGACAATGACGAGTACAATCGTCGCCTTCTTATCTTAGAATTTATTCATTTGCTTGACAAAGACCAGATTATTTACTAATTTTGAATGAAATCTTTGCTTTCTGTGATTATATTATCATTTCAAGAGCTATTCAGACTTTTGATCTCGTTCATTTCTTTGCTTTTGTTATTACCCCAATGAAATTTATTCTACGACCTTTCTCTTGGTTACAAAGATACCTTCCGTAATTTTTTCATTACAGTTGTTGTTCAGTGTACTGATATTATTCATTTTGTTTGTTGTTGTTGCTCCTACAACCTTTGGTCAATCCATTCTACGGCCTTCTTCAAATGTACAATCCGTGGTTACTACCTACAAAAAATGACTCCCTCCCTCATTCCGTACGAATTGTACAGCTACGGAAAGTCGTAGAATGGACATCTTAACAGTACTTACTTATTTGCTAAACATAGCTTAATCCGGCACAAGGCCACAAACGTGAGGAGCCCAGAGAAAATCGAAAGATCGAACTCATTCTACCAGTGAATTAACCTGTTCGATGAGCCTTTTAGTCATCGCACAACAACCCAAGCATTTTCTTGAAATAAATCTTCGTTCTTAACTTATTTTAGTTTGATCTCAGTTTTGTAATCAAGTCTTCGAATACTGTGGGTTCCAAACCCATTCATCAGTCCATAAAATGTATTCAGTATTTAACCATAACTTACGCCTGTGGCTTGTCGTACATGCTATGGCAAGTCAGCCGTTGTTCTGTTTACAGATTACGTTGCTTTCTTTAAAATGGGAGGCGCCAGCTAAGAGACCACGTGCTTTCACAATGTAAACATAAAAAGAGAGTATTCTTTCTCTGAATTGTATACTTTTCTTTGTTGTCTTTCGGTACCAGAAAAGGACGGTTGTTCGCCAGTAATTGAGTTTAATAAATCATTGGCTTTACACTATGGTAACCTTGTATCAGACTGGGCTATGCTTAATTGATATCTGCTTTTTTTTGCATGAAGTCCGTATCTAGAGCAATCAAACAAGTAAAAAAAACACCAGTATAAACTTAATTCAAACTGATGAGCGGGAATTTATACCATGAATGCATATACCAATCCAGTTATTTCACGCTCTTGTAAAAACCCACAATACTTATGATAATAATTACGGAAAATAGTCTAAACTCGTGGAGTATATATATATATATATATATATATATATATATATATATATGATAGAAAGAAAAAGCGATAAAACTACTATTAAATCCTCTGACGAAAATCAGAGTTGAGATGAGATAAGTGAACATTTAATTTTATTATTTACTATTAATATCCCATTTTTTGATATTGAACACTAGTTTTACAAGACTTCTTACCTTATAATCGTTATTTTCCTGAAATACCCAGGTCGACCTTTTTTTTCTTTTCAAAAGGCAATCATTTTTAAAAATATATATACGATTGTATCGGTAAAACCGTAGCCTGAATAAATATATATATATATATATATATATATATATATATATATATATATACTTAGTTCCTCCTGGGGGAAAAAGGGAAGGTCGACGTAGGCAGGTCTGACACAAGTTTATTGTAAAGGTTTGCTAAGGTTTCATCGAGGGTTTATAAAATCCTGGTTTCTAGTAGCAGAAATAGGCTTTATCTGGAAGATTGGCGCATCACAGTTTCTCTGCTCTTTTTACGCACTTTTCATTTAACACTGTGTCAGCCTAAGCCAAGTTTGGTAAATATCAATGGTGAGGCGTCTACTGCAACGATGACTGAGAAGCAAGTAGTACAAGACAATTCTTTGGTATAGTGAATGCTGGACAATCTTTTCACAGATAAAAAACTTCAAGCGACAGAGATGTGGTTCTACCAACGAATGTTGAGGATAGCACAGACATAACATGTATTCAATGAGGAAGTTTTAATGAAATTAGGAAATACAAAGAAACTTATGCTTACAATAAAAAAAGAGAGAGCTGAAATTTCTGGTACATGTTGAAAAGCAGTTTGGAGAATCTAATACTCACAGGACATAGTGAAGGTAAGAGAAGCAAGTGGGGGTGCTTTTGTGAATGGATGGAAGAACGTGAACAAAGAGAAATAGTAATAGATCAAGAGTTACTTAGAGCAACAAAAGGCAGGAAGTTGTGGAGAACCATGATCGTCCACGTCCTGAAAGGACATGACACATAAAAAAGAGAAGAATGAGTTCGATCCTCACAGGTGCCCAACCACTTAGAGTCTTGTGCCATACTAAGCTATGCTTAATAATGCTAATTTTAAGGGGTGTTTATTTTTTTTTATCGTTAGCGTATTTCTTGTTTTATTGTAGATTGTGGCGGGAAACCAGCCGATGTGTATTTCCTCTTGGACTCATCTACCAGCATCTGGTATGTTGACTATGAAAAACAACTCCAGTTTATCTCCAGTGTAATCGACATCTTCGATGTTGGTCCAAATAGAACCCGAATTGGCATGGGCCTCTTCAGCGACTATTTTAATCCGCAGATCGGTTTCGGAGACTACAATAACAAAACAGAAATCAACCAGGTCATAATGGAAACAAAGCAGAAAATGGGCGGGACCAACACTGCCGATGCCATTCGCGAAATGCGTGAGGGGGAATTTAACTCGAATGTCGCCCGCCAGGACGTTGCTCACATCGCCATAATTCTGACTGACGGAAAATCTTGGGACACTAAAGAAACCGCTTTCCAAGCAAAACTTACCAAAGAAAAAGGAATATACATATTCGCCATTGGCATCGGAGGCGATGTTGATACACGTGAGCTTCGCAACATTGCCAGCAAATCTGAAAACGACAATGCTCAGTTTGTCTTTCATGTGAAGAATTTCGATGCTTTGGACTCCATAAAGAACATCCTGGCTATTAAAACATGCGAAGGTAAGCACTTAACACTTTTACCTTATTTAATAGCTTCTTTCTAATCTTTCAGGTAATCGTCATCTGTTTTGTTTATTGCCGCATTTCCCGCCATATAACAAATGTATCAAAAGATATTTATGTAAAAACGAAAACACCCATGTGTAACTGTATTTCTTTTAAATATTTTAATTTTATTTTAATTAGTAATCACACTTTCATCATTTATAATCATATATATTTCATTTGTGAGTGATAAGGAAATTATTTTGTCAAATAGGTGTGTTTAGGTTTTACTCTACTATTGCAAGTATCTGCCCCAAAGCTTAACTATCAGAGTAAAGGATTCTTTTGGAGAAAAAAGTGCGATATTATGTAGCTCGCAGTTTATGAAACTCTTGATATAAATCATATATAGCAATACTTATTTATGCAACCTATCATGTCAAGGGCAGGATTTATGAAGCATATGCAAAAAAAAATCCATTCACTCAGAGCATTACATATACAGTGTCGCAAATTATAGCAAGAGTGGGGAAAAGAAACAATCCTAGTCGTATTTATGCATTGACTGCATTTGATTTATATAAACCTAGACAGCTTTTCTTGTCTTTGACGACTGACTTTACATTTACTCCTTAGCACTAAGTTTATCTATTTTCATTTTCTCTATCAACATACTTAATATTTCTGTTAGTGGGGAAATATTTTGATAATTAAATACTAAATTTTACAATTTATCTCTCAAAATTTGATCATCGAAAATTAATATGTATGTTGCTCATTTCAAATGAGTGTGAAAGGGGCTGTCAGTGGTCAAGAATTATAGCAAACATTGCGTACAAAATAGGTTTATTTTCTGCATCAGAGATTATGCTGAACGTAGCGTATCGGTTACGCGTTCGGAAAACTCTAAGAGTCGGGTTCCTTTTCTGACTGAGATTATCCCTAAGGAAAAGTCAGGCATCTGACTATCCATTTCCAATTGCCAATTATCTTGTTTATTGCCTTGTCACTGGCATGCCACAATGACTGATGGGAAAATGAATATATAGACTATAAACTCTCTCAAAGTTAATTTATTTGTTGAAGGAATAACGACAGACTGAGAACTATATCAATTTTTGGCTCTGGCATAAAGAGACCAATGGGTTGTAACTAGTGAATTGTATTCGAAGTTTTCTGAATCATTCAAGTTCTGGTTGCTTTCTGAAGATAAAAAGGACTGCAAATGAAAATTGTGAAACAGTGAATACAAATCTTCTCAAAGCAAACAGTTATTCTTGAGAGAGAATGACTTTTTATTTAAAAACACGAAACAATGCTAGAGTAAACAGTATGAAAATGCGTGAATTACAAACTCAACCACGAGTGTATGTGGCTCTGTCCCTACTTGACTCTCCTCTTTACTCTTATGAGCTGATCTGTCCAAGTAACTAACGTTTCCTCTTCCTTGTTCAGTCAGATTTAAGTCTCCTCTTGATTAGAGACCGTTCTTACTTTGGCCTCTTAATGAAGCCACAACAAGATTGTCTCCAGCATTATCTTCTTTTATCTGACACCGCTAACATAGTCCACCTAAATTTCTGGGAAATATTTTGACTAGAGATAATTATCAAAACATGTCGTAAATAAAGAAATCCTCTTCTTATCAATATCTGTGTTCTCAAATATTTGACATTATCTCAATTTATGAGTGTTTTCTAAAGTAAATTAACTGTACGAGGGTGGTTCAATAAGTCTGTAGGCTAATATATTAAGTGAATTCTGATCTGAAATTTTCACTATATAATGTTCAAGGTATTTGATTAATATCTATCACAGAATTAAATGCATTGTCAAGTGTGAAGTATTGATTAGTAAACAAAATGTGTTTTCCATCATTAGGTTACAGACCTATTGTTGTACCTATATATGAATTTAAATTGAGATTAAAGCTATTTTTACGTGATTTTATTTTTTCATTCTTGAACAAATGATATCAAAACTACTTTAAAAGACATTAAACCTTTTTAAGTCTTTGACATTTTCAACGGTTTCCTTTATTGAAAATATTTTTTTTGCTTTTCTATTTTTTCAGTTGTTCCGAAAGACCAGCCCAGTGAGTATATCTGTTTATTTATTTATTTTCTCTTAGAAGAAATTTTGTTGGTGGTGATGGTATTTATTTTGTAACTTATTCTGCGCGATTTCGATGGGCTCCATTCTTTAGTTTCACTAGTTCAGATCTTTACTGCTAGGACAAGCCACGAAGTCGAATCTTCCTCATTTCCT
Source organism: Acanthosepion esculentum (assembly GCA_964036315.1). NCBI lineage: Eukaryota > Metazoa > Mollusca > Cephalopoda > Sepiida > Sepiidae > Acanthosepion > Acanthosepion esculentum. The sequence goes on from OZ038480.1 coordinate 49,471,128, forward strand.
CAGCGTAACCAAGCATAAAAAGAAAGTTCCACTCAGACAGCTTTCTCCCAAGAACTGCCGCTTTGTGGGACAGACTCCTGCGCGGTTGCTTCCCTAGATATTTCTTGATCTTTTCAACTCAAGTATCAATCATTATCTATCCTCTTCATCCTAACAATCTTCATTTCTAAGCATTTTCTCTTCCATTCATATCACATACTCGTTTTGTTGACTAACGTTTTATTGTGATTGGTCCTTGGACCTTGTATTGGGTGAACTTAAGTATACAAAAAATCGTTTCACACGATATTGAAACTCCCTTATTTGCTTTCTATAGTTGCAGTTACTCGGTCAGTGCCAGAAATTCCCAAGTTTTATTTAATAATGTTCAAAAAGCGCAAAGAACAGCGATGCTGGTAAATTGGGATATTCCAAAGCCGTAATGTTCTTCCTTTAAGTGAGTTTCTAAACTTAATAAGGAAAGAAAACAAAAAACATCGTATAGGTTTCTAAGATATATACGTTAAGAAGTAACGTTCTTTGAGTTTTGTTAAAGTTTATTGTTATAATTGTTCATTTTATTATTATTTATTATTGTTAATTTCTTATTGTCTCTAATTTAAATTAAACTTTATCACAAGTATGTATTTATAGGAAAATAAATTACTTTGATGCTATCCACGGTTACAAGCATCCGCTGTGGACTTGAAGCATATACCACGCGGTTACGGGAAGAACTACTGTGAACAAATTCAAAGAGAAACCCTAACCCTTTGTGATAAAAGAATGTCTGTCACATTTCTTATAGACTATTTTCGTGGTATACTTACAAATGATTAACCTCGGTATTTACCAGAGGCCCCCGCTGAGTTAGGTTGTGACACAAGGTCGGTTGTTTAACGTGGAGAACCCGAGCACGAACACTGGACAAAATTTGCCATTTAACCTCCTCCACGGAAGAAATTTGATCACAGTCTCTGGACCACGGAACGCAAGTATGTATTCGCTTCGACAAATGATTAACCGCACCTCATAACTTAGATATTAAAGAGGGCAGTTCCAACTGTATCTTTCCCACTGCATTTTTCTTGTTCATTGGATGTCGTGAGTTCAATTCTCAGCAGAGCAAAAGTAAACCAGCGCAGTGAAGAAATACATTAATACCATAAGGAGGTTAAGTGGCAATTATGAGTTCAGAAATCCTTAGGGAGGACATCGGGTGTGATAATATACAAATAATAACAATATACCTATCAGTATGGATAAAAGGGTTCAGTCGCTCATGAGAAAAGTTGAAAGGTTAAAACAGCTAAAATCTTATGACTAGAACAACAAAGAGGAGGATGTCAGTAAGAAAGATTCATGGAAGAGTTAATAATTTTAACTAAGAGTTAATAATTTTAATTAATTTTTATCAGTTTTCCTTGTTCTTTTCTCAGCAGAAATTCATCTAAGGTAGCAGTATCCAAATATTTTAATACAAGGGCCACATCGTTTACTTATACATTCATTAATTTGTACAATTCAGTTTTACAAATAAATGTGTTATTTGGGCTGTTTTTTTATAATCAGCATAATCTGACTCAAACAAAAGAGAAATGTAACAATTACACAGAAACAAAATGTTTTAACTGACCAAACCTAGGTTAGAGATCTTTGATTTAAGGGGTCTGCGGGTGACTAAGTGTGCGCATGATTACAACCGGCGACAGTGGGTTTCGAACCACGGTAAGAGATTTCGCAATGCTGATTTCTTTAAACAAGTCGCCGTTTGCCACTTTCTAACTTGGTACAACAGGCTCTTTCGACCCTCTTATAGTTAGCCGTACTTTCTTTATACAGTATAAACAATTCTTATCAGAGAAAATGTTTTTACCATCAGCATTTTTGCAAATATGCGCAAAGTGATCACTTTTGTATCATGTTAATCCTGTAGATTGACCTGTGGAGTTACATCACCACACCAGATGTTGCTGCTGTGATTTCCGTAGCAAGTACGTTTGCTAACCCCACGTCCAACCAGTTAAGATTCAGAATTCTTTTCTACTAGACTGTTTGCCAATCAAAGCTAAAATGCCCAGTCTGCTCAGCTATTAAACCCATTAAGAGATCCATACCTTTTCGTGCTGATAACCGCTACACTACATGCACATCCACTTCCATATTATGAGTATCCATTAAATGCTAACCATCACTATTTTATGAGATATTTCTCCCAGACAGAATATGTTATCTGATATTTTTTTTTATTTGAAAGAGTTTCACAAAACACCTTTCATACCAGAAACTTCATTTATTTCGGTTGTTTTAAATCATATTGTTTCAAAGTCTTTATATTATTCAATCCTTTAAATTAATTAACTTTCATTACGTTACTTCAGCGCAAAAAATAATTTAGGGACAAGATTTGAATAAACATGTTATATCACGGTGGCTTACTATTTCATGTAGTAAAATCTGTTTTGCATTTTCAATTTCATTCTATGATTTAATGCCAACGGTCGTTAAAGGCGTTACTACACGAGAAAGTTTGATGCAATACGGAATCTTGTTCAAAAGCATACTATTTTGTTCTGAATTCACACAAATTTAAGAGATCGACGAGTGTATCGGCTATAAAATATTATTCTCTGAAACAACTTGCATTTCGCAGACCCAAATCCGTGAAACTGGTTGAATAAAGGATAATTGTAGCGTATCCTTTAGAGATTTCTTTTTAAAGCTTATTTTTTTTTAAAATACAACTTTGTGCAAATTATCTAAGTCTTTAACTTTGAGGCTGGAACAAACACATTTTGGATCCCTGAATATTTAAAACTGTCAACTGTTCTTTCGAAAACTGAACACAAAGGCGCGGGAAAACAAATTTAGCACAAAATATGAAACCAAAATTAAAATTCGTTTTACAATTACACCAATGTCTTAATATTAACAGAGGCGCATCGCCGTGGAACAGTGGTGCGTCAGCTTTTCTTGTAGCTAACTACCTGTATAGTGAGTTCAATCTTTGCTGAGCGCTCCTTACCTGTGACCTTGTGTCAGATTAACTCTAACAATTACTGCTTGTTGGGACAGATAGTTCAACATATTTCCTACTGATACGAGTTTTCAGTATTTGTGCTAGATAAAAACCAGGATTGCGAGTGCTGATTTTCAAAGCAGACAGACTCTCTCTAAATAAAAGATTAGCGCATTTCTTTTACTTCTATATTGGCCTTGTGCCATTCTAAGCCTAGCAAATATCAACAATCCTTACACAGAAAAGTGTGTATACTCATACCCAAGCCGATTTGTAATGTTTTTTTCAAAAAATAAAGAATATTAGATTCATTAAGATGAAATATATAGCCAATGGAAACAGCGCGAAGCTAATGTTAGTTTCGGACATGAAAAATACTCACTATTTATGAATATGCTGTTGAAGTGTAACAGAAATCTATCTCATTTGAATTGAATACATAGTTAAATAGAAATAATATATTTTGCTAGATTGCTATAAAAACAAACAACAAACATTTAGTTTTAAGACTCTCCCAGCACTCAATGTTTTGAGCAAATCTTTAATGAGTTTTCTTAAAATGCGTTTTATGCATAATGAAATATGACGCTTATTTATTGCTTAGTGATTCTCAGAAAACAAAAGCCGATTTATATAGCAGACATTTCACAAATTAAAAACTTAAAATCAAATATATATTTTTAATTAAAACTATTGATGCCACTAAACTGTAATTAAAATTTAAATAACCTCAATAAAATAAGGCTTTGAATTTAAAAAAAAATACGCCTTTGTTTTTATTGTAGCTGAATTCCTCATTTGCTCAGTGATCTATCAGTTAATAATAGATTCATTGATGCTGTACTCTCGATGGCAGATAAGTAGTGCTGATGGTAGTCAATTCGTTTAACAAAATGGTATTCTAGCCAAACAAATAAAATTGCTGGTATTGAAGCAAAATGGCTCAAATATGGCAGCCTTTCTCCGCTTCGAATATTTTTATGCAGGCTGTATATAGCTTTCTTAGTATAAAATTGTTCAAAAGGACACAATAAACCTTAGACGGCATACTTATATTGTCTCTTATGCTTCATACCTTCTGATTGGAAAATCGGAAGTCAAGAAAAGTTTTCTAAATATATATCCGATGTTTATTCATTATATGTTAACTCGGTATTTGCATCCTGTTTTCTTGATATTAAATGTGAGAAATCTAAGATGACAGAAATGATTTATATTCATGTTTAGGTACAGCTGCTCAGTAGGCGAAATTATAGATATTGTATTTGTTGACCTGAAAGACGCATGTTTTACATGAAAATGTCTTATTCCTGTTTACCAAACTCATTTCGATCGCTTTCTGAAATCGACTTACAGATCATAATCCGAGTGTAAAAGATGCAATATTTTGGATATTTTTAGTAGGTATAAGTATAAAAAAGTGCGTTCTTATTTGTCGGCGAGACGATTAGCAGTGTCGATTTCAGAAACACGCAATATCAATTTCTGATTTTAAGAGCTGGAAGATTTGTCATTTCTCAGAGATTGGTGGCACGCGTTTGTCACATTCTTTTGGCATCATTGTATAAACCGCAGCATCTAAATACACGGCTGAGAACGAATGCCTCACTGTGGAGTAAGGGTTAGCAAGCAGTTCTTGCAGCCCTTTACTCCAGTCACATGCTCGAATCTCAAAGAGGTTATCACATCTGTAGTCTTATGATACACTAAATTTAAGTTAGTAAATACTCAAAATATGGCTCGAGTTGCTTGAATTTAACGAAAACAGAATTTGATTTTTTTTAATTGAAAGCTTGCTTGAGAAAGTGGAAAGCTGAAGAAACCTTCTTTCTTATGAAAAGTTCTTACATCGACGTCCACTTACAAAGATTCTATCAAATAGGAAGGGCTAAAGCAATGGTCTTCTACAAATTCTGCTTCATGACCAAATTCTATGACAATACAGCTACAATTTTAGTACGTTTATATACATATTGATTTCAGATTGCACTTCATACGTATTAAGAATTAAAATACTTAATTTATACTGTAATGATCTGAGTTCTGTGTATTAGATTATGCGTTTGTTAATGTAAAACAAGAAACGGCAAATCGTAGCGCAATTTTTGTTACGAAATACGTTAAAATGGCTTAACTTAAAGAAAAATAAATAATTTACAGTTCAATCAGGCCACCAATTTCTGAATAATTTCTAATGAGTTAAGTATAAATTGACAAAAATATTCTTTCCAAGCAAAATAACCACAGGTTTATTAACCGCTGATTATATAACCATTCTCCTGTTTTTTCTGTCTTGTCTATATTCTACTCCATCATTCACGGCCTTTTAATTCTAACTATATTCTAATAATAATAATTAATAATAATAACTAAATTTAGTAGTAATTATCTATATTTTAATAATAATTATTAATAATAACTAAACTTAATGGTAATTAACATTTGCAAATAATAATAAATTCAACAAATACTGACTTGACATCGAGCGGAAATCATGAAAAGTGGGGGTTAAGTGGGAATAACTGAAGGAAAATATCGTAGTAAAGTATTACCTCACTTGTTCAATTCTAATTGAATGATGCTTGTCAAGAACATACAGTTTGAAAACCAGTGAATGCTTTAAAATTAAATGTACATTAACAATTACTTAATAATATAGAATTTACTTTTCTTTTCTTTTTTTAATAGGGTGTGCTACCACCACTAAATCAGATATTATCTTTGCACTGGATCCTTTGGTAATGGGTCAATCACGTACCGAGATCATCAAGGAATTCATCGCCAACACTGCTAACCAGATAGATATGGGAGACAGCAAACCAATTAGAATCGGTGTTTTCACCAACAATTGTCCCAGCAGCAAAGACATCCACCTGAATGAACACGGCAACAAATTTACTTTCATCCAGGAACTCCGGTCGAATAATAAGATGACTAAAACTCATATTTTGAAAAGAGTTCGCCGACGAGGATTCACCAAGGCCAACGGAGGACGTGCCGACGCCCGTCGTCTTATCGTTACCTTTGTCGATGGCCCATTAGATAATTCAAAAGACGTCTTTTTGGAGGCCGAAAGAGTTCGAAAATTCAACATGGACGTGTTTGTCATTGCCATTGGAAACGAAGTCAAAGAAAACGAGTTGCGAAAACTGGCTTCAGTGAGACCGAAAGAACATATTTTCCGAGTAACCAGCTACGACAACCTGAAGATTTCTTTCAACGATTTTATCGACAAAATCTGTGAATGTAAGCATTCATTTTTCTCTCTCTCTCTCAAACATTATATCTTTCTTTACAATTATCATAATAGGTTGTATTTGTTAAACTGGTCCCTCATATCATGTACTTGCCATGAATTGTATTATTTTCGTTATTACCTCTTGTTATGTATACAGTGACTTGTTATCTTCTTCACTGTATCTCACATTATATCATATATTAAAATTAAACAATTTAAATCATGATCAAACAATGGTGTCTGTAAGTGCATATTTCCCTATAAAAAATCTCAAGAATTATTAGGAAATTAGATACATAAAGAGATCAATTGACTAATATTATACTGATATATCATTTTTATTTTACATAGCTATTTAATTCATGTCTTTATTCATTGTCTATATGGTTTCATGACCTTAAATAATCGTCAGTATGCCAAATGTGTCTTTCGTGGTATCTGTAACAAAAGGAGAGTTACATGGCAGTTCCCATCTACTCTTTAATATAAAACATGTTATAATGGGTGATATCGTACCAGTTCTTGGTTAGTCCTATTATTTAGAAAACTGTGCCATGTTGACATGTCTTACATAACACCATAAGGCAGTTGTTTATCCTAAGTGATAACAAGCATCACTATGACAATACTGAGCTATAGTATTTTTGGTAAGTAATAAAAACTTCCAGTTCATGATTACTATTTACACGCCTTAAAAATTCTTTTGTATATAGCCTGTAGTTTTAAAAGTCACACGTCTTAAGCACCATGAATAATTAATACACACCCACAATAGACATCTATTTTGAATAAGGTGTATCCTATTTATTCACAAATGAAAGGAATATATTTGCATAGCATATGGCTCATATAAAGCTCAAACTAGTATCCTTCAATTTAATTGTTTACTATGAAGAAAGCGTTAAGACGTTGGCACGGACTGAATCCTGCAGAACAAGGTCTTCGAAACTACGGCCCGCAGGACACATCCGGCCCGTTACAAGATTTTATCCAGCTGTTAGTAATTTGAATTTATTCATAAATATTTTCTTATATGCAGTTAAGTAATAGAATATATGGTCAGAACGTTAGCTAACGTTTGACATTCTTACACGATAAATATAATTTCTCAGTGAAAACACGACACTGTTCTTTGTAATTGTTCCAATTCTCTCTTTTTCTGAATGTATTGTTGATTATAAATGATCCAGAACTTATGCATTTATTAGTGTAAAAGTTCCCAGATATATCTTTTATGAAAATTAGAGACTTAACGCACAGTAGAAAACCTTTTATGACACACAGAGAAACCAGGGAATCTCTTGCACACGCGTAACATAAAATTTTGAATGTGCGCGTAGTGTAGTGATTATCGGCGCAGAAAGTGAGATTGGGGCGTTGAGTTCAAATCCCAGTCGAGGCTGTTGCGTTTGCTTTTTGCACAAATATTCGTTCATCCTATTCAGCTGGTTTTTAATTGCAGGGCAGAATAGGCAACCATTCTGAAAATTGACCAGATTAGCTTGTCACACGGCGATATGTCATTCACATGAACCTACTATATTTCTGAAATAATAATTAGTATCATACACACGACAATAATTACACCTATAAATAAATAGGTATTTTAAAATAGGTTGACTCTCGAGTTTCAACATCATAAACTTGGAGCTTCTTTCAACAATTCACTCGATATTCTATGGATGTAAACTTCAAACGTTTAAGTACAAAGGCAACAAAATACAAAATTTTAAAAACTTTCACTAGTTGTCATATCATCAAACTAAATATGCAGGTTGTCTTTATTCGTACAACGAGATGCTTTCAGCTACCGAAAGACAAGTTATGTCCGTAGAAATAAATTAACGATTTGTTAAGATAACTGTTTTAAGTTGACCGCTGAGAATATCAAACTTTATTTAAAATATTATTTTTCTGTTCATTTTTCAGTTTTGTGAACACACCATTGGACGATGAACGCTTAGTAATGAATCATCACAACTTCAGCCAATGATTACAATTTGTACTATGATGTCAGCACTACCTGAACCAATATCGGCACGATCATTGGTAGAAAATTCACTAATCCTGATGTCAAAATCGAGGCAACCATTCCGTTGGATCTTTGACAACCAGGAGCAACGTTGCAAGCAAACCTTTTTTTTATGGGACTCATTGAAGAGTTTCGGCTTATATGAAGAGAAACTCTTGATTTAGTTACTAGTCAAAACTTTTTTGGATGCATGACAATCCGATACACGTTTTCTTCAAGATATTTTTAAATGCAAGACTCAAAAACGTTGAAATTGTATAATTCATGCCCCTCGTAAAGTTGCTTGTAGCACCAGTAGATTATACAAATGATATTCGTAGAGTTGAATATGAACAAACGATTTCATAGAATTTAACTAGATGGTGAGTCTCAGATATTTATAGTAAGTAAACGATACGTTTTTGAATATGACAGAAAAATGCTTTAAGGAGATATCAGTCGTCACGAAAAAAATTAGAAGAGATATTTTACCAATGGATATCTTTCATGGTATATCTTTTCCTTTATCAAACCTTTTGAATGTTCAATTCTTAATCTCAAACTATGAAGTTTTTTTTCTTATTTCTTGTATTCAGCACATCTGAATTATAATAATAACTTAAATTAGGAGACATCTTTCAAAATGACAATTGTCTCGCGAAATCGTTTACTTCAAATGTAATCTAGTTTAACTATTAACGCTAATCCAAAAGACTTCTACCGTCGAGAAGAAAACCGAGTGATATAATCGAACCGTCAGAACAGAACAATCATAGTCTGTGAGGGAAAATACCGATAGAGACGAGAGAGTGTGTATGTATGTGTGCAAGTATGTATATGAAAAAATGATGAGAGAAAGTAAAAGAAAGTGATATCAAATCTATAATCGGCGTCTATGAACGTAAACCAGCATTTGACACCCCAAAATCACCCCAGTCACATTGTAAATATATAGAGCATATTTAGATGGCAATAGTCATTTGAAATTACCGTATTTACCTGTATACAAGTCGACTTTTATTAAGATAATCCTTTCCAGTACAAATCATGGCAAGAGTTTGAGCTGTATTTTGCTGATTTCTTCCATTTAATATACCCAATGCAGTAACCCAAAATTGATGATTTCCGGTATAAATCTTCATGATTTACCGTATAATTTTAATTCTTTTTTTAACGAAAAAATATGCATTGTTGGGTGGCGAGCAAAATTTCTTTCTCGCTTTATCCTGTCTCTAAAAGACCATTAACCACATTGTGATAGATCAGGATGTTTTCCAAAAGACAAAATCTTTAAAATCTAATTTTTGTCGCACAAAATACGGCGTTTTATTAAAATAATTCTAATCGCGGATCGACGAAGGAAAAAAAGAGTGAGGTCTTCTTATGCACAAATCATTACAATTCGATAAAAATTTTAAATTGACTTTTACATGGGTACATACGGTAATTCGCTGTGTAAATATCGATTCAATCTATGAATATATCGATCGCGTATTTTAATTCCGGAACGCACGAATGCACTTCCATACATTTTAAAATGAACACAGAAAAATACCATACTATTGAAACATGGACGAAACGAATAAATTCGAGAAATGTGTTTCTGATACAGTCGAAAATATGAATATTTTTTCAACCTAGTCTAAAAATTTATCATTATTTTAAAATAACGACAATTCGTTAAAAATAACGTAGCAATGTATTTAAACTTTCTTTTCTAATCATCCAAATCAAAAGAACGTATTTTATTATATTTTCCTTAAATTTACTATGCTTGAAAATTAATTGTTTTCGAAAAATACATTTTAGACTTTACAATTAAATGCAATCGTGTCAGAACTACGAAGCGATTGATTTAACAAATCTGGGAACTTTAATTAAATGTTTCTAAAAAAAACATCAATCAACCTCTCCGCTACCACTGACAATATAACTCTTCTCACGATTGTGCTATTATTACAATATTAAAAATATACTTGGTAGCGAACGGGTTAAAATGATTCAACTGAATAAATAAATTTAAAATAACTTTAAAGTAACTTTCCGTCTTTTTATATTAAATTCTACAATTCCATTAAAGAATATAATAAAGCGAATGATTCAATAATTTAATCAAAAATTTAATCCATTTCTTCAAATACATTAAAATGAGGGAACTGAAAATTGTATCTTAACATTAGCTCTGTCTTCGAGGTTCAAAGTTAACGTTAAGAATAATATTAATGTTAGTCTTCAAGAATCATATGAAGTGCCAAAATACACATATTGCTATTATTTTTTTTATTCAGATTTATAAAATTTGAAACCTGTGTCATTCGAATAAAATGCTAAATATATTTCAATCAAAATTAAAATGAATTAAATACACAATCATTAAAAAAGTGCCTTTTTTCCAGCCATTTTTCCAGTATGGAAAGAAATCGTACATGCATAGGTTCGTAAATTTACTCAGTATTTAAAAAAGTATAAGTGAATACAAACATTTTTATCTTTTATTCTCTATATATTTATAGACATAAACTTATATGTGAAATGAATGCAAATGTGCTGAAAGCCTAATTATGTACAACAATACTTAGCGTACACGAGGGCGTGAGGAAAGGGTTTCACATCAAGAGCAGTGCAGTTCTACATCGTAGGTGATGGCCAATTTTGGGAAAAAACGTTTAAGATTTCGTATGGTTTGACTCAAAAACATCTAGATATAGTATAGAAATCAACGATGAGAAAGCAATGTTGATGAGAAATAGTGAGGAACTTATGAGGACACCAGTCACAGTCAGTGCTCAGCAGATGGAGACAGGGAAACAATTCAAATGCCTTGATGCCATCACCAACCAAGATGGATCCGAGCCAGAATCAATGCGAAAATTGTATTGACAACAGCCGCTTGGTATTTCCTACATTGATTGCGTTACGAATGAGATGCGCTGAAGAGTGAGTCTTCAGATAAATGGCTATAAAGACGTGTTGACCACCATAAAGAAGAGGAAGCTAAAGTGGTATGGCCACATCACCAGATCACGAGGCCTCTCCAAGACCGTTCTATAAGGAATAATACAAAGAGGAAGGAGAAGGGGGCGTGAAAAAAGAGGTGGTCAGACAGCATCGTCAAATGAACTGGCAAAGGGTTTGTCCAGACCAAGGCGCTAGCCAACGGCCGAATTAAGTGGAAGCTTCTTCTTGAGCAAGCCACTATTCAGCGCCCCTACGATCTTGGCGGCTTATGGGACAAGAGGAAGGGGAGGATGGTTTGACTCAGACAATATTGATCTTCTCGTGCACTCTATCGGTAGAATTTACTGAACGGGTTTTGAATTTCTGGCTTGTCAATTCTGGTTCTTGTAAAATCTACTGCTACTAAATGTAAATAACTGGTATCCTGTATTAAATTTTCTTATATATAACAGTAGTTGTAGTAAAAGCAAAAAGTGATTTAAAGAAGACTGACAAAATTATTAATTTATTCACCAGACAGTTCCATCGTAAATTCTGATGGCTAAAGTAAACAAAAATCCAAGCATGAATAAATGTTAAATTGACTAATATTTATGCTTTAGACAAGTCTGCTGTGACAATCGATTACCGAAGTCAGTAATTTTGATTTTATATAAAATCTACGATGTCATCCAGGCATCATTGTGTCGAACAGATTATTTTGAAAATTATATGCGAATACGGTTGTGTTTGTTTTAAAGTCAAAAACTATACGAACATTTAAATAGATATTTTAAATATTTAAATAGATATTTTAAATATTTAAACAAAATTTTTGCCGTCTTAATCATCACCTCACAAATATTTTACGCGAATAACATTCCCAAAAAACTGCTTCCATTTTTATGTTTTGCACTGTTCCCGAAGTGAGAACCATTTTCCTGACTTTTATGCTAATGTTCCCAAGAAGCATGTGGTCCAAAAAGTCAAATAAAACCACCAAATATTCGTGACGCCTCTTCACATTGCATTCATTACAAAACTGTTTTTCTATTTATTGTACTTAACAATAATGGATATTTAATTATATGAATTTATTTATGGATGAAAGAGTTATTTAAATGTCTTTAAAAATAAAATATTTTTTATTATAAACACTTCATTGTTTTATTTTTATTTTTAATACTTACTATTTGCTTTTGAGATTGTTCTTGTCTGGCTGCCATCATCCCTAACCATCAGGACGTGGGCGATCGTGACTCTCCACAGCTTCCTAATTTTTGTTATCAGATTTTAGATTTCTGGAGGTGGATGGATAGTAAACAGACAAACCTTGATATGTTTGTCTTTTTATTATCCCTCTCTCTACTTGTTTTGTCATCCTAATTAGTCAGATGGCTGCTTTCCTCTGTCTCTCTTGCCATATCTATGTCCTATGTGTATCAAATTCTACAGGTCTTTTTTTTAATTATGAGTCCCAAAAGCTGTTTCTTTTTTATGTTATGTACAAATGTCCTTTTTTCCATTTCTCTTTACTTACATGCAGCCATGTTATTCTCAGCATCCTTCTGTAGAACCACAGTCTTCTCGTCATTCACGGTCATATAGTAAGAACAAATAATTATTAGAACTTCAGCAGTGAAGTAGAGAGTCCCGCCGTGGGGTAATGGTTAGCAAACTAATCTCGCAAATAATTACTGTTGAGTCGTAAGGTCGATCTTCATTGATAACCCTATACTTGTAGCCTTGTGTTATAACTAAGCTGAATAAATATCAATTACACCATACTGAAGCAGAGATTCACAAACGAGGAGCACTTGGCAACCAGGGAAGGAATTTTAAATTTCACGAGCGAAATTGAGGAGAGATATCAATTGTGAGTATAAATCATAAATATAATAGTTTAAAAAATGACAGCTTGACAATTCAAAGTGGGTTTGGGAAACTTAACTTCACAAGGAGAAAAAAATCAATATTTTAATTTATAACTTTGATTTGCTTGTGTTGCCGAACAAAAACTGTTTGTTTCTATTTCTGAGTTTGGCTTTGGATCAACAATTCTCAGACGTGAGGCACTTGGTTCCCAGGCTAGGAATGTCCAAATTAAAAGGAAGGTTTTTAGCTAGATGGGAAACTGAACATTTAATGAAAATGCAAGTTTTATGGCCCATTGAAATAAAGTTTTCTTTTTTCATTTGCTTGTAATTAATAATGAAATTTAGCTTCATGAGGTCTTTCAAGAATTAATACTATGTAAATATAATGTACAGTATTTACATTAAATATAAATATAATGGTAAAAAATTACGAAATGACAATTCAAAATAGGGAAGGAATTGAGGAAACTTTGAATCATAAAAGGAAGAACATTGTTTTGAACATTTGATAGTTTGACGATTGCTAGAATTAAATCTTTAAGAGCTTATTTTGCATTCTTATTTGTTCATATAGCCTCTAACGATAAACTGTTGTTTTTCAAAAATTACAGTATTTATGGAATTTTCCGTGTCTTCGAATTAAGCAAAAGATAATAGTATTATTATCTTGAAATATAAACTAACAGCTAGAACATGAAACATCTAAACAGTTTCACTTTGAGTGGTGAAACATTTTTATCTTCCGATTAAGATTTCTATGTTTGATGGGGGATGATACGAGGTAACGTAACGATTATCGGAACTAAATTAGCAATTCTGACTGAAGCAGCAATGTTCATTTTAAACTAATACCCTTAGGAAAAAACATTAATTCTCACCTATTTGCAACTTATTTCGTCTCCAGATGTCTTGATAAAGATCTCGCCGAGAGAATACCGCCGTGGTTGACAGAAAAGAGGGTTCAGACAGATTTAGATGCTGCCAAATTAATTGACACGTCGTAGAGAAACCACGAAAACCTAGCACAGCATCTTGATGATCCCCTACGGCCAAGGAGAGGCACTAATATAAAACAGTCATGAACATCTGTTCTTATCTTCTTTTAGAAATGACGTTTGTGTGGATGAAGAATTAAAGAGTGGGGCTTCTAATGTCAGTTTTTCATTGTAGAATATTTGTGACAAGACCACTGCAAAAAAATAAAATAGAATTACACGATAGGGACAAAATTATTGGCTAAACAATTATTTTTTATGTCTCTATGTTGTCCTCCATTTTTCTTCACATTCTTTAGGAAAACTTTATCCATGTTTTCAATTTCTTAACCATTCTTGGACGACGTTATGAAATTTTCTCCTTGGCCATAACTTCTTTTATGCGTTGTGTTCTTTCAGGGCGTAGGCGATCATAGCCCTCCACATACTCCTGTCCCTGGCTATTAATAAGTTTTGTCTTTTTGCTAATTCTCCAAACCCTTTTCTGCTGTCCATTTGCTCAAGCCCATTAAGTATGTCGCGCGTTGCTTTCTCCTGATCCTTTCCTTCTATCCGTCCGTGTATATATATATATATATATATATATATATATATATATATATATATATATATATATATATATATATATATATACACGTTCAATTAAAGGCAGGGAGATATTGGAAAGAATTAAAAAAATATTAACAAATTAAAACAAAGCATTACATTCCAAAGTGATGGAATTCGCATGTTACATTTTATGAAGTATCATGGCTTCCTCTTTTGACCGTTTGTAGAATTAATCCATTTTGAAGCATAGTCAAGTGACTATCGTGGTTAAGAGTTGAAATGAAGAAAAAAATACGCCAATGAGATCATATACAGAAATGTATCTTCACCCTGGAAAACAAGACAGGAATTTTCATTTAAAATCTAGACTATGTTTACCTAGGTATAAACCGTCATTAAATCAAACGTAATATGCAATATGCAATCTAATGGCATGGTATTTATTTGCTATTCTGGGTGTGTATACATAACAAAACTTCATTGAATATCTTCAATATGCAGCTTCTTATCTGTTTAACATGTAGGCGTAACCAAGATCATGCATTGTCAAGTTTCTAAAGATAGAGTTCCATTTGCGTCAGGTGTTTGAGCAGAGATGTAGCCGAGGTGTTGTAGTTTGTTGCTTGGAGAACCCTTCACTGATAGTGTTCTTTTATGTGTCGCTTTCATTCAAGACATGGACGTTCATGACTTTCCATAACTACTTTTCCAGCTCTAAGCAATGTTTGTTTCCTATCCCTCCCAGTCCCTATTTTGCTATCCATTTACACAAGCTTGTTAACTAAGTTAGTCGATGTTTTTCCCTCTCTCTCTCTCTTTCTTTCTTTCAATATCTCTTGTGAGTATCCAATTCTCCAAACCCTTTTTCCTCATAATGTGTCCTGGAAATTTCAGCCGTCTCTTTCTCATTCTGAATACAAATTACTTTTTTGCTTCCATTTTCCGTCAAAAAATAATAAATCCTGATAGGACCTACCGTTTTCTAAGGATTGTTTCACTGTAGAGGTTAAATAAATCTGATAAGAAGACGCATTCGCTCCTTTCTATTGTTTTTCATGCTTAATTCATTTTCTATCCATATTCAGGCAGTTTGTTCCCAATAGATCTTCTGGATTATAATAATAATAATAATAATAATAATAATAATAATAATAATATATATATATAATATTCAAATGACGTTTGTGTGGATGAAGAATTAAAGAGTGGGACTTCTAATGTCAGTTTTTCATTGTAGAATATTTGTGACAACACCACTTCAAAAAAAAAAAAATATATATATATATATATATATATATATATATATATGTGATTTACTTATATATATATATATATATATATATATATATATGATTTACTTATATATATATATATATGATTTACTTATATATTTATATAGATATATATATATATACATATATATATATATATATATATATATATATATATGATTTACTTATATATATATATATATATATATATCAGTAAATCATATATATATATATATATATATATATATCAGTAAATCATATATATATATATATATATATATATATATACATATATATATATATATATATATATATATATATATATATATATATAAGTAAATCACCCCAAGCAAGGCGGGAGTGCCATTAGCATACAAGGAGTTACAGAGAGTAAGGAGGAGTGTTAGGGAAAAGGATAAACAGAAGGACAGGGATCAAGGTCAAAGCATCAGAAGATGTCGATTGACATTACATTTGAATATTTGAAGATTATAGCTATCAGGGAAGGAAGTGATAGGAAGGGAATTCCACTGAGTGAAGGTGCGAGATAAGAAGCTGTTGGAGTAGAAGAGATGGCTAAATTTAGTCGTTTCGACAGTGAAAGAGTGTGACCGAGATATCAACCTAGTAGCACGCTTAAATTCATGCAGTTCGGTAACCAGTGAAAGTAGCTCGTTGAAGCAGTTGCTATGAAAGTACTTGTAGAAAAGACAGGGGGAAGCCACAGCATGTCTGTGAGATAGTGACTGTAGATCAGGACCAAACCCGTTGCATATCCGTCTCTGGATTTTGTCGAGGACATCGACATGAACAGCAGGAGCTCCAGAAAATATATGGCAGCAGTGTTCCATACAAGGACGAATGGTTGATTTGTACATTTGAAGTATGGATTCAGACGAGAAAAAACTTTCTGACAGGACACAGTGAACCAACTTTCCTTGCCGTAGATGACGCTATATTTTCAATGTATCTGTTCCACTTCAGGTCAGTGGACAGCGCGAGACCAAGCAGGCTCAAAAATAAATCAAGTTTTAATTGCAGTTCAAAAGATCTCTGCGTCGCACCTTACCAACTGCATAAAGCCTCAATAAATAAATAATCGAAATCATATATTGACTGATTTCGACAAACGGGCGTATATACCGCATCTGATTTAAGTTTAATATGTTAGTATTATAGAGTTTTGCAGTGCGAGTAGCCAAACAGTTGATAAAAAAACTGAAATGACGAATCAAGTTCAAACACCAATCGAAGATGGTTTGAATTCACTTTACATTTATGTCCTTGAGAAAGCCATGGAGCCATTTCTCCTCCGACTGTGAGAAAATAGCAGGACAGTTAAAACTCTTTAGCCATATAAATTAGGGCATCGTGGGCGTAGGACCAGCACATCATCTCATAAAAATTAAGAATTGTTACAATGGTTATGTCTATATGGGTCGTTCTAGAAATAAACACAAAACATTGCCAGATGTGTTCCGCATCACGAGAAACGACTTTGCTTTATCATAAAGTTGGGCTCTATACAAGTATCAGTAGTCTAGAACGCCTGGGTAAACATAAGTCTACCAGATACTTCCACTTCCCATCTAAGAGAAACAAGACATTTCGAAAGAAAAAGGTGGACTCTTATATGCCAGCAAATACGATAATATGAATATAGTTCAAATTTTTGTTTCTACTCTTTATGAATTTGTATGCAAATAGTGAACAAGTGCTGTATGTTCCTTCAATGGTTCCCTCAATTTATAAGTTCTATGGTTTTCAAGAGCGTTATGTGTCCTTTAAATTAAAACCGTTTTAAGCATTACAAACGATTCCCGGTAAGTGCTTGCACCTACTGCATTGTTGAAACAACTCTCGGTGGTCTATTTCCTAATTTCTGTTGAACTTTTGCCCAGATTAAAATTGAAAAATAAACAGTGTCGAATGTATATTTTTATTTCCAAAATAAAGTAAAATTATCCCTTTTCTACCAGTAAGTCTTAATGAGTATGCACGCCTAAGAAATACAGAGCTGAGATCATTTCAAAGACACTTCTAAGATTTCCGTAATATTGTGGCCCTGTGAACTTTTGTAACAACCTAATGCTTTTTAAAAGTATTTGATAAGCGCAACAATTTGCACCTCAATCATCTTACAGTTCACTTGTGCTTGCTTCCCATTAGATAAAACATAAGACTGTAAACAGAACATGAACAAACTTTAATAAGTTTTGAATCAATATCACACAACAACACGTTCAATCAAAAAACCACCAGAGAAAAATACAATATTTGTTAAGATCCTACACTTCACTTGCGGTTACTGCTCAGTGTATAGAGAATCGGGTTGTAAACAGAGATGCTTAAAATTTATTTTTCAGTTTTGGATCAATATCACACAATATCTTCGCTTTAGAAAAGAAAAATCGTACTGGAATAAATAGATGGAAGTATTGATGAAATTATTTTCTGCAATTTTTCATCTTTCTTAATTTCTATAACATTTGACCATTGATCTTCATCCAAGAAACCTGAAGTGCATGCAACGAGCCGTGTTAATTCTAAGGCAACGATAACGGTATTCGTAACACTAATGAATGTTCCACAAGATGAATTTGCTAATCAACGGTCTACAGTAGTCACCCTACATTGGTATGCATAAGACTCAGTTTAGTCTTGCATAAGAGTGAGCCATACAGTGAAACTCGAACTCGTTCCTCCGACGAATAGTTTGCAACACTAGTTTGCTAGCTAATGAACTTCAGCAGGCTGAAACGTTTTCAAAAGGCTTTCCGGGAAAAGGCATTTTCCGCGGGCCGATAATTTCATTACTTCTGCAAGCCGTTGCTAGCGAGTTCGTTTCTCACAAAAGGTTCCACGGATTGAGTTTGTGGAAAAGTTGGCTTTGTTCAACAAAAACTGATTCTCTCTTTAAGTACCATGTCACTTCAGAACGTGGGCGACCATTGCTCTTCGTGGTTTCCTTTTATTCTTTTATAATATCTATAAACTATCAATGTCAAGATTGTTGTCGGGAAAAATAAGAGTTGTTTTCTGTTATTTTATCCAGGGTTTTGAATTTAGAGTTGTCTTTTTTTTTTAGACTAGTTGTCAACCAAGACAGAAAACTCTGTTCTTTCACATCTGAAAAGGGGGATATATAGATTCCTGCCTTTCCCAACGATATTATTGAAAAGAGAACATGAACCGTTTCAGCTGGAATTTGAACTCTGCTCATTAACTCAATTACTGGTGCTTTTAACTGTTACACCACCCACACATCCAAATATTGCATACTGATAAATACTTAACTTCTTCATTAATTATACTTATGCCTTTATTTCAGTTGCTATATTCGTTGACTTCAGACAGATATGCTGTATATTTTATTAGCAAATACAGGATACAGCATATATCCCAATGTGTTGGGTAAGCCTCAGAATGTATCGGTTGAAATGCTATCTTAACAACAAAAAATGAAGACGAGTTTCTGTATATGAAATAAAATGAATCATTTCAAAACTGCAAACAATTCAAGAAAACCGAAGAATGTTAATGCTTTAGCTGATACTTCAACTTAATAGCAAAAACTAAAATAAGAGTCAACATAGTATATAGAATAATGAAAATATTTTTTAATTAGATATTGCAAGACCGAAGAAAATAAAAATCGAAACCTTGTGTTAATAACAACAAAGAAGAAGACAATAGTCGAAAAATATAGTGATTTACTAAGCGTAGCTTAATTGTGACACAAGGCCATAAATATGGGACACCTAGTGAGGATCGAACTCACTAATACATCGTAACTGATCTAGCGAGACAAGCTTGCTAACGATTACACCATGTCGATAAATAGTCTAAAATATATAATATAAAAAGAAAAAAACTTCATTTCACAAGTTCAAAAAACAACAATAGTCGAATTAAAAAATACAAAGAGGTGGAAAAAAGTTCGCGACCGCTTAAGAAGGATTATAAAACAAATTCCAATGATTGGGTAAATGATGTAGAGCAGGTCGGGACGAAAACTTTTTATCACTTCCACGTAAGATGAATATTTTCCACTCGAATTTCACAGAGTTAACAGGAAAATTAAAACAAAAGAAAAATGCTCAGCCATAGAAACTCGCATAAATGTTTTCCGTATTCAAAATTGTCGCGTAAGAGAAGCTGTTTGTAGTGAAACTTTATTACTTGTAATCAAAGATGGTTATATATATATATATATATATATATATATATATATATATATATATATAAATTTTCCAACTTCAGACTTTGCTTCAAGGATACAACTGACCGCGATACACAAACACAGAGAGCTATACATCAATGACATATTGTGACAGAGAGAAATTATCATTTTTTAATAACGCACTTCGCTGACAACCATGTACGTTCATTTTCGGATTATTTATGTTGCATTGTTCAGTGACACAAAAGAAAGCTGAATTTTGTTTACTAAATGCCGGTTGAATAATTTCAGAAAAGGCAAATATAAAAACACTATTTAATTACAATATCTTTACTGACAGAGAGAGATGAGTATAACTTTTACATATATTTAACCAACACAACAAAAACACAAGATAACCCCAAAATATTATATAAGTTCTAAAAAACGACTACAAATATGAGAGGCTTTACCATAACAAACTACCTAGTATTAATATAATTTCAACATTTTAAAAACAATCATTAAACATATTTTGCAAATACATACACACACGCACACAAAGACGAAGAAAAAGCTGACGTGTGATGACGCCAGATTTAAAAACTCAAGATAAACGCAAAACTAAACCTTTGGACTCAGAACTCAGAAATAAATGAAAAAAAAATATAATTAAAACCAAGCAATATTCAGACATTCAAACCATCAGGTCACAACTTCCACACTGGACTCGAGGGGCCAGATAGTGTGTCTGGTAAAAATAATTAATGCTCCCAAACAACGAAATGAGGTTAAAATTTCGATTACTATTCAATAGTTTTGTCACTGTTTCAGAAGAAAGTCTGGGGTATAAAACATTCAAAATAGATCGTCAAGAATGAATTACGGTCAAACATGTGAGTATTTATATCCAATGATTTAGGGGAACATGGTTAAATATGATACTTGAATGCCTTCATTTTTTTTATTTAAACGATAGCAAAGTTGCTGTCCGGATCCCGGTGGCTTGATACCTACACATATCAGTAGAGTATATCAAACCAGAAGCTTGAGAAGGTCTCTTGGTTAATTCTAGCCAACTCCACCAACAACAAAAGCATCAAGAAGTCAAGTGTTGCAACATCATATTCTCCAAACTTCTGAAGACGGGAAACTTCAAACGATCTCACCAAGAGAATAATATTTGTACTCGGTAACGAATGGACCTGTCAGTAAGCCTATCAGAGAAGAATGAATCCACCCGCTGTTTTGAGACTAGAAAGAGAGAAGGGAGAAAGCAATATTTTTTTTATTTTTTAGAAGGAAATGAATATAGTCCAAATTTTAAAAATGACATTCTCCCCTCGACATTCTTCCTTGTACACGCCTATGGCACCCACGCGAAACATCGGAACAGGCGTGTACAAGGAAGTGATTTGGTTAATCTGTAAATCCACCGATAAAATAGTGGCCTATCGGCCGGTTCACACTCCTCTCCAGTGTTATGAAGAGAAGTAGGGGTTTATCCCTTTTTTCCTGTTCATGATTAGGTTTCAGGTTTCTTCTAAAATCTACTTCAACTCCATACTTATTTTGTTTCCGCCTAAACCCTAAAACTTTATTTACTCTTTGTTATTTTTCTTCAGTAGGAGTAGAGAAGTTCACTTATCGTCCGGTAACACTTCTCCTCGGTATTTTAAACAGGAGTAAAGTTTTATCCCTTGTTTCCTGTTTAGGATTAGGTTTCCGATTCCTTCTAAAGCTTTCTCATTCGCTTTCACTTCCAGTAGCCCCTTGCTTGAGGGGGATTGCTCAAATAGATTTGCAGCAGTTTACGTAACGATCTTCTTCTTTGCCTAAGCGAGTTTACTTTATAACTAGTAACAGTTAACTAAAGCTATTATATTAGTCTTGATAAGTAATTCTGCTGCCAAGACAAGGCCAGGTGTATGACAATGTTTTAGATGAAACGAAACGGACATTTAAATCATGCTTAAAACAAGCTTGTTTATTAGATGCAAATTTCGCGGTGGAAAAGAATGTGTTTTTTCAATTGTCTACAACTATAATTCATGTAATCCGCATACCTGATGATACCGGGTAACAATTTAGAAATAGCTCACGTGACATCGCTCAAGTGGAGAATTTTGGAATTATTCTAAAATTGGGTTGAGGACCTTTCACAATTCTTGAAGCACAATGTGGATGAAAAATAGTCTCTTGCCTCTTCGTCAAAATTTAACCAAACATCGAACAAATCCCTGGTCCGATGATTTTCCACCTCTCGCCGAACTGGTGTAAAAAGAGACATTATAATCATCCTTTAAATAAATCAATAAACTGTATATATGATATTCTATATAAATATTATATAAATCTATATATATACCAGAACAATGTCAGGTAACTGAATGACAAAATGGAAAAAAATTCGTGACACGTTTCGTCCTCTAAAAGGACTTCGTCGATAAGGATGAAATAAAGGAAATAAATTCGAATATAATTGAATCCTAAGCAATTATTTATTCTATTATTTATGTTAAAGGCTTGGAAATAGGAATTAGTTTAATAGAAAACAAACCTGGTGGGCGGAATTCGACGCTCACCTGTGACTATTTTACCTCGTTCATATTGATACTCTTTTACGCAAGGTTTTATTATTGGTAAACCAAACATATGTAATCTGTTCGGAATGTATGAAGCTACTTAGGATATCTCTAGAATCGTTTGTGTGGCCTTAGTGTCACTTCAGAACTGATCAAAAGGTACTTTACTGCACATACTTGGACAGACATTTTCACGTGGTGTTATTCAATTGGGAATGGGCTTGTTAACTGTATGACCGCTGCATTCATAATGTCTGGGTGAATAGATTCTTTACGCCTTGTGCAGGGTTTCTGGCAAAACACATTACATCATTCATGCCAACCAAACCCCCAATCTCGATCCTGGCTACAGTTAAGATTTAGTTCCCTGCGATTTCTGGCTTTTCCAAATTTAAATTCGACATTGAAATGCCGTGTACAAGATTATGTAGAAAGCGACAAGATATCTCGAAAAGTGGTTTTACAGATAGTTTTGAAGAATGGAAGAAATGCTGATATAAGTTTGTGAGGTTACAAGGAAAGTACTTTGAAGAAGCCGAAGGTATCACTGTCCCAGGTGGTTAATATTAAATGGACATATACTTTCCGGGTAGATGGTGTATATGCAATTCACGCTCCCATAATTATCCTACTGGGGCAAGAACTGTTAATAACAAAAGTGAATCAATAAGTCTGTAGCGTGATAGTCTTAGTATAAAGCAGCTATATGAAGAGATGCAGAAAATGTCTCGGCCCAAGTAAAAAGCCCTTGCAAAAAAATCTGATGTTTGGTTATTTGGTCAGATTTCGGGAAAATAGTTCAGGTCGATAACTTTTCAGCACCCCTCGTAGTAAAAAACATAAACTATGTTTCCGTTTAATCAACTAAAATAAATAAAAATTACTACGAAAACAAAAGCTAAAACAAGTTCTGTAATTGTTTAGGAAAAAACTATTCAAAACTCTTTTTATATAATTTAGTGCCATCTGGAATGTCTGAGATCCGTACTCATTGATGCTTGAAGAATTTATTTGTCTGTAAAATTTAACACTTCAGTTATTTCCGCTAAAGTTGACATAGTGTGAAAGGCTTTTGTTTTCCAGAACAATCTCCGGATCTTGCAAATTGGCATCAGTTTTTTCATCGGTCTGTAGTTTTACATAAAATAAAGGGCACACATAATTGTTCCTATTCTATTAAATAGACTCACAAAATATACTATTTGGCTGCGGTTGGCTAAACGTTGAGCGAACTAGCTAAAAAGTCATTTTTTATTGTTCACGCTAGCCGAGTTAACTGACTTGATTACACAGATAAACAAAATAAAATGTCTTATTTGCTAGTTTGTTGGTTTTTGTTTTTTCAAGATTTGGCTCAATTAAACAGATGCTTCGGCTAACCGGTGAATCAAAATGATTTGATGCTCCTGTATTTCGACTACTTAAAAGTTAAATTGCTAAATACTTAGAAAGACACGATCGGAAGGTTTATCAAGTTAGTTGGTTGACATCTAGATGTTACCTGAATTTTTATCGGAAATTATCACTGTATACCATTCGACTTTCAAAATGAGAATAGTACCAATCAGAATGGAATAATACCGATCGGAATAGAACGAAAACATTTTTTTAAATTTAACTAGATCAGCAAATTCATTGTTAGGTAGAGAACAAAAATACCCTAAGTTTTAATAAAATAACCATACATCGGGAAAAGAACTAATATAACACGGTTGGCCCGGCTCGATCCTGGGTCCTTCCAACACTGGTCAGTACTACCGCCGGTCAACTGATGGTTATCTGCCAGCCGCTTCGTTCCTTCATCTGCTTCTGACCCACGTTGTGTTCCTTGATCACAGAGCAGTGAAGATCGAATTTCGTGCGTACTCGAGCACTGGATCGAACCGCGGCGAAACCATGCTACAAAAGGACAAAGAACGTTTTCGCTAGCGAAAATAAAAATGAGATAACAAAATAACGAAAAACGGGTAAATTTTCAATTGGTTTATATAGTTCTTGATAAAACAAAATTAACCCTTCCCGTTAAAATCTCTATCGTGACACTTTGCTTTTTCTTCTAAAACTTGGAGCGGGTTAAGAAAAAAAAAACAAAGTCGGGAATTCTCTCGGAAACATGTCACGCGGCTTCTCCTGACTTCTGCCGGTTTCTGGTCTTTGGGTTGCCTAAGCGCCCGTTTATATGCATTTCGCCCGACTCCTACCGCACCTCAAGATTCATTATCTTTCCAATTTTGGAGAACCGATAATGACCTTCAAACAAAGCGGTTGGTGGTCGGTCACTTATCCAAAACAATTCTTCGACAACGTTTGAGTTTATAAATTCTTTCCTATGTTCTTGACGTCAAAGAATTTTCTTTGTTGTCGACTTTTCAATATGACCGATGAAAAATCTTTGCCCACTTTGCATGTTTACAAAACCATATTTCAGATCGTTTACATTATCGGCTTGCGATTTATAACAATTTGTTTTTCAGCTGACACAGGCTTTTATATTTCGCAAATCATATTTTTCAGATTGTTTATTATCAGCTTTGCGAATCATTTGATTATTCAGCTGACAAGGAGTCGGTTACATTTTACATTTCTCAAATTCTGGACCCAACATTCCATGTTGCGATTCTGTTTATAAAAAATAAAAACATCTCTCTTTTTTTCCTTCTCCATATTTCAATTCATGTTTTCACCTTAATGTTTTTAACCCTTCCAACTCTCTAAATCCTATACGGGGTTTTCACATGAACCCTTTTAATCCCTTTCATACTACGAGTGTCAGTATAGTGTCTCATTAAACCTTTCAACTACAACCAGTGACACTTTATCGTGTCACACTGACACTATTTTCTAGAGGGTTAAAAATTGTCCACACCTAAAAAGTGGAAAACTTACTGGGAGAGAGATACAGCGAAATAATCTCTGCAAGGTTTTTTAAAAAATGTAAAAATGAACGGAAATCTCGCAAGAGGTAGAAAAAAAACCTGGGGCCGGCTGCTAGAATCACTGAACGCGATAAGAGTAATAAGCTTAACCTGGGGTGGGTGCCGAAGCGTATTTCGCCCCTTCACCGACACTTCAAGACTCGGAAAAAATACTCAAATCTCGCTCCCTTCACACAAATCAAACTCACCCCATTTACCCACTTTACACGAAACTCTATTGCCGTTACAGTTAATTTTTTAAAAACTGTTTATCGGTATTATACTAAATTTGAAAATTAAATGATATATAACAAAATTGGACCACATGCGGCCCGCCTGATGATTTTATGCGGCCTGCAAGCGTACAACAAAAATTATTCTTTAAATGGACTTAAGTTGGTCCTAATTTTCACCAACGACATTCCTGATGTCATCAGTTCTCAACTCGACGTCTATACTAATGACACAGCTATTTATTATTGTCTTAATAGTAGGTCTGACCGGTTCGATAAGGTCGAATTAGTAACTGATCTAAAAAAAATGACCCACATACTGTTGTTAACTGGGGTAAGTAATGGTTTGTTGCTTTTAACGCCTCCAAAACAAAACTGCTCTCTATTAATCGTCTGGGAGAAACCTTTCTGTTATTAACTGGGGCAAAGGGTAAGTTGTTAATTTAATGCTTTCAAAACTAAGCTGCTCTCTATTAATCATCTGAGAAAACCTTTTCTGTCTTCCGTCAACATGGCTGATGCTAATCTCCAAGAGAGTGAGACTCGTTACGCCTACTCGGGCGAACGTCCTGGGATGACATGAAATGGAAAGACTATATTGAATCCATTTCTAGGTCAGCTGCTAAGAAAGTCCGTTTACTGTATAGTTCTAGACAATTTTTCTCTCTTTAATCTATCTTACATATCTGTTACCTTTTGTCCATGCTTAGAATATTGCTGCCACATATAAATCAGGAGCTCCTGATTTATATCTAGAGATCTTTGATCTAATCCAAAAAAGAATCAGCAATATTACTGGTCCTGACCTGGCGTCTCGTCTTCAGTCACCTTCCCACCGCTGTAAAGTTGCCTTCCTGTGCCTTTTCAATAAATGGTAATTGTTTGGATGATCTCTTCGCTATGGTACCTAGACTTTATTAAGCGCAGTATGAAACTGGCGACGACGTCTCATCAATTTACAGTTGAGCTGGCTAGATGTAACTGTAATTTCTATGCTAATAGTTTCTTTTCTCGCACTTTTAGCTTGTGGAACTCCCTTCCAGCTCCATACTTTCTAGTCAACTTTAATCTTCAAAAATTTGAATGCAATGTCAATCGCTATCTGCTGTCCTCCTGATTACTCTTCCTTTGTCCCTGCTCCTTAGTAATGTTTCTGTTTTCTAATTCGTTCACACACAGTAACCCCTTGTATTTCAGTGGCTTTACTGCCTTGCTTGGAGGGAACTTGCTTTGAAAAATATCAGTGGAAAATGTGAGACCAAGGAGGTACAGCGAGTTACTATATTGAGAGCAAAAAATGTTATTTAAGATGATTAATAGAGGGCAGTTTAGTTTAAGATGAGTTAAAATTAACAAGCCACTTCTTGCCTCACTTCACAGCAGAGTTTGTCATTTTAGAGATCAGCTGCTAATTTGATCTTATCAAACCTATCAGACTTGCTATTAAGCCAAGAGTAAATAGTTGTTATCCGCCTAGATACCGAAACGAGAACTGATAACGCCAGGAATTTTGTGTGTGTGTGTGTGTGCGCGCGCGCGCGCGCATATATCAGTAAATTACTTGGTCTTTGAAACATATGTTTTGTATCTCTTTAGCAAATAAAACGTATCAAAAGTATTTTCGTTTTCTTAATCATGGGGAGCCTCTCCTGCGTATTTTTAAATCCATGTGATGTTCTTCATATTGCATCTTTCGCTGATCCAAGTTCCTCTAAAAAAATTCCAATTGACGATAGTCAGGTTCTTTTTTACCTTTCGTTTTAAAGTATCATAATCGGTAATTGATGGTCATCCACTTCTGGGTTTTATTTCAAGAGAAACTTAAAACGTTTCTCTTGAAATAAGTCCAGTATGGGCAGTAAGGTCAAATACTGTTTCCTTCCCTTTCACTTTCAGAACACCGTAAGCAGCTTCAGTGGCTATGAGGTTCAATTTAAAATAATGTCTCAAAATGTTGGCATAATTCTTGTAACCATTATCATAATACTCTGATATTGCCACGACATCATATGAAGCTGGGTACGTGGCTCGAAAGTATATTTGGCAACCACTGTCGTTGACCCATAGTGGAACGAGTCGGTTGCGTCGCAACGTTAGTTTCCACGGCCAATATACCAAAGTTAAACAGTCTCTGCCTCTAGCTAAAAAAAAAAAAACAATTTGCCGGTTTATTTTTTTTTTTTTTAACCAAGGAAGGTTTTTGTACATAGTGTCAAATAGCACAGAGCTTATGGTCTGTATTGGCTGTTTTGCTGCCCTTAGTAGGGAAATTTTACCGATTCCTTGTCAGTGAATGAGAGAGAAAGAGATAGGCTTCTAATTCTTTCGCTTTTTACTATCAAGCTATTTCGCTGAAGAGGAAAAAAGAAAAACTCCTTGTTTACAAGGAAATCTCGCTCATTGCCGAACCGTTAATTCACGAACGAAGGCAAAAGGCAGTCAATCCCGCCATATATTTCTTCGTTTTCCTTTTTTGCGATAGTCGATGCCAATCCCCGGTATCGTCAGCTGAATCTATCAAATATATCGTATGGGCCCCTCGAGGCGGTGTAATGGTTAGCAAGCTTGTCTCGTTAGAACAATTACTACTAAGTAGTGAGTTCGATCCTCACTGGGTACCCCGTCTACATTCGGCCTTGTGCCACATCTAAGCTACACTTGGAAAATCACTATCAAATATATCGTATTTCAGAAATACTATATATTTCCAGCATACACATTTATATAAAAAAATTACCAACAATACGTTTTATAGCAAAATGACCAACAATACATTTTATCTGCGGTTGATAGCGTCTAATTGCCTTCAAAATATTTAGATTTCGGCATTAAATAACCCATAGAGGTGTTGATATGCCGCTAAATCATATCAACCAAACAACCAACATTAAATAACTCTTTGATGACATTAATCCATATAATATTCTACAATTTCTTAAAGAAATCAAACTGTATTCCAAAATATAACTTCAACAAAACTACAACATAAAACACACATATCATCGCTTATACTAATTATGTCCGCACAAACATGTATATACACAAACAAAAACTGAGTATCATCTACCATGTAGTCAATTGTGAAAGCAGAATAACTTATATCACATTCTTATTTACTTTTGAATTAAATTTCGGCATCAAGTGACCAATAAGGAATTGATATGCCGTTAAACAAATAAATCAATTAAACAATCTACTTCATACACGCAATGTCAGAATATCTGAAACAAAAAGTACTGTTGAATAGTAGTGATAATCATATAATACATATTAATAACAGAGTATTCAGAAATAATCTTTAAATGCGTACATGAAATAAGCTTGGAATAAAGGTTTGGAAAAAAAATGAAAATACATTTGATACACTCTGATAAGATACACCATGAAGGTCATTGCGATGAGAACTTAATTATTTGAGGAATCTTTTTCTAATACTACTGCTGCTGGTACCATGTACCCCAGTACTACCTGTTACTAAGAGAGGAGATGGGTACTAACATTTTTCGTAACCTGTCTAGCATAACACTCTAGCAAACCTCTGCGTTATGGAGTGAGCCAAGCTGTCATATGGCCCAGGCTGTTGAACGACAGATATTTTTTAAACCTATAAAGATTATGATATAATCTTTTAATTGACAGAAAATCGTATCCTACATCACAAAATTAATTTTTATCATTGCTGACGTGGCATTTCAGGTTCAAGATTTGATTCATCAATTGTCTCGTCAGCAGTAGAAGATTTTTAAAACGTTAGTTTAGCTTTATCCTACGGGAGTGAAAGAATGACAAAAAGAAAGACTTGATAAGAGGAAGTGAAATCTCAAAAAAGAAAGAAAATCTAAAGCAAAAGAAAGGACAACTGGATAAAAGGAAGACTCGAGGAAAGACTCGATAAGAAAAAAAGGGAAAAATTAAAAAGAAAGAAAAAAGAAGAAGAAAGAAAGAAAAAGAAAACAGATAAAAGAAGAAAGAAAAAGAAAGTAAAAAAGAAATTAAAAGAAGAAAGAAAAAAGAAGAAAAAAGAAGGAAGAAAGAAAAAAAAAGAAAGACTTTAGAAAAGAAACTTCGAAGGAAGAATAAAAGATAAACACAGACTACAAGAAAGTATAGAGAAACATCTGATGCAAAAAAAAAAATAGTTTTTCATTTTATCGAGTCTTTCCACAGAAAACGAAAAGAAAAAAGAACGAATTTTTTTTCTGTGAGAGAAAGGAAAAAGGTGTGGACGTGAAACACGTTACACCTGTGATGTTTTTCGAGTCGTGGGAATATTATCTCGGACCATTAATTTAACTTAAAAATTGTTTAACTCTCGCGCTTTTAAAATTTACTTAAAAAGATTATTTACGCTATTTTCCCAAATGCCCAGCCATTTCAGTTGTTGCTACTTATCCATGGGTAGTCCCATTATATCTACTCTAGTTACTATTTTCATCTATTTGTTTGTCAAATTGTCATTTATTGCTAATTATATCGCTCACTTGCTACCATACAATATAAACCGTTAGTTTACTTTAAGAGTAAACAAAGGAAAATAGTAGAAAACCCGAGGAGAATATTGTGCTGTTCGGCTCTTTCAAGAAAGAAGAACCTTTATTTGAAAATCAGCTTTCAAAATTGTAGTTTTAGCTGAACTTGATCCCTAAACACTAGCCCCGACAGAAAACCTCAAGCAAATCCAAACGGCTAGAAACTGATTTTGTACCCTATAGGCCCAGGCGTAGGAACTGGGGTAGAAAGATTGTGTTGCGCCATTCTTCCAAGGGGAATGGGCTTGCTTTTCTTGAAAAATCTACATTCGAAAGCTTGATTTTCACACGCTCACGAACACTGGCGAATAAAGCCGATAGGAAATACGCAACTATTTCAACAACCAACCAGGCCATTTGATTACGATAAATTTCTTCTTTTGTGTGTCGTATTCATTCATGATGCGGGCGATAATGGTTCTCCACAACTTTTTATATTTTGCGGGTAGCTTTTAGAAATCATTGTATTTTTACTATCTCTCCTACCTGTTTTATCATCCATTTGCATAAGCTCGTTAAGTCGATTGTAAGCTCTTTCTCTCTGCCTTTCAATATTTCTTGTGAGTGTTAAATTTTCTAAGCCTTCCTCCTTCATTGTGTGTCCTAGAAATTTCAACTATTTCTGGTCCTTTGTGTTTCCTTTTCCCTTAAAACTTCCTCGTTGCTTTGAACTGATTTCTATCTCTTTCCCTTCCCCCCTCTCATTCTCGCTCTCTCTTCATCTGTCTCATATGTTTTTCTTTCTCCTTCACTGTCCTTTTTTCACCTTCCTCTTCTTTCCCGTTATCTTCTATTTCATTTTTTCCCTTTTTCTTCCTTTTTTCTTATCACCATATTTTTCTCTTTCTTCTTATACCATTTTGTTCTTTTTTTCTCTCTTCATCTTCTACCTATTTAAATTCTCATTTCTTCCATTCTATTTAACCCCTCTCTCTCTCTCTCTCTCTCTCTCTCTTATCCTTTATTTGCACCCATCTTCCTCTTCACTTTCAACTTCATTCATTTTCTCATCTGTTTTTCTACATTTTCGCTTTCCACCTGTTCCTTGTTTTATCCAACTTCTTACTGAAAAAAAAAGTTAAAAATAGAAAAAAATAGCATCTGTTCACCTCTATGTAAATTTACGCGGATTAAATCTATTATGCTTTATTCTAGAAACATCATATAACTCGAAATAAAAGCATGTTTTCCACTGTCACCAGAGGTCGTGGTACTAGTCCAGATCAGACGTGTCAGAATTTCAAATACTATCTTTTAAAACCAGTCTATTTCAAACATTTTGCCAACACAATCTTTTTACTATAATTCTTATGGTTTATATATACAAACAAACCTCTCATCAACGGACTAATAGGGGTGGTCCGTTAAAGAAGAACATGCAACAAGCTCTAATTTGTCACTGATACTTAAGTTTGTACGCTTCCTTTTAACGCTTTCCTTCTGCTTTGGTGCCATTGATGAGGGCAGAACAATTAAGATATAAATCAAAATAACAAAAATAATAGAATTCTCACAGCTACTTTCTCACGCACACGCTAATGCATCGTACTTTCCGACTTTGTTTAGAATTCAAAGGCCTATCATCACAGCCAAGCGGTCACTTTGAGAACTAATACGACTCGTTCAGCTAAGCCCACAAATTTTGAAATACATTGCTGACGATTTGGAAGTTTTTTACCTCCAGATTTTTTTTTATTTTGCCTGCAGATTTTGTCCGTTGCATCCGAAGTCCGTTGATTGGAGGTCCGTAGATGAGAGGATTGTCTGTATATATATATATATATATATGATAGGATAAAGAACAAATAGGAAAACGTTTATCAATCTAACAGGTTTTACTTTTATTAAAGCGTCACCAGAGAATGAGATATGAAGAAAAAGAATATTTTTTATTTTTATGTTGTTTAATTTTCAATGGTTAATCAGGTTTCATGTGCATTTGATATAAACAACGTTAGTATAATTTATGACGTTCCGAATAACAGATTCCAAGCCTAACTGAAAAAAAAGTAAATATTGCTTTATATATATATATATATATATATATATATATATATATATATATATTCATACATGTTTCATTAAATAATATAGATAAGTGTTGTCTATATATTTTATGTAAGTTCTTTTCATATTGTCTGATAAGCTTAATAACATTATCATTAAACAATGAAACAAAATCACAATATTGATACATATTTTTAATCCAATCTAAGCTTTCGGCTTACATAAGCCATTATCAAAGATGACAATTACACAATATATTAAGCAATACACGAACAAGAAATTGATGATAGTCTGTTTTTGTTTATATGGATGATTTCCAAGCAACGATAAACACGTGCATATATATATATATATATATATATATATATATATATATATATATATAAGTGTATAATGATTCTAGTTTGTATATGTGTGATTCCGATGATAATATATATTTATAATTTATATACTAACATACACACACTATAACATACACACACTATATATATATATATATATATATATATATATATATATATATATATATATATATACACACGAGGGTCATTCAATAAATAAGGTGGATTTTTCGGTATAAGGACTTCTAATACAGGTAGAAGCTTACTTTTTTCTTTTCTTTTTTCAACGTAGTCTCCCAGCACTGTCACACACTTTTCCTATCTGTGCACAAGCTTCCGTATTCCCTCAGCGTAAAAATCTTTGGACTGATGTCTCAGCCAGTCGTCCACAACACTTTTGACTTCATCGTCACTTTTAAACTTCGTGCCTCTCGTGGACGCTTTCAAGGGACCAAACAGGTGAAAGTCTGAAGTGGCAAGGTCTGGGCTGTAAGGGGGATGAGGGAGCAGTTCCCAGCCCAGCTCGTTGATGGTCTGCACCGTTTGGGCTGCTGTGTGAGGCCTTGCGTTGTCATGATGCAAGATGACTCCTTCTAACTGATGACCCCTGCGTTTGTCTCAACAGATAAGCTCAAAGACCTTGCAATGTCATCCACTGTCACCCTTCTGTCAGACTGAATGAGGTCATTGACTGATTCGATCACCTCAGGAGACCTCACTTCTGTAGGCCTCCCAGGCCTGTCTTCATCCTCAACACTGCTCCGTCCTTCTTTAAACAATTTAGCCCACTTGTAGGCATTTGTTTTGCTGAAACATGTGGCATCATACACAGTTGACATTCTCCTATGAATTTCAACTGGTTTGCACCCTTCAGCAACCAAAAACTTGATAACTGACCGCTGTTCAATCCTGGAGCATGCTTCTTGGTCGGCCATCTTTGTTAATCGCCAAAACTCTCAAAGTTTTTTTTTAATCTGCAAAAGAAATTAAATCCATGTGAAAAAGAAGTAAAACAAAAAAAAATAAGAAAGAGTAAGCTTCTATCTGTATTAGAAGTCCTTATACCGAAACATTCAACTTATTTATTGAATGACTTTCGTATATATATATATATTTCGACAGATATAAGCAGATTCAAGTACATATCTTTTTGAAGCTATTCAAAGTTAAAATTAGATACCATTCTAATAAGTAGTGGGGTATGTTCTTCAAATAAACACATTTTAAACCAATTAAAATGAAACAAAGATACGTAAGCTGTTTTTTTTTAGATCTAATGTAATTTAAAAAGATGGGTGTTACTCATCACCTTTCGAATAAGGTGGGAAATATTGCAAATGTGAAATCCCACACTATAAGATAAAGATATTTACAAAGCTTTACCAAGTCTAGCCCAAGGTCACATTTCGAATGAATATCGCAAAAGATCAAACTCAACTGATTGTTTGTAATATTCATTCGCCTTACAAACAATAATGATGTAGACAGTCGGCGAAAAGTTAGAAAAGACAATTTTTGTGAAATTCTAAGTATTTTCGGAACTATTTAAATTGACGAATCCACTTGTAAACAAAATAGGGAAAATTTGATGAAAGAGGAAAATGTAAGTTAGCATTCATTAGACCTTCCTCAAGCCACATTTATCAGAAACAAAAATTATCTTATTTAAATAATACTATTGTTCATAATATAAATAATATATATACAATGTCAGCTCGATTGCTTACTTCTTAAAGAGTTATATGTACGTGATTTTTATTTTCAAATGTCAAGTTTTATGCTGTTTATTTCATTGAATTGAAGAAAAGGACTATAGCGGGTTGAACGGCTTCGATTCAACCCGTACTATTTTTACTTTACAAATGTGCTAACAAGGAATAAGCAAACAAGAAGAATAACATTCAAGAAGAAAAGTTACATAAGTAAATGCAATTTATATATGCATAACAACAGTTGTACAGACAGTAATTCAGTTGTGTTTGAAATGCTGAAATTTACTTGTCCTTGGAATTTTTAGCGAGGAAAATGTTTTTGTTAATAAACTGTGATGTGTATTAAAAAGTGTATGAGTTTGGAGAACTTTAGTAAGATGTATAGTTACTTGTAAGAGAATTAAACGGTTTGTTACTCACAATGTTAAGTGTTTGTGTCCTTGTGGTTGAAGGAGTGAATGTTCGTAGATGTGCAATGTTCGTACGTGCGTGTGTGCGTGCAATGACGTTTCATAGCGCTTTCTCCAAAGGGACAAACGCGACCTCTCCACTGAGCTACATATTGTATGTGAGAGAAGGCCAGAGAAAAGATGAAGAATGAAGATGTGTCCAAGTACTTATAATTAATGTGAACCACATGGTAGGCTCGAGAACAGAGATTTTGGCGGTAAATTAACTTTGAACACAGTTGCCTAAGCGTTGTAATGTTTTTCACATATATTA
Source organism: Acanthosepion esculentum (assembly GCA_964036315.1). Lineage (NCBI taxonomy): Eukaryota > Metazoa > Mollusca > Cephalopoda > Sepiida > Sepiidae > Acanthosepion > Acanthosepion esculentum. The sequence continues at coordinate 49,506,211 of OZ038480.1, forward strand.
GCCGATCAGAAGTCGGAGAATTATTCAAGGCTTCTGTGATCCACTTTGGTGTTTAGTTTGTACAAAACTTACCGTCGAAAGAAACTATTACATAGAAAATGCATTGAAATCTTTTTCGACCAATAGTATTCGCTGAATCGAAAATAATAATAATACAATACAATCAAATGGAAGCAGAATGCTAAAGGACAACCTCAGTAGCATGCAATTATCTATGACTTAATCAGTTTCAAATTTGACATTTCAAAATAAAAACGAAGTGCAAATAACTCTTTAAGAAGTTAGGGATCAATTTAACACTTCATTTGTATTATGAATAGCAACCCCTTATAAAATTATTAAAAAATATTTTTTTTCGTTTCTGACAAATGTCAGGGTTTGAGAAAGTTTTAATGAATGCTAGTCTACAAAAATTGTTTAAAAATTATCTATTTTTTACGAGCTGACCAGTTAATTTAAGTAGTACTATATTTTCATTATTCCATATATTTTCACATTGCTTTCTTAAACTTCATTGAATAGGCTGATATATTTTTGTACTTCCTATATTGATTTCGTTCGAGGATTTTGTAGTCTTATTCCATATATTATTTGGACTAATGTTTCAATTTTTTTTCTTACTAACATAGTCTCCGTTGATATATTCTTCAGCTTTCTTGAAGTTCTGAAATGTAATGTTTTCATCTTACATAATAGCAAATGGTTCTTTTATTTTCATCGCGCTGAAGCAAACAGATATACAAAATTAAATGAGACTTAACAATGATCCAACTATCCGACATGAATTAATATACGCTTTGCTATTCGGCATCTTTGGTATTATACTCACAATTTTTCAGTACCCAGGAATTGAACTCACAACTGCTAAGGAAGCCGATATATTTTTAAATGACGCTTTAACTCACTTCTGCTGAAAAGTCACATATTCCGGATCAATGAAATAAAAAAAACAAGCAGTAAATAAGGCTGGTGAGTATTATTCCCAAAGCATGGAAAACAGAATGGAACTATCTACCCTTCTGAATTGAATAAAGGTTTCGATTCAAAATTCCATTAAGGTTGAATACAAAGGTATACACCTGAAGATGGCAGGAAGGTATAATGGCCGAAATGCAACCGAGATGCCCAGCCTTGTTCGAATAGCGACGTAAAAAATAATTCTAATTTCTCATCTCAGTAATTCTGATGAAAATTGTCTAACATGAATATAAGCAAACAGCGTATTGGTTACGCTAGCTCTTTAATGCTGCTTAAAAAAAATAAAACTAAATAAAAAAAACAACTTGATATTGAAAATCAAAGTAAAAGAAGCTTAGGCTCATATATTAAATAATACTAATGCACATACGAAAAATTAAAGAATTACGTTAAATATCTGTTATATGTATATTTTCATTAAAAAAATCATAGCTAATATATAAATGAATTTTTCATGCGTAATAACTAGAATTTGGAATACTAACTTGTGTTTTTTATTTGTTTTAACGCTTGTAATTATTTCTATGAATCATAGATATAGTTTCTTTCCTTCCTGTGTTGTCTGTAGTCCTGAGACGAAGCTTTTTCATTATTCTATATATTATTCGGTTTAGTGTTTCAATCCTTTTTATTAGTGACACAACATCTTGCCCGATTTTTTCGAAACCCAAATCCTTGAAAACGGCCTTTTTTCTTTAATTAGATTCAGAGACGAGAATTAATTTTATTTCAAAGTACATCCGGGTATTTTTATGTTTATTTTAATACATTTATCTTGACCTTAGAACCACCAGATGAAAAATTATATCAACGTTTTATAATAAATTAGCGTTAAACAAAAAAGTAGAAGACCGAATTTGGAAACGATTAGTGGGTGGTAATTGCTTACGCTTGAAACTGACTGATTGGTCCAAATGCTCACTCAAATCATTGTTTCTTTGTCTATCATCATGACAAGACATTTTCTCACGATAGCTGACAATGGATGGAAAGCTACGAAATCATATGTTTCCTATATGAATCCATCACCCTCAACATGATACACGTCATAGTGGGGTCACACGGACTGAATTGCTTCTCCAGTTTTGAAACGGTAACCTTACGTCCCTTTGCGCGACTTATAGGCTCACATGATGTACAAAAAGACTATCAATCAATTCATTCTGCCTCTATTTAATCACCTTCTGGGATCAATTGTTAACGAAGAACTATGAAAAAAGAGAAACATTATCAAATAGTATGACCTGGGATTTATTCTGCTTTGTGCAAAAATTATATGCTTTTTCTTCACTCTGGTTAACTTTGTCAATGCAACATTTAAAATAGATCTCACTAATGAGAGACGTAGCCGAAACGACAGAATCAAATGACAGAGGTCTTCATGGTGAGCAACTAAAAACTGATTTAGTACCCCACTGGGATCTTCATCATCATCAGTCCCATGAACAAGACGGTCGTAGGGTAACTGCGTAGCTGAGCATCTGACCAATTTTCTTCACATATCTGGATTGAAAGCCGAGGTGCTATTCATTCATGAGTAGCATATCTTGGACAAGTAGACCTGGCCGGACCCATTCCTCTCCACAGCTGATTTCCTCCAAATTAAAGGCTTGCGTTTGTCACGGGTTTGTGGCCGTTGATTACATCGGACGAACACTACGCTTTGGCCATCGACTTCAGTCTAGGATGCTTTCCGCTCAGCGATGCCGTGTCATCACTTCAAAGCCTTCATACATAGCTCTGGAGCAAGACCAAAAGTATGGAGTCGCTCTGTAAGAATGAAACCCATTTGTAGCGTTACAGCTCAGATCAGACACTGGGTTCGTTCTCAGGTTCAGTTTCTTCCAATCAAACGTTTGTGGATTAAAAAACAATTTGTTGGCCAATCGTCACCCACAAAATAAAAATAATGGGACGATTATAGCAGTAGGCTAATTTCATTCACTTGTAACCTTCTACTATAGACGAGCTAGGCATAGGTGAGGGAAGTTGAAGGGGCGAATGGTCTAACCGGCGTTACGACGAGCGGTCTATTGTCCCTCTCTGTGCCTTTCTGTTTTTGTCTCTACTCTAGTGGCTACTGTCTTATAGAGAACATCGTTCTTTGTCTTGACAGATTTATCTAAAAAAAAGTCATTCATCAAAAACTCAGTGTCTAGCTTCACTCAATGGCTTTCTTTGTCAGGATCGTTTAACCTGATTCTTGGGAGGTCCATTCCATTAAGCAACCTTCTTTGCCCAAAACAGATAATTGGCAAAGCAATTTCTGTGACGCGTTGCAGGTGGGTCCTTAGTAAGATATCAGCTGACAGACGATATCGCTACACATTACGTAAGTAATAAATTAAATAAAGGGTCCAGTTTGTAATTCCCAGTAGGTTACGCGGATCGATATACACCTGATGAAGGACAAAGGTTACAATGACTGAAACTTTGTGACAACAACAACAAAGATGAGGACAATAGTCCGAATGTGCAGAGCACAAATAATGATCGAATATATTGTCACTTCGTTGTGGATCAATGGTCGGCAATCTCATTGTTCACGCCATTACTGCAGAAGTCGTTATTGTGTGTTCCTCTGTTGTGGTCACGTAACGGGCTAAACAAACAGACGTCTTGCTGGAGAGCAATTAATAACAAGATCAGTTGTCGTCAATAGTAGTCCCACAATGTTGACCTTATGTCATGACTGAATTAATTACATATTTCCTGCCGTTCCTGAATTTGATGTTGAAACCATGCGAAAAACAAGGATTTTGAATGCTGATTTTCTAGATAAGCAATAGAAGAAATTGACATACCAATCTTCCTATACTCATTTGGTCTTGGGCTGAATTAATCTAAACGTAGTAAATATTAATAAGACAGAACAGTATTAAAACTGAGGACAATCTGCCTGCCTTGAAATATTTGTTTTAAATCCTCAGGAAAAAATCTCAAGCAATTTTTGCCAAAATCTTTGTGGAAACTATTTTCCTAGTCTAAATTATTTTAATGTTGGTAAACGATATACTACACGTGACTAAATGAACAAGCATCAAAAAGACGAATAAACTTAAAAACACTTCCAAGATTTCCCTAAAACTTTGAAAAAGATGGAGCTAAAAATCTTGCACCGAATCACACACACACAATATATTATATTATATTATATATATATATATATATATATATATATATATATATATATATATATATATATATACACAGGTTGTGATGGATAAATTGTTGCCATTTTATATTTTTAACTTCGCGCATGTGCGTTTGTTTTTGATTTTATCAACTTCACAGTATAGTAGGGTCAGTTAGGCAAAAAAAAAAGTAAACAGAGTTCAAAAAGGATAGTGGATTTGGTTAATATGAGATATGTAATCTTTTTTTAAATGACTTGGAAAAGGCGCTGGTCCATCGAACATGCCAATTTCTGGATCTCCTCTGATGTAATTTCACGTGATACGTTGACTATTTCCTGTTATCAGTCATCCGTCCATTCTCATAAACACGTCGCTTCAGAATGCTCCACGAGTTTTCAGCTAGGTTTAAGTCTGGAGAATTCACCGACCAGTTCATCTTCTGAGCTCCACAGGCGCCTAATTTCTGCAGGTACTTCGTAGTTTATGCGCTGAATGCGAAGGAGCATTATCTTCTATAAATACGATGGTTCTCCTGAAGGTAATTTTTTGCTTTTTAGCCAAGATTGTATGTCATCTTTAAGGAAGGCTATATAAGCATCTGCGCTTATTTTAATACCGACAGGCACTCTCCACGGACCAACCATGATACCTCCAATAATATCAGCCCAAATCATAATACCTCCTCCTCTTTGTTGGTGTTTCAAGCGTTGATGACGATCTCGTTCATTTACGACCCAACCTTTCCTCCAACCATCAGGGCCATCAAATGTTGCACGACTATCATCTTTGAACAGAACTTTCGAGAAATCGACCTTCTTGTTCTCCTTTGCCCATTTCAAACTCATTTGTATGTGTACTTTTTGCAATCGAGGCTTTGTCACTGGTCTCACTGATGCCGCGACCTTTTTCAGAAGACAATAGCGCGTACTTCTGAACACTGTTGCTTCTCCAATGCGCCAGAAAAGTGCTCTACTGGTCAGGCTTGGGTTATTTACAGCTTCAAGTTTCATTCGTGACAAAGAACGTCGGGATACAACCCTCGAATGACTCTTATCGGCCCTCTTAGGTACCTTAATAGAAGCTGCAACAACTCTTTTCACAGTTTGGTGATATATTCCAATTATTATGGATATTTCTAATGCAAATTTGCCTTTGGAAAGTTCAGATGTTATAATATCTTTCTCAGAAGGGATCAAGTCACATTTGCAACCCATAATTGCACGATTATAATTACACTCGTTTATAGTCTGGAACACTTCTATATCGTGTTAATATTGCAAATGGCTACCGTTTGCTTCCTGCTGCGCAGAACAATACAGTTTTTATATAGCCTGCGCATATACCTATTCCCATTATACTTTGAAAATTTCGTTAAATCCTAACTGGTAGTTGTTGGACAAAATGAAAAATGCCACCTCATTAATTTGAAACGCAGTGTATATATATATATATATATATATATATATATATATATATATATATACATAGAAAATTTATGTGAATTAATGTATGAATAAACACATTGTGTATGAACGTGTAGCAGACATTCTAAAAATATTTTTTTCGAAATCTAACAAATTAAAAAAACATCTTTAATCATAGATGAACAAATAAAATCTAAGTCCGACTGCTAACGATAAATGTCGTGTTTTCTATCCTTAAATAAATTTCCAGTGTTTAATATGTCATATGTTCTCTTTCGTAATCCCTTTCATAACAATATATATCCTCAAGTCACAAAACGTAATGCAGAAGCAACGCCGCTAAGTTTTACATCAAAATATTAATTGGCCACTATACCTGACTACAACATACGCCCAGGGAAAATTCACTAAAGTACCAGTAAAACTACTGTAATAGTTCAAGTTACGGTTTTATTATCTCATTTTATTTATTTTTAAATACAATGACACCTCAGGACGTAAACAATTATAGTTCTTCATGAGCTCATTTTTCTTTATCTGTGAATTGCCAGGATTTCTAGGGGAAGGTAGTAGAATGGTTTCCGTGGTTTTCTCCAAATATTCCTTTTCTTTATCATCTGGGAATTGCCAGGATTTATTAGCAAATAGTGTGGAATGGTTTCCCTTTGACTTCTCCACGGTTATGAATTGAGAATTTATTCCACAAAGATTGCATTAAAAATGCAGGAAACATTGTGAACGCCAGGATTTCAAACGCAGATTTTCTAGGCGGGCAGATCATCCTCAGTTTTTACATTGTTGCTTTATTAATCTTGCTTTATCTTGATATTTGACACATAGAAATAGATTCCTGCCTTTCTCAAAGTCTTTAGTGCGAAAATAAGTGCAACAGAAATTGGTTCGCCTATTCCCCTATCCACATCGATAACCATTACGCCACCCACACTATTAACTTATACTGAAGCTATCTCTTGAATATAAGTAAATAGACATGTTTGGGTTTATTCCTTTCATAAAAAAGGATTAAAATTATTTAAAATCTGTACCTCCACAGATTCGCAGTACCTAAGGTTTAAAATTAATTTTTAAAATGAAAAATCTTTCTTAAGGCTTTTATTTTAGTTTTAATTTCAATAGATTAAATTTAATATTTCCAATAAGCAAAATACTTTGCTGTATTTCAAAACTAATTTAAATTGATTGGAATGAGTGTTCATTTTGAAATTGCTGAAATCTTTGAATTTAGCGCCAATTTTAGCTTTCCGTTATTTCAATGTAATTCTCTTTATTAAAATAAAATCTTCCAAAAATAGAATATACTTTTCTGAAACTTTATTTGAGGAATATTAGCTGATTTAAAGTATAATTAATCTAATTTGAAACAAATATTATTTACTTTAGCTGTTTATTTAAGCTGTTGACGTGGTTGACAGATTGATGATACATGGATGTTTTTAATTTTAAAACTTATAACCTTTGTTTAGTATTTGGTTTTATCAGCCAGATTTTCAATCCTTCCGTATGTGATAATAGTTAACGAGTTTATCATGTTGAACATTGTAGTCGGTTCAATTCTCACCAAGTGTTTGATATCTGTAACCTTGTGCCAAACAAAGCTAAACATAATAAATGACGACAACTAGGTTTCCTTCCTAAGCCGTTTTTTCCCGAGCAGTGATTTAAACACTGTTCAAGCAAATTAATATTTCAGTTGGTGCTGTGTCTTACGCTGAGTAAATGCCACACCCCGGTGCAACGAATTTAAGTAAATCAATGACACTGCTTTGGGTGTCGTATAAAAAAAAACATTAAAAATACCAAGAAAATGATGATGGGCCGATGACACAATATTTGAACATAGTCAGTTGCAATCAAAAAGTGTTTTACGCGCATGAGAAAAAAAAATGTCGCCGCTAGGTCGGTATGCAATATGTTCCTCTAAAGAATGCATGCGTTCACGAACTGGATAATTAAATAAAAGGCGTTTTTCAAAAATGAATGGTGGGTAACGTCAAATCCTTTCCAGATGTTCATTTATGAAAAAAAAACATGCTGTCATTGAATCTTCCATATTAATAGAAAAAATGTAAATGATCAACGTAGCAAGAATTATTAAAAAGACTACTTTACCCATGCCGTAAAAAATAATAGCATTTCAAGTATATGTCATCTATTGTACTTCACGGATTTTTTTTCTTTTTTTGTTGTTGTTTTCACTACCCGGCTTAGTAAGTCCACCATTTTAATAACAAAGGCACTAACACCTGAGGTTGCTAATGCAAAGGAGCTATTTCTAGTACAATAAAAAGTTACAAATCTTATGGGTAAAAAACATTTAGCATAATATATAGTAATATGCGAAGTCATGGTAAAAACGATAAAATGGCAGATGTCAAGTTCTGCGTAGCGCTATTATTTCAGATTAAAGCAACGACACATCAGTGTTTTCATATTAGAAGAGTATTATGATTGTGGTACGATATCGACCCACTTTTAAAGTTTTTATTTATGTTTTACAACTTCTCGGTAACGAATGCAGTGACATCAAACTAGTTATGAATGGAATTATTTAAACGTTTCCTTATTTTACACCAAACCACTTGTCGATCGTAAACTGAGGCAAAAGATGGCTTGTTAATTTTAACGACTCCAAAACTAAATTTCTCTACATTAATTATCTGAGAGACCTCTCTCTGCTTTCCCTCAGCATGGCAGATGCTAACCCCCAGGAAAATTATTTGTGCCTTCTCTGGCTAACGTTATCGGCTGATATGAAGTGGAAAGATTATATTGAATTCACTGCTAAGTCAACTGCTAAGAAAGTCGGTTCACTGTATCGGGGAAGAGAATTTTTCTCCCCAGAATCTATCTTACATATCTACAAGTCCACCACTCGTCCATGCTTAGAATATTGCTGCTACATATGGCCCGGTGCTCCTGCTATTTACCTTGCGCTCATTGATAAGATACAAAAAAAATTAGCAATATTATTGGTCCTTCAGTCGTAAGATTGCCTCTCTGTGCCTTTTTTATAAAAATAAATACTTTCATGGTAATTGTTCGGATGAACTCTTCCACTTGTGGAACTCTCTTCCGGCTCCATGTTTTCCAGCCAACTTTAATCTGCAAAAATTGAAATGCAACATCAATCGCTATCTACTGTCCTTCTGATTACTCTTTTCTCTTCCTGCTCATTATTAATGTTTCTGTTCCTAAATCTTTCACATCCTGTAACCCTTTATGTTTTAGTGACTTACTGACTTTACTAAAACGGATTTTTAAAAAAAAACTACTGTTTACGACTGAGAGTTGTTATATTCAATTTTATACATAAAAAATATGATACACCTACCCATATATATATAACAATTTTATATCAGTCATTTTTCGTTTACGTCAAGACTGTGAGATATGTGATAGTAGCCGGCTTTACTCTGCCACGACAGGTCATAATTTGTTGACATAGTTATCATTCTCCGAGATCAGTTGTCCCCCCCCCCCCAAGAGTCCACTCTGTCCTAGATTCACGTTTTTCCAAAAGGTATCAACATGAAGTAAACAAAACCTCCCGATTTCATATCTGTAACCTTGTTCACTAGGAAATTATGAAAGTCCACAAATTGCAAATGAATCTTCGGATAACGTGCTTACACGTAGGTGAATCAATGAGTCCGCTAGTCTAATAATGAAAAAAAAGAAAAAGTTTTCCTTTTTTTAACACGATAAATAAATAAAACTAGGGATAAGGAGATAATATTATTTAGTGGTGAATATTAATTACATAGCGAGACTTTATACAATTAAAATTTCAGATCAAAATCCAGCGTCAGTTTACAGATATATTGATCCAATCTCGAAAGTTCATTTTCTTTTTTTATTTTTCCAATCTAATCATTTTACAATATTTTACAACGCGTTTTATTCGATATGATTATAATTGCATCTTATCTCAACTCTGACAATTTAATCTTCGGTCGGTAACAGATAAATCGGAAATAAATAAAATTTTTAAAAAAGAAGTAGTTTCCGAGGAAACTTGATCTGGGATGAAATCAAGACTAAATATAAAGTGAAACGTTTGCTGGGTATCGAAATTTAATTAACGTACAAAAGTAGCTTGCAGAGTTGAATCACTCTCGTTCCTTATAGGCGTTTCACTCAGCTTCTTTCCAAAAGTCGTTGCTTTGTTGAACAAACAGCTACGTGAATGCTTCCTTGAACACTAAAATCTTAACCACTTCAAGTCGAGAATCAGTCGTTATTTATCCGCTATATCTTCCTGATCTTCACTTCTTATTTCGATCTCTTAAATTCAATATAACACACCTCATTCAGTAACCATCTACCTCGAGTGGGTCTTCAGGCTTATATAGTAAAAAAAAAAAAAAACAAGAACGTTACTGAACTTTTCCATGTTTATCAATATTATCATCAAATATGGGAGAATATATATAAATTTAATATATCACATCCCATTAAAAACATTATTTAAACTGAGGAAGTCTTCTTAAAGAATTAAATGCATTGAATAGGATTTTTCTATTTTATCATCCAATTTCCTGCTATTATCACCAAAACTATGAAAGGAAATAACTTTCTAGGAAGAAAATCAGAAAATATCAACAACAACAAAAAACAAAAAAAAAACTGGTGCTGCTTAAAAAGTGGAATACGGGACTAAAGGACACGTAGGGTTTTTAATCAGTACGATTACAGGTACCGGCTTGGAAGACGCACTCTAATATTGGAAAGAAATTTCTAAGAAAAAAAAGTAATTCTCATACATCAACACATCCAGCATGCGTCCCTCACATACTGGCGCCACGTATTTTTTACATTAATCACTCATCCAATTAGTCAAGAGTAGAAAGGCTCCCGCCGCTGCTAATAAACAGAATATGTTTAAGCTTGTGACTCGGCTGCAGGAAGGCTTATAATCTTGGAATACTTGTTACAGCTAAGTACTGAGGTTACATCATATAAAAGGCTGAATTAGATAGCTAACATTATAGTGTAATGACTCAAAATACCAATCCACGTCCCCATCAGTCAAGCCAATTAGATGACGGTCCAACTTTACTTGAGCCTGGGCGTTGCCTTACGTTCGTCTTGGAAGAGGCACACTTGTTTTTCAGGGTATTTTAGGAAAAACGTGCGTCTTGCAAGCCGGGAAATACGGTATATGTTTTGTATGCAAGGTATTAAAATTGTATTTATACTGTCTATAATTTTGTGACGAGTCATTATTATTTTCATTATTTGCACAATTGGACTCTTTCTTGCTGTCATTATTTTTACCAAAACATTTCTACCTATCTATTCAGATGAGCGTACAATAATACTGACATTAGGAATTTGTCATAATCACAATTAATATAGTAAACATCCAATATTTGTATTAAAATTTAAAACCGCAGTTTATTCACATTTTTACATTTCGTATGTAAAGGTATGTGGACAGTTGATTTTCTACGGATGTATCTTTTCATAGTAAAATGTCTTATTTGAAATTATCGGACAAATGGATAAGTACAGAGTACGATAGGTAAATTGTCGTCTACATTACACAAAAATAAAAATAACACTGACATCTCATTTTAAAAGATATATTTACCAAAATTACAAAAAATATCATGAAATACTAAAGAGTAAAGCGATTTAATGAAATCGTCATTGGCTTCAACCACGGCTTCGAGACGACTTCGGAATCTCCTGCATCACTTATATATATATATATATATATATATATATATTAGTTGTATATTTGGGTAGTAATCCCTCTCTAATGCATGTTTCGTTAAAAATTATTGATAAGGTACTTCTATTAAGTTTTTATTGTATTTTGTTTTGTGGGTGTAGAAATTGTTCAAATTCTTCGTTCCGAGAGCTTTTAACTAATCAATTAACCATTTTTAAAGGTTTTCCCCAACTAGATATTTATGCTGATGGCACAACTATTTACTCCTGCCTTAATAGTAAGTCCGAGAGGTCCGACAAGCCAAAATGACTTACAATCAGTTGTTAACAGGAGCAAGAAATGGCTTGTAAATTTTAACGGATCCAAAACGAAACTATCATATTTAATCACCATAAAAAAACCTTTATTGCCTTCCTTCAGCATGGATGATGCTAACCTCTAGGAGAGCAACTAGTTGCGGCTTTTTAGTCACGTTTTCTACTGACATGAAGTGGAACGATTTTAATGAATCAATTGCTAGCTCTGCTCCTAGGAAAGTTTTGGTTACTATATCGTGTCAGACAATTTTTCTCGTCAGAATCCATCTGACACATTTATGAATCTACCATTTATTCATACACTGAATTTTGCTGCTATTTTTAGTCTGGTGCTCTTGCTATATATCTCGAGATTCTCGACAACATCCAAAGAAGGGTCTGTAATATAATCGGTCCTGACCAGGCATCTCGTCATCAGTCGCTTTCCAACTGCCGTAACGTGGCTTCTCTCTCTGTCTTTTCTATAAAGATTTTCATCATAATTGTTCTAATGAGTTTTCCTCCTTGGTACCTCGGCCGCGTGAATTTAAGTGATAGTTTTATCGTTTTACTGTTGAATTAACTAGATGTGAAGTTTTATTCTAATAGTTTCTTTTCTCGGACTTCTTGCCTGTTGAACTCTTTTTTTTCTTTTTTTTTCTTTCCTGCCACCTACAATCTTCAAAAATATAAATGCAGCGTCAATCGCTACATTCTGTCTTCCTGAATCCTTTTCTTTAATTTCTTTCTCTTCACTGAAGTCTTTTCATTCTCTTTCACTGCCAGTAACGCATTGCGTCTTAATGACATTGTTACCTTGTTTTGAGGGGAAATGATTAAAAAGCAATTTTAAAGTTGTTGAAAGGTAGACATATAGTTTAGAATGTTTTATTTACAATTAAAAAGATTAATAGCAGTACCTTGCCATTCTTTTTTAACATATATATTTTCATCAATTCACCCCAAGCAAGACGATACTGGGAGTGAAAGAGAATGAGAATGCTTTCGAAGGAATCGGAAACAAGGGATAAATTTCTGCTACTGTTCAAAAAACCGGGGAAGAGTGTGAACCGAACGATAATGCTGATCTTCATTTTGTGTAGCTTTTTGGCATGTCTCTGAAATATTTACACGCTAGCGATTCAAATTATTAAATTTTGAATATTACTAAACAATCTATTTAATCGTGTCCCCCCAAGCAAGGCACAAGGGGTTACTGGGTGTAGAAAAAATAGCAAACAGAAAGATTACTAAGGAGCGAGACTAAATAGAAGAGTAATCAGAACGACCGTGACATTGCATTTAAATTTTTGAAGATTACGGTGGACAGGAAAGCATGGAGCCGGAAAAGAGTTCAACAAGTGTGGAAATAAATTGTTAGCATAGAACTTACGGTTATATGAGACCTCGACGTTAGTCTAGTACTGCAGTAGTGCGCTTAAATTCATAAAGTTTAGGTACCATAGTGAAGAGCTCATCAAAACAATTATCATGAAAATATTTATAGCAAAGATACAGGGAGGCAACATTATGGCGGTGGGTAAGTAACTAAAACCGAGACGCCATTGCTGATTCTTCTTTGGATGTTGTCAAGGATCTCTAAATATATGGCAGGAACACAGGACCATAAGTGACAGCAATATTCTAAGCATAGACGAATGGTAAACATAGATATATAAAAGAGATTCTGGAGAGAAGAATTGTCTAGCAAGAAACTGTGAACCAACTTTCTTAGCAGCTGACCTAGCAATGAATTCAATATAGTCTTTCCACTTCATGTCAGCCGAGAATGTTAGCCCGAGAAGACGCAACGCGTCACTCTTCTGGAGGTTAGCATCAGCCATGTTGATGGAAGGCAAAAAGGGGTCTCTCAAATGATTAATAGAGAACAATTTTATTTTAGAGTCACTAAAATTAATAAGAATCTGTAAGGAAAGATAAGCTCTATTTCTCGTGAGAAATTAGATCAATTCTAGCCGAAGCCTTGTGATAACAAGAAAACCAAGAGAAGAAAGGAAGTTTATCGTCAGAACAACTCTTAAAACAATACTTATATTGTTTATGTAATACATTAGTGATAATAAGGATGATTTTGTAAAAAAAATAACGATTCTGTCATTTTTCTCAAGACTACACTGAGTGACAACATGTGTATCAAAAATAAATTATGTAACAACCTTCATCTTGGGCTACCATCTTAGGTTCTTCTTGATATTTCTCAGCACAATAGTTAATAAATATATAAAAAAAACAACGTTATCTATTTTTAATAATACTATTTCTTTGCAATCCGGAAGATTCGAAACTGAATGTGCATCGTGGGGGGAATTTTAAAATGAAATATGCTTTACTAGGCAGAAACTAAAAACAAAAGCTTATGCTTAACATAAGGAAGAGGCAGATGAAATTTCTGGGACACGTGATGTGAAAGGAGAATCTGATACCCATGGGACGAATAGAGGGAAAAATAGACAGGGGAAAGCAGCGCATGACATATGTGGCGGGCTTGGGCAGGTGGATGGCGGAGCGTGGTCTGGGGGAGTCGGCAGAAGCACAAAACCTGTTGAGAGCCACAAGGGATTGGGGGAAGTGGAGGGCCATGATCGCCTACATCCTAAAAGGACACGGCACATAAAAAGAAAGAAAGAAGTGGGTGTTAACCCTCTAGTTTGGGAAACAGTGTTCTTGAGCTTTTTTAACGCGGTCTCGCTCTGAAACAGGTATTTTGTAAAATAGTAATGCTGTGCGTTCTATCCTCACTGACTGTTCGACAAGTACGAAAGAGAAGAGTAGGTTGGAAAATTCATTCAAAATTCATTCGTTTTTAGAACAAAAACAGAGTGTGGAGTGGAATAAACGAACAGGTTGCAAAAAAGTGGAAAATAAATGCTGAGGGTGTCTGGAATAATTGTGGCTCGGTTGTAAAAAAACTATAAAAATCTAAATAGCCGGACAGGCCCACCTATTCTGGACGTGAGAGCCTATATTAGCAGCGAATAGGTTACTTGTTAAACAAGATTACAAATCGTACATGAATACCTACATAGATATTAAAACCTATATCTTACCAATAAGAAAACAATTCTGCACGTAAAAGAAACAAATAATCCGTTTCTGTAGCGAAAATGTAGAAAAAAACCTTTAAACGCCATTTATTTCCTATAATATTGATTTCGTTGCAAAATTTCAGGCAATGTTCAAACAGTTCCCCAAGTTTTGATTGCTTTCAATTTAAAATTCAATAAAAAGCAAAAAGTTGGCCAATCCTTTAATAAACACAATTAACCGACTTACACAACTATATTTCTTAAGCTACCATTATATTTTATTTAAAAGACATTCAAACTAACCTCTTTTTCTATTTGAAAGACATTCAAACTAATGTCTTTTTCGATTTCCATTGTGAACATCATATTTTAACACAGATAGCACTCATAAATCATCGCTAGTTTTTCACCGAGTTAAGCTCTTATTATATTTTAATTTACATATATATATATATATATAGTCTGATCCCAGTGAGTTTATATATCTTGTTCGTCAAACTCGTTGTGGGCTGAGTGACATCAGTTCTATCTCACAAAGAGACCTCGCGCCAAAACTTCGAGCGTTCGTCTTTGTGGCAAGTGAAAGTCGTTAAGATTATTGAATAATTTAGTTGCATCTGAAGTCAGGGCTAAAAGTGAATTTTCCGACTCAATGTCGAAGTATCGGTACATTATTTCTGTGGTAGTAAGATGATGTGTTGTGTTCATTTGAGGTATCAGAATTTTCGGTTATACAGAATGAAAAGCAAAAAAATCAACATTGTCCAGGGTGGTCCAAAAGTCCCTACCAAGAAGTAATGAGAACAGTAGAAGAACAAGTAATATAGTAATACATAGGTAACTCCATGAGATCGCTAAAAAAAAATCGTAGGAAAAGACGCCAAACTTGACGAAAAGAAAATTTTATCGTCTAAATGTTTATGTTATCATTAAGAGGAAAGACCAAAGTTTTTTTTAAATTATTTTTAGAATGTTCTTTTTAGAACATTCTAAATTTTGATTAAAAAATCCTTATTTCTCTTTGTATCACCGGAACTAGTAAAATAACATATACAATTTTTAGCACGTCTTCTTTTTTTTTTTTTTTTTTATGACAGACATTAATTTGGAAAATCTTGCAAAAATAAAAATAATTGTTGGATGTTAATGAAACTTTCAGAAACTATTCACAGATAATGGAAATTATTATAAATATTTTTTTTATTAAAGTCTTTGCAG
Organism: Acanthosepion esculentum; assembly: GCA_964036315.1. NCBI lineage: Eukaryota > Metazoa > Mollusca > Cephalopoda > Sepiida > Sepiidae > Acanthosepion > Acanthosepion esculentum. The sequence goes on from OZ038480.1 coordinate 49,522,009, forward strand.
AAATATTTTTATATATTTATTAACGCCCCCCCCCCCACGCCATAACTAATTTTATGAAAGCTCTAGAAATTCGATCGAATGCAGTTTAGTGATTACAATAGTTAAAAGCACAAGGCTTTGAGGAATGCAAATCATGTTTTTTTTAATTGGACCCCACCAACCTGAAAATCAACTCTGAATTGTAACATACAAAACTCAATAAAACAAAGATAGTATTTAATTTCAAATGCTTTTATTTGCTTTTATTTTTTTATGAATATGGACAATATTTTCTGAAAACAACAAATTTTTTCGATGAAAAATGAATTTTTAATACAATTATTTGTTATTTCTTTAATTATAATAGATTTTTACATTTAAGTTGTTAAAATATTATAAAATTAATTAAATTCCGCATTCAGTTTCATAAATGTCCTGATGAGATAGATCTTTTTTACCACATTGTAAATTATATCGTTTTGACTAATCAGAAGATCCGCAGTAATTAAGAAATGTAATTTTGTGTTTATAATCGGGCTGTAATTATAAAGTACGGAAGACCAACCAGAATACAATTAAGTTGTGTTATTTGAGTTAAGCATTGTTCTCCGCTGTTAAGGCCTTTACTTTTGAAAAAAAAAGTGGAGAAGTTAATTTGATTTTTCAATTTCAACTGAGAAGCGTACCTATAAGTATCAGTATCATCTTATGAAAGTTATATGATCTTATTTTTATATTAATCTCAGTTATGACATTTTTCCATAAATTAAATATCAAAATTAATAATAAAATGAATGGAAATACAAATAAAACAGTAAAATGTAATAAATGTACATAAAATTATAGTATTTTATGTACACTTCTGATAAAATTTCATAAGAAAGGTACCTATAAATTAATTAGATACCTTTCTTATGAAATTTAATCTCACTCTTAACACTGTTATTTTAATTTCATTATAATATATTTTCCATAAAGCATCGTAAACGTAAAGGTGAAAGCTAAGTACAAAAAAATTAGAGCGCTGAAAGTTTTCCTTAAAAATAACGAGGTAAATAATTTGTTCACTTAAATCTAAATAATTTCACTTCTTTCCTTCCGTAGAACAAATTATCCTCACGTAATCCGTCAATACGTCATTCATCACCTGTCAAGTGACGCGAAATGTTATGACCTGCTTTGTTTAATTTTCAAACTACACCTTTTTGGCGCAGAAGCTGAGTTAAGCTTGGTTCAAAATATTTTAAATAAACATTATAATTTCTGATTTTCTTGAAATAAGTTTTGAAAAAATGATAATTGATTTTTAAAAGAATTTCAAACTGAGATTTTCATTTTTTTTTATAAAATGGAAAAAATGGTTGACATGACTGATTATCTGTCAATTTTGCTGACTCAAAAAAAACAAGATTTTTAACGAAAATTTCGGACGTGCTAGGAACGATTAAAAAATGTAAAAACATACCCCCAAACATAAAGATTTGGATGATAAAGTTTTGTTTTCGTCAAGTTTGGCGTCTTTTTCATCATGCTATGATCTCATGGAGGTACGAAAGTAATACATAGCACATGTACTGGATTCAGTTCATTCACTTTCATTGACGCTGTCACACATCAGAATGACTGTATGAACCCCATCATTTTCGCGGCACTAAATGATGCGGCGCCATGTCCTGTGTGATATTTTACAAAGCTGTGCTTTGTTGATTGTTGCAAAGGCTCTACGAAAGGCGTCCTTCAATTGATGGGTATTCTGGTATTGTTCGTGTGAAACTCTCTCTTTGATAATACCCCCACAGAGCGTTGAAATAAAAAATTATATTATGTGGGGGTGACAAGACTTTCGGACCACACTAATATAAACATTAGGAATGGAAACGCTTCTCCTACATATTTATTTGAATTTAAGTGATTGGCAACTCGTTATCATCGTTTTGCTGTTGAATTAGCTTTAAAAAACGCCGCCCTAGACAATGAATATCCACAATTCACTTACTGACCTTCAACCCTATTTCATTATTTTTTTACTTGCTTGTACACACGATTAATTCGGTTGCCAGATACAAATGCTACAGAAAGAATTATTAAATCCCCAATAAACAAATCCAATACTGTGCAAAAATGATGACAAACATTGGCCAGTATACTACATCGTATTAGAGAACCTAATATTATGAAAATTATAAGGCTTACGGCCATATCACGTTCAAACATCAGTTTGCGTATGATCACCGAAGTTAAGTAACGTCGAACTTAGCCAGTACCGAGATAGGTGACTGATAGGACATATTAGGTGATGTAAGCTTGGGTAGTGTAATGGATAACGGACGAGTTCCAATTCCAGTTGAGTTCGTTATATTCGCTTACGCGCAAATACTCTTGGGAAAGTTATGAATCCACTTCTTTTCCCTCCGGGTGATGGGTTAATTAGTAGGACTTGTATCAGTGAATCATTATTATCTCAAAAGATTCTTACAATCTAAAAATATTTTCTGGCTTTAAATAACTTACAAAGGGTTGATAAACCGTAAAGAAAATCAATTAATATTATGTGCATTGGCATAATTACCTCATATGGCCAGTGCTAGAAAATGTACCATCAAGTCTTTTCCAATCTCCAGCAGTTCTCTCGGTATCCTCGCAAATTCCAATTCATTTCACCCCGTTAACTATTTTTAAACATTTCATCCCAAGCAAGGAAATAAAGCCACTAAGGTCACTCAATGTGAGAGTAAAAAAGAAAAGAAAAAGGAGAGAAAACAATAAAAAAGGAAAAAGGAAACAAACGATCGCATTTAAACTTTAGAAGATCAAAGTTGACTGGAAAGCAAGAAGCCAGAAGAGAGTTCCACAAACGAGAAGTGCGAGAGAAGAAATTGTTAGCATAAAACTTATGGTTACATCTAGCCATTTCAATAGTAAAAAGATGAGACCTTGCTGCCAAGCTAGTAGTATCCTTAAATTCATAATATTGGTACCAAAGTGGAAAGCTCATTAGAACAATTACCATGAAAATATTTCTTAAAAAAAGGCACAGGGAATCTACATTACGGTGGTTGGAAAGTGAGAGGTCAGCACTAATAATATTGTCAATTCTTCTTTGTATTCTATCAAAAATCTCTAAATACATAGCAAAGGCACCAGAACAGTTATGACAGCGATATTCAATGCATAGACGAATGGCAGACTTATAAATGTGTAAGATAGATTTTGGTGAGAAAAATTGTCTACCACGACACAGTGAACCAACTTTCCTAGCAATTGGTTCAATATAATCTTTCTACTGTCAACAGAGAACGTTAGCCCATAAAGGCGCAACGTTTCGCTCTCCTGGAGGTTAGCATCAGACGATTAAAAGAGTAGTTCAGTTTTTGGAGGTGTTAAAATTAACAAACCATTTCTTGCTTCAGGTGACAGCAGATTGTAGGTCATTTTTGTGTTCAGCTGCCGATTGTACCATATCGAACCGATCAGGCTTACTAGTAAAACAGGAGTAAAAATTTGTGTCATAAATATAGATACCGAGTTGAGATCTGATGATATCGGAAAAGTTGTTGACAAAAATTAATAACACCCTAGGTCTAAGGATAGAGTCCTGGGTAACACTGAATTAATGCACAAAGATCTAGAAGAATGCTCGTTTAAGACAACTTTTATTTCTCGATTTGATAAGACTGAATCAAATAAAAATGCGTCCAGAAATACATACAACGTTTCAACTTGCTAAGATCAAATGCCAAACACTGCCAAAAGCCTTTAAGATATCGGAAACAAAAGTCCGAGCGTCATCATTCTTTTCAAAAGCTTGATAGACTTTCAGTAATAACCGTTAATACATCAGCGGTTGACCTAGAGAAGCGAAAGTTATATCGGTATGACTATATTCTTTTTTATTTTTTAAATTCCCATAAAAGAATCTGTTATTATTTTTTAATAATTTCTCATTTCCGTTAACCGAGTGGTCTGACGGCACAATCTACGATCTATCAGATTTCTTTTTCGTTGTTTATAACTTTTCAAATTCTTCCAATCTCTTTGCGCGGTACTTCAGGCTGTTCTTAGATCGCCAGTTATGGTAGATACATATGTTTCACACGTTTTTCCTATTTGGTTCGACCATGTAAACAAATGGTTAAGCTTGAAAAATAATAACGTTACAGTTGTAACTGATAGCAAATGTATCTGCTTTAGTCATAGGAAATAACAAAGGAAACAGATAAAAAAATGGCAGCGGTGCCAAAACATTTATGCTAGGTACAAAACAAGAAAACACTCATGCGCAGAGATGGGACGAGAATGAAATTAATTCAGTATTAAACGACGATCCTTGGATTTCTTTGTGAAGCGAAGTCATTGTGACATGAATATGGTGGAACATCTAATCAAAATAATAATTTGTTTATTTGATATTTCTGGGCGTCATCGCTTTTTGTATGCAGTATAACAATGAGTTTTTCAAGTGTGACGATTTAAGAAATAGAACAGGTATAATCGTGTGAATCCAACGTTTTATTCTGGTAAACAAAATTGCTGATAGTTATTAAAAACTTTGACAAACATTATGCAAAGTCAATCTAGAAAATAAAAATATTGAATTTATAAGTTGTGCTTCCATATTCAAAGATGGCGTTAGTTGCACGTGACATCAGCATTTTTACGAAATCAAAGATGTTGATAGAATCTTTGTTCGTTCTAATAACGTTGAGATCACGAATTTGCAGTCAAGTCTGATTCGTGGTTGTTTATTTGTACTCGATTAAAGAGTTGTCGCCAATGTTGTCACTATTTTGAAGTCGCCAATATTAAGATGAAAAAGACGGGAAAAATATCTTGGTAGAAAAGATGAAGTCAAAACGTGATCAGTGAATAAGCTTAAGGCAAAAAACAAATAGTGAATAAGCTTAAGGCAAAAAGTAAACCGCGTATAAGATTAAGGCAAAAAGTAAACCGCGTATAAGATTACGGCAAAAAGTAAACAGTGTATAAGCTTAAGGCAAAAAGTAAACAGTGTATAAGCTCAAGGCAAAAAGTAAACAGTGAATAAGCTTAAGGTATTGTCGCGACAACCACTTGATCATTGTCATCGTAAGTTGCTGATTTTCGAGAAAATTCTTTCAGGGTGTCCGAGTTGGGGAAAATTTAATCCAAGACCCAAGGTCAACACAACCCTGAGACCCAAGCGATCAACGCAGGCGTCCCCCATGACCCATTCTTGATCCGACCCTCTTTCTATATTACATAAATGATCTGCCTAAGAGTATACTCTGATCTTTTGTGAGTATCTATACTAGTGATACAACGGTATATGGGTGCACCTCCAAGAATCTAGATGAACAGAGATTGGCAGCTGATCTCTCCTCTGACCTAGCTTTAACAGCTCAATGGAGGAAAACTCACTGGTCACATTCAATGATTCGAAAACCAAACTAATGACGTTCCATCATCACCGAGCAGATCCCGAATTGTTGCCTATCGCGATGAACGAGTGTTCTCTTAGGGATACCTCGTGTCTTGAACGCCTATTGGGACTTCAGCTCAACCTAGACCTGAAGTGTAACTTGTACATACGATTCATCGCTAAAGATACTGGAAAAATGATCGGTTCTCTGTAAATGCCTGACGGCTCTTACTAATTTTTCACATCGCCAGAAAGTGTAGTACTGCTGCCATATATAGGCAGGAGCTGCCCAGCCTTCACTTTCCGGTCTTGATAAAGTCCAAAAGTGTCTCCCCTTTCTTGTGAGAGATGAATTATTTTCCACCCTGCAACCCCTTTCCCACGGACGAAACGTCGCAAGTCTTTCCCTATTTCCGTGGAAAGTGTTCAGACGAACTACATTCCTTAGTTTCACCAGTTCTAACCTTCACGGCTGAGACCCGCCATGCAACGCACATTGTAGCGAACCACATCCATGCACTTCCTATTCCACTGGTGAGATGTAAGTTCAACTCAAGCAGCTTCTTCCGACGAACCGCTCTTTTGTGGAACCGACCCTCGAAAGGATGATTCCTCGATCACTATAATATTAACGCGTTCAAGTCTAGGATCAACTGTTATCATCCCCACATGTCTCCATAAACTGTGCCTTTTACTATTTAACCCTCTACTTCGAGTGGCTCTTGAGCCTTGTACAGAGTGAACACTTATGTAAAAAAATGCGCTAATGAGAATAAGGCAAAGTCGAACTTTATCATGCGCACTGAAACGATTTTTTAGGGACATCACTCTCCTCTTTGTTGCTATTCTGACAACATTTCAATGTTCTCTCCGGTCTTCCTCGGACGTCTTCCAGTGATCATTAGATATTTTTACAGGAACTTTTGATTTAATTCAAGCAGAATCTGTTTCTATTTTCTATCAGGTCTAACGTACTTCCAATGAATTTAAAAAAATATCAATTCATGTACCTCGTTCTGCTTCACCACAGAGCTGCTCCTTATCATGGTTTTCATAACAAAGCCTAGCTCATTGATCTCAGATGACTGATCGTGTGTTTCTTACTTCATTTATTCCCTAGTAGAGTTGTCCGTATAGAAACGGTGTCCTTACTACATTGCAAATTTAACCAGATATCGGGTTTACGGCCATGCCTATTCAGAAAAGTATAAATACTGTCCGACGATCTAAAAATTATTGTAATTTGTTTACATTTCACGACAGTCGCGAGTTCAATCCCAAGTTTAGGCAATGTACGAGAGCTGAGCTTCTGTGAAGAAGTTGAGAAAAATGTGACAGTTATGTGCTGGCACCAGATGTGACAGTAAACAAGGGATTAAAAAGTTCTCATTGAATGAAATAGCCGTGTTCAAAATCTTCTGAAATTTACTGAACACCGAAAGAAAGATAGAAGATAAAATGACTGAAATTTCATGGTAAAAACAACAAAGACGAGAATGCTTGTCTGAAATAATTATTGAATAAGAAATGTCGTAAGCACCCACAAACTATTTCATATTAATCAGTTTCATAATTTTTGGATTCATTCTAATATTATATTTATTTGGCGATGAAATGTTCTTACTTGCATTATGAAAATGATATTAGGTTGGTGCAAAAATAATGTCGTTTTTTGACGTTCAACTTCATGTGAGAAAACGACATTATTTTTGCACCAACCTAATACTTGTTTTATTTGATCTAGGAGTTTGGTTGCAGATTTTATACTCCTTAACTAATCACTCCAATCGGCAATGCCTTATTGCTCTTTCCTGAAAATGTATTCATTCAATGTATAAACCAGGCCTTCAAAATTAAAATTGTGAAAGGCCACATTGATCGCAGAAAATTAGCCGCAGGCCAAAAAAGTAAATTCTGAGAGTACATTACTTCGTATGAGTGAGATAGGCATAGATATACAGAGAGATATAACGAGAATTTTTGTATTTTTTATAGAGAATTACAAAGATTATTTTTACGACGACTTATTAACACTTTAATTAAATAGAGAGACGGTGAAATATTGACTGAATGAAGTCATGTTTCTACAAAACTGAATTTTTCATACGTCAATTTTGAAATCACCTCGCCGTCTACACTGGGTAGTTTCGCGGGCCACATGTTCAGGGTATGTTTAAGATTAGTTTTAACAATAGTATAATGAAAATAAAAATGAAAAATCAAGTAAAACAAAAATACATAAATAAATAGAATAAAATCTTTTCAGAATTTGAAAACAACCGATTACCCTAATCAATAATTCCTGTTTCATTAAAAGTGAGTTCATTTATTTCAGACGATAGTAATATAATAATTTCACTAGTAGATAAGCAAAATAATTTGTAGCCGTGAACTTTTTCGATTTTCAGTTTTGCTCTCTTTCCGTCTCTTACATACACACTAATGTACACAATCTTACTATGAGCACAGAGGCGTTCATTACTGTGCTTATTCTTATATTTTTATATCTTCTTTTATGTGCCGTGTCCATTCAGGACATAGGCGATCATGGCCGTTCACCTCCTCCTGTCTCTTGTAGTTTTGTCTTTTTGTTATTTCTCTCACACCCTGTTCTGCCACCCACTTGCTCAAGCCCATTAAGTAAGTTACGCGTAGCTTTCCCCAGTCCTTCTTTCCCTCTATCCGTCCTGTGAGTATCATATTTTCGAAGCCCTCCTTCCTCACTACGTGTCCCAGAAATTTCAACTGCCCCTTCCTGATGCAAAGTATAATTTTCCTCTTTCTTCCCATTCTCTCCAAAACCTCAATGTTGCTCACATGTTCGGCCCATGGTATCCTCAGTATCCTTCTGTAGAATCACATTTATGTTGCTTTGAGTCTCTTCAACTCTGAGGAGATTGTCCAGCATTCGCAGCCATACAGGAGAACAGATATCACATAACAGTTCCGCACTCTTTTCTTTGTTTCCAACGAAGCTCTCCTGTCTCTTAGTATTAACGCTGTAAATTCCATTCTCCTGCCCACCCTACCTATGGAAGAGCCACTCTGTCGGACATAAATGGTTATAAAGAAAATGTCAATGATAAATTTCTTGAATTTACACACAGGAAACAATTAAAAAAATAATTACAATTAACTGTCCTAATCTGTTGAATTCCTGAACTACAAAAGAGTTCGGTGCTCAGCGGATGTCAATGTTTGACACGCTTGCCTCACACACTACAAATAACAATTCCTCCTGATGTTCTATGGTCAAAGTTGATTTAGTTCAAGAACTATCCCAAACAAAACTAACTGAATAGCCGTTATAAGTCACGGATTTTACAAGTACGCGGAAATAGTGGCTATCGGTTTTCTAAAGGCATTTTACTATACACTTCTTCTATGTAATCATCAATTCCTTCAGGAAAGAACATATTTTCCTGTTGATGTTTAATTCATTATACCACGTGGTTAGTTAAGGTTTGATGAGTATATTTTCTATTACAAGTGCAACTGCATATGTTTTTAAAATTTTACAGTTTATGCCTTTCCTGAAAGGTTCCTTTATGTTCATCTTAAAATAAATGCAACAATTTCACAATGAAACTAAGCTTAAAAAATTAATATAAATTTATTTACTAAGAAATTTCTTATTTATTTAAACTGTAAAAAAATAATTCAAAAGATATTCCACTAGTTGTCTCTGCATTTATTCGCCATTGTAACAAGCAGTGAGTTACCTTCCTAAAGAATTCTTCATTAAAAAACCGATAAATCTATTGATAACTACTTCAATTTGATCTTGGTTTGAAAAATCCTCGCCTGTAATGAAATAATCTAAAATGCGCAAGAAATAATTATCTGTGAATACAATAAACACCGTCATTCAACTTAATTAACTTCATACGTACAGTATTATTAATAATCAAGACAGACTATACAAAATATGTCTTCATTAAAATAAAGAAGACGGTAACCTACCAAATTAATCTTTCATTATTTTCTGTTTTCAATAAATTTAAATGCTACTTTCAACAGTCTCTGCGCCATGTCACTTCCAGTTAGTAGTAGTAGTAATTCTTCTTCTTCTTCTTCTTCTTCTTCTTCTTCTTCTTCTTCTTCTTCTTCTTCTTCTTCTTCTTCTTCTTCTTCTTCTTCTTCTTCTTCTTCTTCTTCTTCTTCTTCTTCTTCTTCTTCTTCTTCTTCTTCTTCTTCTTCTTCTTCTTCTTCTTCTTCTTCTTCTTCTTCTTCTTCTTCTTCTTCTTCTTCTTCTTCTTCTTCTTCTTCTTCTTCTTCTTCTTCTTCTTCTTCTTCTTCTTCTTCTTCTTCTTCTTCTTCTTCTTCTTCTTCTTCTTCTTCTTCTTCTTCTTCTTCTTCTTCTTCTTCTTCTTCTTCTTCTTCTTCTTCTTCTTCTTCTTCTTCTTCTTCTTCTTCTTCTTCTTCTTCTTCTTCTTCTTCTTCTTCTTCTTCTTCTTCTTCTTCTTCTTCTTCTTCTTCTTCTTCTTCTTCTTCTTCTTCTTCTTCTTCTTCTTCTTCTTCTTGACGAAGAAGGTTACAGACAGGAACCGACTGTGTAATATTATTATTTGCAAAATCATAAAAATAAATGAACCGACTACAATGCAATATTCATTATCTATCATATTATAACTAAATAACTATGAAAACAATATTTTTATTCACAAATTTATTTTAAAAAATGCCTGAACTACAGAACAAGAACAAATAAAGATGATTTTACAATAAGCATATTTTAATAGATGAACCACCCTGTTGGAAAATTAAAACAAGTAATGTGAGATATAAGATAATTTGAGAAAAAAACGTATAATGCCCAGAAAATGAATTTATTCAAAATTTATAATGACATCTACTCACTATGATGTGTTTATTTAAATTTTCTTTATTTAAATTTTCTTGTTTAATAGTTCAGATATTTTCATAAATTTATTAGTTAAATTATAGTTATTTCTTAATTGCTCTGTAATTGGTTCACATTTTTATAATCTTGTAAATCTAAAATTATTCTTGTAAATAAACAATCTAATAAATAAATACTTTTTAATATTTTTGTTGTTGATTTTCGAGAAAAAATAAAATGTATAAATCCAGTTCCGTGTTTGGGTTTTATTAAGATTCTAAAAATAACTTTTTAAAATATTAACAATTGCCCAGGAAATGTGCAGCAAAAGCGGTGTCAAGAGATTAAAAAAATCCTTTTGATACACCGTTTTTTTTTATTTTGTTTGTCTTTTTTTTTTCAGGTACATTTGTCAAATAATATCATTTTTGTTTTCTTCGTCCAAAAGAGTACTGAACTGTTACGTGATATATGTCCTCCTATATAGCACTGAATGCTGGACAACCACCTCAAAGATGAAGAAGAGACTTGAGGAAACAGAAATGTGGTTCTGCAGAAAGATGTTGAGGATATCATGGACCGAACAACGACGAGGTTTTAGAGAAAATGAAAAAAAAATTATACTTAACATCAGGAAAAGACAGTTGAAATTTCTGGGACACATAATGAGAAAGGAGGACTTGGAAAATCTGATACTCACAGGACAGATTGAGGGCAAGAAGGACAGAGGAAAACAGCGCATAACATACTTAGCGAGATTAAGTACATGGATGGTGAAACAGGGTTTAGGAGAAATAAACGAAAAGACAAAATTTATTAAAAACAACAAAGGACAGGAAATTGTGGAGAGCCATGATCGCCTACGACCTGAAAGGACACGGCATATAAAGAAGAAGAATGCGTAAGGGTACCAGCGCTAACAAAAAGTGCACCTCACTAACAGTACTTTTCTTGGTCCAGAAATGTAGACACTCGAACTCGACTGTAAATGATAGGTATCTCTTTTCTACAGCTTTATTAGTTTATGGAATAAACATTTCATAAACGTTCAGCCTGTCGTTTAATTTGCTTTCATTTTTATGGTTTTGACGAAAACATTACTTGGTATAGATAATACCTTCTTTGTAGATATACATATCATTTCGCTACTATTTTTAATAAGCCACTTATTCTCAAGTTGAATCACGCATCGTTTGCATATCGGCGTGTTTTCAAATCTTTTGAGCGAAAAATAAAGACCGTGTTGACCTGAAGAAACAGACGGTTCGCACTCAGATGCAAGCGTTTATATCGAGCAATTAATTTACCACAATTAAGCTGATAAATTCCATACCTAAAATGTTTCCCCTGAAATTCAAAACATTAAAAGTATAGCTATTGAATTATTTTCTTCACTTAATTCTTTTTTAAGTTTTATTTTCTCTAATGGTATTGTTCTTGAGGCTTCCATAAAATTGTAACACTGAATATTTGGTACAAAACTGGTTTTCTGTACGACTTACTCCCTGGTTAAAGAATGTTGAAACAATGCATTCTGTTTATCAAACTAAAGCTATATTCAACGCAGTTATTATTGAATGGGCTGCTATTTAGACATTTCGGAAAGCGTAAAAGAAAAAGAAACTGTCGCAAAATTTGAAAATTTAGCCTACTATTCTAGTTCGGCAAGGAGAAACCCAGGTCGTCTCGTACAAATATTGAGGGCATCGCTTTGTTTTGATTTTTCACTGAAACTGAATAATACCAACTTGAAATCAAATTTCTCATTTAAAATATCGCTTTTCTTTTGAAAATTTTAATGACGAAAAAGTGATGGTCATTATTGCCGACAGACAGACACGAATATAGATATTTGCGGAGCTGAACGTAGTAAATACAAAAAAGTGGGACAACCAGTGAACCTCTGAAATAGTCATGGTCTGCGCGATTAGCATACTAATTGGAGCTATGCGGCAAGAGACTTCGATATAAAGCGATGTTTAGGATGCAAGAAAAAAAAAACAAGTTATAGCGGAATGTGATCAATATCGCATGTATCATTAATTTATGAAAATGTTAATAAAATTTTCTCTTACTACATGTTTAATCGACGATAGACTGTAACATGATTGGATCCACCATCTTGAATTTCTTGCCTAATTTCTTACTCAATTATAATACATTTTTTAAAAGATGAATCCAAATTCATATCAGAGCTGCTTGTATTCATGTACAGCGTCGACTTTTAACTGAGCAAAATTGCATAAAGACGTTTTGGTCAATTTTAAACCGACCGACACGAAACTTTTTTTTTCATAAACTGACTATTATAAACACTAAACTCAGGTTCTTATGTAATACTATATATATATATAATTATTATATGATGATACGCGCTTAATTTATTTACTCCTGTTTTAATAGTAAGTACAGTATATTCGACAAAGTAAAACTAGCAGTTAATCTCGAAAATGACCCTCAATCTGTTGTGAACTGGGAAAAGAAATGGCCTGTAAATTTTAACGCCTCCAAAACGAAACTACTATCTTTTAGATATCTTCAGGACGCGGACGATCATGACTCTCCACAATTTCGTGTCCTTTGTAGCTCTTTGTAAATTTGTCTCTTTGCTATCGCTCCCAATCCCCGCTCTGCCATCCAGTCAAATCGTTAGGTAGGTTATGCACTGCTTTCCTTTGTTCTTCTTGTCTTTAATATGTCCTGTGTCAAATATTCTAAGCCCTCTTTCTTCATTATGCGCCCGAGAAATTTCAACTGTCTCTTTTTGATGTTAAGTATAAGTGTCCTTTTTGTTTTCATTTTCTCTAAAACTTCGTCATTGCTCACATGTTCAGTCCATTTTATTCTCAGCATCCTTCTGTAGAATCACATTTTTATTGCCTGAAGTCACTTCTTCTGTGCTGAGATTGTGCAGCATTCTCTGCCAATATAGAAGGAGCGATATTAAATGACAGTTAAGTATTCTTTGTTTCTAATGAGATTTTCCTGTTTCTTTACAAATTACTTTTGAAAGGCACCTTTCGATGTCCCAATGTTTCTTCAGATTTTGGTGTCACATTTTCTCTTAAAACACTTCCTAGATATTTGAATTTTTGTACTTGCTTGATTTTGGTATCTCCAGTTTGTAATTTGTATGTTGGGATCTTCTTTTTGCTGATAATCATACATTCTGTTTTACAATTGATGGTTAGTCCTTTCTTCTCACCTTCCTTTACTCCATTCTGTAAGAGTTCATTTATTTTGCTTTCTGTGTCTGCTATCAACACTGTATCATCTACATATATAATGCCGTTAAGATTGTGTCCGTCAATAATGAATCCTAGTAGGAATTCTAATTCTCTCAGAATCACCTCACTAGAAACGTTGAATAAATCCTTGTCTTACACCCCTTTTTATTTTGGTATATTTACTGAATTCATTTTCTCTCCGTTTGTAGACGGTTTTCTTCTAGTATAATTTGTAGATTATTCTAATATCCTTCCCAAATATATCAAACTTACCTTGATTTTTACTGTACTATTGTAGTATTTGTTGTAGTTTGCTTTGCATGTTATTTTTTCAAATAAATCTTTTTTGTATTTGGTCATTTTCGTTTATTTGTTATCTTATAATTTTAAATTGTGTCTTTTGAAATGCTTGTATATAAATTAATGTTTAAATAATCATATTTCGTATATTTTTGCATAAACGAAATTCTAAATAATAATACCTTACACCTTATGATATTTGACAAAAGATTGTGGCGTGCGTTTTACCAAAATTTGACGACTCTGGGACAATTAGCTTTATAATAATTATCATTTTATTGATTTACATATAATGTTGGAACGCACTGTAAGCATTGAAATTTATGTCAACTTGAAAGCGGCGCAATACAGATTAATGAAATATTGATTATGACAGAAGTTACAACAGAATTAGCAAGGCAACATTTGATTAAAAAATACAGCTTCAGCGATGACCAGCAGACATCTTGAGGTTGAAGGCCTAAATTGCATAACTATTGTAACCTAGGAAAAGGTTAATGAATAAGAATAACCAAAATGAAGGTTGGAAATGGAACAATAATATTTATAACAGGAAAATCATACAAGATTTGCCAGCGGCGTGTAGTAAGTAATCAACTGCTAGTGGTGAGCTAGACTTGAATCAAGGTGAATCACAATGGAATCCAAGTGGAGATATTCACTAACCGCCCCACGTGGTCAGCTGTGGCACAAGGCCGAAGTCTAATGCGGACTGTCCTAGCACGTAAGCTCGTGCAAAAATTCCCCGTAGACCTCGTAAAAAACGTAGTCGGGTAACTGTTTACCCAGACGAGACTCTGACCTTCGACATAGCGTCGTCTGGGAATCCTCTCTGTCCGGAGGCAGAGACATTCACCAGCACACTTGGAAGTAAATTCCAAGTGGAAGATATCCACTAACCACCACACGCGGTCAGATGTGGCACAAGGCCGAGTTTTATTGTAAAGTATCCGATCCCGTAGGCTCGGACAAAAATTCACCGTAGAGCCCGTAATAAACGGGGTCGGGTAGCTGTCTCCCGGGGCGAGACTCTCCCCTTCGACATAGCCTCGTCTGGATATCCTCTCTGCCCGGAGGCAGAGAGTTTGACCAGCACACTTGAAAGTGAATTCCAAGTGGAAGACAACATACAGTATATACCACTGTATTTACAGGAATTGGGACACACCCATTATTGTCCATAGGTATGGTATAACAATAACTAATAAAGAGAAAATAAGTCAAATCTAGAAACAATAATGTCAATCATGTCGAGAAATAAATGAGATGGTAAATAACATCATAAATGAATGTAGTAAGCTGGATCAAAAGGGATATAACAACAGACACGACAGAGTAGGAAAAGTTATACATTAGGAACTGTGCAAACAAGTTGGGTTTAACCATGGAAATAAATGTTACCTGCACAAATCAAAAGCTGTTGTAGAAAAAACAAGAGATCCTCTGGGACAGAGATCCGAGCTAACCATTCCATACAATCGAGATGAGCGGATTTGATTATTGTAATGGAAATGAGGACCTACCAGATTGTAGATGTAGTAGGTCACCTGAAGAAAATGAAAGAAAACGAAAATAAAAAAATGAAAAAACACTAGAATCTTGCCGAGAAGCTGAGAAAAGTGTGAATCATCAAAGAGAAGGGTGCGTCTATAAAGTTACACTTGTAACTACCAAACTTTGAAGAAGAATTTTTTTAATGTTTAGTTCGTGGTGTTGCTGAAGTGTGCAATGATAATGAAAAAGGTGCCGACAATTTGAGGAGACTTGCAGTCATTTGATTTCCAGCGACGGCTATCAGATACCTTTGATGTAAACTCTTCGAAAGCATTAAAACTACTACCAATAATAATAATCTATTATAATTCTGCTTGTCCCTCCTTCCCTTCGTTAGTTAGTTACTTAGTTCGCACGACCGTTACGCGCTGCCAGTACCTCATAAATAAGTGACTATTCAGTTTTAACCGTGTTAAAACGTGGAACTGACATATCAGAGACACTAATTGGTTTCAGTGAATAAATGAAAAAAAGAGAGAAAAAGGAAGATAAAAGTGTTTAACGTCTGTTTCAGTGAAATGGAAAAGTTGACAATTTCAATTCTTTTCATTTGTACATCTTTACTTATAAATAAACTTATTAATAAAATATTAGCACGATAGGTTGTTGGCTAATAATAATATGGCTATGTAAAAAATACCTTAACATAGAAACTTGATTGCTCTTAATAGAGATCCTAACTAACGCTGGACTACATCCTCTGTGTGTGTGCGAGAGAGAGAGAGAGAGAGAGAGAATGAATGTGTAGGTATTTATCCGCGCGCCGACGTCTCAACAGAGGGGTGCAGAATTAATTTCCACTTAACCTACTGCGACGCGAATGAGTCCGAACTTTTATTGTCGATAACTCCAAAACTGTAGATCTTATCAAAATGTCTTTCTTATTTTCAAATTAAGCATGTATATTTACACCTAAATGGAACTATTCGGGAAATTTTTATTAGAAACTGAGCGCGGGGCTTGAACAGCAAATTACCATTTTGAGGTTCCAAATTGAAATTAGTTCTGTCACCCGCAACAGAATGTGTCACAAGATCGAAATTTTAATGTGGGATATCGGCAAAGCCGCAGAAAAATTGCTCAAGGACCCCTTCGACACTTCCTATTTTGGAGACACCTCAGGCGTTGGGTAATGACCCCGGCCTCCTCCCTTAAGAAAGGTACTTCCACAAGGGATAGCCCCCTGGGGCTTAAGCTAATATTATTTTCAACCTCTCCGCTAACTCCTGCGCGAGAGGAGTATTCTACACCAGGTAAATATCAGAGAGAAAAAAAGAGAAATCTACTAGTATAAATATCGGTACGTTTTTATCTTTTTTAAGTAGCACGTGTTATTCAAGACATTCAGACGACTCTGTCACTAGCAAAATACCAGAAAATATAGAAAAAAATTAAATTGATCCATGGGGAATTTTCCGAACGACGGAGCAGCTATCTTACATGATTACAATAAGTTATGGAGTTTGCCAGATCTTTACGGAAAACCTGAACATTTATCGCGTTGCTGCGAAGTTTGTCCTTCGACTGAAATCACTGGGCACGTTCCCAAAAGGACTATTTCGAAATGAATGGTGGCCAAATTTAAATGATATCTGAAATATATTACTGATTAGAGTAATGGTGTATTTTTAGACCTCGTCCGAAACTTTCCAATATCACCTTGTATGATTCGAATTATAGTTTTATTACCAAAAATGCTTCGGCCGATATACTTTTTACTCTTTCTGTATTATCCAAAGTTTTGAAATTAAATGCTTTCATTATGCTATATACAATTCGAATTTTGTTTATTAATTATTGTCAAGTATCCATCGTACTGTCGTCTTCAAGTCCACGAGAGAAACTGCCATAATGTAGTAATTAGCGTTTTGATCTCATTGTAGAAAATTTGTTTGGTATTAGATAGTTCTCTAAACATATGAGCCGAACTTAACCAAAAAAATTTCCATTAAAAACAAAAATCAATTACTTTTTCTTTTCTCCTATTGGTATTCTTTAAGTCTTTGCTTCTTATATATAACAGAAGAAATTGCATATCAAGTTATAGGTGGTAAACTAACGTATAATGAATTCGATCTTCACTGAGAACTCTATTATTGTGACCTTAGGCCAGACTAAACTAAACCGAGTAAATATCTATCTCAGATGTTTTCAATCGAAAATGCCAATTAAATATGCCATTATAGCTTTTTATTCTTATTCTACTCCAGATTCCATCTTAACCACTCATCATTTAAGTCAATGGTTAACCAGTAATGTAATAGCTTAACCAGGCGATAAAATAGTAGAAAGTTAGTTGTATAAATGTAGGTGGTTAGTAATATGTCTTTACATTTTTTAAGTACAAACTATTCAGCCAAGCACAAACATTCTCCAATAAACAAGACACACTGTTTGTGTAAGATATGAACTTTAACTTTTTTTTTTGACCCTTTAAAACAAAATAGACACACATTCTGATACTCCCAACTTGGAATACAAAACAGTTTTAGAAACAGGTGTCAGCGCGCCCGTCACTTAATGCATAAAGAAACTATATTGTTTGCACAGCCAGCAGACATGTTTGCCATGATTTCACTTGTTGGACGACCTATTGTGCTTAATGGCCTTGAGAAAACACGACAGACAATTGTCGCTATGTTAGTGATCATCGTATATATCATTCAATAACTTTTTATTTATTTTAACAGGAATTTTATCAAATACTTTTTTTTTCGCGCGTTAGGATTGGAAGTTACCGAATGTGAGGTACATCTAAGAATGGACAGAGTAAAATGGAATAAACATAAGAAAGATGAGAATTCTAGTCTGACTCCATGTTAGAATTTCTTATCAAAATATTTAGTTATCATGAGAAAAGTTGATCTTGACAGTATTTTTCTGCTCCCACATTTGATGCAAAATGTGATACAGAGAATTTTGTACAATGACTCTTTGCAAAAATACATGGACAGTTCGGCCAGGCTGTAGACATCAGGGAATATCTTGATACTTTTCCTCAAAGTCTCTAAGCTAAAATTTTCTATTGGTTTCGTGGTCTGAATGTTTAGAAATGATTACATTGACAGAAATATTTCTGGTCACAGATTGTAATTTCAGTTGATGTTGGTGTGTATTTGAAGCCAGCTCTGAATGATGAAATACTGATTCTAGTAGAAATGAAGCAAAACGATGTATGCAAGAAATCTTTGTTCAATGCGAGTGCCTTCATTTTTGTTCTCATTAAGTTCTTCATTACAAATAATTATTTTCATTTTTCATGATAATTAAGCGTCTAAACGACTTTTATTCCAAGCAATTATCTGTATTTATATACCTATTAAACTTGAAAATCTTTATTCAGAAGAATTATCTTTATTCCTACTAATGTTCGAGGCTCTCTTTATTCAAAAAATTATGTTCACTCACTCACACACACACACATATATATATATATATATATATATATATATATATATATATATATATACAAAAAGGCGATATCTAAGGTTTAAAAAGAATTTTAAAAATGAAACATATTTTTGGAAGCTTTTATTTTAGTCTTAAATCCAAGCTAATAGAATAAGTTTAATATTTTCAATAGGCAAAATACTTTGCTGTATTTCAAACCGAATTTACAGTGTGATTTTTTATGAGGTGTTGATATATTTATCAACAGCCTGGTGAGTTTGGTAGATTCATTTAAAAAGGAGATAATTAGAAAAAATTACTTGATGAATACAACGTAAACACCATTTTTAATTCAACCCAGTAACTTCAAAAATTTTAAATATTTCAAGCATTCTAATATTTTATTTAATTTTAGGTACTTTGGTTTTATAGTCTTACTTACGAAGATTTGTTGAGGAAATGTTGGAAAATTACCAATGAATTTTAGATTTACTATAGTTACTGCTCTTATTTCTTAATAATGCCGTGTCTGGACGTCTGTGTTTACAAAAACCGGCATGTTTATAAGCACAAAAAAAATCAATTTTTTTTTTAAATAGTGGAGTTCGCTGCATTAGAGTAAGCTTTGTTATTTATTATTAGTAAATACAGTTTTTATTTAATAACACTATCACCGCTACAAATTAAAGGAAACACTGGACAGCTCCTGCAGAACGATATTTTGCAATATACCTCGATAGATAGTAGTACTCCATTTTCGGTCCCGATCTATCTCTTGTAAAGGTAGAGGATAGCTGGAGGTCCGGTACTTACTGGAGCGGTACAGGGTACAGGCCATTTTTTCAGTATCTTTAGTGATGGATCGTATGTACGAGTTCCACTTAAGGTCTGGGGTGAGTTTAAGTCCCAATAGGTACTGAAGGCATGGGGCGATGGCCGTGTGTTACCTCGGGTAACACACGACCATCGCGGTTGGCGAGAGTTCTGGATCCGATCAGCGATGATAGATTGTCACTAGTTTGGTTTTCGGACCATTGCATGTAACCAGCCAGTTTCCCCCACACATACTGAAAAGTCACAGCTAGGTCAAAGAAGAGATCAGCTGCCAAGCTCTCGTCATCTATATGCCGTTGTATCATCAACATAGATACTTACAAATGATCGGTGTATACTATTAGGCAGATCATTTATGTAAAGTAGAGAGTTCGACCAAAAAGCGAACCTTGGGGACGTCTGCATTGAACGTTAAGGTCTCAAAGACTAGCCGTTAAAACTACCTTCAGGAAGGACTTTATAATTCAAATGACTCTGCCAGCGATTCCATAGCTAGAGAGATCGTGCAGTAATCTTTTATATCACACCTTGTCAAAGGTCTTTGAAATATTTAATGCGATCATCTTTGAAATGTATTTGTTGTCTTCAAGCAGTGGTTAAATAATTTCGCTAAGTTCGGGTAGAACTCAGGGTTGATATTCATAAGAACAGCCACTGGGATTTTGTCTGGACCAGTGACCGTCTTAGGGTCAAAACATTTGATAAGTCTTGTGCTCAGTGAGGCGGAGGATGTCGGGATGGCCTTTGTCATCAAAAGTTAAGTTAGAGGCAACAAAAGCTTCGCATTATCTGTCGAGGATGAGATGACCTCTGAGTCATTTATAATAGTGGGCACTGACGTTTTGCCTCTATTCTGTATTTGGATGGAAATCTTCCAGGACTCCCGGGATACAATTTGATTGTTGTCAACCTTGGCCTAGACTGTTCCAGCTTAGCTACACTTTGCATTTCTTAGAACTCTCTTGCAATGATTCTACAGTTCTGACTGTAGCAAGTGTCCAACTGCATCGCTCCTCGTGATATATATAGTAGCAGTGGTTACGGTGAGCTATGGCTGCAGCAGATTCAGGAGTGAACCAAGACCTGCAGTATGGTTTTTGCTGGAATTATTTTCTGAGATATAAAACTATCCATTCCAGAAATGATCCATTCTGAGACGAGGGCAGTAGTATCGGATGTAATATGTTTGAAGATTTGGGAGACAGTATATATTTTATTCATAAAAGCGATTAAAAGTTTTTCCAATAAAATAAGCCTTAGTTTTGTTGCATTTTTATGATTCAGTGCAGATTTTACTGTAACTGGTAATCTTATTTGACCACAAAATTATCATATAAGTTCTCCGACGACTTGTCCTTATAATTAATATAAACATTAAGCTCTACAAAAAGAATTTTTCAAAATTTCATAAAATTAAATAGGTGGGAGGGTGTCGGAGTTAGCTCCTCCTCATTTCCTTAATCCTTCAACAGGGGTCTCTCTCCCACGAGTATAAATACTGGCTGACTCTTCTCTCTTCCTCTTTTCCGACTTAGGCCTCGGGCGGCCATCTCGCGTGGAGATGAGGTAAAATCTCTTTTCGACTCAAGCCTGGAGGCGAGGTAAAACTTTCTCTTTTTCACTTAGGCCAATATGTGACATCTCACAGATACAGCGTTTCCCATATTCTGGGAACACGCTAAAAACAATACACGTACGTACGGACACTCAACACAACACACACACATAACTTCTCCATACAAACAATATTTAAACTGTTCATGTCTTTGTTTAACTTGTTTTGCTATTAATATATATTTGTTTACCCATGTATATCGGTCTTGTTTGTTTTCTTTATCTTCTTTGGACTTAATTATAGTCCAACATTCCTATGTAGCTGGACCGACTAGTGGGAAATCTTAACCCAGAGATATCTCCTCACATTTTCACACAACGGTCCTCTACATAATGGTGACTTACCGACGTGA
Source organism: Acanthosepion esculentum (assembly GCA_964036315.1). NCBI lineage: Eukaryota > Metazoa > Mollusca > Cephalopoda > Sepiida > Sepiidae > Acanthosepion > Acanthosepion esculentum. The sequence continues at coordinate 49,543,501 of OZ038480.1, forward strand.
TTTCAACTCCTGCTAACACACACAAGACGATATATATGTACAAACAAATTCTTATACAGCCCTTCCAAATGAGAGCCAGTCAAAACAACATAATATTGGAAACTTCTTTTCTATCCTACGCACGCCGTACTCTATTAACGAAAGAACTTTTAATTCACTACAACATGTCTACAAAACAACTTTCTCCTTCACAGCAAATGGAATTTATCCTATTACACGTGGAAACTGCAATTACTACTATGAGCGAGCCTTACAACTCTTTTTCCGCACTGGTCTATATTTGCTTGACCTTTTCTTTCTCTCGGCGACTTTTGACCTCAATTTCACCCGGTTTACCAAACGGAGAACGCAACGCCAGTTTTAACTAAATTCAACTTTCTTCTGAACTGAAATAGATAAAGTGTGAAACACATCTCAAACAAAGGCGACTCACTGTCCTTTCTCATCCTGCAACGATGCGACTCGAATGACCTAAGAATTTGCGAGAACGATATTCCATCGTTAATAATAGCAAATTCTCTCAAACATGCATCCCAATTCGACACACGGTAGAAATTCGACATCAGCTCAACTTCACCACAACGTTACTTAAATCTTGGGCGCCAATTTTATCCAGCAAACCAAACAAACTTCGTCTTCCAAACAAACTACGACCATGCCAGCAAACCAAACAAACAACCTCATCTTTCAAGCAAAACTACGACCAGGCCAGCAAACAGGTTGACGAAAGAGGGGGTATTGTCGGAGTTAGCTCCTCCTCATTTCCTTAATCCTTCAACAGAGGTCTCTCTCCCACGAGTATAAATACTGGCTGGCCCTTCTCTCTTCCTCTTTTCCGACTTAGGCCTCAGGCGGCCATTTCGCGTGGAGATGAGGTAAAATCTCTTTTCGACTCAGGAGCGGAGGCGAGGTAAAACTTTCTCTTTTTCACTTAGGCCAATATGTGACATCTCACAGATACAGCGTTTCCCATATTCTGGGAACACGCTAAAGACAATACACGTACGTACGGACACTCAACACAACACACACACATAACTTCTCCATACAAACACTATGTAACTTTTCATGTCTTCGTGTATTAATATATTTGTTTACCCATGTATATCGGTCTTGTTTGTTTTCTTTATCTTCTTTGGACTTAATGAATGTCCGACACGCTGATGTAACTGGACCGGGCAGCAGGAAATTATAACCCAGAGATATCTCTTCACATCTTCTCCCCCACGGTCCGCTACAAGGGATTAAAAGATGTAAAAAATATTTTCCCAAGAGTTTCTAAAAAAGAAACATTTAAAAAATAATTTAATTCAAAGTTTCATTAAAATCCGACAATTATCTGAATTTTACAAGAATCTCCAAATCAATGTGTTTTTACAGCAAAAAGACGCTAAAATTTTCCGTCTTAATTTATGGTCCTACGTTTGATACCCGAAAAACAAAATTATTAACTAAAATTTCCAAGGTTCTAGAAAGTGTTAAAAAAGAATTTTTTCATAAAAAAATCCATTGATCTTTCCTCTTAATAATAACACAAAGAATCTGATGATAAAACTTAGTTTTTGTTAACTTTGGGGCATTTTTTCACCATGCATTTTCATTTTGTAGCGAATCTTTGGAGGTACCTATATATATATATATATATATATATATATATATATATATATATATATATACAATATGTGTGTGTTTGCGTGTGCGCTGGCACAATAAGGATTCCGTTAAAATATCTTATTAAATTTAACTAACAAGATCTGTTTTATTTTTCTATTATATCTTTCCAACTTTCGAATACGTTGTTGCACATCCGGAAATATTCACTTTTTTTTCTTTTTTTCTCTCAAATATTTTCAACTGCATCATTATTATTAACAACTAAATACTCTCAGTATTGTAGGCAGAAGCTTTGGTAACTACATCCTGGTATTTTTGGAACATTACATTTCAAATTTAAATATACGCGAGTCGGCTAATTGACATCATGTGTAGAACTTACACTGAATTACGAAGATCTCTTAATATCGAGCGCTATAATTACAGACGACAGTTTACTTTAAATAATTGATCTCTCGGTTAGATTTTTATCAAAATACAATCTGTGTGTGTGTGTGTGTGTGTGTGTGTGAGTGAGAGAAAGAGAGAGATATTAAACGAAAACGCAATTCACTTATCGAAAAGTCAATGTCTATGACTTTGCTTACAATGCTCCCAATTGATATATAACAGGGATGTCTGAGGCCGTACCCTCTTCATGATTCTTGGCAATTTCACCTTAAATATGAAGCTGATTAACTGGAAACACGACTGCGTCAATTGGGAACTCTATCATTGTTGACGTTGATAACGTTTTGATTCTTACGCACCTTCAGCGCGCGAACGGCCAAGTCCAAGCACATCATGACATTACGGTTTACTTTTTTTACGTTATATAAAAGAGAGACTTCGAGTCGAGCCTTTGTTACGGGGAGTGGTTCTTTTCAAGTTGACCTCATCCTTTATCCTCGTCAAGATGAACAATTCAAACTTAAAAGAACATCGAGATAATTGGGGAGTAGCGGGCGTCTTTAAATGTATAGAAAGAAATCATAACCTCTTCATTTTTATGTTCGTAAAAGGTTTGTTTATTCTAGATTTGTCCTACGCGACCCAAAATCGTTGTGTATGTATCTACATCTTTACTTGAATTACTTATTTTATTATATCTTTTGCCTCGTTCTTTATTTTTAAGTTTGTTTGTACTCTAAGGCGTTTTCAATAGCAAGGTTAAAAATTTCACTCCAAGTGGCATTGCGAAGAAAGTCGCGAAATAAATCTCAATCGGTACGCTGTTAACAGAAAGAAGTCTTGTAAACAGGAGGTTCGTATCTAATAAAGGGGTCAAACGAACAGACATTATAGGACAGAGTTGCTATGCTCGACAAATGCTTGGAGTGGAAGTAAGGAACAGATCGAGTAAAAAAGCATTAGTAGGGAAATCTATTATTTGACTGGGAGACTAAGCAGTTGAAAAATTGAAAGTTTGAATACTCGCAACATCAGTAATATTAGAATGATTAAGACAATTGAAATCATGAGCATTCAAATCACCAAACACAAAGGAGAATGTTTCAAGAGAAAAATTCTACATCACAAAAATTGGTACGAATCCTACGAATTTTGAAAAAGGAAAGGTTAAGAGGGTAGGGGATTTGTTACTTACTGTTTTACTCTTATTTATTTAATTATAACCTTTATGAGATTATTTTAATTTTTAAAAGGCTAAATTAATTATCGCAGTCCATCGTTTAAGGTAATACAAACCGGTCAAAAGCTGGATAAGATAATATGGCTTCAGGCTTCCCCACCGGAAGTACATACAGGGACACCTATCGATGCGCGACACGGTACTGCAAATACCCCGATATTATGAAACTGTTGACCAGATGAGCCTACCTAAGTGCTACCAAAGAGTTCAGGCTCCTTGTTATCAGTCGGGATGCAGCAACCAGAAAAACTGCCAACCCGGTACCCTCAATATGAAGAGTCGCAGCCACTGATCAGTCAGATCAATACTAAAGCTAACCTCCCATCCCAGTGCAAGAACTCGAAATCTCGGGTTACTCGCTCATAATAGTAAAGCATGACCATCAAAATAGTCACGTCCACGGACTTGTTTCTTATATTAAGGACGAGCTCCCGTGTGGCAGAGACACCAAAAAACGAAGACTCCCGTATATATGCTTCCTCAGGATGATGCAATTGTAGTGTTCGACCGAATAGCTGAGACGATTGATAAGTATCCCTCAGCTAGCTTTGATATTTGGGGATACTTCAATATTCAACACAAGGAGTGGTTGGTCCACTCGAGCAAAACCGATGACGAAGACAGACACTGCCGAAACTTCTTCGTCGCCTAACACGGATCATAACTCACTCATGTTCTTGGTGTAACAGGACATTAGGCGAACTTCTTTCACCTCTTTCTTGTATCCATCCCTGAAAAGAGCTTCGCTGAATTTTTATCCCCAACTGGGATCTTCAGATCATTCACTAGTCAGTGTCAAAGTTTATGCCAAACCAAAGGCATGTCCGATTGTGCTGTTCCATAGAACGATTTTTCGGTACACAAAAGCTGACTGGGACAGCTTCAGGTCTTACATGGCGGCAACTCCTCTTGCATCCTTTTTCAAATATACTGCCTCCAAAACTGCTGCCCCCATCTCTTACTAAGCACTGAGTTACTGAGTGTAAAAAATCTCGCTGCTTCTTGCTTTCTGGCTTGTTGGAAATCCTCTTTTGTAATTCCTATTTTTAAGAACTCTGACGAACTATCTGATCTTTCTAACTTTTCTAACTATCGATCTATTTGTCTTCTACTTCTTTTTGGCAAAGTTCTAGATGTTCTAATCAACTCCGAATTGGGTAAGCATTTCACCTTGAAGGGCCAAACAATATGATTTTCGCTTCTCTATGTCAACTGCTGATGTGTTAACGGTTATTGCTGAAAGAGTCTCTCAGACTTTAGCATATCAGCATAGTGTAATGAAAAAGGCCACAAACTTAATAAAAATAAAGTTTTATCGTCAAAATGTTTATGTTATTATTAAAATGAAAGACCAAAGTATTTTTTAGTATTTTTAAAAGTTTTAATCCTTTCTAACACGTTTGAAATTTTGGTTAAAATCTTGTTTTGTTTACGTTATCGGGGTGGCATAATAATTACATTGACATTTTTCCGTTGAAAACACATTGATTTGGAAATTCTTGTAAAAATCAAATAATAGCCCGATTTTAATTAAATTTTCATGATTTATTCACAAATGAATGTAATTATTTTGGAAATTTTTTTTTTTTTTTTTAGAAAATTTTGGTAAAAAATATATTTTTTTATATTTGTTACCACCCACTTACTTAACTTCATGAAATTTCGCAAAAAAACATTCTATTTTCTGAATTTTTTTATTCGTTAAAAGGAGAATGTAAATCGCCTAAGTTTTTTTCAAACTTGCACTATCCTAACTTAAAATCTGCTCTGAATTGAAAAATAATGAATGCAATAAAACTATGACATAATTTAATTAGAAAAGCTTTTAATTGCTTTTGTAAATAAGTTATATCAAGGACACTATTGTCTGAAGAAATAAAATTTTTTCGATGAATAATGAATTTTTACAAGATTTTTTTTTCATTTTTTTCAAATTTTAATTATAATAATTTATAATAGTTTAAAATCGTGTAAAATTCTGTATTGAGCTATTTCCTAGATGTGATACAGTAATTAAGTGGGAACGAAATTTACGAATCCAAAATTGAATATATTAATAAACGTAATTACACTATTCTATTTTTTAAATTATTTTTTATTTTTTTACTTAATTTGTTCCTTTTTTTCATCTATGAAAGGCTAAACATGGTATTATTATGAAAAGGTCACGTGATCTAAGAGTTTTGTCTGTTTACAGAGAAATTAATTTAAGAAAATTTTAGTGTATTTTAAATTTTTTTTATTTTTGCATAAATTATGTTCGAAAGGTAAAAGTCAATAAATTATTAGATAATTGCTGAAAATATGTTAATTTGTAAAAATTACTTGGTAGTTAAAAACCAAAAAGAAAAATGCGTTCACTTATATTTCGTAAATTTTATGTCAATTCTAGCCAGCCATACTAGCTGTCATAGCTTCGTCACTCAATCGTCCATCAATCATCGCTTCAGATAAACGCAGCCGATGAATAACAAATGGTTGTGCATTATTTTTTTATGCTATAATATTTATTTCAAATCAGATTAATTTAACTTTAAATTTTCTAAATTTACTCAAATAACGTGTCAGATGTGTGTGTGTGTGTATATATATATATATATATATATATATATATATATATATATATATATATATATATATATTGGAAGAGTTTTAAAATCGATAAATTTGTTTTGTTTACAAATTTCTTAAAATTAAGAAATCGAAATTAAATGTATATAAAATTCCAATGTATATAATTTCTATCTAAAATACAGCAGAATATTTGACTTACTGGAAATAATAGATTTAATCCTTTAGCTTTCAATTAAAGCTGAAATTAAATCTTCAAGAATGCTTTTTCATTTTTTTAAATTCATCCTAAACCTTAGTTATCGAAAATTTATGCCGAAAATGTGCATATCTAGCTACTCTACTTCTTTTCAGTGCGGTACAATAGTTTTGTTTTTGTTTATTACCTTTGAAAACATGTATGTGAAACAAGTATGCCTTCTATTTTGTATGAGTTTCAACTGAGACACAATGCAGCTGACGTAGAAACTTCAAATTGCTATTTGAACAATCCAAATGCAACTTCACAATTGCTGTTCTGATGATATTATTCAAATCAAAACTCAAAGAAGACTCCCAAAAACCAACTGAAAAAAACATGTGCTCATCAAAACCAATTTGCTAAAATAACAAATAATTTCTGAAAGTAGTAATTACTCGAGATTAAAATAGTTTTTTAATGAGAAAAGTAAATGTATATTTTCATTAAAAGAATCTGTAATATTCTGCTTGTTCGAATATACAACCATACGTTTTCCACCTATGATCAGAGTGTAGTATCTGTTCGACTCCCGGGATTTACCTTTAAATAAAATAAGCACGTGCTTTGGCTATCGAAAGTGAAATGGTCAACATTGTTGGTCGTATGAGGTTATTATGCCCTGTAGTGAACAGATATTTGTGATAAAAACTTACCAGACTTGTAAAATAACATAACGAAAGTTACTTAACTCATTTCGTTCGTTACTATTTTTTATCAGAATCTTAAACCAAGAAAACAGCGCTCCTTTTTCCTTTATTCTAAAGGATAGGTTTACCAATGTTGTAACCTAGAAAAGGTTACTGAATAAGAATGACCAAAACGAAGGTTGGAAGTGGAACGGTAATCTTTATAACATCAACAACATACAAGATTCACCAGCGGTGTGTAGTAAGCAATTCACTGCTAGGGGTGAACTAGTGGTGAATCCCCCCCCCAGACAGTATATTCCACTGTATTTATGAGGATTGGTATATACCCATTATAGTCCATAGGTACGGTATAACAACCAGTGAAAAACTGATTTATTTTATACTCATTCAAGATTGTTCCTGAATATCCGAAATTGTCTCAGTTCATATTGTTTGATTTTTTCATGATAGCATAGCCCTGATAATGTAACGAAAAAGATTGACTTCAGCATCTTATACTCATGGATTAGATAGTTTCTGACAGATATTAGAGCATACAACTCCTACTTTGAATCAGATCACAGATTACTTCTAAATAAACTGACGGCACCAGCCAACAAAGTAGCTCGCTTTAGCACCACATAAACCAATAATAACATCCAAGCCTTTAAAAATGAAAGGGTACATTTAGAGTTTAGTAATAAACTAGAGTCCAAATTGATGCCAGTAAATCTTGATCAAAACATAAAGGAATCTAATAATGTTATCATATTATCATAGATGAAGCACGTGAGAGCATCCCAAGAAGACCTAGAAGGAAAAATATACTCATGAGACGACAAACTTGAGTTGAAAAATTGTTACACAAAACAAACAGAAGAAGAAAAAATAGAAGGCAAAATACCAGACGATTAACAAGGAAAATAAAAAAAAATAGCTAATTCTTTGAGAAACCAGTATCTTCGTAAAATTAGAAATTAAATTAATGAAGCCAAACAGCGCAATCTATTAAAATGTGGAGAAAGGCAAAAAAAAAAAAAAAAGACGATAATATCATACAATCAAAACCCCACAGAAATAAATATCCTGATTTCAAAAACCACTTTGAATCATATTGTAACCCTGACCAAACTAAACGTAAGATGCCCGCAGAAATAAAACATATACCAATATCCGACTATTACAAAGTCCGCCTCCAAATATAAACAATCATGAACCTACTGATAAAGAAAATAAGAAAGCTATTAAAAAACTGCAGAATAATAAAGCATCACTCAACATTGAGACTAGACTTTTGAAAATAGCTTACTTTCTCCCTGAATTCAATAACAAGTTCCTCTATTTTATGAAAGAAGTATGGAGTGAGAAATACATCCCCAAAAAGTGGGGTTTATCACGTAATAATGCATTATGAAAACATAAATGTAGCCCTCACACATACAGACATATCTTAATTGGATCCATCATGATGAAAGTATTAATGAATATTATATTAACTAAGCTCTCATCGTTTTATGAAAGTCAACTCCTCACGACCTAGTTTGGTTTTCGTTCTGATGAGGGATGCAATGATGGCTTATATGTCATCAAACAACTCCAGGAAATTGCTAAATTCTCTAATAGGAAACTGCATACATGCTGTGTCGACCTCATAGCAGCATATGACCACATCATTCCTCTTCCTCTTCTCATCCATTAGAAATCGCCTTCCAAGATCCGAATCCACTGAATGCATCGATCTAGTAGAGGAACTGTATCGATCTACAAAATTGTACATATCTGGCTAAAACCTCAATACAAAAACATGTCAGACCTCGTCAGAAATACAAGGCGGAAATGAGAGCCCCAGCTTTTTTAATCGATTCCTTGTCTATGCCCTACGTATTTACAAACACAGATATGATGAGATGGGCAATGATCATTCATGCATTCCGCATACCAAACGACTCTACCAATAGAAGATAACAATCCTGCTTTCCTTTCCGAGGCCAATGTACTGATGATGAGATGGAGGTTATGCTGATAACATAGGTATTCATAGCCGGTGTAAGAATGATTATGAATAGAAAAACAGCATCATCTATCAAATATTCAAAGAAATGCGACTGAAGACAAATCTTTCCAAAACAGAAAATATGATCTTGGGTTGGAATGAAAGCAGTGATGACACATACCATGAAACCATCATAAAATCTCAGCACGTGTGGAATTAGTAAATACTAAACACTTCAGATATATCAGCGTATGGATAAAAAAAATGGAAACATAGAATAGGCTGTGCCAGAAATAGTTCCACCCAACAAGCAAATTGCTACGAAACGAAAACATCAACCTGAAAACTCAAGTCATGTTCTTAAATAGCCTCGTCAGATCAAGACATTCATATGAATGGCGTCAAACCCGTTCAGAAATATCTAAACTGTCATCTGTATATAAACGCAATTGAAATAAAAGGCTTTGAGCGAGTAAAGCCTGGGGTCTTGGTAAAGATCATCCTTCTTTGAACATTGTAAACTGGAGATACAGAATCACAAACCAAGAACTGTACCAAATAACAGAAACCACATCACTTGACTACTTACCAACAGAAATAACAACTAAAATGGATAGTACATCCAACTCGAAATAGAAGGTTAGGGAGGAACCTCCTATCAATACTGGAAAGAGCGATAACAGCTACTGGACTTGAGAAATTTGTTTTCCCAAACAAGTATTTTAAAAGAAATATTTTATAAATTTCCACTGAAAACAGTACTGGCTGCTCGGTCAATGAATGCCAAATGTTTCCTTGTAGGGACACGGCTAATATTATCATTGCCATTCTCTCGCTTCTCAGACCACACACTGGTCCTTGCAGCATCAACAAAATATGTCTATTTTAACTTCTGATATAATGTCTATTGTGCGAAATAACGAATAATATTCTGATTTTCTCGTTAATTAAATTATAATTACAAAAAAGGGCCAGATACTTAATTCTATGACAATATTAAAATCAGTAACTATGAACTTATTTATTATCAGGAAGGGGCTAAAAAAGTCACAAATTGTTAGACTGTTTTTATGACTTCAATCCGGTATCTGCCCAAGAGATGCTACGGTGATGATCTCAGATTATATGATCACAAACAATTTCTGATGTTAAAGACAGGATATGGCTCACTGCCTTCGAGATGCTATGAACAAAGTATAATACTCCAACAGATTCTTTTCTCGCACTTTCCACCTTGCTTCCCTGATAACTACTATCTTCAAAAATATAAATGCAATATCAATCGCCATCTTCTGTCTTTCTGAATACCGTTCATCTTTTGTCCTTTCTTCAATTTTCCCTATTCTCAATCTTTTCTTTCACTTTCACTGTCTGTAACCTCCTGCGCAGTAGTTGCATTTCCGCCTTGCTTGGGGTGAAATGATTAAAAAAAAAATAATATAACTCATCTCCGAGATGATGACCAACGAACCAAGGTAACCTGCTTCATGTTATTTGAAAAGAAAATGAACACTGCACAGTAACTATTATTTGTACACTTAGAATAGTCTAACGGGTGTTGACAAAAAACTATTTTCTCATATCTCAGCTTCTTTTCATTCACTTTGTCCATATCATTTAATTTCTCCCTTATCCCTCCCAAGTTTCGTTTAACTATCCATGTCTTTATTAAAAACAAGAATTAATTTCACATTTAATGTATCGCAATATTGACACTTTTCCATCCTTTACCTGCCTTTCAATCATTCACTCATTGTCTCTTGTCATCCAAGCTGCGAGACTGCCTCTCTGTGTCTGTCTTTCGTCTCCATTCCTTATATATATATACTTTTTCCTTTCATGTTTTTTTTGTTGCGTTTTTTCTCTATTTTTAATACTTCTTTCACGCGTTATTTTCTCCCTTCCTCCTCTTCACTTTTCCTTGACTCCTTTCTGTTTACTGGTATTGTATAGGCTTCTTATTCAGAAAGTGTAACTGATTCTAGCCCAGAAGATCAAATCGATACTATACTTTGATCTTGGGTAAAAAAGCGTAACGATAGTACTTACGAACACGCATCATCAGAAGCATAATAATAATAATAATCTATATTATAAAATAAGAGCTGACTTTGCATGCGTATATGTAATGTATATGCGTATGCCTGTGTTGCGCGTGCCTTATATGTGCTTGTGCCATTTAATGTACACACACACAATCTGACCGAGTTTGAAATAAGATACTAAAATAATACATTCCTCTCCCACTAAGTCTGAACCACCATTACATTTGGCTGAACAATAAAATCAAAGTTGTGGACAAGGAAAAAAGCGAAAGAAAAGAAAAACTTAACAGCCTATGGGATTCACTCACATTATAGCAGCAGTAATTAGCCTTGTGTTCACTGAGATAAAAACATACTTGACAGGAAATAAAACGCACAGAAATAACAGGAAAAGCATGGTAAATTGTATGTTAATTTTATACAATTTATATTTTTGTGTGTATTTTTTAGTTACAATTGTTTTATGGTACTTGTGATGAAAGGAAGAAATTAATCCATGTTATTACAAGCCATATCACAGAGAGAAGTTGGACACGTGTTGCCCATATTAAGATTCGTGGCGAAGAGATTGTATTTAACGTCTTTTGGCGGGATGACCGTATTTCCGTCAGGAACATTTTTTTTTTGCATGCTGGGAGTATTTTTATTATTTTTAATTTCTATTTATTTTATACAACGTTCTATGTTATTGTTTTATTTTCATTATTATTATTTTATATTTTGTTTATTTATAATAATAATAATGCCCCTACAAGCTTCATGTCCGTCAAACTGTCTCTTTGTTTACAAGTGAAATAATAATTTTAGTTGTGAAATAAATAACCGACATTTTTTTCTCTTATCTACGATGAGAGAGCTTTATCGATAATTATTTCACAGTTTCTATCTATTCGTAGCTATCATATATCAATATCAGTCTACACGTTCTTCATCGAGAAAATAGTCGGGGCATTTCCCCGTCTCATTCCACGAAAAAAAATTTTTAGCAAAATTTATTGTTTTATTTTTGTTTTGTGTTTTTCTTTGTGGCTCTTAATTTTTTTAAAGTTTGACTTAAATTAATTTTATCGTCATAAATAATAAAAATGAAACAAGTGGCACATGAAGAAAAAATAATTTCTCAGCGAAAAATCCGTTAATTTTTTGAACTCTAAAAACGTGAGATAATCATAAGAAAAAATAAAATTATTTTTTTGTTTTAATATTTTAGCTCTATCATTAAATTAAAAATATACATGCGTCCACGCAAACGTGCGTAGACACAATTTTAAATGAAATTGAAATGGATATCTGTTGTGTGAACAAATTTCCTTGCCTGACTCTTTCTGTATTTAAACTGAATATATTTTCTAATCAATGTAGTATTTTAAATAAACAATTTAGATGTGAAATTTAATCATCTTGCCATAAGCGAGCCAACGGGGACCGAATAAATAATAATAATAATAATCCCGTTCAGTGCCACAGATTTGCTTGTTATTAACCTGGCCTTAACTAGGAGTAAACCGTTAATTGTTAACGCACTCACTGTGCATCTCTGATCGTGAGCGGGAGTAGTGAAGGCATCGTAGCAGTGTGTCGAGATTGTAGCGGACCGTGGGGGTGAAATGTGAAGAGATATCTCTTGGTTAAGATTTCCTGCTAGCCGGTCCAGCTACATAGGAATGTCGGACTTTAATGAAGTCAAAAGAAGACAAACAACACCGATATACATGGGTAAACAAATATATATTATGGGTAAACAAATATATTAATGCACGAAGACATGAATAGTTACATAGTGTTTGTATGGAGAAGTTATGTGTGTGTGTTGTGTTGAGTGTCCCTACGTATGTGTATTGTCCTTAGCGTGTTCCCAGAATATGGGAAACGCTGTATTTGTGATATGTCACATATTGGCCTAAGTGAAAAAGAGAAAGTCTTTATCTCGCCTCCGCGCGAGGTTGCGGCCCAAGGCCTGAGTCGAAAAAGAGATTTTACCTCATCTCCACGCGAGATGGCCGCCCGAAGCCCAAGTCGGAAAAGAGAAAGAGGCGAAAGGTCAGCCAGTGTTTATACTCGTGGGAGAGAAACCCCTGTTGAAGGATTAAGGAAATGAGGAGGAGCTAACTCCGACAAGATAAAAAAAAAAAATACGTATTAAGGATGAGGCAGATAAGACAACTTTTAGATACTTGGGATCTAGATCGGAGACCGGATCGGAGTGGGTTAACGGACCTGGGGGTATTTCTAACTGTTAAAATACTGCCACCATACTGCGCACATTTGGCTGTTATGCATGTGCCTTGTATATCCTTATCAGATTGGTTGTCATGATGGGTATATTGGAATTCGTATATTTCTAACTGAGCGTCATTTTATTGTGCTGCTCTTACTCAATAATAATGTTATTATTAAAGAATAAAATGCGTATTTTTTCATAATTGCCCAAATTTTGCAATGCTTTATGAGCTTTTCATAAGGACGAATGTTTGTGTAGACAGCAGTGCCCATTAACTAGCAACGATACAGTTTTAAAAATTAAAGTCATGATGAAGTATCTAACAACTAAAGATTGACTGAAACTACTTGGAAGCTATTTTTGCCCCAAAACCATGGAGCAACATTTCTCATATGTTGAAATCGGCAAACCGCGTTCAGATGTCCGCTGAGGCTGATACGTTAACTTCGCATTCATTCCCTTGGAAAAGAAAGGTATAATTCCATCTTTTCATCATTCCCACCTATAGATAAAATAGTAAGGCGGACTGGGCTCTTTTGCCTTGAGAGGGCAACCAGGCGAGTAACATGACAACTCTGAATTTAAAACAGTAAGGCAACGAGAAACCTTTTAGTAATAATATTAAGATGCAAGAGTTGCTTCCCCTTGCATGTATAATTTGCACTTCTTTGGAACTCATGTTTCTTAAAAAACAAAAAAAAACAGTTATTAATATTTTTATTGAATAAAACGTCTTGTCATTTTGTGTGGTGCTTTCCGCTTTAAGTAACGGCTTTGGTGTGTTACTACTATTAGCAAAAACAAAATAGAAACTACTATACTACTTCTCCCAAGAACATTGTTCACTGTTTTCAAGATCTTCTGACGTGATATTCTATCATTTTTTATTGAAATTCCATTTTCAGGAATTTTTCTTTATAAATCTCTAAAATCTGTTTCATATATAATTTCATCGACGCACAATTTTAAACGTGTTCACGATGTATCCACAGTGAGATGCAACTGACAAAAATATTACCACGAGGTGTTTTCATAAAATATTCTATTCAGTATAAAATTGATTCATGAATTAGTGAAAATGTAATTGAAATCGAATAATTTCCTGATTTTGGGTTAATTTTAAAAACAATGATTAGCCGTTTTTGTTTTTTGTTTTGTTTTGTTTTGTTTTTCCTTTTCCTTTCATTTACTTTGACGGTACCTTGAACAGTTATGCCACCCCACGAAATCGCTAAAAAATGGCATAGCATGATAAAAAAATACGCCAAACTTCACGAAAACAAAATTTTAGCGTCTAAAAACTTATGTTATTATTGAGAGGAAAGATCAAAGTATTTTTTAATTATTTTTAAAAAATTTTCTTTCTTTTTCGAACATTCTAAATTTTGATTAAAAAAAACCTTGTTTCTCTTTGTATCACCGGATCTAGTAACATAACATAAAATTATAAGCACGTTTTTTTTTTGTATGACACACATTAATTTGGAAAATGTTGCAAAAATAAAAATAATTGTCGGATTTTAATGAAACTTTCAGAAACTATTCACAAATGATGGAACTTATTATAAATATGTTTTTTTTTATTAAAGTCATGGCAGAATTTTTTTTTTTCATATGTATTACCCCCCCTCCAACTAATTGTACGAAAACTCTATAATTTTAATTTTGAGGAGTTTAGTGATTATATTAGTTAAAAGCACAAGGCTTTGAGGAAACCAAATCATGTTTTTATTTTTTTTTTTGATGGACCACCTCTACCTGAAAATCATCTCCGAAATGTAACATAAAAAACTCATTAAAACAAAAATATTATTTAATTTCAAAAGCTTTTAATTGCTTTTATTTATTTTGATGAACATGGACAATATTGTCTGAAAGCAAAAATATATTTCGATAAAAAATAAGTTTTTAAAACAATTATTTGTTGTTTCTGAAATAATTTTTTTAATTTTTACATTATGTTGCTAATTCTTATAAAATTAGGGAAAAGTTTGTACAACTTTACGAATGTTGTTATTAAGTAGATATATATTTACAGATTATAAATTCCAAAGCATATTACAAACTAACGAACAGATGTATATTAAAAAATTTAATTTGTCTCAATCATGTGTCAATAATGTGTCTGCCAATGAAATCTACGGAAGACCGGAAGTATCATGCGTGCAATAAAAAAACGTCACTTATTAGCTACCTATTCAATGAAATTTATACAGTATTATTTTTGTATTATGTCAGTTATGATATTTTTCTATGAGATATTTTTAAAATTTAATAAAGTGAGCATAAAAAAGACAATGAAATTTCATAAGTGTACTTTAAATTATAGCATAATTTAATGTACATGTCTTGTTAAATTTTATCTCACTCAGCCACAGCTGATTAATTTAAAATGCTTGTTTCTGTCATTTAGGAAAATCCAACAAAATATTAGGTAAATATTCTCATTCGTCAGCAACATTAAACCCATCATAGAATGCAAAGTTCTCAATCTTATGCGTGTAATGGGGAAAAATTTTGCTTAGAACTACAAAAAATGCAAAATTTACATTTTTTTTTCTCATTTTGGCCCCTGAAAAAATTTCTTGAGTCATTTAAACTGACCAATTTTATTTTTAAATGAAAGATCATATTGTTTGCTTTCAGAAAATATCTAGTTTCATGGGGTTCACATAAATTTTCCTTGATATTTTCTTCAGATGATAAATCATTTTTTTTATTTTTACCCCAATAAAAATATGAAAATTCATTCTTTTTTCAGAGAAAATAGGCTGTGACTTTTACTATGTTTGATTATTTTTACTGAGGATATAAATTTTTTTATGATAGATCTGAATTGACTTTATTTAGTAGGGTCTATATGGGCCCTGAAACAGCAGTGCAGCACTTGTATCTTGATTAATTTCTTTTTTTTATAGTATTTATAATTTCGCCAGATAGTATCAACAAACTTATAGTGAAAGCTACAGTACTAAAAACACAAAAAAAATCCAAAAATTGGAATGCTGAAAGTTTTTTTACTTTAATTATTACAAGGTACTACTTAAGCAAGTCCAATTAAAAAAAATATGTCCATTCTGTACTTCCGTATGAGAACTCGAATCTCACGTCAGCTGTCAATAATTTATAATGTCATCTTTCATCACTTGTCAAAACGTCGGAAATGTTAAGATCGGCGCCCTTTTATTTTAAACAACATTTTTCTACGAAGAAAGTAAGTAAAAGTTTCTTTCAAAATATTTTAAATAAACTTTAAATTTTCTAATTTTCTTTGAATAAATTTTGAAAAACGTATAATTAAATTTTTAAACGATTTTTAAACAAGTAATTTAACTTATTTTTCAAAAATCAAAATTTTTTTAAAAAAATGGCTGATATCGAGTTTTTGTTCGATATTTCGTAAACAATATTTTTAACTAAAATTAAGACATGCTAAGAATGGTTAAAAAATTTCAAAAAATATTCAAAAAATACTTTAGTGTTTCTTCTAAATAATGAAATATACATTTAACACGAAGAAAAATGTTTTTCATTAATTTTCAGGCCGTTTTTGTCGAGTTATCTATTTTCATGAAGGTTCCTAAGTTATGGCGATTCACAGTGAAAAATATCTGGAACGCTACTGAAATATAAATGCCTATATTCAGAATAGATACGTTTTCAAGTATCTATTTATTGTATTTTATTTTATTTTCGTTCCTAAGTTAAAAAAAAAAAAAAAGTAAATCATGCTATCATCTCAAATTTATGACCAAGGGAACTAACTCTTACATTTTTAACTTTAGTTATTTCCCATGATTCTTAGTATGCTGTATTTCATAATTATCTTCACGGAAAATGTAATAACCAGAGAACCGAGTTCAAATCACGGTATAGTCTACCCCGTTGAAGTTCTCTTTTGGGAGAGGTATGAATCTATCTGTTCTCCCCCGCCCCGATTAAATGGTTTACAAAGTAGATTTGGCGTCTAAATACTCTAAATTCCAAACTGAGGAAAAGGCGACATTGTAATTTAAATTTTAAACGAAGGTGTGAAGTTTGACGAAAATGATATTAAAAATTTCCCATAAGGAACCATGCTGACCTTGTTCTTACAAAAGTAAAACTGTTTAATAACAAAGATATTTGTATAGTTACCGCCCCCCTCCATCAAAGTGGTATCTAAGTTTAAAATACTTTTAAAAAAAATTCTGTGTTAATTTTAGTTTTAATTCCTAGTTAATAGTTTAAATAGGTTCTAGAACAGTTGCGTACTGGATATTTGCGTCTAGGACAGTTGCGTAACAGGCAAATGCGTCCCTGGATAATTGTGTGCCTCTGATAATTTTTTGTAGCTTTTAAAGACAATTACCATATATTTTGTAATCATAGATTGTAATCATAAATTTTATAAAAAGAATAAAATAAAAATCAAAAGTTTATTTTTGTTTAAAATGAAACGACAGATTAACAGTGTTGCAAGATCGCTCTACACATCGCCAGTATGCTTTTTTTGTTTCATAGGCGTTGTTTTGTTTTTTGTTTTTTTAATGATAATGATAACTGTAATTTTCCTCGTCCACAAATATTTTTCCACTGTGGGGGCGCTAATGGTGTAGGTAAGAAATTATCAGAAGGTTTTTTGTCGAAGGTTGCGTTTTTTATCAAAGTTTAATTAATCTGAATTGGAACAGATATTGCTTACTTTTAGTTTAAAATATCACAGAAAATCACTTTCAACACGAAGCGGGATGTTTTTTCAGACGTATCGTGTGATTTATTGTCAGCTTGATGTTTGGGAAATTTAAGTAAAAGGGACATAACTGAAGCAAATGACAATGTAAACTTTTCTTTTAGATGTAATTTTTTTAACTACCAAGTAACCTTAATGTAAGAAAATTTTAAAAAACTAATATTTTATTGATTTTTAGGTACTTTGGCTTTATAGTCTAAGTTACAAAGACGCTTGATGAGAAAATAATTTTAAAAATGACCAATAAATTTTAAATTTATTATAGGATCCTTTTATTTTCTGATAATGTTATGTCCGTATTTTCAAAAATCGATACATTTCAAACTAAGTACCTCCAATAATTCGCTGAAAAGAGCATAGAATGATGAAAAAGGCTCCAAACTTAATAAAAACCAAGTTTTATCGTCAAAATGTTTATGTTATTATTAAGAGGAATGAACAAAGCGTTTTTTAATTATATTTTTAAATTTTTTACTCTTTCTAATACGTTCGAAATTTTTGTTAAAAATTTTTTTTTTTTATGCATCAAGGATGTATTGTAATGGAAAATTTCGCGCCTTCTTTTCCGGTAAAAGAACGCATTAATTTGGAAAGCCTTGCAAAGATCAAATAATTGTCGGATTTTAATGAAACTTTCAGGACTTATTCACAAATGAATGAAATTATTTTTGAAATTATTATTTTTAGAAAATCTTGTTAAAAACATTTTTATATGTGTTACCCAACCTCCTTACTTAATTTGATGAAATTTCTAGAAATTAAATTCGTCCAGTAATTTTTTTTTTTTTTTAGTTAAAAGCAGGACTCTTTGGAGAATGTAAATCACAATTTTTTTTTTAAACATTTACCAATTTCCCTAAAGTCTGCTCCAAATCGTAAAATAAAAACTGCAATAAAACTATCTAATTATTTAATTAGATAAGCTTTTAATTGCTTTTATAGATAATATATATTAAGAACATTATAGACTGAAGAAAAATCTTTTCAATGAATAATGAATTTTTACAAAAATTGTTTCCATTTTTTTAATTATAATAATTTATAAGTTTCAAAAATGTTTAAAAAATTCTTCCAAACTTCGTCCTCATTAGGTTATTAAGTTAAGACTATATTAAGCGAAAACTGAAAATTATTTACATTGTTCGAAATTTCAGTCACCTGAAGAAGGCCGGAGCGTGCAACGGCCGAAACGTCGTGAATATGGCAATAAAGATGAGGACAGCAGCCCGAACAATGTAAATAATGTAAATAATTACGATGCCTCATCTCAGAAATATAGATAGATATTGAAAATTGAAAAGATTAAATACAAATCATCACACCAAATATTTTTTAAATAATTAATTTTTTTTTTGTGTACAAACGGGCCGATTTAATTCGAAAGTACACGATATTATCAGAAAATAAGACCGATCATGATAGCAAATTTAAACTCAACACTCCTAAAATTAGATGACAGAAAATATTTCCAATATTTTTAAGATTATTGAGTACTAAAAAATTATATAAAAATGCGTTCACCCGTCTTTTCTTAAATTATGTTTTAACTTTTAACAGCTAAAGCCTCCGTAAAACAATAATAAAAATGTCAAGTGATTTACAAGGTGTTGATAAGCACTTAATCGCACTACTGTTTGTTTTAAAAATCTATTTCTCTGTTACTTTCAACTTAAAGTAAATAATATTTGTTTCAAATCATTAATTATACCTTAAGTCTG
Organism: Acanthosepion esculentum; assembly: GCA_964036315.1. Taxonomy (NCBI): domain Eukaryota; kingdom Metazoa; phylum Mollusca; class Cephalopoda; order Sepiida; family Sepiidae; genus Acanthosepion; species Acanthosepion esculentum. Next base: position 49,562,895 of record OZ038480.1, read on the forward strand.
CTAATATTTCTTAAATAAAGTTTCAGAAAAGTATATTTTATTTTTTGAAAATTTTTAAAACCGTGAATTAACTTTTGTTTACAAGTGTGTCAAAAATGGCCAATTTTGTGAAAGCGACCAAAAAATTGAGATTCCAATTAATATAATTTCTATTTGAAATACACCAGAAGACATAGAAGATAAATCCAACCTGCTCGAATTACCGTTGGATAATATAAATATGGCTTCTCCAGAAACATAGAAAAATCCTCCGGCATCTCGAATTCCCGTTGGTAATTAGAACAAGTATGATTCTTTATCTCTTCGACATTTTCACATTGTTGCTGTATTCCATGTGTTATAGCTTCTCTGCGTGGGACAATATTTGTATATAATTTTGTGTATGACTTAGCAATACAAAAATCTCTTTGAGGTTAAATCATATTTGTTATTACTTTTCTTTCACCTATTCTGTTCCATTCGTGTAAAGTGTTACAATATCATGGATATAATAATGCGCATAATGAAGGAAATGAAAATAGGATACATTCATTTCATGCATAACACTCCCATTATCACTACGGCATCCTGTGGTTGATGAGAAAGAGGGTTTGCGTCCTTTTCTTTTATACTGTTTTATATAACACTACTTAACGGCGTTAAAGCGAGTCTTCTCCAAGGCAAAGTGGAGTAATCTTAAACAAACTTTCTCAATTCGGCCTCTAATTTTGAAATGTGTGTGATCCTTATGAGTGGCATTATGCTGATGAACATTGAGTTTCTTCAATGTTGATATTGCAGTCAGAAAGCAAGAAAAGCAGTTGGAACACAATAATATTACGTTTCCCAATCCTCATTAGAAACTCTGTTTGCTTTCTTTAACCGTCCCTTGGTTTTCTTTGATATGGTTTACTATTAAGCAGACAATAAAAATTACAGTCAAATACGCGGATACAGTAAGACTGTATCCATATTCTCAAATTCCACTTCAAACAGAAAGATACGTGCACTCAAAGGTTGATAAAACTGAAGTCCTACATAGATTCTCCCCAACTTTTCCTATATTTCTCGTCCACCGGCCTCAGGTGGAATTTGGCGCCAGTCAGATGGGAAGTTAACATAGATTTGAGAATAGTACGAGGGTGAAGTCATGAGCATAACAGGTGTCAAATAGCGCTTAGAACTTACTAATGTTTTAATTGTAGTCATCAGTCAGGGAGCTTATTATTTCATTGAATCTTCTTTTATTCTTGTGTATTTTAAATACGTTCGTTTTAAGATTAATTAAAAACATAACAAAAGACGAACAAAACATTAATAAAAATCAAAGGATTTATGCTGCAAATTTGGGATTAATTCAAAATGCCGCACCCAATGACCTGGAAGCTGCAGGTAGATATAAAGACGATATATTTGAAACATATGCGAGTATCATTTGAAAGTTTGTTTTTTTTATGTGTAAATACGGAGGTGGGCTGAAAAATCCATAGGCTGACTAGGAAGAAGTGATGCTAGAGCTGTGAAATCTTGCATGCATTAATTTCAACTATTCTAATTAATAGCTGCATTGTTTCTTTCCAGGTAAACTGATATCTGACTGTTCAAAGAATACTTCAAAAGTAACAAGTGGCGACTTCTGAAAATAGACAAAATTTGGCATTGTGGTGCTATCAAGTACCTACAGAAAAACGTTTAGCCCCCAAGGACATTCATGCTGACATGTGACATGATTGCTAATTAGGGGATGACGCTCCAGCTTCATCAACAGTGCAAGAGTGGACAGCTGAATTTAGGAGGGAAAGGGAGAATCTTGAAGATGATCCATGATCTAGACGTCTTACAATTGCCATCACTGAGGAAAACATTGATCGTGTTCACCACATGGTGATGGATGAGAAGGGATTGACTATAAATCAAATAGCCAATGCTATTAGCAGATCCTATGAGCGAGTTGAAAATATTCTGCACAATAAATTTTACATGACGAAGGTGGGTGCCAAATCTTCTGACACTTGACTGATCACATCATGACAGTGTTTGAGGCAGATCCAGCTGGATTCCTTGAACATTTCTTAACCCAGGATGAGTGTGGGGTTCATCACTTTGAGCCAGAGACGATCCATGCAGTGGAAATACCCCCCTCCTCACCTTCTCCAAAGAAGACCAAGGTCTCATCTGCAGGGAAGGTGGTGACCTCAGTTTTGGGGATTCAAAAGGCATTTTTATTGACTACCTTCAAAAGGGGCACACCATCAATGGAGAGTACTTGCTTAGGCAATTACAAAAGGCTATCAAGACTAGACACCCAGGAAAACTGACAAAAGTGGTTTTGTTTCCCCAGGACATTGCCTCAGCACACAAGTTTTTGGTTTCAATGGCTCTGAACTGATTGATCACTACCCTATTCTCCTGATTTGGTCCCATCTATCACCTGTTCCCCAACATGAAAAATCACTTGGCTTGGAACCAGTATTGCAGTGATGATAACGTCATATCTCCTGTTGATGACTTTTTTTTTTACCAAGTGGATGAAAACTTCTTCACCAATGGGATCAAAACACTGCAATACCAATGGAAGTAGTGTGTTGAAAAATAAACCTCATTTGGTCACAGTATCGCAGCACTGGTTCAAGCCATGGTCGGTTCTATATTAAGGAAGAAAAATATCTTCACAACAAAAAATAAAACAAGAGATTCATGGTGTTAATCTTCAATTGGATTATATAGATCTTGGTACACAACAAAAATTAACCCTTACCACATTAATCTCTATAGTGACACTGGGCCTTATCTAAACTTCTGGAGGAGCTGGGTTCAAAGTCCTTGGAATCAGGAAATCTGGTGGCAGATGACATGGGATCCAGAGGCACTCAATATGGGTTCTCAGTCCATGTCCCTGAGCTCCCAGTCATTTGCTTATATGCACTTAGGTCCAAAACTGGTATGAGGTCAAAGGGTTCTGGGGATTCAGTGATTCCCCCATCCTCACATTAAACCCAATAAAAGTTTTCTTTGTTCCCTATTTCTGCTTTCTTAATCAACTTTCCAAATTTGGAGAATTTTCCGCATTCCTTGAGACTAGTAACAGGGATTACTCCTCCCCTTACTCCAACAGGCTTCACTTCACATCTCGCACCACCACTCCACACAGGCATGGCTAAATTCCGCCTCTTCCTTCTCAGTATTCTAACTCTGCCCACTTCTCAGGGCTGGCATAACTTTCTTTGTGACAAATCTAATTTTTAAAGTGTGTAGATGAAAGCATGTAGTTTATTCTCCTCCTTAATTTCAATTCTCTGACTCCTTTCCACTCCCCCACTGTTACATCTCTCCAGCAAGAACACAAACCAGACCACTGCTTCTCATTTTAACCTTCCATGCGATAGATAAAAATTATTTCCCAATTTGTTTTCATCAATGAAAATGTATTTGTTTACCTAAATTCTCAACAAAGATACAGGCTGTTCTCCATCTTACCAAAAAAACATAAACCAAACCACCTGCCTGTTATGACAGGATCGCTTTTCATAATCCTAAGCCTTGCAGTGGGTTCATTCCGTTTTCATTTCACAATTTGTTTTCATCAACGAAAATATAATTCCTATCTGCCTCTCTTCTCACCAATGACGTGTTTTTCTAAATTAAAAAGTCATTTCCCAATTTGCTTTACCTGCATGCCAAATAATTTCAGTAGTTAAAAAAAAAGTAAACTCTTAGTGTAGCATTCCAATTTGTAGGGGTGAAACAATCCAGATGGCCCATTTTTTTCACTTTCAAATTACTAGGGAAAATGTCTTTGATTCTATCTTCCAGTTTATATTTCATTTTGGGCTTAACCTCAAGGCTTCAGTTTTAAAAAAGCATTTTTTATTAAATCTCATCAAATGAGAAGATAAACTGTAAGAAAAAAATCTGCAATTCTTGCACAAACATATAATGAAACTCTCACACACATTTTTTCATAGATATCCTCAACTTCACCCCAAATAAAAGAAATTGCTATAAGAAGATTGTGCTGCTCCAATCTTCTAAACAATGAAGGACTGTAGATAATAGCTTTTGTATTATTTTTGCAACATACAAAAATGTACTTTTAATTGAGTCTTTCCTCTCTAAAAAAGAGTGCTCGGTACTTTTGTTCACATCTTATATATATATTGTTGAAAATATATTTTTTTTACAATAATGTTCACCCTGTACAAGACCCAAGATATACTTTAAGGTAGAAGGTTGCAGAGTAAGAGGCACAGTTTATGGGGATATGTGGGGAAGATAATTGTTAATCCTAAACTTGAATGGGTTAAGACTGTAGTGAGTGAGGAAGCATCCTCTTGGGAGTTGGTTCCCAAGGCAGTGGTTCATGGGAAGGGGTTGCTCATGGAACTTACATCTCACCAATGAAATACAAAAGGAATAAGGGTGGTTATAAACAATGTGTGCGGCATGGTGGGTCTTAGATGTGAAGATTAGAACTGGTGAAACTAAGGAATGTAGTTCATCTGAATACTTTCCATGGAAATAGCAATAGAACAGTGAAAAGTCTGAAACATTTCATCTGTGGGGAAAGGTTTTGTAGGGTGAAAAATAATCATTCAAAGGAAGCGGAGACACTTTCGGACTCTATGAAGACTGGAAAGTGAAGACTGGGCCATATATGCAGCAGTACTCTATTTTCAGCCCAATCTGGTTCTTGTAAAGGTAGAAGATAACAGGAGTCAGGTACTGACTGGAGAGGTACAAGGAGCTGACAGTTTTTCTCGCATTTTTAGCAATAGATCGTATGTATGAGTTCCACTTGAGATCCAGGTTGAGCCTAACTTCTAATAGGCACTCAATGCAGGTGTCTTCCCTGTAAGAACATCTATTCATTGCAATTGGTAAAAATTCAGGTTCTGCTCAGTGATAATGGAATGTCACTAGTTTAATATGGATTTATAAAGGATTTCTTACTTGTTCCTTATCTAATCATATATATGAAAAATAACTAAACTATCATAATGATCCAGAATGTCAAACTGGTTCAGTGTTTTTTTTAAAAGAAACATCCTTATATATATATATATATATATATATATATATATATATATATATATATATATTTGTCATCCACAGACAGTTTCGCTGTATCACAGCTCATCAGTGTGGCTAGACATCCGGTTGCCTCTACCTAGGATATATGTATGCAATTCCATGTTTTTATAATTGTTTTAAAGCATCTGATCCTGATAAAGGTTTGGGGGAATACTTTTATTTCTAAGATAAATGTACCCTGTTTTATTGAGGAATTTATTTATTTTTTGATGGTGTGAGATTTTATTATGCAACTTAAGTGTTTTTCATCATATTGTAAATAAATATAATTGTATAATCATTGATATTTATTTTTTAATTTATTTCAAATATATAAAGATTGACTTGGTTTGTAAGAAATATATAATCTCAGAAGAGAAACAAGATACTGTTAGTTTATTGATAGCTGAGAAAAAAATGTTAAAAATTGTGAATAAATTTAACAGAGATCACATAATAATAATAATAATAATAATAATAATGTATAAATTTGAAGATGATGAGAAATGGTAATGCCGAAAGCCAGAGAAGGTGATCAAAAATGACCAAACCAAAATCTTGCAGGATCTCAAGACCCAAATAGACAGTGTGCTTGAGGCCAGCTTACGAGACATCACTGTTATTGGCAAAGAAACAATAACATATCTCCTCATTGATGTGGCTGTTCCTGAAATTGACAAGCTCAAAAAGTATTAAAGTTATCAGAATGTGGGATGTTTAGGCCACTATTGCTTCGGTTATCATTAGGAAATTGGGTTCTATATGACTGAACTTAAAATCCTACATTGAGAAAATCAAAATAAAATCTCGGGCCTCAATACTTCAGAAGTCTGCATTGCTTAGCACAACAGATATTCTTCAAACGATACTCTTTGCCAGAGGTTATACAACTTGATGAAGAATACCCATTTGGTTGAAAATGAAAACCATATAAATGAAGATGATGATAATAATAATAATAATATCAAAGAAATCAAAAACATTGGAAAGAAAAGAGAAACTGGTTTCAAGAATGTCACAGACCAAGTTATATAACTTTTACTCTAAATGTAGTTATTACAAAAATTTAAGGTAAGAGAGTTGAACAAAGTAAAACATAAATGTAAAGGAATATTTTTCACAGCAAATATTATTTTTTTATGTTTTAAAAATGTTCTTTTTATCAAGTGTACATTAATTTAGAAAGAGACTTATTTAACAATGTATACGGTTTCATTCTTAATCTTATAAATTTATATTAATTTCTTCATGTTGCATTTATAAATTGCAAAAGTATTCCATGGTATATCCATAATAGAATATATGAATGACACTTTACAGCATTACTCTGTCTTGCTGACAGAACATTTCAAATAAGGACCCAATCATTTGTTCTTATGATATAGATGCACCAATGACTTTCCAGTATATTATGTCAGGCACCTGTTTTAACCTGGACAAAATTATAAATAAACATTTGAATTTCATGCAATTGCTAGATTAATTCATCAGTCAGCCACAAGTAGTATTATGTGTAGCATGCAATCACTTGTTTCCACTGGTGTGGTTGATGCATCTCCGTTGATTTTGTGTTAAGACTAGTGAAAGTGCTGCAACAGTTTTTGTAATTACAGTACTGTATTTTATATTAATAACTACATGTTTTGTTTATACTAATGCATTTTATTCAGTCACTTAATTCACATATAATTTACATTTAATAATAGTTTGATATAAGTTTCCAACAGTCAATGATACTGTATAGAAAAAAGGGATGCATAATTAGTAGGTCAAAAGTGCATTATTAAATTGTTATTAGCTGACTTTTGTTGGTCCAGCAAGACGTATAATCCAGCTAGGTTCTGGAACCAAGGGTATTCATAAAATTAGTGGTATACCCGTAGTTCATCCTTGTTAAACCAGAATATCAATCATATAATACAAAGTGTCATAACATTGATATTTTAGCAAAGGTGTACAGAAAGTTAAATACTATTATTTTATACATTTCATGCCCACAAATCTGGACAATCTATTTTCAATATATATATATATATATATATATATATATATATATATATAAAACAAAATTTTTGATAATAAAATTATTGAAAACATAAGCATAAAATTGCAAGAATCTTGGAGGCTTCTATTTAATAATTTATTGCAATCTGTTCATATCTCTATATCTTAGTTTGTCCACGTCTTAATATATTCGTAGAGCGACACATGTTCTAATGCATACCGCACTACCTTTGAGAATTTTTAGTAACACAGATGTTGTTAATAACTTATCTAGTATGAAACTATATACTACAGAAATGGCGAGGCTTACAACCATATCATGTTGAAAGACTGGTTCTCATACAATCATCGAAGTTATGCAATGTTGAGCATTGTCAGTATTTAGATGGATGACCACTTTAGAATACCAGGTGCTGTAAGCTTAGATGTGTGGGTGGTGCAATGGATAATGGAATTGGAGAGCAGAGTTCTAATTCCAGCTGAGTTTGTTATATTCATTTACAGACAAATACCTTTGGGGAAAGTATGAATCCACCTCTTCTATAAAAATTTAATTTTTTATTACTGTTTGTCTTTGGTGTAATAATAAATATTTAATCATATAGGTTGATTTTTTTTTTTTGTACATGTCCTTTTGAGAGCAACATATTTTAAGAAAGGGCGACAGTTTGTGTAAATACGTATATCTTTTTCAGTTCAGTAGTTAAAAGCCACCAAAATTGTTAAGGATCCATTTCAAATTTATGGAAAAATTTTTTCTGTATTTATTGACAAATGAGAAAAGTGGTCTCAAGTGCTTGTAAGAATCCAAGTGTTGACCATGTGTGATTCGCTTTTTCTTAACAGACTCGGGTCTGTAGAAGGTTTTTGACATCATGGAGGAGAAAGCATCTGAAATCATGAAGAGAGCAACAAGAAGGCACAGTTACAAGATAGCTTCAGAGAACCCAATAGAATTTTGAAGTTCAAGTGATAATTCTTCTGCAGTTGGACAATGAAAAAATTTTCTCAAGCATGAATAATGTGAATAAAAAAAGACACTTCCAAAATTGTTATATGTCCCAGGTAGTTTTTTTGTTGTTTTTTTGAAAGGTGGTTACCTTTGTTTTTCTGCCTTCTTGAATTGCTTTCTCATTTTTTGAAATTGGAAATTTTTCTATTTTAAATGGTTAATTCATTTTTGCAATATTAATGTTATCGTGCCTTAATTATTTATAAGTTACACAAAAGGAAACTTTTGTGCAAGAGTCTTATATGTAAAATTTTGTATTTTTTCCTTTTTCTCTATACTGTAATAAATGTTTGTCCTTTAAAATTTTACGCATTGGTTTGAGTCTTGATTGCACCTTATACAACTTTCTATTCCTACTAACTAGGTTTTTGTGTTTGGAAAAAGAATTTAAATTTAGCTGAGAGTTATTTTTATACTTCTAGCTATATCACTTTGCTTGCATTTTTACTTATTTTCATCTGTAAATATCTATTTCTGTTAAACATTTTCTCAATGTATGTATGTTAAATTGTATTATTTGTTCTTGGAGTGGTTGTGCATTTAACATTTATATTACTGATTATATCAGCTTGCATTGTAAAGTTTCAAGATAGAATATATTTGATGTCTAGATACACATACAATTAAGTTTCATTAAACCAGAGGTCCAGTATTAATTATTGTTATCAAAGATATTAAAGACAGTGAACTGAATTCCCCTGGTTTGGAAAACAGTTTTTCTTCACTTAGACTAGTTACTGCACAAGGCTAGAAAGCTCATTCTACTCTGTTATTTAACCCATAGCAAAAGCAAAAAGAGATGGATTCATGCCTTTCCCAAAGAATTTTTAGGAGTAGGGAAGCTATAGAACTAATTTTACAGACAAAAATAGATTATGAATGGTCACAATTTTTGGCATGACTCAAAAAATGGGGGAAAATAAAAATTGATGTAAATTGGTCAATTTTTAGAATTAGAAGCTCAAATTTTAGGGATTGTCTTACTTTAACATAATCAACACATGGACAAAATTTCAGAAAGATTTAAGCGGTAAGAGTGACATTCCCTGGATGATTTGACATGAAATGACCCATTATTATACAACATTTAACTCTATTCCTTTCAAATCTCATGTCTCTTCAGGACATAGGAAATCATAGCTCTCTATACATTGATTAATTTTGAGCTTTTTTGATAGTATTTTTAGATTCCTCAGGCCAAAAACTGTTTTTGAGCCAATTGAGTGAAATTTCACCTCCAAAATCAGCAACTGATACTGGAAGATCTTATAAGCTTTCAGATGAGAATTTCAATAAGATAGTAGCAGCATTTACTAGTTTCCAATCAAAGACAGCTTGATTCATTTTTTAGGATTCTACACTTACATACACCACCTATTATTTGCATATAAATTACTAATGTATTTTATTTCATGTTGGCAATTTTTAAACCTTTCCCTGTACACACTATTGTTAGTAATTATTACGGGAGGTTTTGATTGGACTTGACCCGCAGCGACCAGCAGCGATCACCAGCAATAACCAGACCAGTCAACCAACAGTGCTACCCAAACCTGACAACCAGCAAAGCCCACCTAAGACAACAAACCAACCTTTCCTGTACACACTATTGTTAGTAATTATTTACGGAAGGTTTTCCGACACGACCGGAGCAACAGCAATCATCACCCTGCAACCATCAACACGACCGGAGCATCCACACATTAACCCTCAACCATCGCATCAGCAACATCCAACCGCCGACATTACCAATATACATCCTATTCTCCTTCATGTAATAAACCTCTGCGTAATTCATACACATCTTCGTTCTGTTGTCCATATTGTTTCACCTGGTCAGATCACAAAGTAAAAATGTGGCGGGCTCCCTGTGACATCATCAGGGGCTCTCGGGCCATCGCTCCCCCCCTCCAGGGCGTCCGCTACAACTTCATTACATCTTAATTTTTTTATATGAATACTACCTTATAGTAGTATCCATGTAAAATATAAATTTTATTGTAACCTAATTATATATAGTAATGGATCATATGCAATACAGGTGAACAATTCAACTAGAAAAATTGAAAGTAAATACAATGTATCTAAATACAAATTAGAGTCATGTCATAATAGATCATTCCATCTTAAATAAATCAACAATGTTTTGCAGCAATTTTTAACATCAACTTAAGATTTTTCTTGTTAAAAAGATGAATAATTTAACACATTCAACATTATGGATAAAAATATTGAATTTTATTTGATGTTTTTCTGAGACTTAGCATAAGCAAAACAAATTCATTGATTTGGACGAAAAAAAATGGTGTCAAAATTTGCAAAGATCTTTCAGCCTTTAATAGTTGTGCTTAGCAATTTGTAACATGTAGGTAGAAAAAAGCAATTATTGATAAGATAGTGAGGGTCACAAAGCACTGCCTGGGGCCCCCAATCAAGTTGCCTCATCTCTTCAGGGGTGGGGGGTCTGTACACACAAACCCTGGTTGTTAGGCCATGGAAAGTGGAACTGATGAGCCAAATTCAAATTCTAGCCAAGTCTGTTCTGTTTACTTTCATACTGATGCTCTTGGGAAAGGCAAATCCAACTCTTTGTAATAATGCTATGAATTAAAAATAGTAGGGTAGACTGGGATCTCTAAAACTGGATGGCAATTAGTCTCTGGAGGATTACTCTGAATACAAAAAATGTAGAAAAAGCAACATGAAATTATTATCTTTCCCAAAAAGTTATGGCAATTTACAGACGATATAAAAACAAATGAGTCTGTAGAAAAAATCATGATAATGTACGTCCTGAAGATATGGCATTTAAAAAAAACATGAGAAAAGAAGAAAAAAGCTAAGAGAAATTTTAATTAAATTAATTAAAGCCTTGAAAATCAACTTGGGCTAACAATCGAATGCTAGCGACTTTAGAAAAAAAAATGATTTTTCTTTTATTATTTGTTTTGTATTATGTTTCCTTGTCTTTCAAATTAACTCTGTCTTGTCATCATCTTCAGCTGATGTTCAACTCCGGCAGCAGACAAAACCGATCGAAACGATGAAGAGTCAGCTGTCTGCGCTTAGCATCGCCTTGAACAAATGAGACAATAGGTAGCCGTTCCAATGCTACTTGCTTGATTCGGATTATTCAGCAAAAAGGAAAAAGCGTGGCGAAACAAAGAGACCACAAAAAAGAAAAAAAATCATGACTGAAGGAAAGAGTTTACAAAGACTATTTTAGTGTTTATTGTCACCCCCACCACGGTCAGGGTCCGTAAAGTGAGACACGAGTTGAGGGTAGGATTACAACAAGTGCTTCTCATCATCTTTGATTACCATCAGCAGGAGCTAGTAACAACAGTTTTAGTTTTTATTAAGTGTTTTCTCTTCTCTTTCCTCTTCCCATTTTTATTTATTTTATTTAAAAATATATGACTATTATGTCTCGGCCGTCAAGTCGGCCAGGAAGCACCCCGTCAAGTCGACGGGCGAGTATCAGTCCTTGCAAGGTCACAGCTGCAAGTATGAAAGACCGATTCACTTTGTATTTCTATCCAACATCTTATTATTCACAGAAGGTAAACTTTGTTTTCGGCATTTTTTCATCTCTCTCTAATCATTGCTCTAAATTTGTATAAAATCCGAATATTAAGTAAAAAAAAAAACAACAACAACAACAAAAAACAAAAACGACTAATCGTTTTTTAGAAACTATTTGGTGTCACCTAGTCTTATGGTTGGAATCTAAAAATCCCGCATTTTTTTACACTGTCTTTTGAGATTATTCGATTTCTTTTCAGTCTTTTATTTTATTTGGTATTTCATTGAAATCATGACCTAACAATTTAATTTTAAAAATATCAATATATATTGTTTTTTTCTTTTAAACTATCCTGCTTATCAAGAAGACCAGTTCAATTTTTTCTTTTACAAAAAAAAATAATAATAATAAATAAAAAATTTTTTTTAACCTTCTTAAAATTAAATTATTTTAAAAACTGACTCGTTTTCTTTCGAGTAAATTATTGAAATAATATTCACTTTTACGTTTTTTTTATGATTAACATTTTTATTTAGTTGGCGGTGGTGAAGACAAACTAAGATGTAAAAATAAAAAAAAAGTATGCATAAATTAAAACTATTTTGACAATAATTCTTCTTAAACTCACTTCTTAACAGATTTTAAAAAAAATATCTCGCAATTATTAACCGTTAACTTTTCTTTTCATGCTAGCTAAAACTAAAAAAAAAACTCACCATGACACTGACAGTCTTCTTTTTTTCTAATGAAGAAAAAATCTGTTTAAAAATTTTCTTCACTCTTCTTATTTTTCTGACCCCTCAAATCAAATTTTAAATTTCATAAACTTTCATCATGTCATTGTCATTTATCATGTAACAAAAACTAAAACAATTGTTAGGGTTTTTAGAACCAAAAATATAGAATCACCGGTTTAAACATTTGTTGTTCTCATCAAAAAAATATTTTAAATTGATTTTTTTACGAATTTTGTTTGGGCTTTTAAATTAATAAATTACATTATGGCACACAAATATCTAACACTTTTTTATTGGGTATTGACATTGTTAAGTTTAGCGTTACAAGCAATTTCTGCATACCAAACACTGATTTACCTCCCTTACATTGTTTTTAACTAGCCTCATATTTTGAGCCGTCGGAGGGTAATTCGTTGCTTGTTCGGCAGAAATTGTATAAAGCTGTTAAATAAAGTGTTAAAGTTAACAGAACTGGAACACAAACGAAAAACACCTTGTAACTTCGAAGCCCAAGTCGTAGTAGACAAGAAAAATTAGTATTTCTTCTATGAAGGAATGTAAGAAAGGAAAGGAAAATGTTTCCAAAAGTAAAACATACATTTTTAAATTTCTTCTCTGAAGTCGATAATCTCTTCTTGTGTAAATTGAAATATCTTCGCATTTTCTTCACAGAGATTAAATTTCATTTTTTTTTTTTTATACATGGAAAAAATATTTTTAATTAATAAATTATATTTCGTTTCGAACTTTATTTATTTTTGTAGGTTTTATTTCAGATATATGACATCCATAAGAGGGCTCAGATTTAAATTTTAAGGGTAAAACAGTAAAATCACTTTTTAGTGTTTGGGTTTAGTAAGTAAAAAAAAAAATCGTTTGAAATGCTAAATTTAACAATGACCGCTCTTATTATCGATAAAAAGAATCTCATTATTCTCATACAATCATGACCTCTTGCATCAATTTTCATTTTTCAATGACAACATTGTCATGAGACCTAAAAAATCTTTTCACTTGCTATACAAAAAGTAAAAAAAAAAAATTAAATTACCATCCATAAAAATTTATTATTAGTTTCAAGGGATTTTTTAAACAGTTTTTATTTCATACAAACAAAATTCCAGTATTTAACAATCTACCTATCCTTAATTTTTTAACACGCAACAAGACTGTACTACTACTACTCTAAGTTACTTAAACTTAATGAAGTTGAAGTAATTTTCTATTTTGTATTATTCATCTTAGTAATTAAACAGCATTACTCCCTTTTTTTAATAAGTCTGCCATCGAAATCTTTGGTGTGATGTTGATATTCTTAATATTTCCTTTTGTGAAATATAAATATTGCAATGCATTAATGAATAAGCAAGTTGATAGTTTTTTTTTTTTATGAATCTACACGACAAAACAGTAGTTGAAGCAAAATTAATGATTTTTTTTTTTTAAATAAAAAGAAAAACTTCTCAGAAGTAAAAAAACAAGCAAAAAAAAACACTTTCCAATTTTAACTTACTGCAGTTTATCTACAGATCTTCAAAAATTGTTTTTTTCTCTCTTGTCAATCAGATGAATATGTGACACGTCAAGTTTTTGCTAAATTCAACCAAGGAATTATGGCATTTTTCAAAGAATTAATACACAAGTTAAAAACGTCTAAATACAAAACTCATTCTCACCAATACAATTTTTATTTTAAGTTACTTGTGACATGTCCCGTAAGTAGAAAAAAAACTGTTTAGTTACTGATAACTAGGAAATTGGTAACTTAAAATTCCTTTTTGTTTGATTACCATAATCTTTCTTTTATAGGTTTGATTTGTGTGTGTGTGTGTGTGTATTTATAGACCAGTCATGACGTGTATCTGTCCAAAATATGTTTCACTATTGTCCTAGCAGTATTTGAATGAAATAATGATGTGCTAGTCTATCATGCACGAACATACATATACAAATACAAATCACATACAATGCCAAGCATTTATTGGTTAATTAATCACCACCACGTTATTATAGACAATTTACAAATCGCAGCAATTCGACAATTTTGTAATCGCTCTATTTTCATGTTGTTACTTTTTTGCACTTTTGAGAGAAACTGAACAAAGAAGCTTTCTTAAGTCTCCCTCAAGGCTCGCTTGCTGATTGGTCTATGTCAACCAATCAGATCGTCTGCATGTGAAGAATGATTCTTTCCGTGCAGCGATCTGGAGCCTATAGTCACTTATTTAAGCAAACGAATCCACGACAGTTGAAACCATGCGCCAACCTACTCACTCGCACACACCACTCACATGCTGAACATACCTTGTATATACTCACATAATCTTTTCTAACACGGCAAATCTTTTAAGAACAGTCATTATAAGAGACTATAGATGGAATAGTCCATACCAACCTTTCAACCCTCCGGGATAATGCACTTTACACCAATAATCACCTATTAACCAATCAGCATCTTAGTTTCAGCAAACTAGACTTTTCATTGGCTCAGACCTCTAAAACTGTAGCAAATTTAAGCGAAAATATCTTTTCGTGCCTAACGTTTTTGAACCGATTTTTAAACCCAAAACTCAATAAATAGAAGCGTCTGAATCGATTCAAACCAGTCAGAAATTCACCCTGGAGAGATGCCAAACTAATCCATGCTAGTCAAAACTTTGACCAACTACACTTTTCCCACGCAAACTTCTCTGACTCAACAAACAGCATTTCGCTCTCCCAGGAACAATTGCTTACAATACTAAAGGAAGTGAAATAACACACTACTAAATAAGTATTCGTAAACATTCAATCAAACACCAAAACAACTAAAGGTACACAACTCTTACCAACTTTGGACATTAATTTAAACAAATATACGCATACACACTATTGACTGAACTCTCACAAAAGACACTTTTGTACACAACCAAACACTTTGTTTAATTTCACACAAAAACCTTAGTAACAATTTCACACACAATGAAACTTGGCATAAATACACTACATAATTCAATTCAACCATTTACACTTGTCCAACAATATCTGACTTAATTGTGTATGTTAATTTTATATAAATCAATGTTATTGTTAAACTTTTAATTATGTTGTTTTCACTTTGATTTCTCTTGAATGATTTGCCTTCAATATTCCTGTTTCTTAATTTGTTGTGGATGAATGTCTAAGAACACCAACATCACTAATCCTTCTGATAGCCTAACCTTCTGATATCTTAAAATACATTCGCCAGTCTGCAACACTCTCATGAACATTATTCCAGTGAACTTTGAAATACTAAAATAACTGTTAAAGAGAGACAACTCTTGTTTATTTCAACATTTTCTTACTTAAATGCATGTTTTCTTTCACATCATTGTTTGATATTGTACATCTTGTTAAATACATATTTTATGTGTAACAATGTCTTTTGCTTATCCTTTTCTGCGTCAGCTCTGTTTCCTAATCTAAAGTTAAATTAATATGGTGAAGTCCACCACAATGACATTTGCCCCATTAATCCACACCCCACACCTTCAGGACATAAATTATCATGTCTGTATTTCCCCACCCCCAGTTACTTTTTGTTTATTATCTGTGAACTGCAATGACTTCTTTAGAAAGATAGTGGAGTGGTTTCCTGTTGCTTTCTCCATAGTTTTGTATTCAGAGTACTCCTCCTAAATTATCCAAGGTTAGAAAGCCCAGTCTACAATACTATTTAGCCCATAACTACTAGAATTAGAAATGGATTCATCCCTTCCCCAAAGGCATTAGTGTAAAGTGAACACAACAGACTAGGCAGGGATTTGGACTGATTGCTGATTCTTTTTTTCCATACCAGTACCTGTGACACTATCTGCAAATCCCCAACCAAATTTACCAACCATTCAGTTATGTGCCATGTGTGATACACACTTAGGCGATCATGTATCTTTCGATACATGACTGACGAGGGAGATTTTTTCCCAACAGTAGGTTGCCATTTCTTTCTGTGGTAGACCAGTTGACATCAATCTGTGGTGTGATGGTTAACAAGCTTGTCTCATGAATCCATTTCCTAGTGTAATCGTTTTCATTTCTACTGCATACTCATGACTGTGACCTTGTACCAGATAAAGCTAAGCTTACTTAAAACTTTTAAGACAGTTTCTGCTGAATTATTTTTTTTTATTTATCAAATTAAATACTTTCCATTTGAAATTATTTTTTTTAAAATTTTAATAGATATGAACTGATATCACCTCCATATATATTTCCCTCCTTGAACTATATTTATATATTCCAGTCTTTCTAGAAATTTTATGCTTATTATACCATTTTTTGTTGTCTTTAAAAATTTGTTTTGTAACCAAAAGAAAATAGGTAAATGGTCCTTTACAAACCTTAAAGAAATAAATTCTTAAAACTGCAATTCTAAATAAAAAATAAAATAAAAAAAACATAATTCGGTGTTGATATAGATTAATTCTTATCTATGTTACTTAACTTGTGAACTTTTAGACAATTATTATCAGTTAAATAAGAATAAAACTCTCATCTTCTTCTCAGCAAGTAAGTCTGGTGTAATGGCTACGCTAGTCTCATTGATCAGTTACTATTGAGTAGTGAGTTCAATTCTCACTAGATACCTAATACTTGTAGCCTCTTGCTAAATCTAAGCTTTGCTCAGTAAATAAAATATTGTGAGTCTTTGTTAGAAGTTATAATTTCTCAGAATAGCTTGACTTATTTTTTTAGTAAAAATACAGAACAATAAGTTGTCTCATATTTGGTTATTGGGTCAAATTCTTTGCAAATTTGCAGTTAATGTGTACATGATAATTTTTATTTTATTTTCTAATGTACTAATGTGTAAAGCTAACATTCTTACATAGAAAACAGCAGAGTATGTAAGGCCAAATTCAAATGAAGCAGTTTTTATTTTCTTTACATTAAATGTGAATTTTATTTCTTTTTTATGGAAGGCATAAGGTTTTAAACAAGAAAGTCATTTGGGTCATATGCTACGGCATGATTTTGACACGTGACCTACATTGAGAACAGTAACTGGGTTGGCATATGCCTTAAGATAACCTTAAAGCTACTTATAAGTCTTCTCCTATCATTGTTTATTTATGGTTTCAATTGACATGGAAAAAAAAGCAGCCAGATTTCTTAGGAATAATTTTCTACCTGCCTTTCAATTTATAACATTTACAGATCATTGTAGTTTAATGATGCTAGCTTTTTTTCTGTTTACTAAGCTTAATCTAGCACAAGTGTAATGTGGCCAATAAAGACTGACTTCACTACAGTAGTAAGGATCTGTGAAACCAGCTTGCTAGCCATTATGCTATAGTTCTTTGAGGTTTTCTTAATGAGGATTGTTAGAGAAAAAAAAACATTTTTATTGTTAATAAATTCAGTTTTGGTATCTACATAATTTGGTAAGAACTGCACTGTTTATTAACAAGCAACAATGAAAATATGTGTAGGAGTTCTATTAGTGGTCAATATTTCATTGTTCACCACCAAATTGTATGTGTATATAAGTCATCAGGTGTGTCTTCAGAAAATTGACTTTTTACAGCATTATGTAATACTTTTGAAAATTCAGTTCAGAATTTTTTGTCTATATTTGCTAAAAAAAACAAATTATTTAAAATATAGCAAATTAGAAAAATGTGTAGATAAGAATAAAATTTAATTTTTTTCAATTCATTTACTTATTTTTCTTTAGAAATACACTAGAATTTTTAATAGATAAAGTGGTTGGAATAAAAGAGGTGGCTGAAATTTTGTTTTATAATTTTCAATAAAGAAATGCTTTGCTCAAGAATGCTCACAGCTTCAATGAAGGGATTTCTTGATGCACCAGATGGATTTTTCTCCCCTCTCAATAATAATCATCCTCTGCTCTTCTATTTGAAACTCAAAGATAATTAAAATAAACCTGCTTTCTTTCTTTATATTAGTTAAGGTTTGCTAATTAAAAAAAAATAAATAAATGAAAATTCATTTATTATAGATATCTCTTACCAATCTTAATTCTAGGACATTACCAAATATATTATTATTCTGCTTGTTCCTCACTGAGTTAGCAGGTGCTTTATATCCTGTTACTACTTCAGATAAATAATGGAACATTCCATTTAGATTGTGAGAAAAGAAAAGGATATATCAAAGATGCTCAGATTTAGTGAACAAAAGAAAGGGAAGATAGAGGAAGTGATCATGATGTCAGGTGCTTCATGTCTGCTTTAGTGAAATGGAAATAAGGGAGAAAAAAGAGAGGGAAACAGAAAGCAACAGATAAGAGAGGAAAGAAATAAATTGTAACAGTACAATGGACATACATTATTTTCATCATTGATAATATTCTCTAATGCATTTTCAGTATTATTCAAGTTTCATTGGTAATTATTCTTCATTAAATAAAATAAACTGAAGGTGGTAGTCAAAATACAAAGAGAGAATTGACAACAATTGGATATAAAATAAAAACGATTGTTTCTCATATTTTGTTAAAGTTGTTAAGCTAAAATATTTAATGATACAATGGTGGAATTTCCTAGGCTATTTTTATTTTATAATTGTAGAAATTGCAAGGAATGTATTTAATCATTAAACTAAAAATTATGACTCATCAGAAAATTTAAAATAGGAAATCCATGAAGTTTTCATGTATACTGTTAATATGACTAATGATAACTATGAAAATATTGTCATCAGTAAGCACCAATTATAGTAGTAATATGATAATAATAAAAGTACGATACTGCATGATTTGTAAGTTGGGTTTACAATTTTCAGTTGTGATGTCTTTTTAATATTTTTTTATCCAGAACCAAGATGGAATTTGGAGAAAATGAATTTAAAACTTATAATCATTTATTTCTTCTGGCACACTAAGCACAAAAATGAGTGTATCAGGTTTTAGCTGAGGAGAGTGAATAATAGTGAAAGTCAAGCCTTTTTCTAATTTCTAACACATGTACCTCATTAAATCTTGGGTCAAAATAGTAGGTTGGAGATATGAGCTCTTTCCAGTCTGACTGAAAGAGAACCACTTCTGTTTATTAAGTCTAAAAATAGTCTGATCTCATCTACATAAACTTGCTTTGGGTTATTCATTCATTTATAAATTTGTTCTGGGTTATTCAAATAAGTATCAACCAGAAGTCCCTTTAAACTGACATCCTGCCAGAAATCTTTCATTGAATCTTTCAGTTGTCAACTTAATTGAAACATAATTATTGTTCTGATTGAAAATACATTAAAAACTCTCTTTGAAATCATTTAAAGATGAAAAATTTCAGGTATTCATTGAAAACAATACCACATACACTCATATATATGTCAACATCATTTTTAGGTTAGCTCTTGATTTTCAGACAAGAAATTATTATTATATACCTTTTAAAAAGGAATATAGCAACCAATTAGAGCAAAAAATACTACATATTTGGCTGTTTTGGGTTTGCTATGATCAAGCCAGTGTTTATATTGGCAAGTGTGAACACTCAACAATTGGTGTTAAATTCTGAATGTAAAAACAAATGTAAATAATAGCTGAAGTGGATTATAACAAATAAAATACAAAAGATTTTCTGTAGGTCTGTGTCTATTGATACATCATATATAAAAGTTTTGCAATAATATACAAGGTTCTTTTGGCAATGTTTAACTATCATGTGCTCAAAAGGATGGTTATTCCCTTGACACTGCTATTATTGTATACACCCTTCACTTCCTTGGCAATGATTATTATTTAAAAAAGTGATGATTAGAAGTTTAATAAAATCCAAACATATGAAAGTGGATTTTTTTTAATCAATTCACCCCAAAGCAAGGTGATAATGCTGACAAATTTGGATAATTTAAATTAACCCAGCCTTAAAATTTTTCAAGTTGTAAAAAAATATACAATTTTTACATCATTCAAAAGAAAAATAAATTATGCATAAAGCATATACAAAACTAATTTATATTGTTTTATTAGAAACATTCTGAAATGAATAAAACTTTAACCATCAGTTTTAAACTTATTTTTGCCAATGTGTGTGTGTGTGTATATATATATATATATATATATATATATATATATATATATATATATGGTACTTTAACTCCAGTCAAGCATAGCATTCATCTTAGAAATCAGCCATAAAATCAGTCATAATTTAAGACAATTTGTTTCTATACCTTAGTAATTCACTAGTTGAATTACAACTGATTATGATGAGAAAACAATTCCTTAGTACTTGTGATAGTGAGCTAGTAGGACTGTTGGTCAAGTTATACTAAACTGACATTCACACTCCCTAAACTGGTTTATGATGACAGAATACCTATGTCTGCACCTTCTACTCCTCTCTAGTGCCTCTTTATAGTGTTGGATTTATTCACCACACCTGATTGTCACAAAGTTACATAGTCATCCATAAATTGTCACAGGCATCAGTAATGTCTTCCATCCTATCTTTCTTAGTGCAATGGAGAGACACTGTCCAGGTGACAGATCTTCAGTTAATTTTTGATTTTCAGAAGAAAACTTTGGTTTTGGTGTTGAATATAGGTTGCTAGCTTGTATAGAAAGTTTGTTTTATTGACACATCTTTTAATTCAGATTGCTGAAGGTGAGCATTGGTAACAGTGAACAAGTAAGGGTGACAAAAGAAGTGACAATCTGTTCAGATTATTTTATCATTGATTTTTTTTTTAATGGTTTATCAACCCTTCCTGTGTTATTTAAAGACAAAATATATTTTAAGCTTATAGAAGGTTGCTTACAGCAGCTACTGTTACTGACTGGGCTCAAGACTGTTTAAATACAATGATCAAATGAGAACCATTGTGATTTGACTGTAAGCTAAATTATTTTATCAATAATATGAGAATAGTGAATAGACATTTTGATAAATATGAACAATAGATAAAACTTGACTGGTACATAATCTTTTTAATATTTGGTTTAAAATTAAGCCATCCATAAATTTGGGGATTTTCTGATCAAACAAGTTATTTTTGTGTATATATGAAATAAAACTTAAAATTATACAACGAGAGGTGATTGCTATATCTTAATATAACAACTCAATACTCATTTTGATGCCAAACAACTGAAACATCAAAAAGTACATCAATAAGGACAAAACTGATCTCAAACCATTTGTAACATCTCATCAGTAGTATTCCTAGAATTTGTTATGGATATTTACTAAGCTTAAATAAGTATACCATAAGTGAACCATTCAGTGAGGATCAAACTAACTAAAAAGCTGGTTAACCATTACTCCACAGCAAAGCACCCAGCTGACTAATTATAACCCAAAATGAGTTTATTGGGGATGTGCAGAATGAAGATTTTTGCTTGAGTGTTAGAATATATCAGAAGGATTTTTTGTCAGGTTGCGGGATCTTTTCATGCATCCACAATAATAAATAATTCGCAATATAAAACAAGACAAAACATGTATGCAAATTCAAACAAACAAATGCATTTATATAAAATTCAAATATTATTTACAAAATGTTATTGCAAGGTATTATATGTCTTATGTTTGTTAGTGGATGAAGATTTTCTTTGCTTTTTGGTGTCTTGGTGTATTTGTATTACAGTCTATAAGAAATCGTTAATAGTGTTTAAACAGCGTTATTTATGTCCGTATTGTTTTTGTAATGTTTAGAATTGAGTCATCAGAAGTAGTCTACCCTTAACCATAGGTATGTAATATGTTCGATAATAGTATTTACTTAAATTGTAGTGAGTGTTAATAATTCACTTTAGATAAGTAAAGTCTTGCAAGTTTGAAGTTCTTTGTATTCAGAGTAATCTTCGAGTCGAGTTTGTGGGTGAGTCAGTTGTGGTTTTTTGCGCGGGGAAAATTATAATCGCAAGTTACGTGGATTAGATTATCGCTTCTCTGTGTTCGCTGGACTGACTGATTTGGTCAGTTGGAAATCTTCCTTATATAAGGTTTTAGATGTCAGAATCGGCTCAAGTAAGTTTTGGTGCAATTTAACTTCCTCCCGTGGAGTTTTTGAATTATCACGTTGCGAGCCAATAGAATTCGCTGCTTAGCACCAAAAGTTTTTTGATTGGTTAAGTTGATTCACGTAGGCGTGTAAAATGGAATGTTCCTGTTGCTAGGGGTGATAAGGTAAATGGACAAGTTCACAAGTTTATCCTATGCTATTTTTCCACTCTTGATATTAATCATTGTTAAACTGATAAATGATTTAAAACATGAGAAACAAACATTAGAAAACAATGTCAGATTGTAACTCATAACAAACAACTAATACTATGAAATGAGCCATTGAAAGAATTCCCTAATGGCTATGTTGCTTGTAAAGGCTTTGATCTTCTCTGAATATGTTGACATACATTTCTTTCTTTACAAGTGATTCTTTCATACAAAAACGTTAACAACTGACTCTTGATGTTAACATACATATTATAATCCACTAACTGAATAGGTCCAACCTGATTATTTTAATATGTAACTAAATGTTTGTTTTCTTTTATAGGTTGTTCTTGCTCTTTATGAGAAGGATATTCCATTCAAAAGATGTATAGTGAGTTTGTTCTCTGGACAGCAGAATGAACCTTGGTATTTAGAAATCAACCCCAAAGGCAAAGTGCCAGCTTTGAAAGATGGTGAGAAAGTGCTTGTTGAATCAGACAATATAATAGACTATTTAGAATCCACAGTACAATCAGGTAAGTCATATCAAAAAGTACTTATCAAGTCAAAATAAAGCACTTTCTGATTATACTGATTTGTTTTGTTTTTTTTCTATCACATTTTATAACTACTTTTTTCATCAATTAACTGTGGTTATCAAATGCAAAATTTACGTCAGTATTTCATGTTATGTAACATGCATATTTTATTTAAATAAATACCAGCACATAAATACCAATTATGCATTAGATATGAAGAGTCAATTTTTGAAAGTCACTCAAAGCAAACAGGCATTGGGTTACCACGGCAATGGAAGTTTTAGAATCTGAAGCTGAGTGACAAATTTTCAGAAGACAGTTGATTTATTTTTTTTACAGCTTATCAACCTTTTGCAGGTTATTTAAAGTCATAAAATAATTTTAGATTGTAAGAATTTTTTTGAGATAATGATTTACTGATACAAGTCCAACTAATTAACTCATAGCTGGGGGGAAGAGGTGGATTCATTGTTTTCCAAAAAGTTTTTGCGTGTAAGTGAATATAACAAACATGACTGGAACTCAGATACCTGATTTACAATTCCAAATCGTTATCCATTATATCATCCACACATCCAAGCTTACAGCACCTGGTATTCCAGAGCAGTCACCCATCTAGCGACTGACTAGGTTCAACATTGCTTAACTTTGGTGATCGTAGGTGAACCAATGTTTCAGCATGATATGGCCATAAACCTTCAGAAGTTAGAGATTTATTTTTTCCCCACCTACGTTATTTTTCTTTGTGATTTAAATTTTTATCTATTTTGGCCATTAAAATGTTTTAAGATTTTGCTTTTTATTTAATTTTCATGAATTTAGCTTAAAGATTTAGTGTAAGGCCACAAAAGTTAGTTACAAAAAAATTTATGTTGTTCATAAAATTTTAAAATATATATTTCTTCACATATGGTTTGATACTGTTAGCTTAAAATAGTTTTTACTTACTTTTTATCTCTTTTTTGTAGTAAATTTTAGCCAATATAAAACATGAGATTAAAATTAAAGATAATTTTCAACACAATATATTCAGATAATTTACATTTTTTTTTTTTTTCTTTTTTTTTTTTTTTTTCATGTGCTGACCCCTACTGTCTAAAATTTGATGCAAAATTTCTTTTGGTTAAAATAAAAAAAAAATAATGAACCAGAAAATAATAAAAATTCAAATTAACCTACAAGTAAATAAGAGATAATGAAGGCCTCATGGCATACATTCTTGGAATTTCTCAGAACAATACATCTCACCTATAATCATATTGTCTTCACTGTTTTTATAGAATCAATTGTTTGGTGTAAGAATATCAGCTTCTCAACATCAGGTTAGAAAACTAATAAATCTTAGATTCCCATATTCAATTATTTTCAGTTTATTATTTTACTTGGAAGAAACTAGGCAACTGCACTGAAGCCTTGCTCTACTAAATATGCTGTTGGAAAAGTAATAATCTTGACAGGTTTTTTTTTTTATCTTTGGCCTCATATAAGATTATGACTTAGATTTTGTAAAATAAAACAGTGGTCCTTTGATTATGATATCCCTCTGACTGCCAACTTTTCTTCATTGCTCCCTAAGATCTTTTTATTACCCCCGTAGGATAGCAGTACCATTCACTTTAGGAATGACCAATATAAAGTGTCTCTCCTAATAGAACCAACTTTTTGTAGCTAAACATTTCACTATGAATGGAATGGATATACTCCAGGGTAGGGAAGTAAAATTTAAACTGAAATCACTGCATCAAGTGATGTGAAAGCAAATACAGAACAAAGATTATACAGTCAGTGATTAATATAGACTATTTTGGGGGCAATATCATAGAAAGATGCTTCACAGAAGGATAAATGGCAAAGAATATCAGACTCCATGCACAAATTGATCCTAACAGTATCCTTAACACAGTTTGCATGTTCCTGTACATGATATACAATGTCAAAACGATTGTAGACATTGGGCAATGACCCCCCAGAGTAAGTTAAGCTAGACTAACACTCTTAAGGCCAAAATTTGCAAAGGATATGTGTAATGATAACTGCTGAGCTAAAAAGTGAACTCCAAGACTGAATGGTCATGTATAATGACCAGGACCTTAAATCATATATCAGAATGCCATGGAATTCATGAAAGTTAGGAGGCTAGAAAGGTGAAAAAAGTATTCAGGTACCTCAAGAGTTGTGGATTCACTGTTACATTTTATAATGAGAAAAATCTTCATAGTGGACACCGTTTAGGATTGCTAAAACAACTTGTGGATTCAGCAGTTGGTGTCAAGGGCACCATCAGGACTTAATGTCTTACTCAACTCAAGGTTTTGGGTATTATAGCTCCTCATAGGAAAAATATGTCCCCATTCTTCTACAAGCGCAAAGAAAAGTGAGTGCTGATGCCATCTACATAGTTCCACATTACCATGTTGCCCTTTGGGTAGTTGGCCAGATAGAAAATATATACTGACCCAAGATGGTGTTCCCAACTACACAGCCAACTGCTGCAGAAGTTTTGCAAAGCTAACTTTGCTGATTTCTGACCCTTCAGCCTAAACTTGAACAAGCTAGACAACATCATGTCAGGTGTTTTGAAGCAGGCCATCAACAAAACCTCTTAACATCAATATCCTCAAGGCTGCTATCAAGGAAGAATGGGCAGAGATGTTGAAGGATTTTAGTGGTTACAAAAGTTGTGCTGCATTGAGATCTTGGTTGAGGCTGTAATTGAAAATAATAGATGCCACATTAAGTAAACTGATGTGATATTACACTGACTTCCAGGCATTCTATTTTGCAAAATTACTTAATGTGGAAAAACAAAACAAAAAAAACAATCTTTTCATGTACTTTACTAAAATATAAAAATAATAAATGCAAAAATGCTATTTAAGTCAATGTTTTGAAGGTATTTAAATTTTCCTTGTTAATCTAGTTTCATTTCAAATTTTAAAATTATTTTCCAAAATATTTCCCCAATTTTTTTTATTTTTTTTTAATGTTTTGTTTTTTCTCGCCGACTCCAGCTGTAACACTTGTCCCTGATGAATCCTTTGAAGTTGGACAAGAAGTGCGGCGTGTAAGAAAACTGTTGGATAGTATCAAGGCTGAAGTAATCACTTTTGGAATCATAATGCATCCAGATCTTTCAGTGACTGGATGCAAAATTCCATTCAGAATGCAAAAACAGATACGAGGTGAGTATGTGTTTTGTCAATACAAAACAACCTGTTAATGCTAGTACAGAATATGGAAAATTATAACATTATTATTGGAAAAACTATTGTTTTTGTTCAGAAATCTTTTTAGGCCAAATACCTTCAGAAAGTCACACTTTATATTAATGCATACAATACTAAAAGTTTTTTTTCTTTTTCTTATTAATAATTTTACAGACATGATTAAAAAATGTTTATTTTAGTTCTAGGAATAAATTAAGAACTGTATTTTCCTAACATATAATGCAACCCTTTCCTCAATAAATTTTGTCTGAAAAGTTTTTCTTAAAAACAGCTTATAGATTATTCATAAGCAAATAAATAGACTCCAATATACAGCCTTGCATTACAAGAGTTTCCATTGTTGATGCAACTAGTGTTAAAATTTTCTATTTTATTGAGAAGTGAACTTTTCTAGGAAAAAGTGCAGAATAATGAACCCTTACATGTGTATATTTTGAATACTTATTTCTTTATAAAAGAAATTTTGTCAGAAATATTTATGGACATTTAAAGCGAGTCTTAACTAGATTTTAATTTTTGGGAAATTTAAAATATAATTTGAACACTTAATATTTACATTTTTGAAGCTAACTACTCAGAGTATTCAAATTGATTGAAAAATTTAATTTTAAGCAGCATAAAATTGAAGCTCTGAAACAGAAAATATAACTAGAATATCATTTTGCTTGAAATGTTTAATTTTTTACTAGAATATACCGTAGGTTTTGGGGGTTGTGAATAAAAATCATTGATAAATTTAAAAAAAAAAAAATTATGTATCGTGGGTTTCCTCAGACTTTTTTTTTTCACATGCCCTGAATTGTTTTGAAATAAAAAAAAAATGCTTGAACAATGGACAAATGAATTCCACTAGAACAGCCTACACCTGGGGCAAAACCAGGTGTGTTTATATGGAACACATGTGAGCCAATGTCACATCAATTAGATATCAGATCAGCTGACATGGCAAGAGTAAGGGGGCTGCAGCTTGTCCATTTGACTATGCCATCCTAACAATTTGTTTTAATTTATTTAATTACTAAATGTTTTTTATTATTCTAAATTATCTATTCTTCTGGTCAATCTTGAATTGTTGTTCTTCAGTTATTATGTTCTAATAATTGAGAAATATAACAAAGAAATTTCAAGATGATTTTTCAATGAAATGCACACATTTTAATCTTTTATGCCTTCAAAGGGGGATTATTCTGCATTTTTACCCTTTTCTACAAGTTAATGGTTTTAAGTTTTAGGGCTAGTGCTACATTTTTAAATCTAATACCAACTAATCCCATTGAAAACCTATGCCTTCACTTAGAAATTCTTCTCCAAAATGGCAACATAGATGAGAAACAGTAGGAAAACAATTGTAAAAATTCAATGAGGATTTTTATTACACCTTTAATATGTAATCTTTTTGTACAACTTGACTTTGACTCTTTGATTATACAGATTTTCACCAGAACTTTTCTGGTCTATACCAAGAAATATTATTCAAGAACTTTTTTCAGTGTAAATTCACATTTCTCTACTGTGTATTTTGGTTGATAATTGAAAATATTCATCCACACTATGAAGTTGTCAGAGGTTTTCTTTCATTTTGTTTTTCTTTTAATTGTCCAAAACTACATGTTGGAGTTTTTATTTGGAGGTCTTTCCTACATTTCCCTATACATATACTGAGGTCAGATATAGTAAATATTTAATGATTGTTTCTTTCACTACCAGAAATTGTATTCATTAGAATGAATGAAAGTTTTAATGTATCCATTTATTAAATCCCACTATTCATTAAATAATGGCCTTATTCTGATAATATTCTTTCAAAGATATTTTTTGAATTACTTTTTTGTTATTTGTGCATAGACTGTATTCCTTTGTTATTCTTCAGAAAATTATGGCAGTCAACTTGGAATGCTGTTAAAATTAGCAGAAAAAAATCCAAAATTCCGTGACATCTACCTAGCAAAAAGTCAGCACATGGCACAGCGCTTTGAAGCTATTATGGATGTAGAACAAGTTATGCAAGAATTAGATGATCTGGAAAATGTCTTGGATGAAATGGAGACACTTATTATGTCTTCTCTCTCATCTCAAGAAGGTAGGTCTTTTTTTTTTTTCATCTGGTGACTTTTAAATTGGTTGGGTGATGGGGTTTAAAAAATTGGTATCTATTGTTTCCATTTCATTTTTAAAGGGTTTCACTTACCAACTTGTTCTTATTTAATCTTGTTTTGAATAATAATGTTTTCAGATTAAATTTCTTTTAGACATAATATTGTAGCTCAATTATGAAAATAAAAAAAATTACATGCTTTAATATAGTAATAAAAACAACTTTTATTCACTAAGATATATTCATAATATGATACATGTAATAGTTCTGTTCTCTAAGATGTGTCTTAATTCCTGAGCACTGATCATTTCTTTCCTCTTCTATTCCCCCCCACATTCTCTTTATTTTCCATGCACAACTTATAAATTGATTATTGAAATTTTGTCAAAAATTGCAAAAATTTAATCATGAAATGTTTTACTTAACAGAAATATTTAGTATGTATATATCTTTTATTTTTAAGTAATTGCTTAAAAAGAAAAAAATCAAACAAGTAGCAGAAAAGTCATTGGGCAGTTATAAGAAAGTCTAGACCTCAACTTCACTCACCAGTTAAAATGCAATCAAGACTAGAATACTACCATGATGGCTTTCCTTCTACCACAAAAATTAGTTTAAGAGCGAACGAAAGTTTTTCTTCAATCCTACTTACTGATATATCTTAAGTTGTAAAAAGAAATAGCTAGTTTTAAAATAAAGATTTGATTATAATCAAAGGGAATTACAGTAATGTGAATTATTTAAATTGCTTGATTTTATTGCTGTTTCAGGTTCCATAGACAATACTCAAGACTTGTGGCTGTTTGGTGCCCGTTTCACTGCTGCAGACATCAGTCTGATTGTGCTGCTGAATCGTTTGGTCATGTTAGGCCTTGACAGCCGATACTTCTCTGCTGAGCGGCGACCATACCTGATGAAATACCATGAGCAACAATTGAAAAGACCTTCAGTTGAACAACTCATGAAGGAGATCCGCAGCATCATGAAGGGAATGTATTGGCAGTCAGTCCTACCAAGTTCCACAATTGGGCGATGGGCAACGATAGGCTTGGGTATTGGCTTAGGCTATTTAATCTACAGAAAAATTAACTAATCAAAGACTGATTAATTAAGACGACCTCATGATTTGTTTGTATTTTTTTTTGTTTTTTAATCTTCTGTTGTAGTTTTGTGTTTATCATTGATAAGTGTTGGTTTGGTTAGCACATAATGGCCTGTATTTTATCATGACATATTGACTAGTGTGATCTACACACCTATGCAGATGTACATACCTGTACAATTATATATATATATATATAATCTTCCTGTATGTGTATCTGTATAGATTGCACAGATAAAAATGTTAAAGTTGATACCCCACTTTCTTTTTTTAACAAAAAGCACTGATAAGGATATCAGTTCAACCATGTTATTCGTGATTTTTGCTAGCTTGGATCAAATGACTTGATTAAATTGGGATTTTGTGTTCTTACAGATTATCCAATCACTGGTCACTACATTTGTGGACTTTTAAATTCTAACTGGCATGAAATCTTGTGATATTCTTCTTGCCTCTATCAATGTTACTCAGATAATTGCAAGAAGCATATTTTTTTTATTTTAGACTGTTGACTCTGCTGGTTCCATTTTTATGGCTTCAGCAAGCATTTCATATGATGTTCATTGTGAGCATGCACTGAAATCAATGCATTAACAATTGTGTGAGAAAATGTATCATCACACACAGATATGCAAAGATACAGTGGTTTTAAGGATTATTTTTTTTAATGTATTAACTGATCTATTAGAATATAATTTATTCATCAATGGGCTTTTTAATTCAAAACCTCAGTTAATATTTAAAAATATAATCCTACCTCATCTTGTAAAATATATACAAGAATCCCAGCATTCATGTTTGTGTGTAAATACTATCTATCAGATAATTGTTAAATATAAAAGACAAAAGTAACTCTTAACAAAAATAATTATTACTTATACTTGGTTAGCATGCAAGTAGTATGGTTGATTTTTGTTTTTATTTTAATGTTTACTTTCATCACTGTCACATAATGCTCTGATGATATGACTTCAACATTGAAATAATAACCAAATCAGCCACATTTCTTGATAGTAATAACCTATAAGTATTTTTTTTAGAGTTACTTTTATCATATATGCCAACATATCTATTTAAATGTGTTCTATTCATACACATTTACATTGCATATGTTGAGGATTAGACAAGTCAAAATGTCAGGGTAAAATCAAAGTAAAAAAAACACTAAACAGACCAACAGTGAAACAAATTCTCTGCATCCAATGAGCTCTAAAACGAAACCCGACAGGAATGAGGTATCGTCAATGTAAACAAAATGGTAATTCTTAATTTGGTACACAAGAAATAAAACTAGTCCAAAATATGAAAATTTTAGAAAAAAAAAAAAAAAAAAAAAAAAAAAAAGGTAATAATTTTTAGGGTATATTTTGGATAAGCTCCAAATGTGCATTTCTGGTCACATCAGTCAAGAGAAATTCCTGTCCTAAAAGTTATTTAATGAAGACTTTATGAACATCTGACACTGTTAGACAAACAATTAATACTTAACATAAATGAATAGTTATCAAACCAATTGATAACTGACCTAAAGAATAGTCAGTTTTTGAATGAATTTGATTCTTACTGGGTGACCCAGTGTTGTGGTATTGTGACTAAGTAAATATATACAATAAATTGTATGACATTCACTAAACAAACAGGTAGGTGCTCCATTTACTCATGCACAGATTCTTACACATTATTCTCATCTCAATATTTCATTAAAAAGATTTCTTTTTATATTTTCAGTGTGTGTGTGTGTGTGTGTGTGTGTGCACGTGCATTATGTGTTTAATCAGTGTATGGTGTAATTTTACATTCCCCATCAGTGATAGTGGTCAGTGTTTAAACACACTGAGAAGACAGGTGTGACACAAACTTTAGACCAGACTAAAGTAGATTTCATAAAAGATTTTTATATATGTAACTGTGTGCACACACATATACCTAATGGTTGTATTTGCTTGGTGAGATGCCAGGTAGTCTTAACATTAAATTTCAGCTCGTGCTGTTTCATACTAACGCCTTCTATGAAGGCATGAACTGTCAAAACCTTCCCTCTTATTTATCTTGTTATTGTAAAGAGAACTGACTGACTGACTACACACGTTATCCTGGCTATATTCTAATTGAAAGCTCTGTCCCCAAAAGAAGATTGTGATCTTGTTCAGAAATTAACAAGATTACATGTATATTGGTTCTGTAACATAGGTGTATTTTTTAATAATGTATTATTTAGTTTTAATCTTTATCATTATCCTAGTTTGTAATATTTTTTTTCCCGTTGAAGAATTTTTGTTAGAAACAGATTGATCACAAACAATAAAAATGCCTAACCTAAAATTTATTAAATCTATTGGAAACTGAGAATACCTCTTGAAAAGGGAAAAAAATAAGTTTGTGCTTGTGTCTGTTTTTGCAGATGTATCTATGTAACTCATTGTAAATTACTCCACTTTTAGACATTTTCACAGGGAATCTCTTGGAGTACATTATTTTGCAAATTTATTGATTTTGAGGCCAAATTTTTTTTATTTATTGATACATAGAAAAAATAAAGACTTAGTAGCATCAACAATTATAATAGCAGTAGTAATAGTACTACTACTAATAATAATTGCTGTACTCTTCTAGTGTTCTTAGAATATTTCATCTAATTAACAATTATTTATATAAAATAGTGTGTTTAAGATATTGTTCCCTAACCAAAATGTCCTTTTTGTTTGCCATGTACAGTAGCCATATTTATTATACTGAAGTATTTTTCTTTTTTACTTAAGGATATTAACAATTTTTCTTAAGTAAGGATTAGTTAATAATCTGAAAATTCCTATTACAAACATTTTTATTGTAGAAAAACACTAAAGATTATTTTTTGAGGATGCTCACCCCTAACCTGAGCTTATTAAAACCATTATGTTTATAAATTTTACATAATTGAAAAGTTCAGCTTTCAGACCATAAAATGCAATTTCATCATTCACTCATACCGAGTCAATTCTAATTTAATTTAGAAACTTAACAATAGGTCATAAATCTCTCACTCCCTGATTATTAAATATCTTGGAAACCCAATCCTCCTACTCTCTCCCTGAACACACATCCACAGAAAATTTAAAAAACTCCCCACCTCTTCCCAACAAATGTTCAACTTTCTTTCATTAAATATATTCCTTTTTCAGTCAATGGTTTCAATTAGTGCAGTAACTTTTTCTGACCTAATAACTACACAACCAAGATGATGTAGCATCTTACAAACACAATTTTTACCAAACAGATAAAACAAATAGCTTTCCAAAAAACCTTGAAAGTTTGACAGGCAAAAATTTCTAGGTAGAGGAATCTCTGTTTTTGTGACCAGAATGTTCAATAAAATGTCCTTAATGTCCCGTGCAATAATATACACCCAAAGTTCTCAGGTATAAAATGTGACCAAAAAAAAAGAGAATAGAATTGTATCTATTCCTGCTTCCAGTACAGGTACCCAAAGTTTCTGGTATCCAAACCATGACTTCAAGTTTGTTTTTTTTTTTTTCATTTCTATAAGATTGCTTTTTCAGAAGCTGACTTCCAAATAAAGTATTAATGGAGGACACAAAATTTGTTTGTCAGTTAATGGATTTAAAGATTGTGTAAAACTCTTTCAATCACCAGTTTTAAGTAATTTATTTTATTCTGATATTGTTATACTAAAAGTCTATTATGAAAATTGCTTTTCATATATTGATTGCATTGAACTCTATAACTTCCAACTTAAACTCTTTCACCATTACACTTTTAAAATTTGTCACCCTGTTTGATTTCTCAAGCAATTTGATTAACCAAAATTATTTCTTAAATATGCTTGTCTTGTATTGATAAGCTTATTTGCTTTTTATTCTACAATTTCCTTCCATTTGTTGATGCTTAAAAAAAAAAAAGAATTCCAGGATAATATGGTTTAACCATGGGCAGAATCAGTGTGTTGTATCAAATAATAAGGACTCACTTTGTTAATAATTAGTCCAGTTATATTTTATTTTTTGTCAAATTAAAGTAAATTCTTACTCTTAGGTGCCTAAAAGAAAGGGGTGGACATTTATTTTTGAGGGAGTTTTTTTTTTTTTTTTTACTTACTCCACCACCAGCACCAAGCTTAAGATCACCCTATTTATAAATTTCACACTTTCCCCTGGAGCTGAAATAGAAAATAGTAATAATTATTATACTTGTTCAAGTTCTTATTTACATGCCCTTATGATTGAAGTGTTTAAAAAATAGTTTTCCAGTTTTATTTTTTTCCAAAATTATCATGTTCCATTGTTAGATAATGTTTTATTTACATGCCCTTATGATTGAAGTGTTTAAAAAATAGTTTTCCAGTTTTATTTTTTTCCAAAATTATCATGTTCCATTGTTAGATAATGTTTTGTTTAAGTTTCCTTATTTAAACTCTAAATTTTTAATTCTTTAAATGATTTTCCAAACCATATTGAGAAAATTTCCGAAAATTATTAAGATCCCACCTCCCTCCTTGTATTAGACAGCTAAGAATTTATTGTCAGAAATTCACTAGTCTACCTCTACAAATGATTTTTGTTTTTTTATAACTGAACTGATATTTTAAATACAAAAAGGAAAATTTTCACAGATTATTGTTTTAGACCAGACAAATATATGAATACATCTAAGAAATAAGTCATGTGGCCAAAATGTATATTTAAAACAAAAGCCAGAAAGCTAATGCTTGAGCTCTGGTAAAAACCAGGATTCTTTTTAATGCTGATTTTCAAGGCAGGCAGGCCCTTCCTACATGAAAGATTGGCTAAACATAATCTTTTAATCTCATTTTTCCACATATTTAGTATGTTAAACTTAATAGATAAGAAATATCTATCACTTAATAAACTTATTGGATTTCTTTTATCAAAGACTACCAACATGGTGATATCATTTAATGTTTACTGGATTGTTGTAAAAGGTTAAATGAACTAAGAATTTGTTTCACATGTTATAATGTGAGGTTTACTCATGACTGATAATTTCTTTCTTTTTTTTTTAAATAAAAATGTTAACTTTAAAAAAACATCTTCCAAATCAAACAAATTGTTATCAACGAATGGCTTGCTTTTGCAACAATGTTATTTGTATGAAGAATGCTTTTGTATTAAGGAACAAATATAAAACATGAACATCATGAGTTTTGGTTGCTTTTTGTGACAATGTTTTCAACTGATTTGTTTATCATGTTAAATTGTCAGAATTGAGAAAGTAGATAAGAATCAAACTTTTGTCATACCTGAAGATTTTGTCTTTTGAAAGTCATACCTTAACCATTAAGCCACCAAAGCTGTTATGATTGCACAGTTCTCTAATGTGTAATTTTCTGCCATTCTCTCCTTTTCTATATATTTTATGATTTATTGTTGATTTCAAAATTCTGAAATGAAGTATTCATTTCCAAACTGATTGGTTAAAAACTTTGTGATAAAAAGCAACAAAAATAGAAACAGATTTCAATTGTATAAATATATGTAATAATGAAAATACGTCATCACAGCATTTTAAAACTCATAATTTTTAATTCATATTTTGTTTTCTTAAATGAAATTGAGCTGACAGCCCTGTTAATTATCCCAAATGGCCTATTTTATATAACACAAAATATGTTAAAATTGGCTTTTAAAAGAAGAAAAATATTCATACAGTGAATCTTTGGTTTCTTAATGTAGTTGATCCTATATATTAGTTAATATGATTATATTATGAATTAAATTTAGCTACTTGGAACTAACTAACAAGATCTCACAAGAAAGTATTTTATAGTACCTAATAAACATCCTGGCATTTAAAAATGGCAACACCCATGAAGTAATATCATGCATATACTTCTAAGGTATGTGGCAATATTTTTATAAGCTCAGAGTTTTCTTGCTGTGGCAGTGAATCAGATAGTAACTCAAGACAATCTTGATAGTGATGAAAGTATGAAAAAAATAGTTGCCCTGTTGAGATATTTCATTGATTATAACATTGTATATTGGCATTGATGGTATATAGCAGGAGTAGTCAAAGTGTGGATCATGAGTCATATGTAGCATTTTGACTGTGTGGCTCATGGAAATGTGTTTTTCTTATCACAGTTAATATAAAAAATAAATTTAAAAATAATCTTAAGCATTATAATTATTTATGTTATTATAATGGGTAAGTGAATGACAAAATGGAGAAAAAACCTTTTAAGTGATGAATTTCATTCTAAAGAATGAACTTCAGGCTAATAATGGTTTTATTGATGCAATCAATCTTATGTGGAAGATGAGGGAGAAAGTTTATTATATCATTTTTATTTTTAGCTGTTCAATTTTATGTTACTGAAATGTAGATTCATATATTTTCTTTGTTGTTTGTATAATTCATTAGTCTATAAAATATGCACAACATTGTTAAAATAATTGTATGTTAATATTTTGAAAACATCGAGTGTGTGTATGTGTGCATGCATGTACATGCACTTTATGATCACTGAAATTAATACAAATGGTAAAAAAAAAAAAAAATTCATACGTGCATAAATATTTTTTACATGTATTATTTATGTAAATTTCTGTAAAATAAATGTGTGTATATAATAAAAACATTAAAAGTTTATCTTATGCAGTTTTTACATTATGTAAACATTTGGCCATCTCACGGATGTAGCAACCTCAGAATACTTTTCTTTTAAAGAAAAATTTTTAAAAAAATATCCCAGTCTGAAGTGGTTGACTTAAATGAAATATATTAATTAAAAATATTTTTTGAGAAAAACAAACAAAATAAATAATATAATCATATTAATTAAATATATACAGTTACGTTTATTATTCCTAATTTTTGGGGGGAGGGAGGAGAGCATTTCTACATGTGCATTGCATTAATCAAAAATAGCTACAATAGGTGAGTGGATGCTGAAAAGATTTTGGTCTAGCAAAGCAAGAAATGACCAAGAGTCATGAAATGTACAGACTATTTCAGATTCATTCTACAGTCCCATCTTGTTTCTCAAGTTTCTTTAACCCTTCCAAAAAAAAAAAAAAATAATAGAGAGAGAGTGTGTGCTGATCCAAGAACTCTTTCACCTAAGTTATATGGAATCCAGAAGCACTGGAAATAATACAATATTGCAGTGATTAGCATATTACTCTGGCGGGCCTTTATTAAAACAGAGTTCAATCCTCATTTTCAAAATACAAAAAAAAAAATACCTGCTTAGATATAGTTACATATTTCCCACCAGAGCTACTACTCTGTGTCCAAGCCCAGGTAAAAAGTCAAGACTTAAATACTGATTTCTAAGACAGGTAGGTCCTTCTCTATCAGTGCAATACAGTCATCCAACTTTCTCTGATCTGAACTTGCCGTGAACTAAGCTAAGTTTTGTAAATGTCTCTAATCAAATGTCATTTGGAATATAATTGATCTTGTATATACATCAGTGTTTCTTGGGGTTTTTTTTTAAATGTTTTTCTCAACAATTTAAATAATTTACATAATTACTTTTAGTTTCTCAATTTTTCTATACTTTATTAGTAATAAAAGTCATACAAACATTATGTATAACCAAATGTCAAAGGCACACAAGATTTGAACAAACTCCTAAGCCTTAAATTTTATGCAATTATCTATAAATCTAGAACAGAAAAATATTGGGTTTTTTCTTTTTTTTTTCTGCTCATGTTCTCACATAAAAATAGATATTTAATCTATAAATGAACGCTAAAAAACGCTTAAAAAAATGTTAATAAATTTAAAAGACAAATTCTGATCAACATGGCTGTCTTTTGAACAGTAATCAGTTGTATAACTAAATCATGATTATTTCAGAATTAATGACAAATTCTCTACTGTTTATTTTCTAAATTTAGCATGACAAAAGAGTGGCATGGAAAGGAGTAAAGTTATATTATACTAGTCTTTTAAGTGGTGAAGAACCTACCTACTTTAAATCCTGACTTGCTTGGCACCCATGGAAAAAATATGTTTTATTCACAAGGCAGTAGATAGACAATTATATAGTCTCATTCCAGAATTTTTTTTTCCTCCTCTTATAGATATTCCCTAACATTAAAATGATTAATGTATTTGAATTTTTTTAAAACACGCACACATATGTGCGTGTGTAGCTGTGTGTTTGTTCTTGTATGTGACACCGATTAATTTTTGAGTTTTCATTTAAATATATCCAAATTTTATAAAATTTTCACTTGTTTTTATTCAACTGTATCACTGGATATATTTGATTCTAAGCCTTATAAATTGTCATGATTCCTCTGTTAATCTGTGACCGTATTTTCTATTGTAAACCTTTTCCCACTTATTGTTCAAATGTTTTTCTATTCTTTGTTGAATTTTCTGCTTGTATTTTCAAGGTTTCTTATAAGATTTCTAAATTTTTTATGAATCCTAAAAATTAAGATTTAATTTAAAATCTTTTGTGTTTGTCAAAGAAATATTTTTGAATACGTTATTTGAAAGAAAACATTTCACTGTTGTACGTTGTGTTTTTGCCTACTTTATATATTTTATAAGACTTACCAAAACAGATTTTTCAGTTAAATTATTTTAAAATCTTTTTGTAGACTGTAAAATTAAATTTCAGTGTACTTTTTTTTTTCTTTTTTTTTTTAATGCATCAATATTTTTCCACCATTCACATTACATGATCTGATTCAGGATACATGGACTGTCTGAGAAAAAAAATAATGTCTGCATTATATCATTAATGAAGAAGTGAAATAAACTGAAAATATGGCATAATTCCAGTTAGGTGTGTGAGGGAGAGAGATGAAAATAGGGATTGAATCTGACAAAATTATTAAGTAAGTAATGACTAGAAAAACCTTTATAAATTCAACATGTTTCGCTATTTACTTAGCTTCATCAGAAATTTTGGGAAATAGAATAATGTGGAGTTGTTTCAATTCTTTAATCCTGTCTTGTTTTGCTTTCATTGATTGTGTAGACATCACATATTTATTTTATGGCATATGTTTGTACAGTGTAACCCGGATATAAGAGAAACCCGGATATAAGAGCGATTTTCTCTGGTCCCAAATTAGAGCCTATGTTAATGTATATATAATAGAACAAACCCGGATATAAGAGAAACACGAATATAAGAGACTTCTTCTCCGGTCCCGACAACTCTCTTATATCCGGGTTACACTATGTATCATGCTAGATTATGCAGTCTCTCATCCAGAAACTGTAACTAATGTCGGTTCAGCATATTTGCTGTATAAACCACAAGTGGCCTCTGTGGGTGTTGAACAAGTACAAATGTGCCTGAGCAGACAACTTCAACAGGGATTGGCTAGTAACCCTAGTGTCAATTTTGTGTGGGTATCATGTTTATGTCACAATAACATCATGTGTATTTAATTCTGGAAATGTTTACATAATTTGAGTGTGTATTAAAAATGTAAGATCCTAACATTTGCAGCTGATGTAACCTAATATTACACATTCACTTCCAACATTCATCATATTTATTATGCAATGAAAATGCACTTGTATACCCAATTTTTAATACACACTTAAATTATGCTAATATTTCAAAAATTAAACACACACACACGCACACTGATGGTATATATGATGTTCATACAACAAAACTCATACAGACAAACAGCAATTTCTGAAGAATTAATCTGACAGATTTTATTTATGATGGTTTCTCCTGCTAAGGAGAATGCAGTTTCTAATCCTGCCAGAGTGCATATTTTCTTTAATAAGATTTCTTGAATATTCAGGCAGGTAGATGAAAATAAAGGAAGCATCTACTCAAATATGGGTATCCACTAAAAGTAATGTTTAATAAAAACAATAACAGCATAAAAAGGAACATGATGCCTAGTATACAATAAATGAAAACAAAATGGGATTTAAAAATTGAAACAATTTCACATTACAATTCCCCCAAAATTCTGAAGAAGCTAAATAAATACCAAATTTTCATATTTGTTATATATATATATATAAAATGGATTTTTTATTTATGACTTTTCTTTTTCCTTTTTACCTACATTTTGAGTTATCACAAATGAACATTATGAATTTATGCAGTCAGTCCAAAATGGTGTTAAAAGTTTTTTGTAAGAGGAAATGCCTGCCTCTTGTGTTTCCCCAAGACTAGCTTCATTTTATTTTAATTTTTAATCTTATTTATTAAATGATATCTAAAAAAAGTAAGAGGCCAGCTGAGCTTACATCCCTTGAATTTTACTAAATTCTGCTTTAAAAAAATAAATAAATATGCTGTCTGTATGATTAACAACACTTGACATTACCCATTTATTTATTCATTTTTTTTTTTTAATCCTTCACTGAATTTGCATAATTAGCTGCTTTATAATAAGTAATTATTGACAGTTAAATTTACTGAAGTATTATTGAAAATTTTGGTCTTTTCATTTGCTGGTTAAGAAGAAGAATAAGTTTTATTATGGCTTAAGTCAAAAATTTATTTTTTTTTAATTTTCTTAAAGCATAAATTACTAAGTTGACTTTTATAATTTTCATTTATCATAAGAGGGGAAATCAAGTATTTATAGAGTTAGTCATTTTTATCATCCTAGTGGATGTATAGGTAGCATAACAGTTGTCGATACAGCAAGTTGAATTGGTAAATGAAGTTAAAATTCCAGCCTAGTCTGTTGTGTTTTTGTTTACAATAACATAAAAGGCATAAATTCATCTCTTTTCCCTCCAATTTTGGCCTAAATAGCAGGATAGATTGGGCTCTCCAACCAGTCTAGGAGAAAAACAACTTAATTTCAAATCATGTTACCAAGAAATCCTGGCAATTAAAAGATAAAAGAAGCTGTAGAGAGCCTATGTTCTTAAGAATCTTGGTATTTAAGAAAATCATCTGAGTAATTTGTTTATTCTTTGCACTTTTTAATTTTTTTATACAAATATAGTGGTTTGTTCTAAGACAGAGATAAATGTGTCTTTCCTACCAATGCCAGAGTCTGGTATTTGAGTAGTTAAAAACCAGTGTGTGGTGGGGGGGGGGTGTCTTTACATAAGTCAGTTCAAGTGAAACCATTTCAAGTTGACACCAAGCAACATTAAAAAAAAAAAATTGTGTTCTTCACCTCAAAGAGTAAATTCTTTGTTTTGGAGCGTCCAATTAGAAAATAGAAAAATAAAGGAACAAGTTTCATAAAATAATTTTAAAATATTACATTCCTAGAATTATTTCACTCAAGATAAATTCTTGCTTTTGACTCTAAAATTAAGACTTTGTAATAATTTGATAATCTTTTTTCACAACCATTTCATGAGCCTTTCCCTCTTTGACTGCATTTGCATTCAGCTTTACTAGTTTTAGCTACGTCAAAAATACTTCCTGCATTTTACTACAATTTGTCTAGCTGATCCCTTTAGTTATTTAATTGAACTGTAGATTTTCAGAATTAAATAAATTTTAAATAAAACTTGCTTCCCATAAAAACATCTTAAACGTTTTGTTTACAAAAGCTCTTATCCTTAATCTTTCTGTTACTAGGCTTTTTTTTCTACCTTTATACCATGCTGTATTGTTGATTACCTAGCAACAGTCTTTCTTTTTATGTGCCATGTCCTTTCAGGACATAGGCGATCATGGTTCTCCACTTCCTCCTATCCCTTGTAGCTCTCAATAAGTTTTGTCCCTCTGCCACTCCTCCAGACAACGTTCTGTTATTCACTTGCTTAAGTCCGGCAGGTATGTCATGCATTGCTTTCCCTTGCCTCTCTTTCCCTCTATTTGACCTGAGAGTATCAGATTCTCCAGGCTCTCCTTTCTCATTGTGTGTCCCAGAAACTTCA
Source organism: Acanthosepion esculentum (assembly GCA_964036315.1). Taxonomy (NCBI): domain Eukaryota; kingdom Metazoa; phylum Mollusca; class Cephalopoda; order Sepiida; family Sepiidae; genus Acanthosepion; species Acanthosepion esculentum. The sequence goes on from OZ038480.1 coordinate 49,604,148, forward strand.
GCTACCTCTTCCTGATATTAAGTGTAAGCCTCCTCCTTGTTTGTATCCTCTCCAAGACCTCATTGTTGCTCACAGGCTCGGTCCCTGATATCCTCAGCATCCTTCTGTAAAACCACTTCTCTGTCGCCTCGAGTCTCTTCTCCATCTTTGAAGAAACCATCCAACATTCATTGCCATAAAGGAGGACAGATGTCACGTAACAGCTCAGTACTCTTTTCTTTGTTACTAAAGAGATACTCCTGTCTCGCAATACTCTGCCAAGCTTTTGGAATGCATCCTTGGCCATCCCAATACGTCTACGGATTTCAGTGTCACACTTGCCATCCTCTGTCAAAACGCTTCCCAGATATTTAAACTTCCACACCTGCTTGATTTTAGTGTCCCCGACCTGCAAATCGCCTTTTGGGCTCGTCCTTTTACTGATGACCATGCATCCTTTCTTCTTGTAGTTTATGCTTAGTCCCTTCTTCTCGCTCTCCTTTGCTACATTCTGTAGGAGGATTTGTAATTTCTTTTCCGTGTCTGCTATCAGCACTGTGTCATCTGCATATCTTATGTTGTTAAGACTGTGGCCACTGATGCTGAATCTTGGTAGGATTTCCAATTCTCTCAGAATAGTCTTGCTGTTTAGGTTGAATAGGTCTGGTAAGAAGGCACATTCTTGCCTTATGCACCTTTCTATTTTTGTATATTCACTGAACCCATTCTCTATGTGCATGCATGCTGTTTGCTGCCAGTATAGGTTTGCGATTATTCTATCTTTCCTCAATATATCAATGTTGCTGAGCAGTTCCAAGAGATCCTTGTGGCATACTTTCTTGAAGGCCTTTGCGTAGTCTCAAAGATAGGTATACATCCTTCTGCATTTTTATTACACTTTCTGATAATATTCTGAGCATAAATATTGCGTTCCTCGTTCCAATGTCTTTAATGAACCCGCACCGTTCTTGTCCTACGTCTGGCATAATTCTGCTGCATGCTCTATTCATCAGAATACTGATGATGAGTTTTATTACATGACTCATTAGGCTGATTGTTCATTTGCACCTGGTTTCTTAGGCATTGCTATGAAGATATACTGGAAGATCTCAACAGCTCTATTCCCACTGTCTTTAATGTTTCATCCTGAAATATTTCTATAATTACACACCTTTAAATAGTTGACTACTATTTTCATTTTCTTGTTTACCACAATTGGCCATTAAATTTTGAGTTATTTTCAAGGAATAAATGACTTTTATCTCATATTTTAATATTTTCATAGAAATTATATCATCCATAAAAAAATGGTTGTACATTTAGATTTGCTTATGAGAAAGGCTTCTTTTTTTCCATATCAGTCAAATTATATATTTATAAAATCCCCTTATATAATCAAAGATATTTATTTTGGTTTTATTACTTAATAGTGCAATTAACTTCAAAATAAAGCCTGAGAGGGAAAAACAATGTTTGCCTATTTTTTATGACACTTACATGATTGTATCACATTGTTGATAACACATTTTCTCAATTTCAAATTAACTTTTAATTTTGCTTCGTTTATACTAGATTGTTATTTTGCATAAAGACTTTTCCCCTTTTATTTTCTTGAGCTACCTAGATTTGCTGGCATTTAAGACAACCTACCCACCAACAGTCTTATGGGCTTAAGCTTAAGTACTGATATACAATATTACCTGTGTAAGCATTAGCCTACCAGATACCACAACTTTGCATATAAAACACAAGATACTTTTTGAGCATTTTTTGTGGGCAATGGATCTTATTTGCTATAAATTAAATGATCTCACAAATGTGAACACATGCAGAAATGTGAATTTAGTGATATAAGCAAAATGTTATTATATATATATATATATATATATATATATATATATATATATATATATAAATTTTATATTAGTGGACCTTTTGACTAAATTGAAGCATGAAGAGAAAGATTTTAAAGTCAAAATCTTAGGACATGCCTGTGTCCATTTTCAATTGACAAGAAATAAACAAAGAAGTGGGAATCACTCTTTTGGGGAATGTTGTTGCTGATTAAAGGGCTCCCTGTGGAAACGGAGTGAATGCAAATCCCTGTTTAATCCTTCAATATGTGATACTATTTTCTTTTTACTGTTTTTTTATTCCTTAAATTTCATTAACAGGCCTATTAAATCTATATTTTAAGAAGCATATGTGGATCATCTTTTGTTTTAATTTTATATATATATACATATATATATATATATATATATACACACACATATGACTGATAGAGAAGTATTACGTGAAACTCTAGAGTCAATCAAATGAGAAGTCCATTGAACATTTAAATATGTGTGTATGTTATATCTTAAAAAACAAAGACGAAAAAAACAGATTTCTAAGTTTCTTTAGAGCAGTAATTATACATTTTCAAACTGTTTTTTTTAAACAAAAACCAGTTTGAAAATATTCTATTTTTTTGCAAAAATTTAAATACTTTAAACATGACAATTCTACAATTCAAAAGTGAGAAAGTTTGAATTTATATTGTGTAATTTAGTTTAGCACAAGGTCTCCATTTAAGTGATGTAAATACTTATAATAGGATAATAAATCATTGTAGCTATGATTGGGTTCAAATCTCAGTGGCAGCTAATTAGTATTTATAAGAAGTCAAGTAATTATGTATTTTAGTTAATTTTCATCTCTTCTTTATTTTTCATTCAAGTAGATACCAATTGTCAAATGAGTTATTAAAATTTAGCAGGATTTTTCTTTTCTTTGACAAATTCATTCTCTAAGAGAAAATGTTTGATGTAGTGTCATCATGACCTTGTCTATTTTTTAACACAATTTAATATTGCCAATTGTATCCTACTGCTATGGCTTTTACCCAATGAAAAAGCCCATGACACATAAAAAAAGAGTCACAATACATTACACAAAGTAATCTAGTCACCTGAGAAATGCAAGGGAATGTATTGACTGAAAGGCTATGAGTGAGGGTAACAGCAAAAATTAACAGTATTTTTGTAAAAAAGAAAAAATAGATTGAAAAATTATTAAACAGTTCAATAGACAAGACTGCAAAATATTTGATGCAGTCATTGTTTAAATTATTTGAAAATGGAATTTATAATCTAATCTTGCAGCAAAGTTCAGAAAATACTCTTGTTTTTTTTAGTATATGCATAAATATTTTTTCATTATATACACACTATCTTACAAAATCTGACATTTTTTAATCAAATAATACCATTTTGCATGAATATTTTTAATCACAAAAATCTCCCCATTTTTATGTATTTACTAAATAAATCTTACCTATTACTGAACTGATGTCTTGGTTTATGAGAAATATATTCAGAAATCATCTGATTTTAACTGAAGTTATATTGCAAAGAGATGTTTTTTTATATATATGAAACAGAAAATTTTAATTTATTTCACTAATTATAAGACCTTTCTTTGCTACATTATTGAAATAGACATTTACAAACTTACTTTAATATTAAGCTATGTTAAAATAATACCAAAACATAGGTCAGCAAATATTTGGTTGTAAGTATAAAAAACTAAATTTAAAGTTTGAAGCTTAAATGTGAGTATAAGTTTCTGAATCAGTGCCAGGCTATATAGCACTTGTCTAAGGAACATTGCTTTGAAGTCAACCTGATAGTTGTTAACAATCAGAAAATTGTTTTATGTTTGATCAAAATCATAGCTGCAATTTTGTGGATATTTTTCTATAAGGTTAACTTCCTTATCTTCAATATTACACGCTTACATCCTTAGAAGTTTAAGCATTAAACAATACTATTAATTTATCATTACCCACATAAGAGTAAAGAATGTATATTTTAAAAAAAAAAAAAAAAGAAAAAAAAAAGCTTGTTCTCTTAGAGAAGAGCTTGTCTTAAAAATATTAGAACTGAGGACATTTATTTTCATTTAGTATTTCTGGTGATATGTCATTGAAAAATAAAAAAATCTTTATCATATCCCTTTAAGATAGAAACCATCAATATATATATATATATATATATATATATATATATATATATATATATATATATATATATATATATATATATTGATGGATTATTAAAAAGTTCATGGTTCACCCAAAAAAGGATTTTAATAATAAAATATGGTGTTTGGAGAGAGTTAGGTAAATACGTTGATCTAAGAATATTCTGCACCTTATATAAATGTGAATGACAAGGGATTTCTGTCTAATTGAATACTTGCCTATTGCAGTGGAAACTTATATTCTATCAAATACAATATATTTTCATTTGTGGGATAGAACAGAATGGAAGATAATGTTCCAGCTAAATTAACTTTTAGAACATATTTTCAGCCCAAAAATCATTATAGAATGGCTACCTTTTGTATACTTAGAAATGAAAAAAAAAAAACCCCTTTGAAATTTCCACTCTTCATTAAACATGAAAGCAAACTAGTCATGTCTGGATGTCCTAAAGGTTGAGGCATAGAAATGGGGTAATTTAGAAACTTTTTCAAGCAGGAACTACTCAATTTTATTTAAAAATGTGACTTGCTGACAGCATTTCTTGGAATAAATCTCTTTTTTTTTTTCTTGCAATAAAAATCATTATAAATCTTTTACAAAAGCCACATTATATCCTGGAAAAAACACAAACTGTGATCATTTTCATGAACATTTTCAGTACAACTTAAGTACATTAATTTCTTTTAAACTCAAGTCTTATCTGCTTTTATTTATACTTTTTGTTTTTAGAAGAAAGAAAAAATCTTACTAAAAGTTATGAACAGATTAAAAAAACTCTTTATTTTGAAAAAATAGAATTTTAGATTAAAATAATATTTTAAGGGGCCAATCAATATTTGGCAAAGAAATAACTGATTAATTTTATGGAAATAATCATGAATATATTAGCTGCATTTTCTTGTTTGTTAATCAAAAGCTGCTTCATGCAAATTCACAACAATGAAAAAATTCTCCAAATGATCCATCCTCAAATTCCAATCTAAATGAATGCTCTTTCACACATATCTATAAAAAAATAAATAAATTAAAAAAAAAAAAAATACATTTTTGTTAGTCACAATGTCAATTATTTAATTTAGTGATTTATTTTGCAATTATAGTATTTACATTTGGCATTTACACTCATATGTGCTCCGATAATCAGAAGAAAAAAAAGAATTTAACATGTTTCCAACTGCATTATATATTTAAACCTTATAAAATGCCATCAAGGTTTTGTTACAATTACTATTAGAATTTGACACAGAGTACAACTTATGCTTTATTTTGGTAATTAAATTTTATTAAACTATAAAGTATGATGATGTATCCTAAACAGATTTTTTTCTCTCCATAGTGTCAAATTTGCATGCTATGGCTATTTTTCTCAAATAATAGTTCTAACAAATCAAGAGTAAAAAAAAAGTTACAATATAAAAATATTGATAAGGGTTTTTTTATTGCTATAAAAAAGCAATAGTGTTGCTATGGTAAAAAATAATCTATTGAAATTTCAGTCATCATTCCAATCAAAAACGAAACAGCATAATAAAAATTAAATAAACTGTCCTTTGATCAATGCTGCAAGGCAGAAATTAAGTCTAGTACATTACTGTAACTGCTTCTATTGTATTAATTAAAACTATAGAATGAGTGCACTTATATCAGAAATAATGTATAACATGCTACAAGACAGTGTGGTAGTAATTTTACATATATATATTTCAATAATCAACAAGTTTCGAGGTTTCATTTTTAATTGTAAGGTTTAACTCTTTAGATTTAAATTTCTTATTAAAAGAAAGAAAAAAAGCAATAAATTCTCCATTAATGATTTTCTGGGATTTCTGGTAAGCATCAAATGTCCAGATTAAGATTTCAATTTTCTTATTGTATAATAGAAAAATAAAGAGATTTTATGATCACTATATTTGTGAGTTAAACACAAAAAGAAAAATAAATAATCTCTACAGTAAATGCTATCATTTTTTAATAAATTTATATTATACCAATAAATTCACCTCATATATTTTACATTTAAATTCACTGGAATGACTTAAAAAATGATTGTATACAAGAGTTTTTAGACTGCATCATAAATTTTAAATAAATTGAAACTAAAATGAATTGGCAACTTTCAAAATCTTTAAAATCTGAAATCTATTTGTGAAATAACTATTTGGAAGCAAACAAGGATGTTTCAATTCAAAACTAAGAAATCCGTTTTATTTCATTTTTACTCAATCTTTAAAATTATTTAAAACTAAAATCAGAAACATAAATGAATTTTGGTGTGATAAATTGAATGAATGTTGCAATGACATTTGGCTGCTATCACTTGAAACACAGATCCCATCTCTTTCTTTTTTTTTTGTTATGAGTGAGTGATGAAAAGTGCTGATCCACTTCTCAAAATTTGACCAAATGACGAAACAGAATTCTTTTTTAATACCTTGGTCAAGTCAAAAGCTTTTCAGCACTTTCTCATATTTGTAATTTGATGTCTCAAACAAAGCATTGTGATGATTAAAAAAATAATACTGTGTTCATAAGGCCATGAAAAATGGTGCTGAGATGTAAAATAAAATATTGATAAAATTTACAGTGTCACTTCTTTTTGTTATTTGTTCAAATACTTGGAGTTAAAATGATTATTACTTTTTATTTTATAATTTATTAAACTAGATTACATTTGAAAAAAAAATTTTGAATTTATTTTTTTGCACTTTTAAAAAAAAAAAATTAAAATAAAATTCTGAAGAAATTAAATATAAAGAAAGAAATAACAAACCAATACTAAAATTGAAAATAAAAATTTTCATATATAAAAAAGGAAAAAAAAACATTAAGCAATTTTCTGAAATTCTAATGCTACTAACAGAAAGAGCTGTTTCAACTGCTGCAGACAATCTCCACTTTGTTGATTGAGTAGTAATACTAATTCATCTTAGCCAGGATTAAAACATTATTTGTTCTCATTTTAGATGGAAGAAAACACCTGGTCCAAGGGATTCCAACCCTGTGGCAGCATCTTCTTCATTTCCCTGAGAGAAGTGGAAGTCAGTGTAATATCAGTGCCATGACTAATCATGGGCAATTTTTGTACTTGGCCTATATGTATGCATATGGGCTCCCCATATAAAAAAAAGACCTTGTGTCACATCCTCCCTTAGTGGAGCGGTCAGGTAAATAAAAAAAATTATATTATTATAACTACTAACAAGATTTTCTGAGGTTCTATACACTAAGATCTCTCAGTATGGTTCCATAAATAACTTTTTTTTCTTTTAAATTTTAGTGTTATATTATCCAAGTCAATACAATCATTTAAAGCAACCATGACTACACAATTTTACGGATAATAAAATGTGTTTTTTTTTGTTTTTAAATTTATCTTCTACTTCCTGAGTTATACCTTTACTAAGTTTGCAAATGGAAATGTATGTATATTATATTTGATGAGGGTGGGGATAAAAATAAAAATCTGTTCTAAAGTTATTATTTAGCAGAATGGAAACAAAGATATAAAAATTATTTGTATTACAAAATTCTGATAACTGAACCATTACCATGAATTGCAAAGTTTGATAGTCATAGAGACAGAATAAATTCAAGAATGTTAGAGACAATTTAAAAGCTGAATCTCAGTAAAAACTACATCATCCTGGAGAAAAGAACTGTCATATGAAATCAGTTGAAGATGGTAAGAGAATCAACAAGAAAAAAATATTTTCATAACTAAAAATGCTATGCTAGTTTATATAACAAAATATTAGAAGACATTTCCAAATGCAAATTACGAGTAGTAAGAAGAATCAGATGACCAAAAATAAAAATGGTTAGAGACGAAAAATAGGAATAACTTCCCAACAACAGTCAGTAATTTTTTAAAGTTTTTTATTAGTAGTATATATATTTTGTTTAAATACATAATCAGTCACAACCATAATTAATTTTCCACCACCATTCCTTTCATATTAATTTCAGTTGCTTTTTATGACAACTACTCAGACTTTCATTATACAGCCTCATTCATTACAATGTGGATCAGCAATAAATAATGTAAAAACAGGTAAAAGGGAAGTAACTTTGACTCTTGCCAAGTAACTATTCTATCCTCAATGGTTTATTTAAAGACAAAACATTTTTTGAATTGTAAGAATTTTTTTTTTTTAAGTGAATATTGCATTAACAATTTTTTGGAGACAAACGTTTTTTCAGATACAATTCATACTATTTATCATATAGCTAGAGGGAGAAGAGACGGGTGTATACCTTCCGCAAGAGTATTTGCATGTAAGTGAATGTAACTGGATTTCAAACTCTGATTTCTCCTTCCAATCCATTCTTTATGGCTTTGAAATAACTGCCTGAGCATTGCAATAAAAATTGAAATTAAGACACGGAAATGCTACTAGAAAGTTAACATAAAACATGAAGAACTTTTTCTTTTCTTTTTTAGTAAGAGAGGCAACTGCAACATTTTTTTTTCAAGTTTTCTTTAAAGAAAAAATTCAACGAATAAAACTCACTCACTTTTTTTTTTATTCTGTATATCTGTATAAAAGAAAATCATTTATGAGAGAAGGTAAGTGACATTTTGAGCAGAGATCATGCATTTGCCTATTTGTAAAACTAACTTCAGTACATCTTGTTTTATGCTTTTTAATCTTTCTAAATATTTTGAGGCTAACACATTTCAGTTAATATATTAGTCCCTCCTTATCTGTGGGAGATATGTTCCAAGGCCAGATGCCCCAAAACGCAGATAATACTCAATATATATATTTCATTGAATGTGGCAGGCAAGGAAAATGTTATAAGGTTATTTAGTAGGTAAATGAAACTGAACCTGGACTACCCACAAGTGATTATAGTTTGATAAGGAAACGGTTAAAACACTCATTCTCAACTTCCTGCTCCCATAAGAAAGATCCTTGGTGATAATGCTGTTATTTTAAAAACATTTAATTGTATTATACATTTAAAGATTATGGAAGTGCTTTTTATAAAACCGTACAGACATATACTCAACATAAGTTACTGTGAAACATGTCATAATCTATTAGTAATCTTAGTCCACATAAAAGAAAGACTTATAAATTTTTCCTTGTCTCTCACATCCAACAAATGTATGAAAGGATTGCTGCCAAAATGCTTATATATATATGCATGCACATAGGGTTTTTTTTTCTTTCTTTCTTTCTTTCTAGATGCTGATAAAATTTGGTTTAAAAAAACCCTCTAAAGACATTTAAAATAATTTAAATTTATTTATTGTAAAATGCTTTATTTGAAAGATAACTGCCTAAAGCTAATCTGTAAAAAAGAAAAACAATTTATTTCAATAAGGTTTACAGATATTTAAGACTGTCAAAGTCATTTTATAATTGATTCAATATTTTAATTGAGAAATGACAGAAGATTTCAAACTTAAGAGATTTGTTTGAAAGAAATTTTTTAAAATATAGAATTTTGGAAAAACATTACTTACTTTACACTTAACATGTGGTGAAAATCATTTAACACAGCAAGATATATTCTACCTGTCAACAAGTTCATGGGTAAAACAGAAGCATTCTACTCTTGTCTACCAGTTAAAAAAAAAACCCAAAAAACTTGCCTCAAATTAAATTAAATGAGGCCCAAAATTACCAAAATACAGAAACTGGTTTCATTTGTTTTAAAATAATTACTTTTAACTGAAAGTTAGGAATATAATTTTTATATACATAACTTAGTAGAATGAATGTTTAAAATTAAAAGCCATATGAAAATATTTTTAAATGATTAAAACAAAAAAAAAATTTCATTTCAATTAAATTTTCAGTACTTATTCATTGATGAATTAAATTTGTCTTGAGTAGCCACTCTTGCATAAGCCCATTACCAACCCAGGCAGAACCAGCAAGAAGTTCTTCCATTGACAACCTTGAAAATCACTAAATAGAGGTTACTCTGGCACAAAATCAAGATAGTGGGACACCTCATGAAAATTAGATTCTCTATACAAGTAATGATTAATAAACCTGATAATGGCGATAGCAAGAGGCCTTTAGATGAATATAAAGATGCCCCCCTCATTTGATCACTGTTAAGCATGACATGCCAGTGAAGACATTTTTTCTAGATATCTAGTGATAACGGAGAAGTGAATCCATACCTCTCCTAAATGAATATAAGTAGTGATAATCAGAATTTGAACAGGATTCATTAATTCAGTTATCAACTATATCATTACTAAATATCTTAATACCCAGCTCTAATCTGTTGTCTTAAAAAAAAAAAAATACAAATAAAATAATAGTGAAATACTTCATTGAAATTTTTAAAAATAACTATCATACTTACAGATCTATACACGTGTGTGTGTGTGTGTATATTCCACCAAATAATCTAGACAAGTTTTGTCTACTTATTTTCAATTGGATCCTTTCATATTCATGGACAAGTTTTGTGGTGTACTTATTGAAGGCCAAGAGAAAAATTGCTGTTTTGATACATATTTAACCTAATGCTAATTATGCTTTGTGAGTTTTCTACATAAAATTTTTGTAGTTGGTAAATAAGAGGCCTCTTTAAGAAACTAGTAAATAATTTAAACACATAAAATTATTTGGCAAATTAATATGTAACCATTAAGTAAAGAGCATCCATAAAAGATGTTAATAATACCAACTAATCAATGCAAGATGTTTGAAATACTATCTAAATACCAGTACATCGATATAAGATGTTAATAATACTAACAGATTAATACAGAACTATATTAAATCATAATTAATCTTACAAATAAGCCATATAAGGTGCATTGCAGTTTGTCTACTAAAAAATATAGGAAAAAGCATTATCAAATTCCAAAATTTAACTAAATTGCAAGGTAAAAGGTAGACTATGTCTACAATTTACCGTTAATTCACTTTGATTTAATAAGGAATTTTTATCAGAAAATCTGATAATTTCCAATTTTTCATGTAAATACAAAAAACGGTTCATATAAAGATCTACATGTTCTAGCTATTTTTAAAATTTTCCATTTCACCTTAGGGGTTTTATTAGCATCTTTTAAACTCCAAAAATATTTAGAAAGTGATATATTATTTCTATAAGTACTATTGGTGAAAGACAAGATATGTTGATACCACTTAGTCTTAAAAGAATTTTTAGTACTACCAATATAGAATTTTTCAACAGTTGGATTCTCTATTGTAGAAATAGTACTTAGATAAACAAGAGATTTAGTTAAACATTTACATGGGTTAGTATTGTCAATAGCAGCTATCTTGAAACGTGCATCCAAATTTTTAAATTGGTTTCAAATTTTATTATTGTGTAACGTTATATAATCTTCTCAAGATTATCAGTGCAGCTATAATTTAGTTTCTGTTAAATATTTTACTAAGAGGGTTACTTTTAGGGAAATGTTTATCAATTAAATGAAGGAACTTCTGGCCCAACTCAGTACTGACAAATTGGTTAAATAGGGGTGTATACCAAATGATTTTCCTATTTCTATTTCTTTTCTTTAGACTAATATCATCATATTTTCTATACTTGATTTCAGCATACTTGTAACCACTATGCTTCAAAACAGTATTATAAACACAGCTATATTTATCAAACACACCTTTGTCAGATGAGTTGTTGCTAATCCTACATTCTATAGACAAGGTATATGTTTGATTACAGATGGAGGATGGTTAGAATTGGGGTGAATATATATTGGGTTGGTATTATTTTTCATAAGTTTGGAATACATCATTAACAAGATCTATCATAACAACAAGAAAATTTACTCGTTTAACATTAGTAAACTTTTTAATTCTCTGAATCATTTTCCTTAATTTTAGAATTTTCTACTATCACAAGACCATCATCTATATATAACCCTATATTATCAACATTAACATCATAAGCGCTAAGGTTATATAGGATAAATAAACCCACCAGGTCAGAAAACTCTGCAGAATCTAATGATCTCATTGAAAAATCAAAGTAATCATCAAAGTTCTGAACCCACTGTTCGTTATGAGAACAGATCTTCTACAGTTCATTATTTATTTCTTCACTGGAGATGTTAGAATATTCTTTGGCAAATTCCAAAGGCAGGGTAAAAAAAAATCCTTGGAAATGGAGGGGTAAAAATCTACAATATCAAATTGGATAAAAGAGCAGCTGCTTTTGTTACTAATTCTTCCGAACCAATTAATGACATCTGTGGTACCAATCCATCATTTAATCTGTTGACTTGATCCAGGTTAACTTTCCTAATACTTCAGATTTCTCTTCTGGTAGGGTTGATAATCCTCATAGGAAGTCTCATCCAAAAGTCTGGTTTTTGATCTTTAATTAAGACATACATGTACACAGCTTACAAATCCTATTTCTAATTTTATCAGTAATATTTTTACAGGCAGTGTTAATTCTATCAATAAAATTAATAGTGTTAATATTCATCTTATAATTTTTAGTTAAATTGTTTTTGATTAATGCATTGTGTTCTTTGAGATTAAATTCTAAAAAGTTAGCAGTTTTATCAGATTTAACAAAGATTTGGTTGGTTCTATTAACATCCTTAATAATTCAATCTAAATACCTCTGAAACTGATTCCTATTTTTATGAAAAGAGATGTCATTTATAATGCTTAGTAGACCGTTTTCAAAGCCATGTAAGCACTCAATAAGAGGTATAGTTTTTAAACTTCTGAAATCATTCTTCTAATCAGATCTTCAGTCTTTAAAACCAGTTTTTCAAAATTTAGCAAAATTGATCTTTTTCATGCTAGAGTATTAAATAAATGTAAACAGTGCTCAACCATAGTGGAGCAGTGATCCTTAACCCAAGCCACTACACTGTGTTGAGACCTGTGAGTAACTGGGGGGCAAACAGTTAACATGTGAAAGTTTGTTGCTGGAATTGGAATAAGAAATTAATTTTTCTTTTAAGGAAATGTTTACTTTTTACCTTTGGATTAATTTAAGTTTATTATTTAAGATACTAATTATAATATTTATTTTATTTGAATTTGCATATTTTATCTTTAAACAAACTTTTTTGGTGCAAAATTCACAAGTGACATTAAGAGTTCATAAATTTAAATTCAATATTTTTCTCTATGCGATTGTTATTCAACAATGAACATATTAAGTATAAAATTATTTTTTATGAATAATTTGTTTTTCTTTAACAGAACAAACATTTTTTAAAAAGTATGTTGAATTTTTCTGTCCTTTGTAAATAAATAGAAGGCAGTAAAAATGTAGTGTTTTTCACTGCAAAATTAATGAAAAATCACTTATTAAAGAATTTACCAAGGCGATCCTCACATACACAGAGACATATAACCCACACACTAAGTACATCAGTCTACAGCTTCATGAAAAGCATTTATTCTACACAGTATCAACATAATATGCTTTTTTTTTGTAGATGCACTTAATTCATTGGTGAAAATTAATCAGAATCAAATCTTAGAAAGTAGAAAATATCAGATCAAAATTCAGTTAATAAGTGCATGTTACTCTCTTATTGATTCACCTTCAGTTATAGAACAATTTCTTTGATCATCTGTGACATGATACATTGGGTCCTTTTAATAAGGAGAGTAGGTACCAGTTAAAGTGCTTAAAAAATTTAAATTTGTGATTCACAAAAATGAAAATGTATTATTACTGTGATTAATATATAATATAAAGGATCATGTTCTGGTTTAGATAGACTTCTTAAAAGTGCATAATAATATTGAATAGTTTAACATATACACACACAGTATAAACCCTAAACACTATTTTGATCTACCCACAACACTAGGATCTTACAATATAAGTTTGGTTTTCTGACATACTGTTGGAAGTAAATGCTTATATATGTTAACTCTTAAACAACCTTCACATGATTTTCTTACACACTAAACATGATGAATCACACTGTATGCCTGTACATTATTTTACTATATTATCTATCATTGATTTGATATTACATGGTATAATTGCTGACATGAAAAGTACATCATGCTGATTATGTACATGTTATTTTGTGTTATAAAATCTTAGTATTATATGCCTTAACCATATATAGTATGATTAACATCCATGTTATAACTGGTACACATTTACTATGATAGTACCAGTGTGACTGAATCAGTTAAAACTGTACATACTATTATGTCCAATAAAGGTAGTATCACAAATTTACTTTCACAATTTAGAAATTGTCATGTTTTTAAACAAAATATCACATTTTAATAATCAAATATATATATATATATATTTACAAGTGAAGCTACTTGACATTGACGTTTCAATATTGTAAAGCTACTTATTAAAACAGCTTTACAGACGAAAAATAACCATAAACCTATTAATGTCTACCGTCTCAACATTACAATACCATTTTCATTTTAGAAATCTTTAATACTAGAATTTTATTTTATAATTAATACAGGAATATACAGTTGGTATTAATGAGTTAATCTCAATGTATCTTGAAAAAATTTCAAGCAACAAAAGTAGAGTAAATTATTGTAGTTGTCTCCCTTAGATTATTTTATTAATTAGGCGTGTAAAAAAAACAATTTTTCAAAATGAAAATTTAACTGAGTATTCAGTGTCCAATTTTCAATAAATAAATCAAATCCTGGGAACCTTTGCACACACCTAATTTAAAAATGAATTTTTAAAAGTTTTGAGTTCTTTTGTTAAGATGAAACATTACATAAAATTATTTAGAATAAAAAAAAAAAATAACTGTCTAAAAGTTAAATTTGAAGTGGATTATATTACTTAGTTATGAAATTATTACTAATATAGTGTACCCAGACAATAGATTCACAGGACTACAGACATCTAGCTTGGCATTGGCATTAACACAATTTCCATTCAATAGATATCGTCAAACCAAGAGTTGTATTTCTTTAATTTGTAATATCACTCCTTAAAAAAATATTTAATTATGAAAATTAATCCTGTACCCCAGGAATATTCCAATTGATGGTGATACATTGCTTTTATAGTGTGTATTAAATGGTCAAGTAAAAAATGAAGTATTTCTCTTTTTCTAGTAGCCTTTCAAGTGTATATTACTACAGTTTATTCCAGCAATAAGTTTGAAAAGAAAAGTAAATATTAGTGAAAATGAAAAGCAGAAACACTAGTCACTGTATCAATACAAGTTATAAAATTACTCAAATAAACTGGGACACTGTATTTCTAGAAATTATGTTATACATAATTTTCTTTCATTAACTGTTAAACAAAGAAATAAACAAACATTTTATGCAGAGGTAAAAAAAATAAAATTAACATGAGAAAAACCATGAAAAAGAGAAGTTATGGTAATAATATCATAATGTTGATACCCAACCAAAAGATTTAAGTCAGATCAATAAAATTTGTATTATTCTTTTTCATAATAAAGTTGTTTATAACAATGTAAATTATTCCACTTTTTATATCCTTTGCTTACTGTTATCAGTTAAAGTGACCATAAAATTAAAAATTGAGACAATGAATAAAAGACATTAAATTAATCTTTACATGAACTTGCCTAACCTACCAAACTCGAAAACCATTGGCACCGGAATATACATGTGGTATTTGTACATTTGAAACATAAGCAGCAACCAAAAAAGGAAATCTGAATATCATATTTATTATGTTACTTATTTTATACATTTCATAATAATGTAGTCCTTTTGAATATGATGATTGTCTCTGAAATTCAGACCAAAAATATGATTCTCTTGGACAAATTTCTTAGCCTTTGTTGTTTTTTTTAATTACATTTCGGCAACTACCTGCATTTTCAAGTGCCCATTGCAATTGGTAACCATCTGTGAAATTCAAACGAGAGCCATTCTTCAACACATTGAATTATAGAGTTTTCATTCCTTATAGCACAAAATGTCCTTCCAAAAGTATTTCAGTATCTGGAATCATTCATTTTCCCTTTCTGGTGACCCTCTATTAAAATAGTGTGGAAATATGACCTCAAAGCTTCTAGATGAGTGGGGGGAAGTCTGCTGATAATATTCATTTAGTTACTTAGAAGTTATGAGGTCAATCTCCAGGCCAGGCAGTGCAGAAATATACACTGACTCGGTCGAAATGTAGATCAGTATCATAGTGAGAACTGATGATTATGAATTCTAGAGCAAGACACCAAATATGATAGATTGGAAATGAGAACAGCATAATGGATTAAATAAAGGGTTTTGTTCAACATTCCCCAAAGGTTTTTGAATGTAATAGACACTTGAAGAATACAGCAGCTGAAATGTGATAAAAACAACAAAGATGAAGAATTATTGTATGTTGAAAGACATAAAAACTTTAAGATTGAATGTTATAAATTCCAAGTATATAATTTACTCTACTTGGTAATTTTCAATTTCTTTTTCTTACTTGGCCCCTCTTCTTTGCTTTTTGCTTCTTTTAGAATATTGCCAGAGCCATGTTTTTTGTCTAGTTTCTTTAACTTTTTCTTTTTATTAGTTCTTTCTTTCTCATTCTTGGATTGTGTCTTCTCCTTAGCTCCTTCCTCTTTCAGCTTTTTAACGTTTATATTGAATATATCTGCAAATGTGTTCTCATCGTCACTCTCAAACAATTTAGAAAATTCTTCCCGGTCTTTCTCACTTGCTTTCGGCAGAATGTCCTTCTTAGCTTTTATATCTTGGAAATTGTCGTGACCAATAATAGTGTCTTTTGCGGCTATCTGGTGCATTATCTCCCTTTCTCTCAGTTTCTTCCAAGTTTGATAATATTTAGAAACTGGGGGATTGCTTTCCTTGCATTGCCGTTCCCAAGCAGCAATTGCTTGTGAATCGGCCAGCTTAACAGACAGACTGTTTCGACGTTCTGTAATAAAATTTGAATTGTCTTCTGCTTTGTCCAGTATCTGTTTTAACTGTTTAGTGTAGTTGGCAACTTTGCATTTTTTTATTATCTCTTTCAGTCGGACTTGCATGGGAAAGACCAGTTCAGGAAAACCAACAGAATTGGCATATATGTTCAAATGAACCAACAAATGTTCATACACTTGATCGATCAAAGCATCCTTGAAGGCTTTCTCTTGTACTTGGGCATTGGATAACTTCAGCATGCAGGTAAAACTTAGTGGCTTCAAACTGATTTTTCCGTGTTTTTTGTTCAAATCCACTTCTTCCAGGGTTTCGATTATAAATGGTAAAATCGGAGTGAACTTTCCAGTGGAGGCTGAAATGGAATTTAGCATGGCGATACAATGAAATCGGAGAGGGAAATAAGTTACACTGGGAATCAGTTTGATTGTACCTGTAATGATCTGCACCAAAGGATATATCAGATGTTCAAAAACAGTGCTACCTGGCATCGAACTCACCAAGAGGCTCCAAAGTTCAAGACACCGAATATATTGCCAGTTGTAAACGGCTTGACAGAGATCTTTCTTCTTCACAGTGAGAGCATTTCGCAAATGAATGGCTTGCTGCCTGATGTAAATAAAGGCGTGTTGGTAAGTGGTGTTTTCGTCGATTTTCAAAATTTCCACAAAAGACTGCTGCATGAATTTTATCATAGGTAAAAGTGTGGGTGATGTGAACTTGCAATTTTTTACGTACTCGATGTACATCTTTTTCATACAGGGCTCCAGCATTTTGCTTGGAGACATGGTCACCAGTTTGTTAATACA
Organism: Acanthosepion esculentum; assembly: GCA_964036315.1. Classification (NCBI taxonomy): domain Eukaryota; kingdom Metazoa; phylum Mollusca; class Cephalopoda; order Sepiida; family Sepiidae; genus Acanthosepion; species Acanthosepion esculentum. Next base: position 49,621,805 of record OZ038480.1, read on the forward strand.
AAGAAAAGCCAGAACGCGGCTAGTATCTTCACTGGACCCCCATATTGTGATCATTTTCTTCATCAACGACTTAGACAACTTGTTAAACATGGCATAATATAGCACCATTTTATGGATATGTTTTAAAATGATATCCAACATAGACGACTCCGCAATACAATTAATCATTTCTAAAAGACTATAAAGGTAAATTTGAACATCAGCACGAACCTGTGTCCATTTGGCACTTTTTGGTTTAACTGCTTTTCGGATATCCTGGATCTTTGCAAGGTTCAAAAAAGTCTGCAGGGCCGGTGCGATTTTTGTGAGACAAAGTTTTACCAAATCGTTAAAAATCGTACTACTCTTCACAGCGGTTTTTTCAGTCCTATTATTGTTCATTTGTTGAACTGCTACAGCAAAACCATTGATTATGTCGTGTATAATAGCCTGGTTAGGGGTAACAATCTTCTTTTTCCATTCGTTCAATAATTTTTCAGTAATTACTAAATGGGAGGATTCCCTGTTCACGTCCTCTTCACTGTCCGACGCTTTCTCTGATCCGTCACTAGAATCGATATTGTCAAACCTGTCCTCAATATCCATATAAGCTCGCTTCTTGGGTTTTGAATTAACCATTTTTAATTGCCACGACTCTGGACAGTACGCAAAATGAGACGCACGTGGAAACCAAATGGCAAAAAAATGAAATACGCTAAAGAGTTCCACCGGAAGTGAACCTATTGTAAGTTTATATCTTACGTTACAATTTTACTTGTATGGTAGCTCAACTGGATAAATATATTACAGTAAATTACACATAAATGTTTTTAATATGTCAAATAAATAAAATGTATATATATATTTTTTATTATTAATATTTTTACATTAGTAATGTATTTGATTTCATTACCTAATGCAGCTTTTAATAAAATTAGCTTCTTTAATAAATCTTAATTTTTGTCAAAAATAACAAAGATGAGGATAATAGTAGAAATTTATTAATTTAAGGAATAATGATAAATTGATATTATACTCAAAATTTGAGAATAATGTCAATTTATCATTATTCCTTAAATTAATAAATTTCAACCATTATCCTCATCTTTGTTATTTTGGTAACCTAGGTGAATTCTATGACCTTTCACAAGTATTGCATTCACTTCACTTCACAGTACTTCAGTAGTTTTAAACTAATGTTAACATTTTTTCAAACAACTGTTAACTACTAACTCAGACTCCAAAAACAATTATGTCACAAGTCTAATAAATCAGAAAACTAGTAAAAATAATTGGACAAATTCTGTGTTGGGAATTATTCTGACGGGAGCAAAATTTAGTAAACAAACAGTATTATGGACGTGGCATTGTTCCAAAATTTATGGATGTGACATCTGAGGAAGGAAAACAAGAGAACGCATCGGCTTTTAAATGCAGTGACAAAAACAACCATGATTAGGATACTAACTGATGGAATGACAGTGCAATGCTACTAATGCATTCTCAATATTTCAGACAAGAAATAATTTTGTTTTGTTTCATATGTTGTTTTTGTTAAATAGTGAAAATAAACGCTTTTGTTTCTTTAAAAAAACTATTTTAATTTTATTTTTAAATCAGATTTTTTTAAAAATTTGAATTTGTTGAAGAGTAACACTAGTAACACTGAGGAAAGAGTTGATATATTCATCTTATGACTTAAAATTTAAATTATTTATCAAGCTTAGTCCGGCATATAAGGCAAACTGAAATTGGAGTTGAAAGATTGTGTTGCGCCAATAAAATAAGCATTCGAAATTCAGTTAAGCTCAAAAAACACCAAAACCGGTGAACGACGAATTGAATGAGAAATAAATACTACACAACTATCATGGTTAGGCAAGAAGAAATTGCTTTTATTGAATAAAACTAAAAGCAATTTCTGTAGTCACTAGTGTAACTGAACTGAAATTCGGCGTGCCTGTCCTCGTACAAGATTAAGATAAAACAGGACTGTGTCACAAAGTAACCCATAGCTACCAAAATGCACTTTCCCATTCGGGCGTGGTTAAGGTTTCAAGCTGATGCCTCCAACAAAATTCAAATAAATGAATTCTCACAATAGTAAAAAAAAAACTGAACATAACTTTCATTTTTTTTTTTTTTGTTTCTTCTGGTGGCAAAAAGAATTATGAATAAACAAATAATTATTTTTTAAAGTATTTATTCAACCACACACCCATTCGATAGGAATGTGGTACAAGGTCGAGTTTAAAGTGGGTTGGTAGCCCACACACAAAAACCTGTTGAGATAGGTTGCGTATTTTTTTTTACTACATCACAAGAAGTGGGACGAGGTTGATGCACGTGTCCAAATAAAAACCAAAATTTCATTTGAAATATTGATTTTCTAGGTTCTTTCTTCTGACTTAGAAGCTCGGCACGATACCCACTTCCTATAATCTGTTTTTTTCTTTCCTTTAACCTTATGCCGTAAAGCTATGATTAATAAATAAATGAACTTTTCACGCTGTTTCCTAATAATATCAACAGTAGTTTTACCGGAAGTGCAAGTCAGTCATCTCCCTTGCTTACCACTTTTAATGTTTTGGAGGAAAAACATTTTGTTTGTATCTTGTTGACTTAAAAATAATATTCACAGGTAAGAACGAAATATAATTCATACTTTTATTTTTATTGATAGACAGCTTTTAGTTCATGATTTAATATTTCATTATATTTATCACAAACCTGTATGTTATAATAACTTTCATTTGCTTTTCCGAGTATAGTAAAAAAAAACATTGTCAAAAAAGATCAACACCGATCCTCAGTAAAAAATGAAAATTACCACCACCCATGCCATGTAAGATATATAAATTAAAATTTTAATAATATAAATGATATTAAAGATAAAATTAATATAAACAAATACTTGTTTATTTAGATAAAATCGACTCCGCCCACCTTAATCAGAAATGTCAATAGGAAATAAATATGGTTTCAAGTGGATTAGTAATTTTTTAAAGCTTTTACAATTGGTTTCGTTTTATTTTCATGTGAACGATTTGAAAATACATTTCTTTAGTATTTGCTTATAACATTTTCGAAGTTGATTTGCAATGAAGATATTCGGTGGAGATGCACGTAAAAAAAATGAGAAAAAGAAAACACCGATTTGGAATTAACAAAACATCTTTTTTTTAAATTAAAAATATTCATTAATTTATTTTTGATTTACAATGGTAATACTTAACTTCAAATTACGCAAGTTATTTAGTTACTGACAATATTTTGAGCTGATTAATAAATGTTTTGTAAAAAAAAATCTTAGTTTAATCACGCCAACTTGCAATAATCATTTTTTTTCTCAATTATTTTTTATTTATTCCACATATTGTATGCAATTGTATTATTTTATTAAAAATCCAATATTTTCTTATTCATTAGGAAAGAAGAAAATTCATTGTGATATTTTTGTTTTTATTTTAATAAACTGCTATTTTTGCTAGGGTGTCGAACTACTGACTTCAGGTGTGAAGGGTCACTAAAAAATAAAAATACTAAAAAAGTGTATTCTATAATTTTGTATGCTCCAGTGTAATTGAGATAATTGATGGTGAGTTCGATTCTCCTTGGGAGCTCCATATTTGTAGTTATGTGCCAGTGCTAAGCTCAATAAATTCAATATTCTTAATTTTAAAATAGGTTTATCCGTTTATATTTGCAGCGTGAGTCAAGCAAGTAGAACATTTTTCTACCAAATTAAAAATGATTTTTGTTAAAGATGTTTGTTTTTGTGCGTGTGTTTTTTATGTTTCTGTTTTAGCTTAATTTTAAATATTGATATTTTCCGAGCTGATTGTCTTCTTCAATCAATAATCATTAATTGATTTCTCTCAACATATGGATTTTTGAAAATTGACTTGATTCTAGTAAAAACAATTTTCTTTGGAATAAAAATTTTGCTAACGTCGTAAAAAATACTGTTAATTACCGCTAATTAATTCTTTCCACCAAAAAACTAATTTTAATTTAAATTCCTCGAAACTAAAACTAAACTGTTTCTTTTTTTTGTTTCTTTATCACTATTTCGACTTTTTGATAAATTCTGTGTTTTGATTAAAAAAAAAATATTTTTTAAGGAATATGAGATCTAAAGGCATTAAAGAAAAAAGAAAAATACTAACATAAGTGTTAGTACAACAATAAAAAAGTTTTTAAAAGGTAGCAGAAAAATTCATCTTTTAATTTATTTTTTTTTTTTACTCACAAAGTTTCATTGTCAAACATTTCAGAGATGAATAACAAATAGTTGTTTTTTTTTGGCAAAATTAAAGTTAAAAATGTTCTCTCCCAAAAAAAAACTTATGTAAATAATAAAACAAAGTGTTGTTTTTCCTTTTTATGATGCTTTCAGCTTTAGTTTTTAGTTTAAAAACAATAATTTAATTTTTTTTTTGTTATGTGTAGACTTTTAAAAAAAAAAATTGACTTCAGAATTATACTTGTATTTTTCGTTGAAAAATATATTCTTTTTTGTTGTTTTGCTAAAAATAATTATTATTGGACTAATCACTAAAATTACGTTTCTGTTGGTTTCGGCCGATGCTTTTTTTCGGCCTTCTGCAGCTATACTTCTTAATCAAGGCTACTAACAGTATCCAACTTATTTCTGGACGTCAGCGATTCTCGCAGACACCATCAATACTTTTTTCTTATTTTTTTTTTTTTTTTTTTTTTTTCGGGAAACTGACGCCCATATTTAGTTTCTAAATGAATGGTACACTTACTTTTTTAACTAAGGCAAGCCAATGAATGCATCGGCTGAAAACCTATAGTGCTAAAAAACCAACAAAGAGGAAAATATCAATTACAATCCGAACAAATGGAATCCAGAAACAGTAATTAAAATAACTCAACAAATAAGACTACCAAATAATTTCAGACAGTATTCAATTTTCAAATTAATTCAGATAGAAGAAGATAGCTGACTTTTTTCTTTTTTTCGAACAATTGTAAGTTTAAAATAAAATTCATGTCTTTACTAAACTTTGATTAATTGAGGAAATAAGATATCATGCTTATTAGCTTATTGTTTACACTACACTACAGTTTACTAACTTTACTTTATCAACATTTTTCATTTATCCATAAATTTAAAATGATGTCAGTGGTCATCGAGTCATTATTTCTTTTTTTACACTCTCAGTACTATTTTTTCATAAGAAGCCCGTTGGTAATTAATTCAGTTTGTTATTATTAATGTCAACTAATGCTCTAGTTATTTTCTATACAAGTTACTGGGTTACTGTTGTTTGGAGATTTACTTTTTGAAAAATATCTGTAGCTGTGCTGCTTTCACTTACTACACTTGATTTCTTTGCTACATAAAAAAATTCCTTATTTATTTATGTGATCTATTTATTAGTTTACTTTATGTATTTCTTGCCAAGGATTTTTTTTTTTTTGATTTGGTCACTTTTTTGGAAGATAATGCTTAGCCTGCTGTTTTTAACGCTTTATAACTTATTTCCTACACCTACTCACCAGTCGGAAACAGATGTATGTAATTTGTGTGAATAATGTTTAGTTTACAAATCTAAATTTGTAGTGTTGTGAAAGTTTTGTAAACACATTTATTTATACTTGTAATTTGATACACCTTTATGTTACTTGCCTATCCTCCCTCTTCTTATGCAGTATAATAATTGTTACACATTTAAAATTGTCAACACATGCATGATGATTCAGATTGTAAGGTTAGTCCCATCATTTTCATTTGTTTTCCAATTCAAACTCAATAGAAAATGAAACAACAGCTAAAAACTCTAATAATCTCAGCTTATCATTTTTAGTCTTAATATTTTATATCACAAAATGAAATCCCTCCTGCCTTTCTCATATACTGGATTAACACCTTCATCTTGTTTAATAAGAATTTTTTAAATGCCATAGGATGTCATGTGACATTTACAGCTTTGTTTGTGTAACCTGAATTATAAATGCCTCAGTTCATTAGACAAAAATACTTGCAACCCTTTTGCTTTGTAATCACTCATTAATTTTTAATACTGTATAACAGTTTTCAGTCTTGTTGGCAAGCTTCGCTCCCTTAAATAAACACAAATTCTTGTCTGGTGTATTAAAATATAATCATATCTTCAGTAGTGTTATGGAATTGGGTTGCATTTTCCCAGCACATCAGTGTTAATCAGTGGAATGTTTATAGTGGCAACCTTTACTCACAGTTTAGGTTGAAATAAAACTGCACAGTCTGTTATGAAGTTATTCTCCATGATTGTACACAAGTGTTAGACTGAGTGGGAAAATGTCTCCTTTCTTGTTTTAAATCTTTTTTTTTTCCTTATTAGTACTTAGTAACTAATCTTTATTTTTCTTTTGAATTACTTTTTCATTCTGATTTGAGCCATTTCTACAAATCTTTCAAAATAATTAAAAGAAATTTCTATCTGAGCTAATATTGCCTGGAATTTTCTCATTCTAATATACAGGCTAATGTTCTATATCTTGAAGACAAGAATTTGATATTTGTTAAAAAAGTGTTTCTACTTCATTCATTTTCTACCTGAGTTTGCACTGTCCTTCAACAGCTGCTATTCGGAATTCACTTTAAACAAGACAGGTGAACTTATTCACTTGTTTTTGTTATTTTTTTTGTTTTTTTTTTACACTTTCACCAGCAGATGTTAATTAATATTTTAGCTGCTTGACATGTTAAGCACCAAATGACATTGTAATATCCCCCTTTTTGAAGTTTGTCTTCATTTTGTCCTCTGCATTATAATATGTGATTTCTAGCAATGCTATTTATTTTCTAGAGAATCGCCATTGTCCTATTCTTGGCATATATATATATATATATATATATATATATATATATACACACACTAATTCCTCTTTTATACAAATTTCATTAAAAATGATTGACAAGGTGCTGCAGTTACTTTACCTTGTCAGAAAATACACAATTATTAAATTACATGACCCTACAGCTAACAAAGAAAATAACCACAGTACTTTGTCAGTCATTTTTAATGAAATTTGTGTGTGTGTGTGTGTGTATATATATATATATATATATATATATATATATATATATATATATTTTAAATAAAAACAGACCACTTTAAGGTTCCATATAATAAATTATTTCACCACAGCCCTTCCAAAGGACAGTGGATCATCAGATTTATTTCCAAATAAATAAATATATATATATATAAGGTTCTGAAGGTATTAACTTTCTCCACAAAGTTTGTATAATCAAGATACCAAATACTATGATGGTATCAAACATAATAGTCTTGAATGATATGTGTTGTTTATATTTTGCATTTGGCAATTTTTTTTATTGTTTTTTACAATGGTGTTCACCCTGACAAGGCCTAACAGCCACTCGAAGTAGAGTGTTACAAAGTAAGAGGCACAGCTTATGCAGATATGTGTGAAAAATAATGATTAACACTAGACTTGAACAAGTTAAGATTGTAGTGATTGGGGAAGCAACCTCTTGGGACTCAGTTTCACAAGGCAGTGGTTTGTGGGAAGAATCTGAAACTTACATCTCACTAGGGGAATACAAAGGAAATGAGAGTGGTTCACAACAATGTGCGTAGCATGGCAGGTCTTAGCCATTAGGACTGGAACTAAGGGGTGTAATTCATCTGAACACTTACCATGAAGATAGTGATATAGCAGCAAAAGGTTTGCTATGTCTCATCTGTGAGAAAGGGATTGCAGAATGTAAAATAATTTGTCACCTACAAGCATGTGGAGACATTTTTGGACTCTATCGAGATTAGAAAGTGAAGACTGGGTAGCCCCCGCCCATATATAGCAGCAGTACTCCATTTTCGGCCTAATCTAGCTCTTGTAAAGACAGAGGATATCAAGAGGAATGATCTACTTACTGTAGCAATACAGGGAACTGACCATTTTCCCAGCATCTTTAGCGATTGATCGTATGTACCAGTTCTCTTGAGGTCTGGGTTGAGTAAGTCCCAATAGGTGTTCAAGACATAGTCTCCTTGAGGGAACATCCATTCATCATAATTGATAGAAGTCCTGAGTCTGATCAGCGATGGTGGAAATTCACTAGTTTGGTTCTTGAGGCATTGACCAACCAGTTTTTCACCCACTGAGCTGCTAGAGCTAGTTCAGAGGAGAGATCAGCTGCCAATCTTCGGTCATTGAGGATTTTGGAAGGACATCCCTATGCATTCTAATTATGTTATTGGATAATTAGAACCAAAGCAGGAAATGATGAAAAGATGGGCTTAAAACAATTATTTCTAGCTGACATACTTGAATAAAAAGAAGTCTGTCATTAGATTGTGCCAGGAAACCCATATTTATTTTTAAGATTTTCATCAAGCGCACAGATGAGGAAGTGTGGGCAAATCTCTATAAAGTAGTTGTTCCAAACCTGCAGTAAACTTGTTGATTCTGGATTTGTACCTGTTTTTATTTTATCTTTTATTTTTTTTAATTATAATTTTAAAAAATTTAAGTAGGTCTATTTTGTGAAAAATTTTTTCTCCCATTCAGAACATAATGAACAGCATTTCGTATTTCTTGTCAATGGAATAGTCTACTTCAGAGGAGAATGACTAGGAAAAATTAAATATAGAAAAAAGTTATTCAAATGCAACTATATCTTTTGTATTTTTATTTAACTGATTAATATAGTTAACCTATCTATCCCAATTCCCTTTTCTTAGAGAACCTTTTTTGCATTCCACCAGCATATGGTTAACGTTTTCCACTGATATGAAGTGGAAACAGTATACTGAATCAATTGCTAGGTCTGCTGCTAGGAAAGTTGGTTCACTGTGCCATGCTAGGCACTTTTTCTCTTGTATATTTATAAGTCTACCAATTCATCTAGCACTTGAATATTGCTGTTACATCTAGTATGGTGCATCTGCTATGTATTTAGAAATTCTTGATAAAATACAGAGAGTCTGCAATGTTATTAATCCTGGCCTGGCATCTCTGGTTCAGTCACTTTCCCACTGCTGTAACATAGCCACCCTGTGCCTTTTTTACAAATATTTTTATGCTAATTGTTCTCATAAGCTTTCCTCTTTGGTACCTTGACTTAGAATTTAACCACAGTATTGGCAGCAAAGTCACATCATTTTACAGTTGAAATGACTAGATGTAGTCTGATTCTAACAGTTTTTTCTCTCATACTTCTTGCTTGTGGAATTCTCTTCTGGTCACTTGCTTTCCAATCAACTTTGATCTTCAAAAATTTAAATGCAATGTCAATCATTATCTTTTGTCTTGAGTCCTGTTCTTTTATTATTCTCTTTAATTATGTTTTCCTTTTTTTCTTATTCTTTCACACACAGTCATTCCTTGTATCTTAGTGGCTTTATTCCCTTGTTTGGGATGAAATGACTGAAAAAAAATTCAGTATATATCAATGTCTCTAGTTGGATAAGTCAACTGATATGCCAAACTATGCACAATTTCTGGTTCATTGAGTACTTCGTGGTCTGTTGAAGGGAGAGTTCTTAATGTGTGAAGATTTGGTAGAAACAACAGGAGTACTATCCATTTTAGATAACACTAATGATTTTCTTGAATAGAATAATCTTTTATGGAATGATATAGATTCATGATAGGGATGGTTGGCATCAGGTCTGGGTTTACGAGTTGAATAAGGAAGAGCACCATAAATTATTTCTTCCACGTGTGTTCTTCATTGACATGTAATGACAAGATTATGTGAAATTTGTTTCAACAAATTATGTCACTGAATCTAAATTTTATCAGAGCACAAACTCAATCATTACCTTTTAAAAGTGATTTGTGATCAGTACATACCATCCTTCTTTACTAGACTGAGATGTGATAATTCATGAGAGGCCTTTTTGTCTCAGGTTCTTGAATTGCAGACCGGAATGGATTTTGTTTTTTAGAATGGGAATCCTCTTTGAGTGAACACTTTTCTGGTAATTTTATTAGAGCATTAGCTTACTTGAAGATTAAATTGAAAGACATTAATAACAATGACTTTTTATAAAGATGATTGATCTCCAGTCTTCAAATGACAATTTTAACTCAAATAGTGCAGACTTCTTGAAGTTTTGGTATGGACTGACCAAAGGATTTCCTTTGATAACTAAGTAAGCTTTCAAAATCATACCATGGAATATGGATTTTTTTGTATAGCAAAATTATGCCATGTAATTTATAATAATGTTACATTGGCTCATCATGACGTTTCATAATTTTTTCTGTTATAATAAAATTTAATTAGTTTTGAGAAGCTTAGATGAAACTTCTTGTCTCCAATGTGTATTATATGTTACAAATGCCAACATTTGAACGTCTTCCTTCATCCCCCCTCTCTCTCTCTTTCCACACGCATATACACACACACCATTTTCCAGTCTAGTAAATTTTTTCCAGCAAAATTATTTCTACTTTTCATTGGAAAAAATTTACTTTAGACTGGAAAATGGTATATACAAACACACGCCCAAAATATATACACAGGTATATGTTTCTTATGAGTGACTGACACTATTTCAGTTTCTACATTCATTAACTGAAATCCATACAGGATTTCAGGATCTTGCCAACAAAGACAGAGAGCTCTACCTTGTGGACAAATTGTGAATATTGTACATTTTAAAAGTACCATATCAATCACTTAATTTTGAAATAAAATTTTTGTTTCTTTCTGAACTAAAGAGTAATATTTTGTCATTGCCAATAATAGATGTTTTGACTTTTCAGCTATTGATTCTCTTCTCTAACAATTGTGCTAAACATGGAAATGTCTGATAAGAAGTCTTCATGTTATGCCATATGATATTTTCTGAGAGCTACTGAATATTTATTCAACATGCATCTTACTTGTGTGTATAAACTTTGAATTTTCAAATATGGTAATGCTTACTTAAAAATAATTGTATTTAAGTAAATTTGACTATCACACCTCTATATCATGGTTAATGCTGTGATGATACCTAATTTGATCACAGCTACTGAAGTGAAATTTGCTGTATCCCAGTTAAATGTTTTCTGAAGTAAGATGAAGTATTTTCATTGTTCCATATATTATTTTGTTCTCTTTCTTTTCTGAAGTTTTAAGTCATGCAATCATTTTTTTCTTAGCAAATCTTACAGACTAAATACAAAAAAAAACACTAGAAAAAATTACAGACTGTATTGGTTGAAATGTTAAAACAACATAAAGACAATAGTTAAATGATTTATGAAATAATCACAATTGGTTTTATATATAATTTTTACCTGCTCTCATTTTTGCATTTGATTCTCACATAAAGAAATTTGTATAATTCTGTTATGTTCCTAGAAAGTTCTCTAATTTGGCCTCAATTTTATTTTCATTTTTACTTACATTGAATTTAATATCATCCAAGTAAATTCTTCATTGGGTAGTTGAGCTGCAATTGTCTTATTAAAGTTGGATCCTTTGACAGTCATGTGTCTTTGTATGTAAAAGATTCATAGGGAATTGTTTTGTTTTTTCCCCCTGTAAAGCACTTTGTCTTCATATCATTGATCATTTTTGAATTTCTGAAAAAGAAATGAAAAAATAAAACTATTAATGATAATTTGGTCAAGATTTCTTGCAATCTTTCTCTATTAATCAAAATTCTTGAAATTTCTGTCTTTTTGACAGAGCAAAATAATTTCTTGCTCAGTTTCTAAAATTTTTTTTATCTCTTAATTTAAAAACCATTAAATTTAATATAATTTATTTCTTTTCCCCTCCTTAAAATTCTAATGTTAAATACATTGTAACTGGAATACTTTTTACCTCTTCATCAGCTTCTCACCTGTCATTTGTCAGGTTGATCTCTTTTTATTTTTTTTATTTTTTTTCAATCAGTATTCTCATTGGGTCCTAGTGAGTAAATAAATTTAGATTTATTTGCAAATTTCATCTGTATCTATAAATGGCATTCTGTTAGTGTGTCTGTGTGTCTGTCACCTTGTTACCTCATCCTGAGCAAACCGTTCGTCCGATTGGCATGAAAATTCATACACACTGATCGAAAATTTACGCCATTCATACTTGACTTCTTCGGATTTTTTGATTGTTCCTCCGATTTGGAAAAAAAACAATAATACCGATAAGGGGTCAAATATTGATTCGAAAAAAATTCATCAGTTTTTCAGTGATAGTTTTCACAAATTACAAGTGATATCCACCAAACTTACGTTGAGCAATGTCCTTACTTATAGTTTTGAGGTGCTGTTCTTTGTTTTTAATAATTGATGTCAGTTATCGGAAAAAATCGATCACTTTGGGACATCTGATTCAAACCCAATGTAGCTGATTTTTGGCTCTATTTTTCGCAAACTGCAAGGAATTTTCACAAATCATGTTGAGCATTAGTTTTATCAACAGTTATTAGTTGCTGACCTTTTTCTTCAATATCGGTATCAATTATCGGAAAAAAATCAATAACATCATGCCACTTTTGACTTCCAATTCAAATTCAGTCAGGCTGACTTTTGGCTATATTTTTCACAAATGGTGAAGAATTTCCACCAAAATTACATTGAACATTGTTTTTATCAACAGTTATGAGGTGCTGACATTCATTTTCCATATCGATATCCATTACTGAAAAAAAATCAATACAATCGATCACTTTGTGACATCCGATTCAAGTCCAGTCTAGCTGATTTTTAGCCATTTCTGTTCAGATCTTTTTTTTACAATAGATTAATGCAGTCCTTCCAATAAAGGGCCAATTATGTTGATTCATATGGAACATTTAGTAACTTTAATAGTACTTATACCTTCTAAGATATTTTCATATTTGTACTTTGCAACACTGTTTAGCTATTATTGCTGACCAGCTACAAAAGTGTGTCGCCTATTCCAGTTTGGGATTTAGAGATTTCTTATACATGAGACACGCTTATGGTCCAATGTAGTGTCCAATGAGGAGCTCCACTAGAGGCCCGGCCAGTTGAGCCTCCTTTACACTATCATTCATCACCATGTTTGCTGGCTCAGTCATGTCCTAAGATGATCTGATGACCACCCTACCAAAGTCTATCAGGCCACCCAACCATCTGCAATCACTGGAAGGACATTATCTACCAGGATGTCCAACAGATTAATTTGTTGTTGGGGGCTGTTCCGATATTCTGCCAAGACCATGAGAGCTGAAGGGATGCAGTGGCTATAGTGGGCTGAACACCTTTATGGCATGAGATTTAGCAACAGTAGCAACTTACGCTTTGTTAATTTTTAAAATTTTTTTGTTTTAGTGAGTGGTGGATTGCATTTGACACTCTGGTTCCTCATTTTAATGTTTTATCATTGATTTCCATCTGCAAACTGAATGATTTTACAAAACAACCAAATTCTTGTTTAAATTTTTTTTTTCATGTAACAAGGCAATGTAAAAAATCAAATCTCATTCTGTTTTCCTTGTCAAATTTCAAGGAGATCTTATCAGTCAATGATTTTTTTTTGTTTGCCATGTTGATCTAGCCAGTCAGTTACCCACCTTTTCTTTAGTGAATAACAGTAGCAAAAAAAAAAAATTTTTTAAAAGATGTGAATAATAGTAAATAAAAATGTCACTCAGTAAGAATACTCAATTTGTTTATTCCCTGTTAAATTTATATTCAGGGCTTCAGGAAAAACTGTTTTCTATTTTTATTACCTATTCTATTGATTGCAGCATGGTCCACCTGCGGATTATACTTTTTATTATAGCAAGAAGAATTCTTTTATGTAAAACACAGTTGCTACTGAATACAGAACAATATATTTTAAAAATTCATTTATATTTTAGTAAGAATGTTGTACCTAAAATTTATTTATTTAGTTCTGCTTTGTTAAGTATCTTTGGCCTAAATCATTGAAGATTGTGATATACTAGGTTTAAAGTGTTTGAGTATTTTGTTTTTCAAAATATTAACTCTTTTAAGATCCAGCAGTCATTTTAGTCTTCTAAACTGGTTTTCTTCCTCTAAAATCTACAAATGTTTTTAGCTTAATGTTTCTCCAAGTAAACCTGGTTTTATTCAATCAATACTTAATCCTTTGTATTCTCATGCCTTTATGGAAATTGTTTGCATCATTTTTTTCTTTTTCATCTCTACAAATAGTTCTTTTTTTTTTTCTTTTAATATAAATGTGCATACAACTTTAAGGATTAAAAGTAGTCATAATGAGGAAGTCATTTTTACTTAAATTTTTTTGTTTTTCTTATTAATTGATGAATAACTGAAATTATAGATATTAAGCATAATTATTTCCCTGTCATGATTTTTATTTTTATTCACCATACCTTGACCTTTGCTGCTATAATTTAATCTGAAAACCTCATATTTACCCTTGAGTCAGATCAGTTCACTCACTGTCAACACTAAATTGTTCACCTAACTGGGTTTTCTTTCCTCTAAAATCTACAAATATTTTTAGCTAAATTTTTCTCCAAGTCAACATGATTTTATTTAATCAATACTTAATCTTTTGTATTCTCTTGCTCTGGACTAGCAAATACTCAAAACCATGACACATTGGTTTTTTTCTTGTATAACAGAAGTATTAATCTCAAAACTAAAATGCCATCTTATATGCTTATAAATAGTGGAAATCAGAACAGAATTTCCTGTGCCTTCACAAATACATGTATTTTTTTTGTTTTTTTTTAATTTACAAATATAAATTAAGTTACCTCCCTTAGATAAAATTAATTCTTGCATTAACAGTTCATTTCATGTACATTTACAAAAAAAATTCACAAGTGATAACAAACTACTGCTAATAAATTTGATTCTAATTCAGAATCTCTCTAGATTATGGTGGCACTGTGCCAGACTGTTAAGATTAGTAAATGTCTTCATGTATATCTTTTAAAAAGGCAAACTAGACTACCAGATTGTAGCTGAAAAAGGTGTTGGTTTATATTGTCAAGTGTCAATTTGCAGGATTTTTTCCCTTATTTTTAAATTTGTCTCACATCATTATCCGAATAATGTCAACAGAAATTGTGAAATTTTCATGGGTTGAATTCTGGGTCATCATAAAGTTCTTGCTTATGAGTTTAAGATACCGACATCAGGTGATATGTGCCTGTCATACTTAAACCTGAAAAATTCATGTGCCAATTTTCAGCATGAAGATGTTGACAGCTAAGATGCAGCAAAGTCTGGGAAGCTCATAATGGTATCAACTTCTGAAATTGTTCATGTCCTAATTTGGGCCAATCAACAAATCTGAAGAATTGCTGAAATACTAGAAGAGAACATATTTGGTTTATAATTCATTAGCAGTTGGGTATGCAGAATCTGTCAGCTAAGGGTGTGCCAGAATGTTTGAATGTCAACCAGAAATGATATTGAGAGGACAGCTCTAAGTTGATTTGGCAATATTTTCTAATTGATCTAATTTGTTGGAACTGATAATTGAGACCGGGTCACACTGTTATGATCCAGAAACCAAAGAACAGTTTGTACAGTGATGGAACTCTGCTGGTTCTCTACAGTTGAAGATATTCAACCCCTGTAAGTCAGCAAGAAAGGTCATATAGCCATATTTTTTGGTGGGGGTAGTGTAAGGTCAGTATCACTGACTATTTTCAGAAGGACCAAACAGTTCATGCAGAATACTACTTGCTGTACTGATTAAAAGAAATGCTGAAAGAAAACTATGAATAAGTGTTCTCTTTTTAGAGGGCAATGCACCTGCTTACAAGGCTTGCATGACAATGTTCCATACATTTTTGAGTAGAGTGCACAGATAATCCACCTTACTCAACATATCTTGCTCTCTTTGATTTTTTTCCCTTTTCCACAAATTTCAAAGAGTTTTAAATGGAGAATTTTTTTAAATTATTCAATAGTGATATCACTAACAGAGCAGTATTTCATTGGCCAAACATAAAAATTTTTTAAGGGTTAAAAAATCTTGAGAAACAATGTGCCAAGTTTGTTAAAGTTCAAAGTAAATCTGGAATAGCATCTACATTTCATAGCTTTGGATCCTTTCCTTCTCAGTTGAGCCAGGACTTTTTCAGCAGCATGTGCATTTTATTATGGTCTTCTTTTTTTTTTCTTTTTTTTTTTTACAATGATGTTGACCCTAAACAAGGCCTAAGAGTCACTCGAGGTAGAGAATTACAGATTAAAATACACAGCTTGTGGGGATATGTGGGGAAGATAACAGTTAACCCTAGACTTTAACAGATTAAGATTGTAGTGATCAGGGAAGCATTCTCTTGGGAGTTATTTACACAGAGTAGTTATACATGGGAAAAGGCTGTTTGAGTGGAACTTGCATCTCCCTAACGGAATATGAAGGTAGTTAGCTGTGAAGTTTAGAACTGGTGGAATTAAGTAATGTAGTTCATGTGGACACTTTCCATGGACATAGTGATAGTGGAAAAAGCCTTGCAATGTTTTGTCTGGGAAAGAGGTTATAGGGTGGAAAATAATTCATCATCTACAAGGCCAAGTTATGCAAGACTAGGGTCTTATCTTGGTAATCTATACATATACCTTTATTAATACCATGTCCCTTCAGAATGTAAAAATTCATGACTTAACACATATTTCTTTTCTATATTATCTATGAATTGACATAACTTCTTGAGAAAAATAGTGGTTTCCTGTTGACTTTGCCACAGTTTTCAAATTAGAATAGTTTTTTCTTAGATTGGCTGTTAACCAAGGCTAGAGAGCCCAGCTTACATTACTATTTAACCCAAAACTGGTGGGGGAGAAGAGATCGATTTATGTCTTTCTCAAGTGTATTTGTGCAAAAGTGAATACAACTAGACCAGAAATTGAACTTTGCTCACCGAGTTGACTTCTTGCACCAATAACTGCTGCACTATTTGTGCATACCAATATCTACATAATCTGTGCTATTAACAATATTCTGGAAATTTGTGTCTTTGAAAAATAATATTTTCATATTATTGTCAAGATTGTCACATTTTTTTTCTTTTTTTCTTTAACAAAGCTGTTACAAACGCCACTATCTGTCAAGGATTTATATTATTTACATTGTTTCCATTAGCCTGTAAGCAGCCCCTCAGGTGTGATGGCAGTTCGGGAAGGCCGCAAAATGCTGCCTCCAATCCCAACAATGCCAGAAGTTAACCAGCAAGCAACATCTGATGGAGCTGTCCAAGCAGAGGAGAAATCAATTCCAGGATCGAAAACTTTGAACGAACTCAGTAAATGTACCCAAGAGTATGCTTTAATGGCTGAGTTGTAAGTTGAACACCATCTTTTACTTTTTATAGTTCACTTTTGAATATAAGCATAAAAAAGTTATCATGAACAGTTTATGACTATTTAAAGTACTTTTCTTGTTGATATTTTTAGCTGAGAAATCAAACTTGAAATTATTAAAATGCTAATATAATCATCCACCACAAACACACATACTCATGTTTTTGGCATGTGATTAACCAGTCATTATTGTTTTTATTTATTATGATATCTTTGCTAGTAATTTTATATGCATGGATTGTTTGATTGATTGATTGATTTTTGTTTTTTTGTTTTTTTTTACAGTTTATCAACATTTTTGCAGGTTATTTAAAGTTAGAAAATATTTTTAGATTGATTTTTACTGATGCAAATTTTTACTAATTAATCCATAGCTGGGGGAGAAGAGGTAGATTCATACCTTTTTACAAATGTATTTGCATGTAAGTGAATATAACAAACCCAACTGGAATTGGAACTTGGCTCCCATATTTCCAATTCCAAGCCATTATCCATTACACCACCAGAACATTCAAGCTTACAGCACCTGGTATTTCCAAGCAGTCACCCATCTAGGTACTGACCAGGCTTGATGTTGCTTAACTTAGGTGATTGTACAACACGTTTATAAGCATGGTATAAAAAAGATATTTGTTATAGTATAACATAGATAAGATTGTTATCTACCATATTCTTGATGAAAGAAATGGAAATTGATTCAGGAAATATAAATTTAAAGCTAAACTTTTGAAATTGTAGAATATATAAATATGCTATATAAATATAGTTTGACAATTACTTTTCTGAGTTGAGTTTTAAAATTTGCCAAAAATATTATATTTGAAATAAATATACAGGTTGAGTATCTTTTGGTTCAAAATTCCAAAATCTAAAAACCTCCAAAATCTGAAAGTTTTTCTGGTGCTGACACGACTTACCACAAATGGAAAATTTCAGAGAGCACTGAAGGTTCCTAAGTGATGTGCAGCTAATTTAAGTGACCTCATCTGCACTGGGTGGGAGTTCCCCAACCCAGCTACACAGTCACCAGTTTTCTGTTAGCGATCGTCACAACAATACCTTAATTCGTGGTTTACTTACCAGGTGTTTCATGCTCAGTAAAGATATTATTCAAAATGTCAAAAAATCCTGCCGATACCTACATGGGTAGTGAAAAGAGAAAAATGAAAAGCATTTATGTTTATCAATAGATTCTATATACAAATTAACCTGTACCCCCCCCCCCCCCGGCAAAAAAAAAATCTGGAAACTGAAGCACTTCCGGTCTCAAGAATTTTGGATAAAGGCTTCACAACCTGTACTATAAAAAAAACAAAAGTAATGTTCCTTTCAACATAAAACAATTTTTGCTCTTTTTATATTGATCTAAAAGGATTTCATTTCAAACAGTTTTCATCTGTACTATTGCCTATGCTTCTCTGTCATGAGTTTAATATAAGGATTCATTTTGATGATTAGATTTCCTATTTAGTTTCATTCTCTGATTTATACTTTAATTTTTATAAAATTAAATCTCAAGTTGAAGTTTTCTTGCAAGTCATTTTACACTTCATTACATCCATTGTAAATATTTCTCACATGCACACTGTATGAGTAATAGTAATATAGATGTTCTATAATTGACACAATAATCTGCAAAGGATGTCAAAAAAGGAGGCTATAAGCATTGACTAATTCAACATGTTTATTACAATACAAATAAAGCATTGTATGTATGTTACCAGTGCAACTGTGCTCTTTTTCTATGTACTCACCATCAAACGATGCATTTGTCCCATCAGTGCAAAAGCACCTAAATATCCTCCTCAAGGGAGGTAAACATCAAGCGACTCTTACACCTCTGCAATAACAGCATCATCTGTATGAGACCACTTCCTGGATAAATGGCAATTGAGTCTCAAACATGATAATCTGAAAGAGCCATGATTGATTATAAAAGATGGAAGAATCTATAATCAGTGAACCACCAGATATTCTAAGTTAAGTGGCTAAGCAAAGTATTAAGAATCAAAAATATCTTTTATTAGAAATGAAGAAAAGAGTACTGAACTGTTACGCAATAACAGCCCTCTTATATGGCAGTGAATGCTGGACAGATGAAGAGACTTGAAGCAACATGAATGTGATTTTACAGAAGGATGCTGAGAATACTATGTGAGCACCAACAAGGTTTTAGAGAAAATGGAAACTTATACTTAACATTGGGAAAAGATAGTTGAAATTTCTAGGGCACATAATGAAGAAAGAGAACTTAGAAAATTTGATACTCACAGGACATATTAAAAGCAAGAGGGACAGAGGAAAACCACAGATAATATACCTAGTGAACTTGAGTAAATGGATGGCAGAGCAAAGTTTAGGAGAGATCACAAAAAGACAAAATTTATTAAGGGCTACAAAGGTTAAGCAATGATTCCCAATGTCCTGAATAGACACAGTGCATAGAAGAAGTCAGTGAAGAAATTGGTGGCAACTATGTTCTAGGCTGCAAAATATGAGCTGCTCATGGACTTCATATCCATGGTCCAAATGATACTGGAGCAATTTTATGAAATGGGAATTCTCAGCATCTTCTCATAGTTCAGTATTTCTGTCTAGGATTAGATTATCTTTGCTTTCTATCTTGTATCAATGTGTTACTATCCAGCCCTCTTCCTAGAAGCAGTGAATAATATTGTGCTCTCTGGGGGAAAAGTATTAGACACATATATATGCACGTTGTGTTTTTATGCATGGAAGAGTCTTTGGGACTTGTATTCTTATCTTGTTTATTTTTTAACACAGTTTCAGTCATTCATTAAAATTAATTCATTTTCTAAGGCCAGTTTTCCTCTTTCCTCAATCAATCTACTCTTTTTGCTATTTATAAATGTTTTGATCTTAAGATCAAATAGAATTTGCTTCAAACTTAGGCAGTTGGGTATTTAAATTAACTTATAGCTGAGTTTTTCCACTTGCCTTTGTGTAACCCAGTTAATCCATACTGATTAGACAATTTCTGTTTACATTTTTGAGACAAGATGGTGTTATACAATCATCATCGTGGCTGGTTTTATCATATTTTTGTTCAGAATTTGTATCTACAGTTTTTTCTCCAGTGATTATAATAGATTAGTGTAAAAAATGAAAAGATTATATCTGTTTTAACATACTTATATGTTAAATATTTGAAAAAATTGAATCCTGTCACATTTGATCTTTCTCATTCATCCCTCACTAGTTGAGTTAAGATTTTCTTTCATCCAGCTCTTCAATGCTCATAAAAATTTAGTAGTTTTGAAGACTTTATTTCAATATATAAGTGACTAATTAATTGATTATGCTGTTAAAATGTAATAAGAATTTAAAGAAAGTTTTACATTTAGTTGAAAAAAATAATCAAAATCGTGATGTTTATTAAATACCCTAATATTATCTAAAAAATAAATACCCTAATATTATCTAAAAAATAAATACCCTAATATTATCTTATAAAATAAATGCCCTAATATTATCTAAAAAAGAAAAAAATACCCTAATGTTATCTAAAAAAGAAAATATATCCTAATATTATCCAAAGAAACAAAATAAAACAGATCCTAATATTAACTAAAAAAAGTGGAAGTTTTAAAACAAATGTGATGTAAATACTGAGGATAAAGAATCAAAGCAGTGATAGATTTTCAATTCTTAAAGTTTGGCTTCAAAATATAAAAATTCAAAGAAAATGTTAGATTTAGTTTTCATTATTTTTAAATGAGTTTAACACAAATATTATTTAAAAAGAAAAAAAAGCATTTACTCATTGAAATAATTAAAAATGTTGAAAACAAAATCCCAAAGTTAATATTCCAAAACTAATTTTACTAAAATATTTCAGTCGCAATATTCTGTCTTGGTAAGTCATTTGCCTACTTACTTCCAGGTCAGATGTTCAAATTGGTACAAGGTTCACTTAGTTTAAAATATCTGTTTGTTTTAGTGTGACAAAAGGAACTTAACAAGAAAAAAGAAAGACGAGATACTTTCTCTGATGAAGGTCAGCTTGCACTTTATCAACTGTTCTTGCCTTCATGCTGTTCAGTTGATGAAATATATGAAAGAGCAAGAGACACAGCTCCTTCAAAGTATTTACTAAAATCAGTTGTATCTAACACAAGGATATATATGTGTGGTCTCAGTGAGGATAAAATTAACTACAGAAATAATAGCAGAAGAAGCTTACTATTATGCAATGTCAAGTTGATCAAAACAGTCCTTTTATAAATATTTACTTAGCTGAGTTTATCACTGAGCCCAAAGAAGTGAAATGGCAGCTGGAAATTCTAATTCTTTATTTTATATTCTTGAAAAATCTTTTTCTCTCTTGATTCTGGTTTCAACCAAATTATAACATTTTTAGCTATTTCTAGAGATGTTCATAGAGTTTGAAATTTTTTCCCCATATGTGGGGATTGATTATCTGGGATTTGATAATATTTTGATGAAATAAATGCAGTAGTATTAAAATTATTTTGAGAAGCCAAAAAATATATTACTAATTTCCTAACATAACAATGGGCATTGAAACTAAACTGACAAAAGACCAAAGGCCATAATTAATGTATTTCACTATTTTGTGTGTGTGTAATAATAAAAATAAACACATCACAAAAGAGTTTGCTATGCTTGCACATAAGAAAAAAAGGGCTCTATGCCATATTAAATGGCAGTTTTATTTTATTTTAAATCAAATTTCAAGAGAGCAGTGATCAACCACGACTACCAGTTTTATAAAAAAATGTAATCCATATGTTGCAGATCTCAGAAGTCATTTCAGAACACATAACTTGAACAAAAGCCACTGATGTACTGTTTAATCAATTAATTCTTTTATCACTGTTTCTTGAGAAAGTTTTGTTTTAAATAAGATTGCCTTGGTTGTCTTTAATTTTAATGCTTATTTTGAGATTGTTGTTCTACTGAGTGCTACATACAGTTGTCCATGAACAAACACTAGTGTTAGTAAATAGACACCAACATGAGAAACTGATTGACCTTGTGATTTGTTAATAGAATTTCACACAGTGTAACCCAAAAGATAAAAAGCAACACACACACACACACACACACACACACACACATATATATCTCAAATACAGATCGGAATCTGACAATAAGATAAAGAAAAATATTGCTTTTTGTATGTAAGTGTATAATTCTAGTATATCTAATAAATATATTATGAACTATAAACATATTACATCACCAACCTTTAAAGAATCTAATGTATGTGTATCTAAAACAATGGTCCTAAATCAACATGCAAAATAATACGAAACATAATGTCTACTAGATACACACACATACACACACACTTACAATTATACATTATCATCTGAATCCCACATAGATATACTTATAATTATTATTCACTTATGTACAAAAAAATTACAAAAAATATTTACAGTTTTTCAATTGGGCTTGGAATCCATTAATTTCTTGGAACTTCAAAGGGATGCATTGTCTCTCCCCTTGAATGTGGAATGCCATAAATTATACTAACATTTGTTTAACAAGCCAAATGCACATGAAACCTGATTAACCAATGAAAATCAAACAACACAAAGATAAAAATATCAATTTCTTTCTCCTTTTTCTCTATATCTCATTCTCTGATGAAGCCTTAATAAAAGTGAAACTTGTCAGATTAATACACATTTCCTATTTGTTCTTTATCTTACATATATATGGATAAATTGTCGACAAAAACAAACAATGCAAGCATAAAAGTAAAAATATATAATGGCGACAATTTACCTATCGCACCCTGTGTGAGATATATATATATATATATATATATATATCCAAAAATTCACTAAAAAATGTGCATACGTAATAAAAAAATGTCACAAACTTAATAAAAATAAAGTTTTATCATCAAAATCTTTGTTATTAAGAGGAAAGACCAAAGGATATTTTGATTATTAAATTATTTTTTTTAGAATGTTTGAAATTTTGGGTAAAAATTTCATTTTTCTTTCTACCACCACTGAGTGACCATAAATTAGCATAGGAGATTTTAGTGTCTTTTTTGCAGAAAAAAATACATTGATTTGGAAATTCTTGCAAAAATCAAATAATTATCAAATTTTAATGAAACTTTCAGGTCTTATTCACAAATGAATGAAATTATTTGGAAATGTTTCATTTTTAGAAAATGGTTAAAAACTTTTTCTTTTCTTTATATCTATTACTCCCCCACCACTACTCCCACCCCATTTATTTAATTTTATGAAATCTTGAGAAATTCATTTTACTACAGTTTAATGTTTATATCAGTTATATATAAAACTCCTTGGAGAATTTAAATAATCAATGTTTTTTTTTTTCTAAAACCCCAGTTACCAAAAATATGCTCCAAATCATAAAATAAAAAATGAAACAAAATTAAGACATTATTTAATTAGAAAATAGAAAAATTTTTAATTGCTTTTATGAATAAGATATGGACACAATTGTCTTAAGAACAAAAATTTTTTAATGAAGAAAGAATTTTTACAAGAAATGTTTTCATTTTTTAAAATTTTAATTAGAATAATTTATAAAGTTTTAAATCTTTTCATTTTCTGTATTAATTTATACCAGTTAGGTGATATTGTTATTAAGTAAAAACTATATTTCCTACTCATAAATGGAAAAGCTTACTACAATTCAGACCCCGTTCCCAAGTATTTAAAAAAAAATAAGAGCAGTAATTATAGTTAAATTTAAAACCAAAGTACCTAAAATTCAATAAAATATATTGGAAAGAATATTTTCCTAAATTTTTAATATTACTGGGTAGTTAAATATTATATAAAAGTGGTGCTCATGTTATATTTGTCAAGCAACCTTTACAGATATGTTACCTGTAGAAAAATTAGTTAAATTTCCAGCTCTCAACTTGTCAACACATCATATAAAACACCTATCTCAGTGTTTAAAAAAAAAAAAAAAAAAATGAATTTCTGCAATATTTTAAACTAAAAGTAATATTTGTTTCAAATTAGATTAATTAAACTTTAAATCAGCTAATATTCTTCAAAGTTGTAGAAAAGTATATTTTATTTTTGAAAGTTAAAATCAATGATTTTTAGAGAATTTTTTTTTCTTTTTTGAAAAAAAACTCTTTCCAGCCAATTTAAATTAGTTTTGAAATACAGCAAAGTATTTTGCATTTTGGAAATATTAAATTTAATTTATTAGCTTGAAAGTAAAAATAAAATAAAAGTTTAAAAAAGATTTTTCATTTTTGAAAATTCATTTTAAACCTTAGGTATCATGTATGTATGAATGAATATATATATATATATATATATATAGGTTGGTGTACGAGCAAGCTATTGTATACAAATGCATATATATATATATATATATATATATATATATATTCTCTATAGTATAAGAAAAAAACAGGGCTCAAATTTAAATAACAGAGCTGAACTCAGAGTTGTGCAATCAATGTAAGTTATTATGTATATTTCTTTTTATTTATATATATATATATTCTCTTTTATTTTATTTTAATTGCCATTTTACACTCCAATCCTATCTCAATACACAACACATCCATTTTTGTATGTTTCCCCCCTCTTTATTACATTATCATTATTATTAGTATTTTGTTATTTTTTTTTATTTCAGTTTATTTTTTCTGACCCCCCTTCTCTGACAGTGATTTTCCAAAAGAATTCTTTATCCCCTTTTTTGTGCTATTCTTTTCCTTTCTCTTTTTTCTTTTTCATTTAATTTTTATTGCCTCTTCCAGTCTGTTCCCACACTTTATCCTATCTTGCCAAATTTCTCAGTACTAACACATCCCCACCCCACCCCAGGTTCTATAACCCTTTTTCCTCTATGTTCAATATCTCACTCCACTTCCACCCACCACCAATTTCAATTTTTAAATCTAAGGTTATTTTCACAAAGTTTTGCACAGCAAGAAACCACACAGAGATTGGATTTTTACTAATAATTCCATCTACAAACAGGATTACCCAGACTCGAGAACTACTGTTGCTGAGTCTCCACTGTTTATTTCTTGCATCCACTGATGAACGACACTTGAACCTTAATCTCCATGCTTCATTTCTGTCATGGTTAATAATTAATAAATGTTTTTCATACTGATCACATCGGTACCCTTTTGTTTGGCTTTGTTTTATTAGCAAATTTATCTACTGTATTATATAACACACACACAAAAGAGTTGCTGGAAGTCAATTCTAAATATCTGACCAAATATCAGATTTTTGGAACAGGTAAGGGACTTCTTAGTTAGGCCATATTCTTTTCAGTACCCCTTTGTACTTGAAGACCCATCATAGATTTTTTTTCTTTTTTATAATGACTTTTCTTTATCCCTTTCTAATTTTTTCTGATCTCTTTTCTTTTTTTCTTTATTTACCCTTTGTATTTTTCTTTCTTATCCTATTCATAATTTTAAGTATTGTGTGTAGTACACTTTTTTTTTATTAAAATTATTTTATTGCTCAACATGTTTCTATCGAAGATGATTTGACTCCTTTCATGCTTAAAATGTCGTTTTTAATATGCCAACTAGCAATTTCTTTATCTGGTCTAGTTTTATTGCCTGACCAGTTGAGGATTTAAAAACTAATATAATATATGCCCTTTGAAGCTCTCCATTATTAATTTGACAGGTGCAGAAACATTGAATTTGTCTTGCTTTGAATAGCCTTCCACTCAAGCCTTCTTTGATTACAAATGAACATTTTTGTACCATGTGAGCTAGCTGAAACCATTTGTATAAGTTATTATTAATTATTTCAAATCACCAGTGTCTGATTTGGCAATCATCATTATCCCTTTGCTTCATCAAAACATCTGTGTGTAATGTCTTGGAAAATGAAAATGTACTTCAGATAAAGTATCAGAAATAGATTTGCTGCTCATCTTAACTTTTCTTTGTTACTTGAATTCTTTTGATCCTTTTATATCAAATATTGCAAATAATTTTAACACAATCTTAAGTTAGTTGCAGTTTGTAATATAAGAGTAGTGAAACCAAATCAGGTCCAATTATATTTAACCACCAACAACCATTAAGCCTCTCCAAGAATCTATCCATGTTTTACAAATATGGACACTATCCATTTCATAACATGATTATCATTAAAAATATGATTATTGTGATGTTGTTATTTCTAATAATTATTATCAGGATAATTATCATGACCTCATCAATGAATTGAAGTTTTGGAACATGGTACCGATCATAGTTGGAACACTGGGATCAGTTATGAGAAACCTAGTGAAACTAGAAGTCTAAGGTAGAATCAAGACCATCCAGAAAGTAGCACTACTAAAAATAGCTAGAATGCCGAGAAGGGAGCTGGTGTATTGAAAAAACTTGCTGTCACTTGACCTTCATTATAAGTCCATCAGTTATGACTGGATGAATGTTCATTGATATTAAATATTAAAATATTCTGGAGCTTTGAGATCCAGACAAATCACTCTATCCAGGTGGCAAGATTGGATATGTTTGTGAACCAGAAAAAGAAGCAACCAGATGATTAATGTTGTCTTATGAGCTAACTGAATTTTTAAAATTAATATCAAAACTTCATCCAGGAATTGAAGGATATGTTAAACATGAAAGTCAATTCTGCTCATGATAAATGACATACTTAGAACAGAATACAAAATACTTGAATCTTGATTTGAAGAATTGTAGATTTGAGAAAGGGTTGAGACTTTCCACACAGCAAGTGTTGTAGTTGACAAGTGTGTATTGTCAGCTTTTTATCAATGTTTTTGCAACAGAATTGATATTAACCAGTAGTAATAGTATTTTCAGAATATCATATTTATATGAGCAATATATTATCTTAAGTTCAGCTTAAACAATTTATCCATATTTTTAATAAGAAAAGATATTCTATTCCTATTAAAAATATTGATAAATTGTTTTGCAAAATGCCAACAAATTAACCAAAGCATAAATTTTTATTTATAAATAAGTTCAAATGCTATATGCCAGAGAAACATGCGTGATGAATACAATATCAAATATATTTTATCTTTGTGTGTGTGTGTGTGTGTGTGTGTGTGTGTGTGTGTATAATTAATTAGCAAATTGAAGACTTCAGAAAGCTATGGTAATATTTTATTTTGCAAAATTGAATTATCAATTTTGCAATATAAAATATTACCATGGCTTTCTGAAGTCTCTGATTTGTTAATTAATTATTACTTGCTTTATTACATTGAGCTCTCAGGATTTATATCCTCCCTGGAATTATCCATATGGATTACCAATTAACTATATATATATATATATATATATATATTAAAAAGAAGAGAGAAACAGCAAATGTTTTTGGTTGTAATGTGGATTTAAAAAAAAATATATTATGCTTTATTTTCCACGCACACACACACACACATATATATATATATATATATATATATATATATATATATATATATATATATATATATTGCTCCTTAGTAGTGTTTCTGCTTTCTAATTCTTTCACACACAGTAACCCCTTGTGTCTTAGTGGTTTTGCTGCCTTGCCTGGGGTAAATCCAATTTTTAAAAAAAATACATTTTTATGTGAAATGTGGGGAAACAAAATTGAAAAGGTTTGAACTCAACACGTGCCCTTTTGCAAAATACAATTTGTAAAAAATTGGGGCTTAACTTTACAAAAAGTCTTTGCATCAGAATATTGTCTCTATCATTCTTAGAGAGATAAATTTGCTATTTTAAATTGGAAAAAACATACAATAAGTGTGCATGTCGATTTACACCCTTTTTAATTACTTCAGCATTATATAATAATTATTATTTTACATATTAATCTCATCTCTTTGATATTCTATAATCATTACTTTTTTAGCTATTGGTTTCATTTACTTTCCTACTTTTTCAACTTCACTATTATTTGCAGTAATTTTCATTGTTTTCCACAGATCTTTACTTAATATTAGTTGCCATTCTCATATATATCTCCTTTAATGATGGACTACAAGATTTCTGTTGGATTAATATGAGGAAAATCTGGAGGCCGTTCATTTAATTTGGTGTTTTTGAAACATTTTATTGGCAAGGTGGGCAAAGTCAGTATTGTACAATGTGAAGGGGCATTGTCTTGCCAATACCACTCAAAAAACATTGTCCAAGAACTTACTATAATACTCTGCACTTGAACTATCATCAACTATATGTTTACTGCTAATAATACTAGCACAAAGCATTACTTCATCTTTTCTTTTCTTTTTATTGTCCTCTAAATTATGTTGGGTGACAATTTTCACTTTGGACCAAAACTCTCACCTAGCCATCAGATAGATCTAACTTAGCTCTACATTCATAAATAAACATTATGGCTGAGAAATCAGTTTTCATGTACTTCCTCACCAAATTTATATATTTCTCTTTGTTTCATTGTTTTCATGTCTTTAGTCAATTTTCTTCATATTCTGTATCTTTTTCTCTCTGTTTACATTTGCAATACTAGTTTTTTACAGATATATTTTTGATAGTTAATCCACTTTTATTTTTATCACCATTTTAATTCTTGGATCTTTTTGTGCCAGTTTTTTCTCTTGTTGCATGTTGCCAGAATTTTAGATTTTTTTGTTTTTGTTAAACTGGTTCAATTTTTTTCTACATTTTCTAATATTGTGTTTACATCACTATATATTCAAGGTTATATCTTTCCTACTGCTCATTGTGATTTTTATAGCTCCTATATTAAAAAAATAAATGACAATAATATGCTGTTAGATATATTTATTTGCAATATGATTAACAAGCCTCAAGGTGCGTAATAAAATCTCACACCATCAAGAAATTTATTGTAAATTTTTCTAATAAAAATAGATATAAGGTGAAATTAAATATAAGTATAGCCTGAAATAATTTTTTAATATTTAATAACAGTTAATAAAAATTTTACTAGACTTACAGCCACATCATTATGAAACACCAGTTCCTGTAAAATCACCAAAGTTAATGTCAAGCCTGGTCAGCAGTACCTAGATGGGTGACCACTTAGATGTGCTGGTGGTGTAATGGATAATGGCTTGGAAATCAGAGAGCTGAGTTCCAATTCCAGTTGGGTTTGTTATTCACTTACATGCAAATACCTTTGGGAAAGGTATAAATCCACCTCTTCTCCCCCCAGCTATAGGTTAACTAGTAAATCATTATTATCTCAAAAAAAATTCTTACAATCTAAAAATATTTTCTAGCTTCAAATAATATGCAACGGGTTGATAAACTATAGAAAGAAAAATTAATCAATGAAAAACAATCTTACTGTGAAAAAAAAAAATTATCTTGCATAATAAAAATCAGACATAGTATACTGAGGAAGATGTTGAATATTTGAGGAGGCTTGTTGTCACTTAATCTCTTGTAACAACAACCTCATATCTATTGTGATTATGCAAATTAATAAATATTGATAGCAAAAATATCATACTATTTCTTTTATTTTACAGCAATCTTCTGAGTCAACAAAAATTACCAGGTGTTTATGTAGTTCCATCAGCTAATAATCCATTTGGTAAGTTTGTTTTATCATTTAAAAAAATTATATTTATCTATTAGCATTTATAAATCTCCTAGCCTACAATTTGCATTACAGTGTACAATAAAACTATCTACATTTACTGAATGATGAAACACCATAGCCTTTTATTTCATTCACTTTAGTGACTTTACACTAATTTAAAATAACAGATACAGTGGCAGAAAAAGTATCACAGTCAAAAGAAAATTTGTTCCTAGTTATTTTTTGTACCTGTGCATAGACACAATACTGAAAAAAAAAACTAATTGAATTTGGTCCTCAAAAATTCAGTGGATAGGAAGTACATTGTAAATATGGGGCATAACTACTAAGTCAGTAGCTGTTCTATGTGTACAGTGTGATTATTATTATATTATTTTTTTTTTTTCATGTGCATTTTCTGTAAGAAGTATCCATTTTTAGTTACCCCCGACTATTTCTATGTTATTTCCATTCTTATTTATTATTTGTTTATTTCTTTATTATTGTTATTTATTTTTATTTTTTTCACCTTCCTTTGATTTGCATATTCATTTCCTTCTCGGTTTCAAATGGTGACATTTTCCATTCAACATTTTTGTGAAGAAAAAAAAAAAAATAAAATAAAAAAAAAAATTAAAATTAAAACAATGAAAGTGCACAGCTTTTTACATAGATAAAGACCTCTGTAGAACAAATTTTTGTATTTCTTTAAGGCACAGGCTGCCAGGGATTTATTTTTTCAATGAGTCTATCAGAAAGTTTTCCAATGGAACCCAAAGCCCCAACTACAACTGAAATTATTGATGTCTTCATATGCCACATTTCTTAAATTTCCACTTCAAAAGCCTTGTATTTTGATAATTTTTTTTGTGAAGATCTTCAAAGATACATTACAGTTCGCAGGAACTGCCATGTCAGTCAGAAAGCACATTCTGTTTTTGTGGTCCTTGATCACTATGTTAATAATATCACAATATCATTATCAGGTTTCTGTTTTTTCCCTATCAATTTAGGATATCAGTAAGAATATAATGTCTCAACAAAAGTATTTGACTGTCCATCATTCTCATATTTGTTGTACTGCCACAAAATCTTCTTCACCCTTCCTTTTCACCACTGCAAGTAATTCTATTGATATTTACAAAGTAGGAAGGCACTCAGTGTAAATTGAACTCGATATACAAGCAAGGTTGAGGTTACAAGCAATCACACATTATGCACATAAAGTTTTTACTTAGCTTAACATTATTTAGCTAAAGACCCAATATTGGGCCTCACAGTGAAAATTGAATTTATCCCATTATTAAACTGGTCTGTGCAATGAATTTTACTAACACAAAAATAGTAGGTATCCTGTCACTGTATTTTTTTGTCTTTTTTATTTCTTTTCAACTATTCTATATGTTGTCCATTCTTTTCTTAATTCTCTCCTCTTCCTCTTTCATGTTGTCTATTCTTTTCCTTCGTCTCTTATCCTCCTCTTTCATGTTGTCCATTCTTTTCTTTTCATCTCTGACAACTATTTTTTGTCAAGGCTTACATTACCATCAAGTTTTACCTATTTCTTTTTCTTTCTCTTCTTCCTCACTCTCTATTATTCATATTATGACCATTCTTTTCTCTTTTCCACTTCAATTATCCTCATTATTTACTTCAATGTAATCTTTTTAGAATTTCTGGCTTTCCCCTTTGTTCCTTTCACTATTTCAAATTTCAGTCAGTCATGTAAATCCTGCAATTAGTGTTTCATCAAAACAGTAACTGCATTGTAAATACAGCCTTTTTTATATTCTCATTTTCACCTTTAATAATTGATTTGACTTTCTTTTGATGTGCAAGAAGTAAATGAACCTGAAAGACTGGCCAACCAAAAGCTTACCCAAAGCACTTGATGAAAGGATTTTGCTACAAGTTGGTAGCTACATCTTGGCCAAACAAAAGGCCATACAGCATTGATATAAAATGTTTTTATAACTTTTTCTTATCATTCAGTTGACTAAATTTAGTAAAAGAAAATGTTATTATTCTTTAAATCCACTTTGTTTTCATGTTTCATTCTATGGCTTGAAAGGAAGGAAAAAAGAACCCTTTTTCTCTATTACTATTCAATTTATTGCTTTGGCCTTATTGCAGTCTTGCTTTTTGTGTTAAATACATGACTTTTATTATTATTCATTTAGTTATAAATAGTGATTATTATTACTCTTATTTATATTAATTCCTTCTTTTTCATTTCTTCTTTTTATCCTTAGGATTAACTTTTATTCTACAACTGTTGTTATTCATTTTCAAGTTAATACACTCACTCTTTTCATATTAACATTATTAATGTTACATAGTTGAAAAGTATTTCCTTATTTATAGACAATATCTTAAAATTGTATTTTTGAACATAACTGAACTTTACGTGAGTTTAGTTAATTTTTTAAATATCAAAAAATGTGAGATTACTTTTGAATGTTTTCTTGTGTTTTGATTTTAAGATGAAACATTTATGAACTGTTCTTACAGTTTTAACCGTTTGTATAAAGAGTTTGCTGCACTCATTTACAAATCCATCTTTGTAGAGGGATATTGCAACATAGAATCTTGGTGAAATTCCTTCTTGCTAATTCTTGATCTGTCTAGAACATACTCCAATCCTTAGTGAGTATCAATGTGAATGATACAAGAGTTTATAGGGGTGAATTTGCTTTTTATCACCTGTGCTAAATATCTCTTAAATCAAACTTTTATTGTCGATAACTCCAAAACAGTAGATTTCTTCATGCTTTAACTGTTAATTCGAGTTCAGCATGTACATTTATATGGAATTATGATGATTTGGGAACATTTTGAGAGATATTTAGTGCAGGTGTTAAAAAGCAAATTTACCTTTTATAGGTGCACTTCCAAAAATATGGAAGATCAGCACCTAGCAGACCATCTTTCCTCTGACCTAGCCCAGGTGACTCAATGGCAGAAGGACTGGCTTGTAAAATTCAATATGACCAAAACCAAACTAGTAACGTTCCACCATAACAGAACAGACCAGACCCTGAACTTTCACCCATCATTATAGATGGGTCTTCTCTCAAGGAGGTTCCTTGCTTCAAATGTCTATTAGAAATAAAGCTCTCACCTGACCTCAACTAGAACTCCTATATATGATCTATTGCTAAAGATGCCTAAAAAAATGGTTCATTGTATCTGACCCCTTCTCCACCCCTATAATCTATCTTTACAAGAGCCAAATCAGACCCAATCAGAGTATTGTTTCATATATTGGATGGAGCTGTATAGTTCTCACTTCTCTGTCTTGATAGAGTTCAAAGCATCTATGCAGACTTGTGGTTGATGAATTTATTTTCCACCCTCCAACCCCTTCCCACAGATGAAACATTGTGAGCCTCTCACTGCTCTATTGGTATTTCCATACATGTGTTTGGATGAGCTACATTTGTTAGTCCCACCAGCTCTGACTTTTACAACTTTTTTATACTATGTACGCAAGTGTAAATCATCCCCATTCCCTTTGTATTCCATTAGTATGAAGTAAGTTTCACTTGGACAACTTCTTCTCAAGAACTGCTGCTTTATGGAACAGACTCCCAAGAGGATGTTTTCCAAATCACTACAATCTTTACCTCATGAACTTCACTTCTTGCCTTTTCTTATGCATACACACTAGCAGTAGCCCTCTACTTTTGAGTGGCTTTGGGGCCTTGTGTCGGGCGAACATTAGTATAAAAAAATAAAAAATAAAAATAAAGTTAACACTTCCAGTCACTCTTGGTATTTGATTAGTTTTATGCTTTGCATATGAAGTTTGATATTATCCTTTTCTGTTAATAAAATGTATTTTTAACACTAGTCAAACTTTATTAAATCTATATGCAATATATTAAATTCCACAAATTTTCCATTTATTTTTCTCTTGATCTCTCTGTGAAAAATCATTCTTAATTAAAACAGATTGTTATCTATCCTTAAAAATTGAAGTAAATGATCTTTTTGTGAAGCTATAGTAACCACTTTTCTGCTAAGAAAATGCCTCACTTAGAGCCATATGCTATTATATTGAAGGTTTTAAAACAAAAGTATTTTGTATATCAAAAAAGATCTCTCATCAGTTTTTTTTCTGTCAATTTGGAAAAATTTAAACCGGAAATGTATTTAAGTGTCTTGTAGCTATTTAGTCAGCCAGACATGCAATTCATATGCTCCTTAAACTTGTTTGATAGCATAAATATGTTTGTGATCAGGTGAGGAAAAAAAAAGGTTCATCTTACTTAATCTAAAGAAACTAGTACCAGAAACATTCAAATGAAAATTCTGTACTAAAAAGAATTCTTGTTTTAAAAGAAAAATTCCATTTACTGTGCCTCCCTTCCCCCACCTCCTCCATTTTCATCTTCAAATTCACTCAACTAAATTTTTCTTCTTTTTCAGTATGGAACGGAATATTATTTGTAAGAAAAGGAATGTATCAAGGAGGGATCTTTCGATTTATACTAAAAGTTTCTGAAACTTATCCTAATTGTGACAGCCCTGTATGTATAAATAATTTTACATTTAAAATTTTGTGATATATGAATTAATATTTTTCTTCATGTGGACTTATTGATATATCTATATCTATTTTAAAGACTAAAGTATATAAAAAAAAAAAACAATTGTGAACTTGAAGATATTATTATGACTTACAACATTTAACATTCTTGTCTTAAATTTCACAGTATTTAAGTCTGAATGTTTGTCCTCAATAATTCTCAATACTCTGTTTAATTTCTTAAATATAAAAATGAATGAAAGCTAAATTACCTATATTATGTCATCTTGCTAGGATTAATTAACACATGTTCGAAATATAAATGCTAAAACTTGGACAAATCTCATTAAATTATCTGCCATTACAACAATTCTTCCATCCTTTCATACTTAACCCTTTAGTATTCAACCTACCCTGTAAATATCATCTGTCAATGTACAACCTACCATAACCTGCCCTTGTCTACTCTGCCATAATATATGATGACATCATTGCAAATAATGCAGGAAGTCACGCAAACAGTGAGTGAGACTTTGAGAGCTGATATTTATGGAGTGGGTTTGAGCGCTAAAGGGTTAAACTAGTTTTCTTAGTTATTTATCTCTGATCTTATCAAGTGACAATTTTATAAGAAGCAAATAATTCACTTACACTTACCACATCATTGAGCAATGATATAAAAACTATCAGCTGAGAATTTCTGTTTCATGCTTTATTCAATCATTCTTTCAACTCGTCATTGTTTGTTCTGCTTTGAATACACACAAATCTGACAATTCAAGGAGGAAAATAGTAAAGTAGCTGCTTGACTCTAACTAAACAAACTTTGGACAACTTGAAAGGTTTGTCCATGGTTAACTTAAAATTAATGAAATCCATCTTTCAGTTTTTAATGTCCTGGTTCATACTCTTTCTCCATCTATTGAACAGGAGTAGAGGGTTTATCCCATGTTTCCTGTTTAGGATTGGGTTTCTGGTTCTTTCTAAGGTTTTCTCATTCCCTTTTGCTCCCAGTAACCCCTTGCATCTTAGTGGCATTATCACCTTTCTTGGGATGTTTTAAATAGCAAATACACACTATTTTTCTTTTTTTTAATAAAAGATCTTTTATAATTAAAATTATGGAACTAAACTCGATTCAGTGTTTCTATGTTTTCTTTATATCTTGTTTTAATTATTTCTAGTTTGAATGGAAGCAAAAAATTGGTTTTATGTTCAGATATATGTAATGTTACTGAATCTTTAGAAATATTTTTTAAGAATTTACACTAAGAAAATTAATGTTAATCGTTATTAGAACAGCATTAGTTGATTTGGTTGTGCAGGATGTGTAACAGATATTGGCACCAAAAATTGAATTGTTGAGCCAAATTCCAGACTAGTCTGTTGCTTCTAAACAAATGCCTTTGGGAAAGGAATAAAATTTTATCATCTCCAACCCTTCCCCAACTATAGGTTAAATAGCAAGGTAGACTTGGCTCTCTAGCCTTGGATGGCAATCAGTCTAAGCTAAAGTACACCTACATCCGAAAGGGGCATGACATTGAAAAAAATGTTTAAATAATTAGTTGCTTTAAATTGGGCATTTTAAAGTTTCAAAATAACTTTTTCAATTGCTTCATTACATACAAAAACCATCTCTCTATTTTTTTTCCTCATTCTCTAATTTTCTGTCATTATTTGTAATATTTACTAAGTGTAGTATGATATAAGGCCATATGAATGATGAGGCTGTGCATATCTTCCAAGTAGAGAAACAAGCCTTCTTTGAAGATTAGCATCCTAGCTTTTAGCTGGGTTGGATCACCAATTCCTGGTAACAGTAGGAAATATTTCGGTCATGAAAATGGCCACAGCTGCTTGTAGACTTGATATTTATTAAGCTTTATCCAGGACAAGGCCAAATGGTAGGAAAAGTTTTGACATTCTACCTGTGTGTAGCCACAGATGGGAAATATGCAAATATCAAACAGCTATCCTTCCTGCTGTCATGAGTTATATAAGAAAATAAATTGTACTAAAAATGTTACTTGTGACCTCAAAAACCATTTTCTCCAAAACAACCTTGATAGTTTTATGTTATTCTATTATATATTTTTGGATAATCCTAAACTTTAGAAAGTTTATCTGAATTATTGAAGAATGAGTAGCTGAGATTATGCTTATCAATGCAAGTTTAGTGACAGTATCATAGCAGTAGAAAATTGTGCCAATCATTTATTCTGAACTAATTTTTCAATATAAAAAAAGTACTTATGGCACCCAAAAGTTTGGTTTTTGTTTGTTTTTACACTTTTACTTTCAAATGAAATTCATAGTTCCATGCTTCTCATTGTTGGTGGACAGGAAAGTGTGTTTACATGGTCAACAAAGATTAAAGGTTCTCTAAATTCAAAACTTAAAATATATTAACACTTCTGCTGATATAGAAATACTTGTATCTCTTTGTGAGACTTATAGTGTCTGGTATCAACGCATATTGTTTGGCATTTGTATTATAAACTAGCACTTAGTGCTATTTACACTATTTACATTCCAACTATTGTCCACATCTTTGTTGCTGTTATCACAACAGTTTGACTGTTCTTCATCAGGTGTATATCTATCCAGGTAACCTACTAATGTTAGCAAGATAGATTACCCAGATTGATATACACCTGATGAACACTAGAGGGTACAACAGCCAAAACATTGTGATAACAACAGCAAAAATGAGAAGAATAGTCCAAATGTAAATAGTGTAAATAATCCTCATCTCATAAATTCAGACAGAAATTAGCACTTACTGCACATTCTAAATCAGTGTTGTGTACAGTACCTTTTTTGTGATGTATTTTATATTGAGTGTTGGATATGTTGTTTGTCTTGGTCTCTACTACAGTGTATCCAACTGCAACCAAAATAGCAATTTCATGTTTTTCCCAAAATGTACCAGCACAGCCAGGCAACAATGCAACAGTGAAAGTGTTAACTAAAAATTAAGTTATGATTTGAAATTTTTTAAAATTATGACAAACATTTAATTAATTTCAATGAACTTGTGTTAACTTTTAAAAACAATTTATCTTCAGTATTATTTTAAAAATCTTTTTTTTAAATTTTAATAATAGTTTTAAATTTCTAGCAGCAGAAGATAGGAACCAAATCAGCAGTAAAACTATTCAGCCATTAAAAAATTAGATTTGATAGCTTTGTGCTCCTCTCTACTATCCCTATACAAATTTGTAAACTGTTTTGTTTTTTTGTTTTTTTTTAATTTTTTGTTTTCTTTAGACCCTCTTTTTCGTTCCCCCCTTGTTCCACCCACTGGTTCACCCTGAAACAGGAGAACTAGATGTTAAAAGAGCTTTTCCAAAATGGAGGTAATGTCAACATGAATTCTTTCCCTTTTAATTATTATTTATATTGTTTCATGTTGGAAATAAATTTTCATCAGTAAAATTAAGAATTGGTAAATTTATAATTTTCAAAATATTATGAAATGTTACTGATCTGTTCAGTTTTGTCTATTTAATCTAAATTTTTCATTTTTTATTATTTTAAATGGTGTTTCATCAAACTAATATTTGCCTAATATATACTATCATGTTAAGTTGAAATAAATCTGTGTTAATGCTGCTTTTTGTTGTAAGATATATTTCACTCTGTAATATTTTAAAAGATCAGATTGCTTTGGAGGAATTGAGAAAAAACATTTAATTTCTGCACAAGATTTGAACCACAGAATCATGAAATACAAACAATATATGATATTTATTTTAGTTAAATATTTTCTCCATATTTTAAGTTTCAGTAAGTAAGTTAATTCTTTCAACATTTTGTGATTTAAACATTATTTTCATGTCTTTCTAAAAAATCCCTTATTCTAAAAATTTGATCTCTGCATGGAGGGAGTGTATTAACTTGGATTTAAATTCTTTAAGCATCTCAAAGAAACAGTTTTTTCTTATAGATATATTACTGTCAATTTCTGTTACATTTGCATAAAATAATACAAAGGGGTGCTGAAAAATACTTGGCCTGACCAAGAAGGGAGTCAAAATAAAATTCTGATGTTTG
Source organism: Acanthosepion esculentum (assembly GCA_964036315.1). Classification (NCBI taxonomy): domain Eukaryota; kingdom Metazoa; phylum Mollusca; class Cephalopoda; order Sepiida; family Sepiidae; genus Acanthosepion; species Acanthosepion esculentum. The sequence goes on from OZ038480.1 coordinate 49,660,166, forward strand.
ATTAGATTTTGTGGATTTTTCAGCACCTCCTTATATATAATAAACTATATTTTTTCTATCTCATTTTGACAGGAAAAACGTAAATCATTTATGGCAAGTTTTATTGTATGCCAGAAGAATATTTTATAAAATCGATACAAAAACACCTTGGAATCCAGAAGCAGCAGTCTTGTAAGTATTTTTCTTTCTTCTATCTCCATATTCTTATAAAATTGATAGTTTGAATTGAGTTTTTCAAAGAACTTCTGGAAATTGTTAGACTTGGCTGGCATGACCAACATTGCATAATAATTAAGAGGCTTGTGGTACCAAACTGAATGAAAATCATCTCCTTTGGAGGCATATACTTTTTATCCCCATTGGTTTAAAAATTCAATTAACTATCCAATCAAACCGTGCGTGTTTGCAAACTTTAATTTGGTGTGTTTTTGACAACATTAAAGTTGTGCCTATTTTTGTAATACATTTCTAGTCATGCTTGGTCTCTTGGTATTTTTTTTAACTTCAAATTGAAGCTTCTTTTTGCAAATTTTTGCTAATCAATTTTTATTCATATTTTTTTTGTTCTTTGTTGTTTTTTTTTGTTTTTGTTTTTTCAAAGAAACCCTGTCAGTAACATTCTAATTTTATTAGTTCTCCATACAATTTTATTATTATCTTTATTACAAATAATTTTTTGTGACACTTCCAGATATGATCAGATTGATTTGTATGAATCAAAAGTTGCAGAAACAGTGAAATTGTGCAAAGAGAAACTCTATGAGCTTCCTGACACAGAGGATAGTCATGCTATTCGGTGAGTATATGTTTTGCTTGTCTGCTCAGACTGTTTTTCTAATTAACTATGGTCCTTAATACAATATCAAATTTTACCTTTTATAATTGTTTTCTAAGGTTCTGAGCTAGGTTTCCATTATTGTATCTGTTTTTGAATGATTATCTGCATCTTTGCTGTTTTAATACATTTCAACGCGTATATTCAGTCTTCCTCAAGTGTTATCCACTTGAAATATACTGTTCAATAAAAACTGACAATTTACAACTGTTTATATGTATAATTTAGTGAGTGTCTGTCTGAGTGGTTAGAATGTTAACATTCTAACCATGAGATCCAAGTTCAAATCTTACCATGATTAATTTGCAAAGAAGGTGACCATGATAATATCAGCCTGGAGATGATCCCAGCATGCAGCATTGTTGGAAAGTGGCTGGAAATCCTATCCTGGATTGAAGCTTTGTTAGTGAAATTGAGTAGATATGTTAGCACAAAGTAACAAGACCATGTGACAGAGGGTTCAAGTGTTATGGCCTTGTTCCACTAATGATCATGCCAGATTATGTTCTCTTTCTCCTAGAAACTCTAGTTAAAGTATACTCAGAATAGTTTCGTTATAAACAACTGTTTGACTCTGTGGGTTTTGAAGAAACACAAGTGTACCTGAGCAGGGGTCTGCAACAGGGATTAGCTAGTCATCTGTGTAGCTGGTCATACTCAGACATGAGCAGTCAGCCATTACTTCATTATTATATATAATATTTAATGAGAAAGTTTGATATAAATTATAGATATGTTTTACTATAATATATTTCTGTTATACATCTTACTGGTATCATTGATTAGTACATAATTTAAATTTACTTTTTAGCGATGATTAGAATTTGGCATCCCAATTGGTACTAAACTTGAGGTCACTAAAAGTTTTTCAATCTTTTGTGCTAGATTGGTTTAGCTCTGTTCTTGCTTAGCTATATCACATTGAAACACCGGTTCTTGTACGATCACCAAAGTTAAGCAATGTTGAGCCTAGTCAGTACCTACATGGATGACCACTTGAGAATATCAGCTGCTGTAAGCTTAGATGTGTGGGTTGTATAATGGATAATAGCTCAGAATTGTTAATCAGAGGCAAGTTCCAATTCCCATTGGTTTTGTTATATTCATTTACACACAAATACCCTTGGGAAAGATATGAATTCACTTCTTCGCCCCACCAGATATGGGTTAATTAGTAAGATTTGTATCCCAACCATTATTATCTTCAAAAAATATTCTTACAATCTAAAAAAAAATATTTTCTGGCTCTAAATAACCTGCAAAGATTTAAGCTGTAGAAAACGTTTCAATCAATCAAAAATCTCTGTTCTTGAAGAGGATTCTAGAACAAAGAGAAAGAAATAGAAATTAATACTATATAATTTATCTTGTGGCTATCATGGCAATATTCTGCTTCATCAAAACAAAAAAAACAGAAGCTGTGGAGGTCCATGATCACATAGCCCAACAGACTTGTTGGGCTATTTTTTATATCTTTACTCAATGTTGATTGATTTTTCTTCTTTTTTATTTTCATTCTAGATTTACAACATGGGATCCATCAGTTCATGATGGGATACGGAAAGCTATCATTAAAAGCAAGTCACCTCAGGTGGGTAAAAATATTCCTACTTATTTTGTATGCATTTTGATAAGTAAATAATTTCTTTTTAATGTGTGTCTTTCTGTAATTGTGAGTCTAAATCTCCACAAGTTGAAGACAACTGTAACTACAGATACTTACTACAATATGGACAGATAGACATTTCATGTTGAACTAAAACAGCACCAAAATAAAAATAAAGAACTAGGCTTTGAGAAGAATTTGCCCAGAAGTCTGTCTTTCATGGACATCATTTTAATTTCTTCAATCACAGTAGTTTTCTATAATTAAGCAGAGTACTAATCTTTAATTATTAAGCCACCTACTTCCTCTCTGATTTTATCATTCCATTTTTATTTTACTGCTGAGATTTCATGAAAATAATGACTTAAAAAGTACTTAGAATGCAACTAAATTGCTAAGAGAAGCAACTGAAACTGATTTCTTTGAGGACCAGATCATTTGTTTGAGTTTATGCCTTCATTTTTCAAGATGGTAATATAAATCATCACAAGACCCATAATGTATTACAATCATAAGTGTACCACATATATTGCAACCATAGCAGAAGTGGTGTGAATAGAGCAAGATAGCCTGACGGAACCTATCCCTATTCAGATTGGTTTTGAATTCAGTTTCCTTCTTAGAGACTGGTTGCCACCTCAACATAAGAGAGCCCAGTCTACCTTAGGTGGAGGTAGGTGGATTTGTATCTTTTCCAATGGCATTAACACAAAGCAAATAAAACAGAATCAAGTGGGAATTGATAACTGCAACATTATCCATGCCTTCTTGGTAATATACATTGGCTTCTGCTCAATTGTATTTGTGGTTATTTGAAATTTAGATAAGGTTTTTTTTTTCTTTTTTTACATCAAGTCAATGATTTACTTGTGTTTTTATATATTTTCAATGACTGGGATTATTATTCTATACATGACTTTATACAGATTTGATAACAAACAATATTGTTCATATATACTTATCAAATAGCAGTTTAATTTTATAAATTTTTTATGAACTGTAATTTTTACAGTTCATGTATGTCATGCCTACAGTTTTTATTTTATTTTCTCTAAGATTTTCAAAATTACATGTTTGACTTTCATTGTTAACAGGATGTAACAAGAATAAAAAAGTTTTTTTCTCTCTATCTCTCAAACATTGTACACAAGACAACATGGATTATTGGGGCAGAGTTAAATACAAAAACTATTTGCATAAGCACATTTAAAAAACAAAGTAAATAATTTCTTTTTCATTGCTTTATTAAAAGAATAATTGTCTTTGTTCTCATTGTTGCATTTCAAACAATAATCTTTGTTAACATCAAAAAACGATGTTTGGCCATGAAATGTCAACTTGTTTATGAACAAAATACTTTCAGAAGAGCTGAATTGCTACACACTGACAGAAGTCTATATTTTATAAAGTTTTTTTTATTTATTCAAACACCTGGTTCAGTAAAAGGTGTTTTGTAAATCCTTGCAGGTTTTAAATTTTGAATAAATTCTTTTGAATACTATAGAAATATCAGACAAATATCCATGTCAGATTTTCTTCTGGTCAATACATGTTAAAATAGTGTGGACATATATAATTAAATAGTATGGCAGACTAAGCTCTTCAGTACTGGGTGGCAATCAGTTTAAGACAAGGAAAGACAACTCTGAATTAAAAAAAACAAAAAAAAAACTACCACTGACACTCACCAGTCATCTTGAACATTCTTGTCACTACATTATGGTAGTTGACGTTCAGAGAGTGACATTCATGTTGTCCAAGTTTTTATCTCTGTAATCTCTCTAAGTTAAAGATACTTTCTTGTAAAAAAAAAAGTGGTCATACTTGAAATTGAGTTGACAGCCATTATATATATATATGCCAAAGATTGCAGTGAGGTGTGAAACTGACAGTCACAATGTAGTGTTGATCCCTACATCTATATTGTCTATATACATGAACACACTATATCCTATACTGAGTACTCTTCTATAAATATACCAAATTTTAAACATATATATATAATGTCCTAAAACAGTCTAAAGTTTTAAGAACTTCTCTGTAAGATATAAATATCAAGCAAAATGAAAGTAAATGTAATGGGTTGGCTAAAATGTTCATTTGGATTAAGTAAATTGCCTACTTAATAAGCTAACAAACTTTTGGCCAACACAATATTTATGATAGCATAGGAATATTAAATTGCAACATATTCCTCAGTACAAAGAATTTTTAATTTCCCTAAATATGTTCTGTAGTTGCTCTTGAGTTGTATAAATATAAAATTGTTCAAATTTATTATATAAAGATCTTTTTGAGATTAAGCTGTTGTTGAATAAACAAATGCTTTTCATATTCTGCTTGATACTTATATATTCTCAAAGAGAAGTTAAAAAGTCCACAACACCCTATATAATCAATTTGAAAATGTTTTGCTGTCAAACCAAAGAAAAAAATTACATGACCCATCTTTCAATTGAAAATGATACAATAATACAGTTTCTAATCATCTAGAGAGAAATGATGCTGACAAATATTTAACCTTTTTAAGGGAACAGCAAAGGTGAGTATGAATAATAATACAAAGAAAGTAATGGATATAATTTGTCTTTTTCTGTAAATATTGATTGGCAACTTAAAAAAAGAAACTGACCTATGCTTTGATTTCTAGCAATTTTGTTTCTGCCACCTTTTAGATAGCATAGGAATCCTGAAGATGTAAAATTCTGAAGTCATATGTTATCGCCTTAGGTAGGCATATATATGTATATAAATATATATGAAGGGGCACTGGAAAGTTCTCAAGCTGATAAACAAGAATGACCGAGATCCATGAATATATATAAATATTCATCCTACAATTCAACACCCTTGGTACATTGTTTTTCAAGTTTCTTAAACCCTTCAAAAAAAACATTTGTAGTTTGGTCATTGAAATGCTGAGTGGGTCAGGTTAAGAACTTCCCAGTACCTCCTCATATTTCCATTCATTCAACCTGTCTTTTTTACCACCTCCCCTTCAGTCTGTTCAGCATGACATTAATGCTATATTTACAACTCTTTCATACATCTAATACTGTTACCATTCTTACTACTTGTTCAGTTACTTATTGACTGCAGTTTTCTTAAGATATTTATATGCATGACTTTTCTACTTACTCCATGTCCACAATTTAATCTCTCTTTTCTTTCTTTCTTCTTATCTCAGCCAAGCTCGGAAATAATTCTTTTTGAACATCTTTTTGTTGCTTAGAAGTTTAGTTATTCCCAAAGTTACATGGGAAAAGATATTTCCTTCATCAAAATCCAGCATAATTGACATATGCTCAGTTAAAGTTTTTCTCTGATGTTCTGAAATGCCTCAGTACTTTATTCCAAGAGTTATTTTCAATTGGTGTTTTCTTTTTTGCTTTATAACTTTAAAGAAAATATTTACTTCAGCTTTTTTCACCTGTGTAGTTTGTTAGATATTTTTCTCTTACAAATGTTGTTCTACTCAGTATATGTAGACAAATTCTTTAGACTTTTTGATTATCTCTGTAGACAAGAATCTTTTATTCTCAGATCTATAATTACAGGAATACCCAAATTTTACAAATTCATTTGTTCCTAATGATACTCATAAAGCAGAAGTTTGTAAAGTGAAGTATTATTACTCATAGAAACATACTTCAATTAAAATATTAAAATAATAATAAATAATATTAAATAAGGTTAATAAACTAACTATATTTCAAATAAAAAATTTTTATTTCATCTTAAACATTTATTGAAGTGGAAAGGATCAATTTATATTTGTCCTTTTCAACTAATCTCTTGATTGCATTGCCTGTATTGGAAATGTCTGCTCTGCCTCTCTTTGTTTTTTATTATTTTGATTTTTATCTTTTTTCTAATAAATTGGTTTTAATGCTTGCCTTTTCTTGTTACTATAAATTTCTCAGTAGTAAGCATGAGGTTTCATTAAGTTTGTAACAACTATCACGCTTCTTTCAAAATCAGATGTTCCAAAGTTTTAATGGCTTTTTCAATGTGTTTAAAGGCTTCTTTAAGTACCTTTTGAAGTGAAAAATCAGATGGGAGTTTCAGCTTCCTCAATTTCTTTTTTTTTTTTTTTTTTTTTTTTTTTTGCTTTCTTGTTCATAAATTGCTACCACTGAGTTACCAAATAAATGTTACAAGAATCCCAATTCAGCATACTGAAATGACTCCATTTATTTCCACATCTGTATATAATAGAGATATGCCATATTTATTTTATATTGCTGCCATATCTGGCCTGATGCTTCTGCTATATATCTCAAGATTCATGACAAAATCCAAAGAAGGGTCTGTAATGTTATTAGTCCTGATCTAGCATCTTGACTTCAGTCAATTTCTTAATGCTATGACATAGTTTCCCTCCGTCTTTTCATGGCAGTTGTTCTAATACACTATCCTACTTAGTAGCTCAACTGCATTAATTTAAGCGTACTACTAGATTGGTAACTACGCCTTATGATTTTACTGTTGAATTAGGTTGATGTAATCATAAGTTCTATTTTAATGGTTTTTCTCAATCTTCTTGCCAGTGGAACTCTTTTCCAGATTCTCATTTCCCTGCCACCTACTATGTTCAAAAATTTAAACACAATGCCAATTGCAATCTTTTTGTCTTCCTGAATCCTGTTCTTTTATTTTCTTTTCACCTCACTAAAGATTTTTAAATTTCATTCACTCCCAGTAACCCCTTGCATCTTAGTGGCATTATCACTTTGCTTAGGGTGAAATGATTAAAAAAAAATGTTCATAATTCAATCAAAATTTACAATGAAATCCTGACTGTCCTTTTAACTAACTGATTTTTAGAAGGAATTAAAAAAACAGTTTTATTTTTCTTTCTTTTTCACTCTTGGATCATTTTCAACTTATAAATTATTCATAACAACAAGAGATAGAAATATTTGGTCCACAGATAAAAGGATAGTCTCACAGTACCAAAAGACTCTCACAACATTTATATTTTAAATAAAATCCAAATAGAAAAAGCTAGAGTGATGATTTTTAGGCATCCAAGTTTGTGGAAAGAGCCATATATTTAACTTCTTTCTTCTTTTTTTTTTGCACATCACTGAAATCACAGCAGCCTTTTATTGACAATGTGAAAAAAAAATAATAATCATATTTTCCTACCTGATCAACTGAAATTATACTTTTCAACTCATCAAAAAAAAAGAAAAATAAGTCCTTCTCAATATTTATTAATCTTATTACAGCATAAGGCCAAATATAAGAGAAATATAGATAGAAAAATTATAATAGCCAGTTTTCCAAATGGGGAGGGATTGCCAGACTAGAAAATCAGCATTCAAAATCCTGATTTTTAACTGGACTAAAATATTGGCCCCATTGGAAATGTCCTGTGAGTTGTCAGAACTGAAACTATTGCGTAAGATTGCTATTTTATCATGTTCTGTTTTTCAGACTATTGCCTATTGTTGTAATTCATTTTTATTCAATAACATTTAATTTGTGATTTCCAACCAGACACAAAAAACAAACCACAGTGAAACACGCCTTCTGTCATTTCTGTTAATTTCATGCTTGCTTTTGGGCTGAAAAGCTGGGATTTGAACCAGCCAATTAGCATATCTGCATTTTTCTTTTCTAAATAACCTAAGCTTTTTATTGTTTTGATTGCTATTAATCTTGCTTCTATTTGCTTTTTGATTTAGAAAAGCATGATAAAAAGCATTTCTATCTGCTTCTTGTAAATACAACTATTAGAAAAGACCAAGTTTGTGCAGACTTAATATCAGCAAAAATAAGTACTGAATTATTCATTTATTTTTGCATTTGTTTAATGTTTACTGTGTTTGTCAAGTTCCCTTTAAAAACATCTCAGCTTATAGTACATATTTTACAAACTTCTGTTTCAAAGTTATTTTACTGCTATCCATCTGATCAAAGTATTCAGGTGTGTGTTAATAGAAATATTACTTATATACACACCTACACAATCAAGTAAAGTCAATCCTTAAACTCTCAACAGTAAAGAAAATTAAACTGCTTTGTCTCACTATTTATTAATCTGATTAAAGCACAAGTCCAAATAGAGACAAAACAAAGATAGGAAAATTGTGTTTATCAGCTTTCCAAATGGAGAGGGATTGTCTAGAAGATCAGTATTCAAAATGCAAATTTTTACCTGAGCTCAAACATTTTTCTCTAATCCTATAAAACATCACAGTATATGTCCTATATACTGTGATGTTTTATTATATAAATCATTTTTTTGTCACAATAAAATTTTCATCAAGGAATATGAATGATGGGGAAAAAAAGCATGCAAATAGATAAGCACATGGAATGTTTAAGGAACTAGAAATGGTAGAATTTATGTAGAAACAGAAAATTTCAGATTTTGTAGAGTAAAAGGAAAATTTAAACTCCAGATTTGTTGCTATTTGATCCAATGTTCAAACACAAAAGAGTGGTTCACAGTAGTGTTCATTCTGTATTCTTAATGTCACTAAAAATCTGCTGGATAGTGAATGCATTTCAGACGAAATTATGAAGATTAAGTTGAGAGAAGTGGGCACATGGCAACTAATTGCATTCACATTTACATCCCACACAATAACAGCTATACAGATGAAGAGGAGAACAGGTCCTCTGAGATATTCATGGAATTGTTGGAAAAAGACTCCAGATACTGAAGGTATTTTTGACCATAGCAACCATACCCTGGCCAACGACACAACAGAGAAAGAAGGTGGCAGACAGGTGGTCAAAATCCCCACAAAGGTCATCCTTATGTGTGATGAGACAGACATCCAGTGGCTTAAAAAACATTTTTCTGAAAACCAAGGAAATAAGAGTATCTGAATGTTCACAGCAGTAGTAGTTGATTTGGAAGAAGAGAGGAGGTGAAAATGATGTAGCACACATGGAAATGTTGGTAAAATAAAGAGCAATGGACAAGATAAATAGTGAAATCCCAACTCAGCATTTGTGTTCAGGAGGCACACAAGATGCAATCTTCCTTCTGAGGTAACCGTGATGAGGCTACCAAGTACAACAATGATCTAGGAAAAGTGTTCATGAACCAGGGAATGTTGTTGATTGAATTAATAGAGCAAAACTAGAGAATCACAAAAGACTATAGATAGAGCTGAATCCTATTTTTCCTATTGTCCTTTCTCCAAAGGAACATTTTCTCAGTTTCCTTCACTCTCTTTTATCCTCAGTAACTCCTGATATCTTAGTGGCTTTATCACCTTGCTTAGATAGAAATAATTTAAAAAGAAAATTCTGTAACAATACTAGACTAATCAACTGATTTGAGGTGACATCACTTGTTTTTCATCTATTAGGATAAGTCCTAAATAATCTCCATTTTTTTTGTTTATCAACTTTATTCTTTAGAAAATAATATACAATTACCTTTTTATTCAATTATATATTCATCATTTTTGCAATGACTTGTCATTTATCAGGCTCTTCGTTACCTTTTTAGTGAAATTCCGTATATTTTGATGTGAAAAGGTTTTTAATGAACACTTGAATCTGGTTTTCCCTCATCAAATCGTTTTGAAGTGATCAAAAAAGGTAATAATTGCTTGGTATAAAATCAGGTGAATATGGCAGGTAGAGTAGAACAGAAATATTTTCTTGTGTTATTCTTGCTATATCCAAACCTGTGTTATCATGAAGGAGAACAGTATTTTTCCTATTGATGAGTACAAGGCACTTCTCAAACCAAACTTTGATGGATATATTGTTGCTGAGAGACATAAATGTGCATTCAGTGTTTCATTGTGTTTTAAGGAATATAAATAACACACTGACAGCATTACATTTCTTCCATGCAGCCCAGCTTTTGGGAGCAGTTGTGAAGATTTATCCTTGTCAATCTACTGCCTTTTGCATTGAACAATATTGTATATAACCCATTTTTCATCACCTATTATGATATATTTAAGGAGCAGTTATTTAGGATGATATATTCACTATTTACAGTTGGTTCCCAAAAACGGAATTTAGTCATGACTTAACATTATACATGGGTAGGATCACCAGTGACAAATCGGAACCCAGAGATGTTAAACGAGCTACTCTTTGCTGATAACCAGAGCTTACTCAATAAGGATTTGCAGCTTTAGAAAAATGTCAATTAGCTGAATACATTGTGACATGTGAATCAGAACAGGGAAAATGGAAATCATCATAATTATCCAAACACTAGAATATTCCCATCAATGATATCCCACTAACACAGACTAAAGATCGCAAGTTATACCAAGAAAAAAAAACAAAAAAAAACAACAATGCTAGTTTCCAATTGTTTGTTCTCCTGAAACACCCCAACAAAATCTCACTGATCAATAACCCTGCTGACCTATAAGCGTCATATATAGACACTGACCAAAGCCTAGGAGAGGAAAATCACTACCTGTGAAGTGTCTCAGATGAGCAGCAAAGTAGACATAATCAGTAACAAGGAGATTGTAGAATTTGTGGGTGAGATGCCAGCCTAGAGATACATCCAACAAGACTGGCAGATTCATAAGTTTAAACATCCTAGTAAAAGGACAACCTTACCAGACATTCAAGTCCTTTGGCTTGTCACAAAAGTGTACCACCAACCTATCAATCAGTGTCTTTATTTCTGCAGTACACATGTATGATATATATATATATATATATATGGGTAGCAACCTTTCTTTCAAACATGTTTCTTTCAATGTGACAGACAAAGGAAATTTGATTCATTTTTTTTAGTTTTTTTCCAACATTCTTACATTTTTCCATTTGATGGGAGTAAGGAAGTGCAAAATTTCCAGGCAAGCTCAACTTGCAAAGCTTGGAATAAACACTACAAGAAATACCTTCATGTATAATTGAGAATTTCCTGGGTGGTTGTATGGTTTAATCTCTGTCTCAAGTTGCTGAAATGGACTCGTCTTATTAGTATATTTTAATTGATCCCCACCACCAAATTTATTGTTGACATTTTCTGAAAAAAAGTTTTTTTTTCCTTCTCTTCTTATGGATTATATACTTAATGAGGGCTGAAGAATGGGTTGGTAAAAACATTTGTTAATAATTTCAAACACAAAGAAAGAATTCCATTGTTTGAACAAACTTTGGAATGTTAATGACTCTTTTCAGTGATAGACAATATAAAAAATGTTGCTTTTTGTTTACTTCTATTTATTTCCATCATTTTTGTTGTTTTTCCACTAATATTTCTTTTCTTGTTTTAAACTTTGACATTTGGTTGCTTATACTAATTATGTTGCAAAACCCATCACTTGAAGAAGAATGTTGAAGGATAGTTCTCTTAATTGCTAATCGAAAATGGACTTTTAAAATTTTTTTTCTTCAAATAATATAAGTAACTAGCTAAAGCTGGATTCAAATTAATACTATTTTTAAGTAATATGTGAACTATAGTCTTTCACATATTTAATGACATTTGAAACAGTGATTCTCAAAATGTTATCTGCAAACCACTTGAAAGGAATATTATTTTGTAAATGAAGTGAAAATTTTTTAAAAAAGGACTCTAGTTTTAGAAGGTAGTTATTTTTATTGCAACATTATCATAAAGTTAAAAGTAATGAAAATGTTGGTAAAATCTAATTAAAATAATTTTAATCATCATAGTGGGTCAAATGATAAAGAAGATATGAGGATCCAACCATTTACCATTAAACCAGATTTCAAAGATCTACAAAAATGAACATTAAGTAGTCTGCAAGAAAAAAAGTTTTGGGAACCACTGTTTTACATGATAAAGCTACAATAAATTATTTTCACAAATAGTTAAAAGAAAAAAATTATAATTTCAACTTAGAAAAACCTGAAAGTGTTTCAAATGTTTGTGGTATAAACCTTTAATCTCACCTTGATATTTTTGTGTTTTAAAATCCACTTCTCTGTTTTAACTGTTGAGAATATATTAAGTTTTAATTTGATTACTTTTATTATCTTTTTCAGGAAAAGGCTTCAAGTCATACAGATGGTTCAACAGGTCTTTCATGGATGATGCCAGATAATCCACAGATTTTCTCCAAAGAAGACATGTCCCCTTCGTAATAAAAGCACTTCTTTTAGTATCGACACGGTTACTTCCCCTAATTTACATATCTCCCCACAACACTTTTTAATTTTTTAGCCAAAAATCAAATAAAACCAAATTTTAACAGAATTTTTGTCAACGATAATTGTAATAAACTTAAACATGGTAGAGATTAAGGTTAGCATTTAGAAATTCCTTATACAAATTCATAAAAAAAAATTGTTTTGATTAGACCATTATATTTTATGATCATCAAAACGTGAACTGTTAGGTGTTTTACCAATTCTAACATCCGTGCTTAGGAAATTGGAAAGTCACGATAATTTTTCCAATTAAAAAACATTGTTTCCCTCTTTGATGGTGATAGAGAAAGTCAAAAGAAACTTACTTTAAACAGAAACATTGATGAAATGAATTCATGAATGTCAATAAATCTGAAAGTTTTAAATCTTGTAAACCTCTGGCATTATGAACCTTTCCCTCATAGATAATAGTGACTGAATTTAAACATGCTCATTTTTTGAATATTTTTTGGAGGTTAGGGCGTCCTTAAAAAGAAAGATTAATAATTAAGAGATGAATTGTTATAGGAAATAAATTAACTAAAATCGAAAAGGATATTTAGAAAGAAGTCGCATAATAAAATATTGAAGGCCATGAAGCTTTGAGTAAAAGAATTTTTAGTATCCTTTCTAATAGAAAATGTTTCTGCTAGATAATTTTGTCAACTGCCAAATGTGGATAAAAATAAATGATATTTTGAACCCTTTTAGTGTAGTTATTTTGTATGGAAATAACATTTACAGAAAGTTATACTAACTAAACATTTGTCATTAGGGAGGATGCATTACAGTCAATAAGACTTTATTTTTTTTAATTTAATTCTTTAAAGTTTCCAACCTAATTTAATCAATATTTTACAAGTTATTACCTCTTTCTTGTCTTAAAAGCAGGGATTATAAATTCGTTATATTGAAGAGGCCTATTTATATATAATAGTTCAAGACTCATCATATAGATGTAATTGTTCCTGTTAGTGACCCTCCAGACCAGAGAAACTTCATTTCTGCTTTCTGACTAAAATCAGTTCATGACTAGTTTCTTCATTGCTTATCTGGTCTTATCAGAAATTTTCTATCACTTTCAAAACTGTGCACTTCAAGAAAAGGTTATCTTCAGAAGTATCTTAAATTGCCAATTAAAATAAACGATTTAGATTTTAGGGAGAAAAAGATTATTGGATCCATATAAAATTTATGGAAAGTTAATCAAAGTAGATCATTAGATTTAGGAGAATAGAGTTATGTCCCTTATCGCTTAACTAAATCTGCTGGTTACATTGATATTTTTCGTTAATTGCTGGTAAATAATATGACCCAAAATATAGAGTTTAAATTTGAAATCATAATTATCTCATTAAATAAAAAAAAATCAGTCACAAACATTTTTATCATAATTTTAAAACCCGCAGAAAGTCAATTTTAGCTAAAACTTCATTCTCGTTTACCATTTTATCATATTTTGTAAGAGTATAAAATAAATGACGTTGAAGCCATGATTGCTTGAAATTTTAGAAGTGACCATCTCAACCTTGAGCAGCTCTTTCATACCTTATCTATTGATACTACAGCCAGTTTTTTTTTTTTTTGTATTTGGAAATTATTCAAGGATCATAAAGCAAATAAAATGGCTTTTTTCAGTAATACTTGAAATACAACATGAAAATAGACATTTAAAGTTGAATTAATCCTTTCCTAATCTAAGCATAAAATAGTTTATTTCTACATTGAAATCCAAAGTTTTCTGGATGTGATTAATACTTTTTGTGAATACATATGTTAGCTAAATCATTAAATTAAAATGAATATTTAATACCTCGAAACTTGTACACTTGAAGGATTTTAGTGTAACCCAGTGGTACAAGACAAACCCCAGATACCAGAAAATTGCAGATTTAACCCCCCTTGTAGTCTTATGTCATTAAACATTTAAAATAGCTGAATATAAATTTCTTTCAATTGAAAGCAAATTTTAAATGGAAAATATCTTTATTGGATTAATCCAAAACGATTTTTTGTCATTTTTGTACATTGTTTGTTATGCATTATTCATACATTTAAAAAATATGTAAAATATTCACTTTATTTTTTTTTTTAAATGAATTTATGCAATGTTTTTATATTAGTTTATTAGACAAGGTTCTGTTTTAAAGATAAAAATTCTATTCTTGGTTACTTTTGGAAGTAGAAATCTTCAGAGAATTTATTATTAAATTATGCAGCATAGAAGGAAAATTTAATATTTTTATTAAAATATTTAAATTGCTCACCTTGTTTTTATTTGCGTCTTTAAAAGATTTTTGTTTTATCCTGGTTTCTATTAATTACACTAGGCAAAAAAAACCTTTTTGTCTTGTCCTCAGATTAATGAAGCTATAGTAGACTAAATCCTGTACACTAAGTCTAAACCTGTACTAAGAATTGTCCTAGCATACTCACATTCAAGTTAAATAGCATATTACTACTGTATATAGTATACTGATAAATAATATATTTATTTTCAAGAAAACTTCAGTCATATGCATATTGCAATATCCTTGTGTGCTACAACCATTCTGAATAGAGATTAAGAATTTTCATATTCATATTAGTCCCAAATCCTTTTACTCTAGTAGCAAAACTTTTGTTGCCCAGTGTTATTTCATCATTGCATGAATTATTTTGAACTTGAAGCTGCAATTCTTTTTTTCTTTTTATTTTTTAGTACAAATTGGTATACTAGACCTTAGCAAGGTGGGAGGTGTCCTCCTCCAAGATAATATAAATAAAAGATCTTTTCAGTCTAATGAAATTTGGTTGTGCTTTTAAAAACAAATATTCTTCCAGAACTTTCTACATTATTAGATTTCTAAAACAAGTTCTTAATTTGCTTTAAGATAATTAGGTGAAAATTATTGTTTTATGAATGTAAATTAATCTTAACTGAAATCTCTGTAGTATTGGTTTTTTAAGTTTTTAATAGTACCTTTCCTAATTAACATTTTTTTCTCTAAAGAAAATCCATACCATTCTTATTGAGCTCCTAAGACCATTTTGTTTTTTGTTTTTTTTTTAATATACAAAATATAAACACTCTTTCTGAGACCAAGAAATGATCACGTTAAAATACTAGTTTTCTCATACAACGAAACTTCTAGAACAATAAACTTTTAATGAATCTTTGAAATTTCTTCTCAA
Organism: Acanthosepion esculentum; assembly: GCA_964036315.1. Lineage (NCBI taxonomy): Eukaryota > Metazoa > Mollusca > Cephalopoda > Sepiida > Sepiidae > Acanthosepion > Acanthosepion esculentum. The sequence continues at coordinate 49,675,888 of OZ038480.1, forward strand.
ACTGGGAAGTACAATGACTTTCCTTAACAGCCAAAAGGATATTTTTCTACTACAAAAAATCAAGTTTGTTTTAGATCACCAGGAAAAAAATATTATTTTTCCTTTCAAAAATATTTTAATTGTGTATATTAAAAAAAAAAATTATTTCTCTACAAAAATTAATAACTAAATCTTTCCTTGATAGACTCCATATCAATCACTTGATGACTGGAGAATTATTAAACAGATTACAATAAACTTGAAGCACAATAATTGCACTGTCTTGACTGATAAAAAAAACTTATTGTTATGATAATAATTGTAGGTTTGAAGGAATTCTAAATGAAATGAGTGTGAAAGAAAGAAAAAACTCATAACAGTATTTCATACCAACTCATTTTGTTGTTAATATTTCATTTATCTTAAGTAATTGATATTATAAATTTGTCTTCATATGCTTTTTTTTTTTTAAACAACCATTGGAGAATCTGCCAGACACATGGGCCTCTTGGCTCACAAGAAGCAAAATACTCACTAAGACTCAGCCACAAATGAAAACCATCAAAGATGGTTATTTTAAATCTATGTGCATTGTTACTAGAAGATTTGAAGAATTTGTTGAAAATCTGATGTTTCTTTTTTTTTCTTCTCAAATCTGGAAACATTTTCAGAAACTGGTTTCCACCATGTTTAAATACTCAAATTGGGTATTGATTTGGAATGTATTTTTTTCCTGCTCCTTTTTAAATTAAGGGTCAATTGTTTGAGAATAAAAATCATGAAAAATCATCTTGTTACAAAATATATCAAGAGTTCCATTCATTTTTTACATGCACTATTCAACAGTTCTCTTTTGGTGACATCCTGAAAGAGAAGTTTGAATTTTGAATAATACTAAATCCCTTTTAATATATAAATCTACTTTTACTATTTAAAATTCAGAAATGAAATGTTATTGTTCTATAAATGAATTCAGTTGTTTGGGTTATTCTTTTATTTCCCTGAACCACATTTTAGCTGAAGCTTTCTTCAGTTTTCCTTATACCTATGGTTCATCCAGTAGGGGTTTCCTACTCAAGATAAATCTGTTTATGGATGTTAGAAGACTCTGGCAAACAACATCAGTGTTTTTTTTTTTTTTTTTTCTTCCAGTGTCTAGAAAATTAGTGCAGACTACTTGAGGAATAATCAGAATGACTTGTCTCAGACAATATGTACTTTTACCCTCTTCAGGAGGAAATGTTACATACTGAAATGTCTAAATTGATCCAATTGAGGAAGTCCCAAAATGCATTTGCACCAGTTTTCATCAAGTATATGTCATTCTCATTGCTTTACCTGAGGCATTTGCATCTTTCTGATCTTGTAACTATCAATTCTTTCTAATGCTAATCTGTTTATTCCTAGAATTCATATATATTTCAAGACTACTTACTCCTGAGACTGAACTCTCCAAGAACCAGGTGAACTTTAATACCAATGCCTTTATCCAGTAGGTTATGTTCCATAAGTCATTCAAGTAATTTTCCCTTTTTTTCAATGTCTGTGTGTTTTTAGCTGGAAACTCATATATGGTTTTTATATCTATTCTCAGTTTGCTATATTTATTTTAACTTTGTTTCATAGAGGTTATGTACACTTTTCTCTCTATACATGATCAGCTATACCTGATTTCAAAGTCTTATAGCAATTTCATGTCCCTCAAACTTTATTTTTAGAAGGTGCCTGAAGCACGATGCTGTATCCTTCAATTGTAATTTCTGAGAAAATTGTTGTTACTATTACTAAATTATTTTTTAAACCAATTTCCTCATTCTTTTGTCCTTATCATATTTTGGCTACTGTATCCTTGGGAACTCCTCAGGTGTATATCTGTCTAATGTTGTATAGCCCCTCATGCTGGGAGGTCTTGGGTGACGGCATCAATTTGATAATAAAGTTACATTCTCCTCTCGTGGTTCGTGATCACTAGCTGTTTTGAGTCCAGAGATAAAAGAACTTCAACACATGGAATTTTAACTTAACTATTTTATTAACATTTATGTTAACATGTCCTATCTATCGGGGGGGTGGGGGTCATTCCCCTTCACTGGGGAGCTGTTCCAGATACAAAAGAAAACATGTCTATATTGCTTGATGTATAAGAACCAATTTCCTGAAACCCTTCTCAATCTATCATACCCATGCTAGTTCAGCCAATCAAAATCAACTCCTTATTTTGGCTTACATCTGACCTCGAAGGTCAACCTCCGGAAGTCACAGCTGATATACAATTCTCCTTAAAAATAATAGTCTGCTAAACTATTATTTAGCACTTCTTTTATGTGCCATGTCCCTTCAGGATGTAGGCAATCATAGCTCTCCACTTCCTCCTATCCCTTGCAGTTCTCAATATGTTTTGTCCTTTTACTACTTCTCCCAGACCCTGTTCTGCCATCCACTTGCTTAAGCCTGCTAGGTATGTCACATGTTGTTTTCCCTTGCCTCTCTTTCCCTCTATACACCCTGTGAGTATCAGATTCTCCAAGCCCTCCTTTCTTATTACATGTCACAGAAATTTTAGCTGCCTCTTCCTGATGTTAAGTATAAGCTTCCTCCTTGTTTGCATCCTCTCCAAAACCTCACCGTTGCTCACATATTTGGTCCATGGTATCCTTAGCATCCCTCTGTAGAACCATACCCCTGTTGCCTCAAGTCTCTTCTTCATCTTTGAGGAGACCGTCCAACATTCGCTGCTGTAAAAGAGGACAGATATCACGTAGCAATTCAGTACTCTTCTTTGTTGCCAATGAAATCCCCCTGTCTCGTAATACTCTGCCTAGCTTTTAGAATGCATCTTTGGCCATACCAATACGTCTTTGGATCTCGGCGTTGCACTTACCGTCTGCTGTCAGAATACTTCCCAGATATTTAAATTTCCACACCTGCTTGATTTTAATGTCCCCAACCTGTAAATTGCATTTCGGGCTAATTTTTTTTTTTTTTTTTTACTGATTACCATGCATTCTGTCTTCTTGTAGTTTATGCTTAGTCCTTTCTTCTCACTCTCATTCGCTGTCTAATGTAGGAGGTTTTGTAATTTCCTTTCTGTGTTTGCTATCGGCACTGTGTCATCTGTATATCTTATGTTGTTAAGATTATGGCCTGGTAGGATTTCCAGTTCTCACAGAATTGCCTTGTTGTATAGATTGACTAAGTCTGGTGAGAAGATATATCCTTGCTTTATGCCTCTTTCTATTTTTGTATATCTGCTGAATTCATTTTCTATCCATATGCAGGCTGTTTGCTGTTAGAATAGATTCCTGATTATTCTAATATATTTCCCAAATATATCAAGGTTGCTGAGCAGTTCCACAAGATCTTTGTGGGGTACTTTGCCAAAAGCCTTTGCATCGTCTATAAAACATGCGTGCACATCCTTCTGCATTTGTATTGCTCTTTCTGATATCATTCTGAGCAAGAATATCGCATTCATTGTTCCGGTGTCTTTAATGAACCCACACTGTTCTTGTCCTATCTCTGGCCTGATTCTGCTGTGTGCTCTGTTCATCAGAATACGGATGATGAGTTTTGTTATGCGGTTCATTAGGCTGATTGTTCAGTGGAGTTCATATTCAGTTGTGCCTTGTTTCTTAGGCAGTGCTATGAAAATAGATCTGCTGAGATCTTCCAGCATATCCCTACTGTTGTAGATTTCATTGATTACTTCTGTAATCTTATCTATGCCAAAATTATCTAGAGCAGTCAGCATTTCTGTTACAATTTCATCTAGCCCTACAAATAACACTCAATATGAAGCCTAATGGCATGAAGGGGTTTAAGTCAATAGGAATTAACTCCTTGCCTGGTAAGGGCCAACATGTACAGCAGGTGTCACTTGACCGTCATCTAGTGGCTGCTAACACAAACAACATAAAGGGGATAAAATTCCTCAGAACCTATTCCCCACCCAGAAAGGTGCATTATGAGTGACAGGTGTCACTGGACTGTTATACAGTGGCTGCTCGCATCAAACAAAAAATAACTCTTGGGACATCGGATATTGAACAACTGTGGCCAGTCAGATAATGTAAAACAGGAGATGAGTAGGCTAAAAATCAACATCTTAGGTATATGTGAAACTAGATGGCCAAACAATGGAGATTTTGTCAGTGACAATCACAGGAATCACAGAGAAAATCAATAAAGGAGTAGGATTGATACTAGATTAAGAATTCAAGAAATGCACTCTGGGATACTACCAATTATCCCAAAGAATTTTGGTAGTCAAGCTGAAAAGAAAGCCTTTCAATGCAGCTATAATAATAGTGTATGCACCGACAGCACAAAGTAAGGAAGAAATCAAATCTTTCTACTCCATGCTAGACAGCACCAAGGCTCATTGCAAATCACAAGAAGTCATAATTATCATGGGAGACCTGAACACCAAAATAGGCAGGAGATACAGCTGGAAAATTCATGGTTCCAAGAACATCTGAGATGATTATGGACATGGAGGAGAAACCAAATTGACTACATAACTATCAACAAAAGATTCAGGAATGCAATGGTTCACTGCAAAATCTACCCAACTGCAGAAGCAACTATCAACCTGTTATATGTAAACTCAGAGTGAAACTACGGAAATTGAAGAAGCCTAATGCAGCACCCAAATTGCAATATGACAAACTCCTGAGTGACCCAAACCTGAGAGAAAAATATGGGGACAGTGAAAAGAAGATACAATGTACACAATGGAAATAGAAACTCGAAATGGGATACACTAAGAGAAGATTTAGTGACATCAGCAAACAATATCATCCCAAAGGAGAATGGACAAAGAAGAAAAAAACAAGTGAATGACTGATGAGCTTCTTGACATGATGCAAAGAAGACAGAAAACTCTGCCAAGATACAGAACGGAATACAAAACACTATACAACAAAATAAGGACCAAATGCAGGCAGGCTAAAGAAGAGTGGCTAAACAAAACAAAAAAATGCACAGAAACAGAGATTGAGTAGCACCAACAAAGGAGACATGCATAAACAAATAAGGGAACTAACAGGACAGAAGACGTGCTTGTCAACAAGCTGCATAAAATCAAAGGATGGAACGCTCGGAGAAGGGAAAAATTCTTCAGCGCTGGAACGAATATATTAGAACTCTTCCATGACAAAAGAGAACAACTGGCAATACACAGAACTACTAACAGGCCTGAAATTCTAAAAACTGAAGTAGAAGCTGCACTGGCAAAATTGAATTATTTAACACTAAGAAGGTCAAATCAAACCTTTCATTTGATCTATAGAAAATGTCAGTCTCATCTCTTTAGTAATTTCAGAACTTATGATTATCAATGTATTTATGATGCTAATCTGCTCTTCTCTCCTGAATTTGGGTATATTTCTGCATTACCTGATACCCAAGGATTTAACTTGTTTTTTCTTATCTGCCATCATCTATTTTTTTTTTTTTTTTTTTTTTTTTTTTTAGATAAGACCCAAAGCTTATTGAGATATCACTGATGTTAACAGTGGGAGCTTTTCAACAGAAGTGCTATAGGTATTACTACTGAATAATGCTGTGTCTGGCAGCAGTTACCTCCCTTTTTCCAAATTTTCTCTTGGGACTATTTTTTTGCACAGATATTGCTTTTGCTTACTGATAACAAGGTTATCTCTCTAGATAAAGGATCCTGCCCATATAAATTTTGATTAATGAGACTTATCTACCTAGCCTCAAACATTGCAATCTCCTGTTTAATGTGCCTTTCACTCTGAGAAGAAAGTTTTGCAGCTTTTAAGCCTTAGGTAAAAGAAAGAAACAAAAATGAGAAAGAGGCTTTCCTCTACAAGCCCTAGCCACGAGCCAGGGTAGTTTGACATTGATATTAGCTCAAGCCTCAGGAGGTCTCCCCTCCCAGGCAACCTTGACCCAGGGTAGTAGCACCTATTAGGGTCCTAGCTATGGGCAAATAGTGAACCCCAAACAAAAATGAAACCCTATGAAAGAATAGAAATACATTTTATACTAGAGATACCAAGATTACATTTTTATATAAAAAGGATTACCAATGATACATATTTGTAGTGATGTGACACTATTGGAAAGGTGCTAGTAAATTGAAAAACACTAATTTCTAATAGACTGAAGATATACGGATGACCAAACAAAGGAAAATGAAAGAAAAGGATAATTGTTTTTATTTGAGAAAAAACTGGAAGACAAAACTAGAAGGTAAAACAAAGAGACCGTCTGGTTTTGGTTAGAACTGAAAAGTCCAAGGATCTCCCAGAAAGAAATAGACACTATATTTACGACAATTGAGTGACGGAGAGGAAGACAGACCTCTGGCTGTGAGTTTGGTCAATTGATAAGCATTAACTTTCAAAAGCAGACAGGTTTCCAGCAGAAAATAGATAAGAAAATGATAATTAAATTTTTCGTCTAATGAAACATGATAAAACTTCCAAAATCAAGGGATTGTTCTCTTTTTATGACTTTTTGGCCAAAGGGTTGATGAGGGGATAAAAAAAAAAGTGATAAATCCTAGACATGAAAATGACATGCACAAATGCACAGTAAGAAAGAATTTTGAATGATAGTTAAAATTTGGGCTAGACCATGCTTAGCCCTGGGGAGATGGGTTTGGTCAGCTGACCAAGGAGGAGGGAGCCCAGGTGGAATTTCAAGGAAGGTGGAGGACTTTCCATGCCTCTTGGGCAGTGATGGTGAGAGGTACTCATACAAAGCAGGAAGGAGACGGGTTTGATCAGGTGACCAAAAGAAGACACAGGTAGAATTCCAAGGAGGGTGATCGGACTCCCCCATATTTGGACATTTGCAGGGAGAGCCTTGATTTGGGGAATGCTGGCATACCCAGAGCACATCATGCCCTTGTGCATGGGTACATAAAAACAGAATGCTGAGTAGATGAAGACAGACTGTGGAGACAATACTGAACTGAGTGAGGAGCACAACCACTTTGCTCTGAAGAAAAAGCCTCTGACTTAAAGTCTTGTTCCAAAATCATAACAGTGTGTCACAATAATCAGGAAGGGTCAATAAATATTGCATGGAGAGTATAGGCCTGATTAAGCCATCAACAACTGTATCAATCAACCCTGTATCAAGGAATTGCATATAAATATTTCTTTTTCTTTTATCTTTTTTCTTTCATGTGACTTTACTCTGACCGGACCAAACCAAGTCATCAATTCCAATCGGTCATTTGGATCAAGCCAGTCTTGTGATCAATTGACATGGGTGAGACAAGACTTGGGCCAAAGCGATCAACTCTACGATCAGCTGAGGGGATCGAACTTGAATACAGAGCAGTTGGGGTAAACATCATAGTGAAATTACTACCAATACCTATTTGTCATAGAATTACCAACAATACATGTT